>CM069451.1:45863305-46179778 GCA_035610835.1 Ophiura sarsii | reverse complement strand
TATATAAAAATCAAACAATGAAATAGATTTCTTTACAATGTTCCATACTCCACGTAGAAAACAAATCCGAGCATGGAGGTCAGTGTTGCTAAATACATGTACATTGGCATAAGTATACTTTAACAGGCTATAACTTTAAATCAGGCTATGATTTAAATGTAACGTAGCTAAATTAATTTCAACGGGACGAAATGTGATAGCCCAATCACGGTCGCCCAATCAGGAGCCTAATTTAATTTGCAAACATTCAGGAATCTCTCAGAATACCCAACATTTTACGAGTGTGCGCATAAGCCATTCTTATGCAGCAGGGCTGTCAAACTCAACATTGGGATTTGCTGGGAGGGAGAGATACAATATTACAAATATGATGGCCAAAGTGTACCAAGATAAAAATAGTTTGACCATCATAATTCCATGATTCCTCTGATCGCCCCCCCTCGCCCCCCCCCCCCCCCCCCACCCCCCCCCCCACCCCCACCCGATGGCATAAGTTGGGTGTATTTGGAGGCTTTTTTGTTGTTGTAAAAAGCACCCAATTTGTGCAAAATTGGGTGCTTTTCTAACACATCTCATTGGTATATTGATGGGTGGAAAATTGAAAATTGGCCCGAAAACAGGTATAGAGAAAGTCAAATTTTCGAAGTCCGGCAGGCACATCCATGTACGACTTTGGCGAAAGTACCCCCCCCCCCCCCCCCCCCCCCCCCCCCCACGGGACTAAATAATTTCCAAATCCCAAATGTGTGGACAACCTTTTTGAGTTGATATGTAATGTTTAAACCTTGGGCGGGATCTTGGGAAGTTCTTGGGCTACTCAACCGTGTGTTTGGTAATAATGGCAGACAATGCAAACAAACGTGAGGGAATTCCCCGACCGAGTACCTTCAAAAACCTGCTATAAAAACAACACACATTGGCAGACGACGATGGCCACGCGATTTCATCGTTCCAAGCAATATGGCAACGAGAGTACACCATTTTGAACGGTTAACGATGAAAATAATTTAAAAAATAGCATTTACAATGGAGTTGGTTAGCCAACTTCAACGGTTTTGGATTGCAAAACAAATCTTCTAATTACGATGAATTTTTCAGAATGAAAGATTAACATTTGCGATTATGTGATATTCCAATACGAATTCAAAATTTAGGATTCGCGTGGCCATCGTCGTCTGCACATTGGGTGAACCTGTTGGCTGAACCCAATTTTGATTTATGCAGCAATTAAACACATAATAATTTGGTAAACAAATACGAATTACACTTAACAATTGTGTTTAAATTGTCATGGGGACACTGACGTAAATGAAGATCGTCTACAATCTTATCACATCTACTGCTGATAAGTTTTAAGTTAACTTTATCGCGGGATTTTAATCAGGTGCTAGAAATAAAATGACGTGACTGAGATTGGCTAATTTATATACATGTAGGCATCTCTCCAACTGTCCAACGTATCACTTATTGGGACTCTTCCATTTTTATTGAGGGTTGGGTTGTTGAAAATTACTCTTTTAAACTGCAGCGGCACATGCAATTTTGTTACAGCACAAACAAGCAGCGCCGCTTCAGTTCAGTGAATTCACAGGTCACTACACTACAAGGCCACATACAGGAATTGAAGCTTCCAGTCCAAATGATGTCATGGGAATTCCCATTTTGGATAAATCGGTGCACTTCGCTTGTAATTGTGCTGGAAGGTGGTTAGTCGTTGATTTGGAGTCGCTGTGAGAGGAGGTGAAAAGTAAATCGGCTGAACATTTATTTTCTTTGAAGGGAACATTTGTCCATATTAAGGTTGAGGATAAGGATTAAAACACACCGGCTTATGAGTATTTTCACGACATTTTATAAGGTGAGTTTATTAACGAGGTCGAGCAATCAGTATAGGCCTATGGTCATAATGGTATCCCGTGGATGGTATGGGCCTATAAGTTTGTAGGCCTCAATATATAAATGCAGCAGAGCGACTTTTGTCAACTAGTTGAAGTGAAACGTTACAAATGCCATGAATCGTGTTGGTAGTAGTTTTGTACACATTCTCGACGAATCAAGGTTAAAAGTTTAATGAAACAAAAGCCATTTATTTTAGACGAAATACTCTACCTTTTTCACAAACGAACTACATTTTCCCTGCAAAATTATGTTCCGTTATTTGTTTACATCAACATATTCGGATATCAAAAGAAAACCCATATTTGTCTCATTATTTCTGTAAAATCTTAGGCGCAAGATATGTTCCATTTAGACTTTATAGGCCAAAGTGCAGTGAATTACCGCCAAAGGGGGTTAACCACCGGCTATAGTTTGTGTACTACTCAATGGGCGAATTTCATGTGACCTTGTGCTTCTAAAATAAGAACCATTGGAGTTGTGCAACTCAATCTTTGTGAAGAATAGAAAATATCAAGTTGAAAATCGGGCCAGAATTTGGAACACCTACCTTTAAGATTTTAGGATGATTGAATTATTGAACAAGTAACATGTGGGAATTCCCGCTATATCTAACCATAGGTCTGTTAGGAAAATGTTGTATCAACCTTGATTCACAGAATAGATTTCAAATGAGCTATGGCAAATTGTCAGTGACAGGTATGACCAATTGTCAGTGACATGTGTATATGGCCAATTGTCAGTGACAAGTACTCGGACATAAAGGGGGGATTGCCCTTATAAAAAAGGGGGATCAAGACAACAACAACAACAACAACATAACATTTGGGGGCGGGAGGGGAGACGTAAATAAATGACGTTCAAGGCTTGAACTAGTCCACCACACCCCCAACCCCATACCAAAGTGTGTATGAACACTCACTCCCTGAATGAAAAGTGTAGTTCTACATATTGACGTTTCTGGAAATTCTGTTACCACGGGGAAACTTTCAGACCAGTATCAGTACAAAGGGGAAAAAGGGACGAAGCATGATTACACAATGTGTTTTTTTGGTTTTTGGTTTTTGATTGTCTGTTTGTTTAAATGGTTGTTCCCATGGAAACACTTTATTGTTCCGTTACCTTATTTGAATTTACCAATATTTATCATATCCCGGCTCTTTTGTGAACTGGGACTGGGAGGGGACAAGGGGAGGGTTGGGACTCTAATCAATGAAGTAGTAACATGGGAGTAACATAAATCAAAGAACCGAACTAGACCTTTACATACGCAGCAAAGGTAAATATATTTGATATCAATGCGGCTAATACGAGTCATACAGGATCCTGCGGATATCCTAGACTTGACATTGACATAGTGTTAACCCAAACAAATCTAATTTTAAAACATACATCATTGTAGGTTTATCTCTATGCCCCGCACAACTCGTTTGACAAGTAGTGGCGCAATGTTAACAATGTTTACGTGCAGCCATTTGCCCATTTAATATATATCTCAGATTTTTGGTACCGATTATTGATTTTGGAATAGCCAACATCAAAGCGCCTGGTCAGGGACTTTTTGTGCTAGGTGCATATTGGTTGGTTGAGGAATTGAACCCGGGATTACCTGCGTGGGACCGTGGGAGCCCTAGAGCGTGGCCACTATGCTATACTACTAGATTAACTGCTTGGCAAAGTCGTTGATAAAGATAAATTTAGTGGAGTTATTTAAGCATCACATTTCTTGCGCGTTGTTGATCCCCATACTTCTTTCAAAATTAAAACAATGGTGCGACCAACTAATATTCGTGTTTCTTTTTTCTTCATCAGATCAGCAATGATGGCTTGCTTAGACAACAGTCAAGTTCTCAAAGAAGGGACAGTGCACAAATATGAAAACGCCAGATTTCGAGGGGTAAGTGATGTATTATGAAGAGCTCCAAAAGGGATCAACTCCCCTTTTTGTCGAAATTGAGTTAGGTGCAGAACATGAAAGAGAATTACGAAATACATCTTTTACACTTTGTTCTATATCTTTAGCATGATCGGGTCAAGTTATGGCCCTCGTTAATTTCCGGAAATGTCCGGTAATTTCCGGAAGTTTCCGGAAATTTGAATATAATTCACTGTTTTGTAAGCCAAAATGGTAGAAATGTGGTTCTTTTATCATTGTAAAACATTGATAGGAATGTCCTTAATGAAATGCAATGAAGAAAACGTAAAATGTATGGGATAATTGTTTTTAAAATTGCACACAAACAGAAGTGTTGTTATTTCACAAAATGTTCCAAATTGTCCACATTTTCAGTTTTTTCAAGAAAAAACAAAATGTCATAATTTAAAAAGTTGAAGAGGTATTTGAATGCGGTTTTCTGTTTTCAATGTGATTTGATAATGTCTTTCAGGTGTACCTTAATTGAAAATAACGATTGTTTATTAAGTGGTTTTTGATAATTGGTCGAAAGTCGAAACATTTATGTTCCAAAAGGGATCAACTCCACTTGTTTCCGAAAATAGAGAATGACATAGGAAATACAGTGAAAAATAAATAAAATTGAAATCAAACCATAGCAGAAAATTAGCATAATCAAAGAAGTGCAACATCCTTAATTTTAAAAAAACGTTGCTTTTCTCATATTTCACTTATGGAGTTGATACGTTTTGTATCTTGTAACATAGCTCTTCATATACAATACAATAGGCCTACACTAAATACAATGCAATACAATATACAATACAAGGCAATACAATACAATATACAATACAATAGGCCTACAATATAGTTCGATACAATACGATACATTAATACAATACAATAAAAGCCCTACAGTACAATGCGACGCGATATAATACAACGCGAGACAAGGCAACACAAAACAATACAGGGTGGTCAAAAAAAAACTATACCCAACTTTGGAGGCCATTTTCTCC
This sequence comes from Ophiura sarsii, assembly GCA_035610835.1. Taxonomy (NCBI): domain Eukaryota; kingdom Metazoa; phylum Echinodermata; class Ophiuroidea; order Amphilepidida; family Ophiuridae; genus Ophiura; species Ophiura sarsii. Next base: position 46,174,969 of record CM069451.1, on the reverse strand, counting down.
TAGATGATAAAATATTTTAGTAATTTGGTTTGCATATTATTAAAGCATATATCGTTGAGCATTATTGGTGAAAATAGGGAAGATATTACATTAATATTGTTTGAAATATTGCTATTTTTAGCGAGTATGTGTAAAAATGGCTTTTCCACGGGAGCTGTCAATGCATCAACATTTTTGAATATGATATGGCACAATAATGTAATGACGCGATAGTCCTTTGTCCTTTGTTTTTGCGAGAGCTTCTTTTCAATATTTCAAGAATATTTGAAGCTCTCGCAAAAACATTTGTCAATGGACTATCGCGTCATTACATTATTGTGTCATATCATATTCAAACATGTTGATGCATTTACAGCTCCCGTGGAAAAGCCAATTTTACATATACTCGCTAAAAATAGCAATATCTCAAAAAATATTAATGTAATATCTTCCCTATTTTCACCAATAATGCTCAACGATATATGCTTTAATAATATGCAAACCAAATTACTAAAATATTTTATCATCTAGGAGAAAATGGCCTCCAAAGTTGGGTATAGTTTTTTTTGGACCACCCTGTACAACCACAATTCAATACATTTAGAAATACAATAACCACGATAACTAACGGTTGCAATTACAATAGATATGAAACAGTATACAATATAATTGCGCATCAACAATTATAGCTGTACTCGTAGCCAAACATTAATTCATCCAAACACTCAATTAAGGCGATACTTAATCAACACTTAATCACGCGATTTCTCCCGTTTCCCACAACAGGAAAAAAAGAAGTATTTCCATGCGGAGCTTCAACTTACCTCCTCCCCTGTCAAAGCCCTGGAATGTTACTTATACTCTAGTAAAGACGGCAAAAAGGGAGAGCTCAAAGACAAGATAGAGATGACCAGAGCGCATCAAGTCACAACATCCACACACGTGATAATGGAAAAACATAAGTATGATAGCTACATCTGCATCACGCCAACGACTGGTCTCATGACTTTCTTACACTTCAAGACAATGTAAGTATATTATTATAGCCGTGATAGTTTTACGTCCCCCGGCTTTTATTATTAGATACATTATCACAAAACAAACTTCAGTTCTATACATGTTCATACATTGATGTGGTAATTTAATAATAGGCCTAATGTTGAGTTCTAGCAATGAAGATACTTTATCAGTATCTAGTCATCATCTGTACCTAAACTGCTATTCCTTGACATGTTTTGGAGCCGAGCGGGAGCTATGTGTTTAATGACTTTATTCCACCGTTCTTAACTCCTCTTTTCCAATACTTTTGATACTATCAGACCACTTGAACATTTTATCGGTTGGAATCTCAAGGAAGGGTCGCATAATATAATGACATTTAATTTAAATTACATGTACAGTGAAATTTGTCAGCTCTGCATTCCAACTATTCAAAGATATGAAGATATGCCTATATTCAAATTTACACATTATGTATGTTTGTTGTATTTTTAATGCACAGTCAGGAAAGAGACGAATGGTACAAAACCATAGAGTCAACTTTACGAAATCTTAACATCCCGACCATCGCCGCCGAGGACGAATCCGCGCATCATACAAGAAGTAGACTGCACACGGAGTCACAGCAAGACCTTAAACAGGCCGTCGAAAGAAGACGGAACTCGCCCACTTACAACAGAGTTGCGATTTCAGAACCGGTGGGAAACGCTCAGGGTTTCGGCAATGTCTTGGAAGAGATGAAAAGGAAAGGGTCCCGGAAGATGCAACAGGTGAGTGGAATCGGGCAAGTGGGCAATTATTGATTATGTAAGATAGGTGCAAATACGTAACATTCTTCTTGACAACAACTTAGAGCAGGTGTAAAATAACATTCCTGAAGAGAATTACCATTATGCACTTCATGTGTCAGGGGCGTAATAAAGGGAGAAGAGGTTATCGATGTTTAGGGGAGGTTATATTGGGAAAAGACCCACATTTAAGTAACACAATATTGAGTAAAAATACCATTGAGGGGAACTCCCATGCTTCGTGGCTTATGTGCTTTCATTCATCACCCAAGACCTATTGGAAAATGTCACCTTAATTGTTTGTGTAAATGTAACCACTGCCACCTAAAGACCTTGATAGTCAACCAAAAGACCCTCCTTTTTGGCATTTGGACGGCTGCTACCCAATGACGTCTTACATATTTGCGTGCCACTCCAACCCCGGGAAAACAGAGATAATCTGTTACTGCCCCTTTTTCATGTTACACCACTTGGTGCGTGGCATACAACAATGGGCAAGACGGGACAGGTGTGATATTATGACATTCCCGTATTAAACAACAATGTACAACAGGTGTAATACAAATTCCTTTTGACGGCTACAGCAAGGGAGAACCACTTGTGAGGGAGGAACCAATGCAAATTGGTCACACGGTCGTTTAACATGAAAACAATCTATTTATTATTGAAGTTTAGTGTTCATGGAATCCAAGTGATTGATTCATTAACTACAGAAAGTGTTTGGCGGCCTATTGTTGCCTATTGCTGTTGTTGATGTTGTGGTTTTGAAAGGTTAGAGTAATGTGTTTCCGGAGTTTAAAAACCCATCCTATTCGATACTGGTCAATTAATTTTGCAATCCTGGAAATTCCAAAATACAAAATGAGATCGTCATAAACGTGGAGGCAAACTTTCCCCTACGTGGGCTGCCCCCCGGTATTAATGGCGGAAAATCGTATGTTGGTTTGGTTTGTTTAGATAGATACTCCTCTAAAGTTAAAGGGACGTTCCTTGATTTTCATCACTGTCATAATTGATTTAACATACAGACCATGTGAGCGTGGAGAATGCTTTATTCAATGGTGCTATGCAAGAGATGCATTCTTCAACGCATCATTTCCCCGTTCCTGTCTGGATTTCCCATTGGACTAATTGGCCAGAGATAATTATAAGGATTCAATATTTCAAAATCAAAATATAAATATAAAATAAAAATATAAAATATAAAATATAAAATATAAAATATAAAATATAAAATCCAAAATATAAAATATAAATTATAAAACCTAAATCAAAATCAAAAATCTAAAATCTAAAATCAAACATTGTTAACTTTTTACAGAATGTAATCTGTAATGTAGAATTTGTTTTTTAACTTTATAACTTTATTCATATGAAAGAGGAAGTAATCACAGTAAATGATAAGTATACATCCTATACACCTTTCACTCACTAGTCACTAGTGTCCTTTATATACTTGGTAATAATAATATGGTATGGTTATAATTGACGACCCGAGTGCATTAAACATGTTAAAGGTGTATATTCATGCTTTCTACCGAAAATAATCATATTTCAAAATTTGACTTATATTTCTCCAGTGGTTCTCATGATAGAAGTAAAATGCACTTGTCCAATTGGGAGGTTAATTACTTTTTGGATAATTAATTTAGGCCTACTATTTTTCTTATAACATCTATAGGACACTTTTCCCAGGCCTTGGGTTTGGTAGGGGTAATGACAAAAATATTGGTTTTCTTCTTATTTATATCAAAATCTCAATTTGAATGGGAAGAAGCTTGATTTTTTTTTAAAGCTAACATAAAACTAAACACATTCCCAATTAAAATTTCGCCTTGCGATTCTAATTCCATATCACATTTGAATAAAAAGTCTTATATCGGTTTCAAAATATTCATACTGGTGACCCCAACATACCAACTCACAATTATTCTGTCGTCCAAAATACATGTGTTACAATACATGTAAATGTGTCTTAAAAAGAAAGTATGATTTTATTAATTCGTCTTTTATGAAATGTTAATTAATGAATCGCAAAGTGAAAAACGATTAAATTAGGGTTAATTGTTAATAAGAGGTTAATGAGTGCGTATCAAAATCCGAGGGCTGAAGTTAAATGTTGCGAATTTTCCCCAGAACCCGATAAATCAACCGATCATTTCTTATAAATGAATATATGTTTTATAGAAAATTACGTGTAATTACACAAACAGATTTCTTAAATGAGGTTATAATGACCTTGATATGTTCATTTATCAGGCCGGTTATGTGACAAATAGCTTCCTCGGTACCAAAGTAAAACCAACGTTATGAATTTTCTTTAAACAACAACCTCTAAACCAATTATAAACTGTTGATTGAAAGTATGCGTAGAGCACATTTTGATGTTGCAGTATTGATGGTGTGAATGGTGTGCATTCGTTTTGGTATAAAACTACACAATATTATATTGTGATGCCCTTTTCTTTGTTGAACTATAATCGTGAGTTGCTTTGACTGACAAATTTAAAATTGGGTTATAAATAATGCTGTTTCACAAAATCTCCCTTTTTTACATACATCACTTTAATAAAACTCTTGTTTGGTAGAAATAAAATCATAGCTTTATAAACCTCTGTGTGCCAGTACACCGGGGTAAAAGCTTGACGTAGATATCGTGTCAAAAAGTAATTAAGTATCACGGACGGAAGGACTTGGTAAACACAATACAGGAAGGAACACAATAGATAGAAGTGATGAACAAATGAAGGGGAAATCCAAACTGACCACATTTCGAATACACACATTTAGTGTCATTAAACTTTCCTAAAGATAGTCAAAAGTTGTAAAAATATGAAATTCAAATTACACCTATTTAGCATATTTTAGTGTTGCTAAACTTTGCCTGGCCTACCTTTGATCAGTGCTTTGATAATAAACTCAGTTGCACAAGAACCGACACGTTTCATTTGGTTCTCTGTCACATGTCATACTAAAATCAACTAAAACCGTATTATTATAAATTATATATCTATATAAAGATTGAAACCCTCCCACAAGTCCATTGTAATCAACATGATCAAAAGAAAAGCAACCTTTGAACAGGTTTACTGGCATGTGGCATGATAGGTATGCAAGCATATCATCATGATCATATGATAGTCGCATTGTACTTGATAACAATAAGTTTGGTTTGGCCCGAATGTTCGCATTATGAAAAGATTGCTATAAATCTTTGTTAAGTCATGATCTGCAAAATACTATTTTATCAAAAGAAAGTTTGAACTTGGTGTGAATTGCGCAACCGATTGCGTCGTAAATGTACATACATGATTCATGAGCCGGTCGGTCTCACTGATTTTCAACTAAACTATATATACCGGCTAGCACACGGGTCAAAAGTGCATATAGTATAAGTTAGTTGTCTGGTGATACAGGGACAATTGCGTAATTATATATATATAAAACTCAAATAATAACGCTCAGGTCCATTGTAAAGTCCCTAAAAATGCTATAGACACCAACTTCAGAATTCAAAATGTACCCATTTGAAACTACAGATTACATGTAGCCTATAGGCCTACTTACACCTTTTTATGTGTACAAAAAGTGTGAGTTAAAAGAATCTCAAAGACAGACAGTATACTTTTTGCTGAATTTCTCCAATGTGAATGGGAACGGTTTGTTCCAATGCTATACATACCGAGTGCTTTGACTTAGGAAACGTTTTGATGAAATTGTGATTTTGCGTTTAACTCCCTGGACACTACAATGTCTTTCGTACAATAATTCCCATTGGTCAATTACATGATATAATCACCTTGATAGTCAGTTACAATTTTGCTTTTAAATATATTATGCTAATCTTTTTGAAAATTGTAATCATTTTAACAAGTGTCTGATTGGCACAATATTTGACACATTCTAAATTTTAACCAATCGGCAGGTAGTTCTCATGGGGCTAAGAAAATATCCCCTGATATTCCTAACTTAGTGCAAAAATCACTATGTTTTGATGGTAAGCATTTCGCGTGGTAACTTGAAAGCCCCATTGCCATATGAAAAAGATTTCGAACCTTTTTTCTCATTCACATAATATACACCATGTACCATCAAGTACGTGAAGAGTTGGATAGGAAAACAAGCTGATTTTACCTCGTGCTCGTATTGTCTACCCAATATTTTGATATCATTTGTTCTCTTCTTTTCAAGATACAGCCTGAAGAATGTGAAGAAGTGAATACACAACTCCAAGCCAATTTCAATCCATGTTGCATCCGGCATCATATGGTAGGATATCACGCAGACGGTAAGGACCCGAAAGACCCCTTTTCCCCTCGAATCTCAGATTTATATATAATTTATATATTTAATAGTATTGTTAATTTTCAACAACGAAAATCTTAAAACCAAATTGTTGAACGATTTATAAATGGTTGACTTTTTGTTTTTAATACTTGAACAATTGTTAATTTGTCAAATTTAAAAAAACACATCTACGATAAAAAAAAAAATCGCATTCTATTATTTTAATGGTATCATTATATTGAAATTGGATTTCATCTCTCCACAGAAAAAAACATGGTATTTCACCCAGAAGCACATTACGAGAACGTTCACTTTGTAGAATCTGAAGATGACTGGCATCGTGAGATCCAAGCTAAACAAGGAAATGTCAAACTTCACAGTGAACTGTACGATGATTTCCACAAGCTGACCGTAATACAGACACCGCAACCAAATACTACAAACGAAGGTCCCAAATGGCCGAAGAAACAACGTCAACCATCTGACAACTTGCCACCGGAGCCGGAAGCAACTTGTCCTGTCAACCACTACACCCAACATGATGATGACGGTAATGCTGCACCTCTTTATGAAAATTGCGCAAGACATAATTCAACTAAGCCAAGACACAGCCGACGAATCCCTGTAGAGGATGACGAAAGAGACCACAACGGTGCTTCATCACATAGAATTCAGCATCCAAATCCTCCACCCCCACCATTGCCATCTCGCGAGCCAATCTCCCCAACCTCCCCTCATCTTCGAAGGTCCTCCATGCGTGACAGACCTCTACCACCGACTCCCCCGAAAGATGACGATGTAGCGAAGGTCAAAACTAATTTTGAACGACGACCTTCTAATTCATATGTATCTACCCCGACCAGAAGGCATCGACAACCACCCCCTTTGCCGCTGGTAACAGGAGATAAGCTGGAACGTTCAAAAAGGCAAGTGCGATAATTTACTTATAATCGTTTCCTATTTGTTTTCCAATTACATGTTTCTGGTATCACTCACAAATCATTATCATTTTTGTAGGAGCACGCTGTGGGTCAGATCAAAAATGGCAAATGTCATTTTTTTTCAAAAATATTAATCAATCCATTGATTATTAATTGATAGGTGTCTGATGGACGAGATGAGACAGCCAAATGGCGTCACAAAAGATTTGCTTAAGACTGAAGTGGCTGGAGAAAAAATTGCCCTGGAAGAATGCAATGACAGCATTATGTAAGTACCGGTATTTTAATCTGAATCACTACAAAAAGAGGTAATCCATATTTTGGATTAGCTTCCATCTTCTCGGGAATTGTGATAGAACAGTTAGCCGTCATGATGTCGTGGACAGAATGAGTGACGTGACGATCATTACATTAAACAACTACTGCATTCCTATTGTTCCTGCAAACCATATCAATCCGTCCAATTTGGACACGAGGTAAAAATGGAAAAGTCCAATATGATAACCATGTGAACAGTTGTTACTATCCCATAGCACTCAGACGTACCCTATTTTATCACCATGTGACATAGTCGTTCCTTGCCTTATATTCATTACACCGGGCCTGGACACAAAGGGGACATGTTCTGTAAAGAAAGGAGAGGACAACAAGTACGATTTAAAGGAATGAAATCGTTGGGTATCAAACACGAATCACTATTATGAAGAATACAATGCATTGATGATAACAATCGCCCATGACTTGTTCCTTATTTCAGTGTTGCAGGATGGGAGAGAAACAGTAACGTATTGACCAAAGCTCTTCACATTGGAGATAAGCTCACCATGGTTAATCAACAGATGCTGAATTCGGCAAGGTTTGCGCAGGATACTATCACCATGACGGGTAAAGAAAAGGTACATATTCTTGTTCATCTATTTATTCTTCTTTTCTTGTTAAAGTTCTTTCTTGGGCCTTTTCTCGCCTCTTCTCGTTATATATATATTCGTGTTCTCGCTCTCGTTCTCGTTCTCGCTTTCGTTCTTGTTCTTCATGTTATTGCTTGTAGTTCTTCTTTATCTACTTTTCTTTTTGTGTTATCATCATATGAGGTTCTTGTTGTTGCCATAATTCTGGATTCTATATTCTTCATGACTCGTGGTTCTTTTTCATGTCACATTTTTGCTTTTCTTGCTCTCATTTTCGTTCTTGTGTTTCTTGTTAGTCCTGTTCCTTGTTTGTTCATGTCCCTTGTTCATTTCCATCGTGCTGTTCTATTAACTGCTAGTATAGTATGAAAATCCATCGTGACATGCGAACCTTCTAAAGCCAATGCTACAAGTAAAAGACACACTTATTCATTGTACTTTTTTTTTGACAGGTCACTCTTGTGGTACAAAGAATTCCATATGGAAACTTGATATCAATCCACAAGGATCATTCTGGGGAGAGCCTGGGAATTCAACTTAGCGGAAATGAGGTACGTGTCAAATAATATTCATATTTTTAAAGATATTTAAGGTTTGGCTAATGATAATTATAGGTTAAATAACTTTAGAAAATAATGCTTATAGAATTTTACCCAACGTATTTGTACAGTACAGGAGTACACAAGGGTCTGGGGATAGTGTATGAAGACAATCGAAATAATTCAGAGTGTATCTTTCCCCGACTTGAAATCTTGCGTGTCTCACCAGATCATAACAAGAGAGTTTGTCCCAGTTTCCAAAAACCCTAAAATAGATGCCTCCCGGGAGTCACGGGGTTGGCTTTGTAATATGGTATTTTTCTGAAAAAAGGTTGGTTTAAATGGTGTCGATAAATTTGTTAACAAATCATATTTCAGAAATCCAAATTTTCTTGGAGGTAGTAATACTTGAGCGGGAAGTTGAGGCAATTTCTTATTAAAAAGTTTCCACTGGTATATTTGCTGAAATATAGCCTATACCTTGATCAGTTGATTTAGCTTGAAAAAAAAGTAAGGATGTATTTTTATTCAAACTAAGGATTTCATGTCCTTATAGTCCTAACTATTTGCATTTTGACTCTAACTTATAGATAACAGATGTATACCCCAACGGTCTGGCAGCCCTTCAAGGAAAACTTCGACTTCAAACTGCAGGTATCACCAACCATGGTTTGCTGTGTAACTGGGCCATCACAGAGATCAACACGAGACCTGTAGGATATAACGCCACGACAGAACAGGTGAGTTATAGATGTATGGGAATTATCGCTTACTTATGCGATTGTAGCCCATGAAAGAGGTTATCCGTGTAAAGGATTAACTGCAATCTTGTCGGGAATAATAACTGTGTTTAATCTTCAAAAAGAAGACACATGCACATGTTTGGTCAATTTGGTAACACGGTTCATGCAATGATATAAACATCGGGCACCAATGTGTAGAATAGGCCGGGTGAGATTCCCCTTTGTAGTCCGTCGCGCATATATGGCTACGTGGATAACCCGCTATAAAATAGATGATGAAATATCTGGCAAATTCAAAAGACTATGTTGCAACCCATAGCCTGATATAAAATTGATGACGAAATATCTTGCTAATTCAAAAAGACTATACAAACTATGTGCAGCCCCATCGCAATAAATATGTTCACACTGAACCGACAACGTTTCACCCTTTGACATCTTTCGACTACACTGTAATAATAATATAATATAATAATAAAAATATTCTTTTATCAACAAAAATTCAAAATTAATAAAGAAAAAAGGTTTTCAAAATTGTTTGAAAAACAAATCACAACCATTTTCAAATAAATTGATTCTTAAATTAAAACATTTCAGAACTTAAAATTACTTTCTTAAGATTAAATGAAAAGAAAATAACTCATATATTATTGATATTTTCTGTTTATACATATTAGGTGCAAACGATGTTACGCAATGCCGGAGACGATGTCTTGCTAGTGCTTCACCCTGTGGACTTCATACAGGTGATGAGAGAGAAGCTGGCCAACACAGGCGACAGATACAACTTTCACTAGATCAAAACACTAGACCCAAATTACCGCGCCAATTAATTTACTTGAAATGGTAAATCGTAAACCCATCGACCAATAACTATACGGGTATAAATATGAATAATGTAATTTTTGTCTTCCCCAAGTGATCGTCGAGCATAGTGAATAATGTGTGCTCCTGATCGGATTCGAACCGGCAACTTCCTTTAAATTTTACGAAGTATTGTGCTCAAGTTGAATGTGGCCCATCTAAAAATTGGGATTAGGCCTACAGTACTGTCCTAGGTGTAACAGTATCTGAAGAGTATGTTTTCCGAAAGTGGTTATGTTTGAATAATTAAAATACCTTTTCTGGAATTTTGTTTGCATTTTTTAACAAATTCTTGCAAAGTTCTACATGTACACTTTTTTATCATTCATCATAGCGGTTAATGGTTAATCATACCGGTAAATGGGTTAATTCAAGGGACGCCCCAAGTAGTATCGAGCATAATAAAAGAGACAGAGTACAAAAACCAAAACCACAACGACATCTGACAATAGAACAATGGACTAAAACTGTTTCTGTGTGGGTACTGGGATTTTTTATTTTTTATTTGTATTTGTATATATATAGTATACGTAGAGGGAACAGTCTGTGACAATTGAATTGAAAGTTCATCATATTATTGTTATGAGTTTCTGTTTTAATCAAAACAAACAATGCATTGAACTTTCTGTTGAATTTTTAACAGAGCAAACCCTGGTATAAACATACAGTAGTAAGGTGAATGTCTGCAGAGGGCATTATTTATACAGACCAAAAAGTATTATGCTATGCATAAAATATTAAACTAGTGTGTGACGCTGAGAATGTAAATAGTAAACTCCTTAAAAAAGTTCGGACATTTTTTCAATCATCAATGGCACGTTATATGTTCTTGTGTTGCATCAATGGAAAGCTGATGTGTTCATCTTTCTAATGATACCATATTTGTAGCAGTTACTTTGACCTCATTCAAAACAAATCGCGTTCTAAAACCCAATCGAAAATATGCGTTCTTACTAATAAAAATTGAAAAACAAACCAGCTTTTATATAATACCTATTTTTTTCTCGAGAAAATAGGTCTTAAAAGACCATCTTTTAGTCGTCATCAAATTATCTCAGTTCTGTTTCGAAGCCCCCTCCCCTTTGGGACCCTGGGCAGCACACTCCTACCAAAATAAAGTTGAGTGCAACCCCCCCCCCCCCCCCCCCCCCCCCCCCCCCCTCAGTAACTGCTTGAGAACGTGGGGAGGTCTCAATTTGAATGTGCCAGCATTAGAGTAATGCAGCATTACCACTATGCAGATGCAAGAGCTTAAAGGAGCAACTCTGTCGTAGAGAAAATGCTTATTAACTTTAGAATTTTGAAAATGCACACACACAAAAAAGCGAAACAAAACACACTCCGAACTTTTTGAGGGGTTAACATCCTGGCTTAGTTAAAGCTAGAATTAACCTACTAACCAACTAATCAATTTATTATAAACACATATACACATTATTGTGTTGTACCTTAGAGTAATTATAACCTTTTATTATCAGAACCAACCGTGGCATATCTTATTAATTATTTGAACAAGTAATCAAAAGACCATTCTTTCAATATCAGGTAGCTTATTGTTTGAGACACTGATAACACAATGGCCTGTTTAGTACATGTCCAAGGTCATTTTAAAGATAAGTCTTTAACAAATTGGGGCTCAAGGGGCCTATGTGATGGTGAGTGTAACCTAATGTAAGTTGCATCTTGTAAAACCTTGTGGAATGTTGTCCCTGTACATGTATGTATTTTCTTTAAGGTAGGATAAACCTTACCTTTTTGTTGTGAAATCATGTACGTTTATCCGGGTATGTTTATCTGAAGGTATCCTGGCAATGGGTTTTCCCCTTGAGAAGGTATCTTACGGTGGGGCCTACCCCGTATCAGCTGCAAAATTATGCAATCAGATACAATCAATCAATCTACCTCTTTCCGTGAAAAAAACCACCACTATTTCCGTTGTAAGGTTATATTACGATTGTTTTTCATGATATATTTCATGAAGAAAAAGGAAAAAACAAGTACAAAGGAAAAAGTGGTGGTATTTTTGATAGCAAGCAGGTTAAATATGGCCGAATAGTCAAGAGGCGTTTGCAAGATTGTAATACTCTGATCATTGAGTTGGTTTTTGCCACCATCAACCCTTGTAGCACTTGATAAGCAAATTAGACAAGGATATAGAGTGGGGAGATTTCATGATGGGTTAAGTGTTAAGATTTCTTCTCTGATTGTCAACCCCCACCCCTATATCGAATTGGTATTTATATAACACATTAACATGATTATTAACGTACAAATAATAAGAAACTGTTTATTATGTTAATAAACATGACTTTCGAAATTAATTGGTCACCATAATTATGTTCAAGATATATATAGTTGGACATCTAATACCATGTTTTTGTTTATTTCGATGTATTTTTTAATCCTATGGGGCATGGGCAAATTTGTATAATTGTGTGTGCTTTTTAATTTTGTATTGTAGAGCGCATAGAAACTTTTGTATTATTCGCTTCACAAATGTAATTTATTATTATTAGTATTTAATACCAACTGTTGATATGTGTTTTTTAACGTATAAAACAAAAACAAATGTAATTTTGTTTGTATTACAGTTTACTTAAAGATTCGGATCAATAATTAGGTGACTTTGTTAAATTGTTATAGCTGCAAAATGGACACTAAAGGGTTAATCAAAATAATTGTATATGGGTTGTAAACGGTCCGAATTGACCTAATTATATAACACTTTCCACGCGACAGGCGTCTGTAGACGACATTCCAACATTTCACAAAATGTTTCAAAAATGTAAAAATTATTGAACTTGTCACATTTCGCTTATTTTTCAGTCGATTCCCTTCATTTTACAAAACTTGTCACATTTTCGCTTATTTTTCAGTCGATTCCCTTCATTTTACACAAATTTCATCAATTTTATGGTTCACTACATACGCTTAGGCCTAAAAAAAGAGAGGTTTGTTTGCTCAAACACGACCGACCCATAATATCTCAAAACCCCATGCTTTTTTTAACATTTAAAAAAAATGTTTTATGTTGAAAAATATAATTAAATGCTTTTTTTTCTTCCTTTTTTTAAAAATGTTTTATGTTGAAAAATATAATTAAATGATATTTTCATCTTAATTTGCCAAACTTATCAACAAAACTGCCCTTTAAAACACCAAGGAGATGCAAATCCAAGATCTTGTGAAAAAAAGAACATGTCAGATCATCCAGCATGGTCTGAAGGTTTACTACAGGCTGCCAGAAACACTATTAAAACAAAATATATGTATTAGCCCTAACAAGCCAGGCTATGTTTTTATGGTGTGGAAACCGGGGAGGGGACAAAGTATGAATTTGTTACCCAAATAATCGCGGCGAAACCCCTGGGATTCGACCTCCGGTCCCTAACGCTCACCCGGGCAGCGATTGTGTACACACATATCAGCTTGGTTGATGACGTCATCGAATCGAATGCGGTATCATGCGCGTGGACATTGATTTTTGCCGTAGTGAATCGTGGTGTAGGAAGGTTAGGGTTCTATAAAAGAACATCAAAGTGTATTAAAATCAAATTGTATAGTTTTTTTCTTCACTAAATGTGTCTATAGCCCAAAAAAAGAAAGAAAAAGGTTATCGACCTACCGACCCACTTTTTTCAACTCTTGTTTGAGGAAACAAACTTTCTTTTTGTTTTAGGACAAGTGCCGTTATAATCCATGCACATGATTTTGGTTCATCCTGTATCGATAGTTGTAATTTTACTCCAACATGTCCCATCCGGTATCGCTATCAGGAAATTGGTTATACTACGTTGATAAAATATTGTGTTTGCGGATATGGTGTCAATAATTACGCAATCTTTTATATATTTTTTTGTACTTAAAATCCCCCACCGATTCTGATTTTTGCACTTTTTGAGTCTTGTTATGATAATACCACTTCGTCCAAGCTCGCAAAATCAATGTATACGTTTACAAAACAATCTTCTTTATTTATAGCTAACTTATAGTTTTTTCAAATTATTGTTGTCATATATTTTCATATTTATATTTAAGCAAACTGTACATCCAGGCCTACCTTTATACTAGCAAATTTATGAACTATGAATTTACTGTATTTTATGTAAATTGTGTGATATAATTAATTTTCAACAAAAAAATCAATAGATATGTATATTTTTGAAGGACGATTTTTATAATGATTATAAAAACCGTACAATGGATGTATATTTTTGTAGGACGATATGAAATAATAAACACATGATGCAAATCAACTTTGTGTACTTTCTATACTTCGTTCAGTCAATTATTCTTAAACAGCAAAGAAAGTTTAAGCAATTCTCATTGGTTTTCAGATAAATCGGGGTCATTTACACGAGGCAAATATATAACATGGCGTACATTAATTAGCGTGACCACTCTCGCGCAGTGCTTGTTAACTATAATAGTTGTTCCATAACTCGCTCTTCTGCAGTGCGTCTTCCTGCGTGCTTATGCGTCGCAATACGCTGACGCATGGCGTACTCACCGCATGGGATTGGATCAGGGATACTATTAATTTTGGGATAGGAAAGTCCTATACTAACGGACGTAGCGAAAACGGTCCCTTTTGCATATTTACATACATTATGGTAATCATCGGAATGTGTCGGTGACCGGCGTTTATAACGCGTTTAACAATGTTTAACCAGGTTTAACGTAATATTTGGTCGGCATAGGTTTGAGGGCGCTGTGGATTTACACAGACGACGGTGGCCACGCGAAACCTAAATGTTGAATACGTAATGAAAAACACGTAATCGCGAATGTTAATCTTATCATTTTGACAAATTTATCATAATCAGAAGAATTGTCATCGTTAACCGGGCGATGACTGTTAAAAATAATTCAAAATAGTGCACTCCCGTTGACATATTGGGTCGTCTGAGAGACGCGTGGCCAGCGTCGTGTCGTCTGCTGAATCACGCCTAATCGGTATAGCGCCACCAGTTCTATGCCGACCAAATTTTAATTTAAAAGTGGCCTCCGATCGGCAAGCTCAGTGGCACACCCTGATTGGATGGTATGTTTGTGGGTTATTCGATACTAACAGGGGTTGAAGTTGACAAATGAGAATATTGGTATTGTTTTAGAGCGTACCCGTATTATATTGTCTAACATAATATAAAAAGAGAAGGGAATATTATTTTTGGCGGAGAACAACCTGCGACGACCTTTGTTCCCTAAATATCATTGAAGAAAAGAGTATTGAAAGCCGTTTAAGTTATTTATTTTGATATCAACTTGCCTGATTATTTTGATTTAATTCAATTTTCCCCTTCAAATGGCGGCCATTTTGAAATCCTAGATGGTGGTAATGAAGAATGGAATCATTGCAACTATTGATATAAATAATAATATATACTTTCTAGGATTGCATATAAATATTTATTACAATTACCAGGTTGCTTCAATACACTATCAATACAATGAATATTGTCTTATAATAAAACAGCCATCATTTTAATAGAGGTTATCCATGTAACGGATTAGTTGCCATCTTGTCGCGAATAATAACGGTGTTAAGATTTTCTGAAAGACGACACACCTGTTTCATGTATGTAGGCCAATTCGGTAACACGATTCATGCAATGAATTGGACGTCACGAACCGATTCAATAATTGAATGTAGAATAGGCCGGGTTCGATTCCCCTTTATAGTCTGTTGCGCTACATGGATAAACTGTATGGTCACGCGTTATGAACTCGCCTCCCAATAGGGTGGTGCTGTTACACTTTTTAGTTTCATGCTGTCATATTCCTTAAATATTTTTAAAACCACAAAAGCTATCTCAACAAATTTGGTATCATTTTAAAGCCCTAATAACAAGCCATCTGCCTGCGAAATGGCATTGGTATAGCTAATGAAGAAAAGGAGATACAGCTGTTTGAAGTGTGGGGACCAGGGGTGGTGCCGGAAGGGGTGCCGCCGGAAGGGGTGCCACCTGTACAAACTCAATGGGGATAATCCCATGCTTTGTTCTTTTTACAATAACTAGTCATCCTCTAATGTTCAATGAATGTTACAAACGCCATCCTGGTCCCATTTTAAAGGATATTTAGTAGTCTTTAAGTATGTGGTTCAAAAGACTTGTCAAATATTTGTAATCAACTAATTAATTATGGATAAGACCATGATCATCAGCTTTCTTTCTATTCGCTACACAGTCAACATGAATAATCAGCCTCAATTTACATGATTTATAAAAATGACTATATTAACAGAAAAAGTTTTCCGACCTATGATAGCAAAAGTATACATTTTGGAAAGCTTGTAACTAGAAGAATTCAGAAATGCAGTATAGATCAGGGAAGGGTACATCCTTAACAAATATTTCTGAAAATTCTTAAAATATATAAAACAAAAATTGGAGATATTCACTAGCCGGTATAATGACCTTACCGACGTAGTAACCTTTGACAAATAATATATCATCTGATGGGTAATTTTATGAGGATTTCATATATGTAAAGTAAATAATGATAGGGGTAGGTATTAAGAATATATGGATCTCAAATTAAGAATTAAACAACTCTGATATTTTTCCGAATATTGTGAATCATCATACCATTTTAGTCCTTGGTAGTACTATAATTTCAATGGCATATTTGGTTTCCTCATGCAATTTCTCTTCAGAAAATGTATACGTCATTTACTACCTCACGGGGTATAAAATCATGTCGCGAAAGCCAAAAAAAGGAGCTTCTAACACATGACCATATGCCAAAATTTCTGGTCATCCCCATACACATTGCATGATCACGCATCAATTAAATGGTTTTCTACTATCTTTTAAAATCTGTTTACATTTTGATGGATCTATTAACAAATATGGACTTGGGCCAATGTTGCGCCACTTTACGACCAGCACGACTTGAAGGGAAAACAACAACACATTGACCTAATCGCCGAAAAAATAGTCCATCAGTATACACTGTGGTTGGTTGTTTCCGACTTAAAACAATGTTGGCTAATTTAAACATAACTGATATTCTTTTAAATTTTGATAGACATCCGTGATTGTAAAACCAATGCAAAAACTGCAAATATTGGCAATACAATCCACGATCATCTGTGAGGGACTTCATATCATTGTGATAATGGTCTTTTCTTCTTCAGTACTCTCAACCTCCGCACCGTCATTTGACTGCGAGGATATTCGACAAAAATTAGATTTTGCATAATTATGTGAAACAATTTTCTATTCTGAATGCTAGATACTCTTATTTGTTTAACATGTAGCAAATAAGTATGACAATAAAATCCACATACAGAAAAAAATCAACTTTATCACATGGTGTTGCACTTTGCACAAACTGGGAGCCATCCGGAGCCAATGAGAACCTCATTTCCCGTCAATAGTCAATAATTCACAGACGACGGTGGACACGAACGGCCGTTCATTTTGAATTTCCATTGGTTTCAATGTAACAATGAATTTTGACTATACATTGTATGACCCCATAAAATTCATCACACGTTGGAACTAAATTATTTCATTCTAAAACAGCTGGAGTTGGATAACCAACTCCAGTGTCAGTATCATTTTTTGAATTTAAACCGTTGTTAAGGGAAGTGTCAACCCTATTATTTTGATGATCAACTTTTGCTTTTAAGTTTGAGAATATTGAATAAAAGTACATAAAAGTATACATTTATAGAAAGGAAATTTGATAAGGAATCCGATGGTGATACCAAATAAACTAAATTTTGAGAAATCAACCAACAATTTTGTCTAGGAAGAATTTTTTTCTTTTTCCAAAATAAGGCTTAGTTTTGGAAATATTGCTCAAAACATCGGAAAAGTGTAAAAGTCGTGTTTTTTTTGCATACATTTCGCTAGAATGGATGCATATCTCGAGTTTAAAATCCATAATCGAAAAAATAAAAAAATTGCCTCCTAGCGCTGAAAGTCCTCTACACAATGGTAGTAAAAGCTTACCTGATAGTTTGATATTTTTTTAGTTATGTTGTCTGAAAATTCGTAAAATTTCTTCAAATTTGAACTTCTAGAAAACATCGATTTAGTAAAAATATTGACATTTTCCACCATTTAAAGCTAAATGTTCTCGGAATACAGTAAATTTGGTGTCAAATCAAGACAGCTTGTATAACAAAGGTATAAACAGAGCACCCTAAGGTGTCAAATGAACACCACATTTATGAAGCGACACCTTTGTGACTTCAATTTGAGCTTTCAATGGTGTCATTTTGAGTGCGCTGCAGTGTCAAAAAATAACTGACAATCGAAAAGTGTTTTAAAACACCCGTATTTATTTTGAATCTTACATTGGGGAGCGGAAAGATAGAAGAGAAATAGTTATTGCCGACACCTTGGAACCCGACACCTTATTTTGACGGAATAAATCGAATTTAAAATTGGGAGCCAGCAATTATGACGTCACATTAATCCGCTCCCGAGTGTTGAATTCATTTATTTTGAGTGTAAGCGGCGCGTCTAGTATTACGCACGGGAAGATTCAGCGCGCGACGCAATGATCGAACAGCTGTCGCAGCATTTTAAAAGCGCGGAACTCCGCTTAATTTCCCGCCAAATAACCATGCGCCTTTTCCTGACTCAAACTTACCAAAACAACAATTTTAAATCACCCAAAAGAACGGGAAATAATCGCTTCCGATTAGTAACTTATGATGGTAATGATAGAATACATATAAAAGTATAATATAATAGGGAAATATGAAATTTAATTTTTGAAACGAGTGCCGGGTTGACACAGCCCTTAAGCGTTCGTCCCATTCACTTGATCACGTAACCTCGTCCGCATATTTTAAACTGAATATTCGTGAATACGCCCATGTCCAGCGTTGTCTGATAATTCAGAAACATGATGTAGCGCCCTCACATTGCAATCCAGAATGATAATAATAATACCGTATGTTTCTATTACAAAGAAACTCACGATATGTTTTTAATGAGAATAATGACATGCTTTTGGATGATTCCTTTCAGAAGAACACATCATATAGCTCACTGAACAAATATATTAGTCAATGATAGCCTTTTCTTTGTATTCTGAGCAAATTATATACTTTCTCTTAAAGAAATCGTTAACAATTGAGGTTCGCTTTCAGAATCAGCTGAGATGCCTCTTTTCACTTTTCTTTCTTGAATTCAGGGATTATTACTCATAATTCTATAGTTCTATTAAAGGCACACAATGTCATGTTGATTTTTTCAATTTTAATTAATTTACTTCAGAATTCAAGATGAACATTAAAATTGCCATTATTGTTGTTTCTACTAAAATAAAAAAAAGAAGCAAAACTTGATTAAATCAATGTTTTAAATATGTTGGAATTCCACCCATAACCATGTAAAATGTTGGTTGCGGCTCTACCAGCATTTTTGAATCGACGTTTTGTTGTACATAGCAGGGCTGATTTTTCTTAATCCTTATAGACGTAATAAAATTCATACATGTATTAATACATTGTAAAAATATACAAATCCCAGTTTTTATCATATATTTTTGTATTTGAGGGCGCTGCCTCCACCACATCTCTTAAAGCCCCTTTAATTCCCTGTCATTTTATGATTTTGTATCCAATATTCATTTGCCTTGTCATTTTTTCACTAGTTTCATTGATTGACAACTCAGCCACCTCGCAACGCTGTGTTATTGTCATCCGTGGATTGGCTTTAAAATACCTGGTTCTACTAAAACTATTGTACCATGCATTATGACACAATATTCGAATTCAATTTTTTTTTAAATGAAAGCCAAATATGTGATCTTTGTTGCACTACAATTGATTTTGAATTGAATATGTAGGCCTGTAATTTGTGTTAATCTAAGTAGAAAATGGACTGAAAGATCTTTTTACACTGTGACTGAGGACAGTTCTTAAAACAGGATCCAACGTGTTTTTTGGGAGCAATTGATTTGCCTAACATGACAAAAACAAATAGGGTAGGTCGGTCGCGATTTTTTTGGAAAACACCTGCTTTGGGGACTTAAAATAGCCGAAAGAAAGCAAACAGTCAGAAACTTTAATACTTTGTTCAATTTTGTTCAATTTTTAAAAATATATATATATTTTTTTTCCTCCCTCAAAATAATAAAAACTATTCAGGGTCGGCGATGCATTTAGGGTCGGTCGGTTAGGTCAATCAAACCTTTTTGTTAGGCCTAAGTTCCTTTCCTGATTATTTTTATTTGGAAAAGATCACAATGTGAATTTAGATTCATGGTATAAAAATACAATATACTAAAAGAATCCAACTTCGCTAATATCAGTGTTTAGTCAATCCTAAGTTAATACCATATTAAACAAACATGACAAATAAACGTAGACAAAATACCAGAATGTATGTGAACCCTTGTATAAATGATATAGGTTAACGTTTACGTCTAATTAGGTTTTTGACAACAGAAGTTTCCATCCACAAACGAAGCCTATTTGATAATCACACCTTACTAGTACCACATCAATAGAGAGGTATTATACCCGTATGGTCAATATTCTATTGAACCAATGACATTTATATTTTAGTGGCTCGCAAAATGGCTTCTATTATATGGAGTTGGTCGCTTGCTGTTGCTTTGCTGTTCCTGAATCTGGTGAATGAAGGTATTTTGTTTAATAATTTAATGTTCAGTACAAATACTTGTATAGAGGTTACCCGTGTTTTGGATTAGATACCATCTTGTCGGAAATTTAAAACGTGTTTAAGATTTTCAGAAAGAAGACACACCTGTGTCACGATATGTAGGCCAATTTGGTAACACGGTCCATGCAATAAATTGGACGTCATGAAACAGTTAGATGTAGAATAGGTCGGGTGCGATTCTCCTTTGTAGTCCGTTGATGACCTCTATTACATTTTTTATTTTAACTCTAGGTTCGCCCGATCTGTATAGCACGTATAACGTAATACGGTCTCAAGTACGATTTGCGGTCTTCTGACTGAAATTTGACACAAAAGACTCTGTTTCACCGTGTTCAGATATGCCTAACCTTACCTTAAAGGGCATTAAGAGATGTGGTGGAGGCAGCGCCCTCAAGTACAAAAATATATGATAAAAACTGGGATTTGTTTATATTTACAATTGTATTACAGTATGCACTTACACCTATAAGGATTAAGAAAAATCAGCCCTCTTTGTACAACAAAACGTCGATTAAAAAATGCTGATCTCCGGCAGATCAGCATTTTACGCCAGACGGTATCCCCCTGCAGTACGCTTGATAAATAACGCGAACCATTATTTGCATAAAGGGCGTATTTTCATTAAATACCGATGGTATTGTTTTGGTCAAGGTTTGCTGTGTGTTTGTTGGTAGAAACAACCATTTTAATGTTCATCTTGAATTCTGAAGTAAAATTTAAAAAAATTAAAAATGTCAACTCCACTTAATGTCCCTTTAAGGCTTTAAGGCACTACACAGAATACTGTTTGGTTACAAATCAAAAATATCAAAAGATATTGTTTTGCATCACTGTATATAGTTACAACAAGAATGCATAATAGATGTTACTAAATAAAGTGCTCAACAAAAGAAAGTCATACACTTTGTTTAGGACCTTTAAAGTAACTTTCGATTATTTTTGTACCAACCAGGCTGGATAGACATTTGCATGAATCTTTGTGGCACATTTTGATTCCAAACATAACACCTATAACAACAAAGATAAAGCATGATTAGCACCATTTATAGAAAATTAGTAATTTTTCAAAAGTCACATTTTCAATACACTACGCGGGGGAAAAACACCAATTGTTAACAAGCACAAACAGACACAAGCCGTATCAGTCCCGTGTTGATCGCTGTGCATTTCCCCTCAATGCGCGGGCTAATTCAAATTAAAAATGTCATGCATGGGTGAAGGCTATGAATGTAAAGGATTTTTATGGAAGGAGAACATGGACCGATTAATCAAATTATTTTTAGTCGTACAAGATCTTCATTTTTATCATATCGGTGCAATTAATTCAACAGCATTTTATGTAAAATCAATCTGAAACAAGAGAAATTGATGATATTTTAACCGACTGATGTGTAAATGTGTGTTATTTGAAATGCTTCATTGATATCTACAGCTAACCCAAACCAAACCAAATCAAACCAAACCAAGGTGTATCTCTAAGGCTAGGTAAAATTCCAAGCAGTTTAATGTAATGCACTTCATGTTCGGAATCAAATATCCCGCTGACGAAGTGTACGACCCAACGGCTGCACTGTGTGAACGATTGCCCGGTCAATCCTGGTCATCAAAGTGTCACACACGGGGTGAACCTCACACACCCCCCATTTTCCTCCCTCGTAGTGTATTGAATTTTTTTGAAAAGTGACTAATTTTCATTAAATGGCGCTAATCATGGTTTTTCTTTGTTATTAGGTGTTATGTTTGGTATCAAAATGTGCCGAAAAGATTCACCCAAATAACTATCTAGCCTGTTTGGTAAAAAGATAATCGAAAACTACTTTAAATGACCTAAACAAAGTGTATGACTTTCTTTTGTTAAGCACTTTAGGTTCATAACATGCATAAGGATCGTAGATTATAGAATCAGATATGTAATGTTCATTTTACTGATCGAGTGTACTTTCGGATACGTCTGTTTCCTTTGTCAACAATTTTGGTAGTGACGATCTTGACGACTCACGACGCAGTCTTGGAGTTGCTAGTTGAATTATCATATGGATCTTTTTTACCAGAGGATAAAAGATCATCGAACAGTGAGTGTAGTTTAGCCGCATATGTTGTAGAGCATCTTGTATTGTTTTGCACTTGCATGACTTGCAAACCCTGTGTACTGAGATGACTTTTACACATTTCATAAAAGATCATCGAAAACGTGGATGAGGTTGCATTTTCGCTGTCTCGGTTCATCGAGGAGGTGCCTACCTTTGCCTCGTCCAATCCGATGGTTAGAGTCCACAGTATGGTCCGTTGACTGTTATTACTGAAGTTATTGACCGTTTAGTAAGCGATACCTTTTCCCCTGCTCTGGTGGTCGTTGTATATTGCCTTTTCTGCCTCTTTTCTGTGTTCGCTCAGTCTCGTGCCGAATTGTCTCCCCGTTTCGCCAATATAGCTATTTCAAAATTCTTGCAAGAAAAGTCGAATATCGCGTCCGAAATGTTATGGGATCACGTTTATCTTTGGTGTACCAACTGATTACGAATTGTGCAGTGAGGTTACATAGCTGTGGAGATTCGGTAGGATTTATTGTTCTGGCTTCATGTTCAGAAACATCTTTGACTTATTCAGACAGGACTTCAAAACCACGGCTACTGGTGTCATCATATTTCTTGGTGTTTGTCTTCTTTACTTTTAGAGTGGCCATCTGGGGTTTTTTAACTTTGTCAAAGGACCAAGTTGGATAGCCGCATACCGGTAGTTGAGAATCTTGTACTTTTTTGTATTTGCAAACCCTGTGTACGGAGATGATGCATTTCAGGGTCTGAGTGGCATTTAGAGACATTAAAGAAATGCAATGAAAATGATAAAAAATCATGCAATGGGCTTAACTCATTAAAAAAAGATTTCGTTCGAGCCTGCACAAATGGGTCGGTCGGTCCAGTCCAATTAAGCAACATTTGTTGACCTTTAGATTCCACGCCAGTAAATAATTTCAGTCCTTGAAGACGACAATCAAAACTGTTTTTGTCGCTGGGTATCCTGTGGCCCAATGATTATAGAATTAATCAGAAATGATACTTATTGCTCCCAAATGATTAAAGTTGTAGTTTAATCCTGATTTTAGGAATATTACCTAATACTACAGTGCAAAAAGAAATATTTTCAATGCATTTTGTAGGTTTTTGGGTGCATTTTGATTGTAAATGTTCTGGTAACATTTCTCAACTTTTTCTGATAAATGAGGACGCTATACACCAGTTGTCCAACTTTGGGGGCCAATATCTCAGAACTTTCGGGATATCATATATAATTGTTTTGATTTAATGATCAAAGATGTATGATCATGATAACCCTTCACATGGCTAATTTCCTAAACGCGCTGACAAAGCATTTAAATTAATCTAATGATTTCTTTAACTCTTCTAATGGTCGTTAATGTAATCATTTCCGATTTTCAACTCGTTCTGCAGGCGGTGCTGTGCCTCATATCATGGAAGTAATTACTTCCATGCTCATATCAATGCTATCACTGCTCGTACATTGAGGTCGATGGACGATTTGTTGACGGGGATTGTTACAGGATTCATATCCTATATTATAATGTATTAATAGATCGCCAGATCTAGCGCCTATATCACGCATGCGCAGTATTAATACATTGAGTCTAATAACATGTCATCTAAGATAAACCACGATCTCAAGAGTGTCTGTTTATTTACGTAGATAAATCTAATACTAGATCGCATAACATGGTGTCAGAGTGGGATTTGACATTGTATATTGCTCCCGCTCATGATGAAACAGGTTTTGATGCCAAGGATTCCTGAATTCATCGAGAAAAAAACGATTTTAGCAACATCGTGTGGGCGTTAAACAGAAGAAAAGTTTCGCAAGTGACAGACGAGAAAAGATTACACGAGCCACTGCGCATTGGATTTGACGCAGCTGGGCTACAGGCTGTAAATAAAACTTGGCGAGCGAGCAGCATTGCTTGAATTGCAAGAACGAGCGAGCAGCATTGCTTGAATTGCACTAGAAGGGAGCACCACACCAAATATCGTTCTCATTGAAATACGTGTAAAAGTGCCATATTTCAAGACACCTTTTCTACCCTCCGGTTACATTTATTGCATACTTGTCACCTATGACCATTTTCAGCAACATCTCAACTTTAATTTAAGCCTTGTTTCATGGGGGGTTATTAACCTAAATTTTCCGCTACGGACCTGCACACAGCGCCCTCACTTTTTCACGTTTTCTGGCATGCCTGTTCACCATTTAGGCAGGTGCTTACGCCCTGGGCACTATTTAGGTCGATAAATTAAAAATATCGTATTTTATCATTGTAGGTGCAACGGGTAGGTCCCATTCGTTCATTTAAATACAAACATACCATCCCCGGAGAAACAAATTGCCCGAAAACCTCACATTTACAAGCCTAGTCTTCGTGCTTTTCTGGAACTATTACAGGATTACACGAATTGCGCATTGATTTGGTACAGTGCTCCCAGAACGAGATCAGTGAAATACGACGAAAGACAACTCATCGAGCGAGAAAAGCTTAGACAACTCATCGAGCGAGAAAAGCTTCAGATAATTCGTCGGGAGAAATAAGCTTATGCAGAGAATAACTGAGAGAATGATCCAGCAAGGACTAAAATACAATGACACTGCACTGACACGATTTGATCATCATGATGATAATATGAACTTGTTGAACAGTGACTGTCAAATGAAATAGAATAAAGGCTGTGTAAGACTGTGATATAGAGCTAACTGTTTTAGAATTAGGAACCAGCATGAATTCCTGGTAAGCCATTCAACGAGCGACTGTTTCGAATGTAAGCCCAGGCATCTGGTAAGCCATTCAACGAGCGACTGTTTCGAATGTAAGCCCAGGATCTGGTAAGCCATCCAACAAGTATGTTCAGGATGTAATCCCAGAGAACTTTGCTACATATATAAGCCATTCAAAACAATGCAACGTAGCTGTGTGATATGAATAAGCGATGACTGGTTGAGCCATTCAACAAAAGATTGTTTAGAATGTAAACCCAGCAGTGACGCTGATAAAGACTGGTATTATAAAAAGACAGTAAACAGTTTACAATTGATTGATGAAAGCCTTTTGACAACATGAAATGAACTTGTCCGTGTTTCGCTTCGCTGCTGAAAACTACAACGATAAGACAATGTTCGAGATGTCCCTGCTGAGACAGATATAAATACTAACTCTGCTGAGAAAGAAAGCTGCAAAGAAAGAATGAAAATGGATTGCAACATCTGAATAATATAATAGGCCATAGGATGCCTTAGCAGATTGCAACATTTGTTTAGAAATATATTCTTTTTTACCAAAAGAAAAGGCTAAATAATAAAGCCACCTCTTATTTTTCATAACAGAGGAAGATGGACAATAATATGGATTATTATCTGAACTTTAGATTCAACAACAGACTGTTCAATCATGTGCTCACAAAGAAGCATACTGTTAATTTCAAATAACTTGACAGTTGATATCTACTTGATTACATCATAATCATATTATATATGTATGCATTTGACAGCTTGTCTGGCGAATGCAAAATTTGCCATTTGGGACACCCTGTATTTTTGGTTGGTCACACTTTTTGGGGATGAATTGAGAGCATTGTAATTTAAATCACCCCCTTTATCGACCAACTCGCCATATGCGGTTGACTGCCCATGCGTGGCTGTGTACCGAGGTGAATAGTCGTCTGGTTGTGACGCCAGCCAATCAAAGGCTCTCTATTCTTGCGCGGTTTATTTCGGTTGCGCTTTGCTTGTCACATTTTCGGTTGAGATCTTCAGGGCTAGCTGGTAAATTTCCCTCCCACCCACCCTTTGTGCTTGCCTCTGGGGATGGAGGAGGTCATCAGGTATACTGCTGGGCACCTGGTGCTGGTAAGGTTAGGGGGAGTTGGGAGGTATCCCTCATGTGCTATGTTGGAGGGGGGTCCTGTTTGGTCCTTCATCCTTCCACACCCCCTACCTGCTTTTGCCGCAATGAGGTCCCTCTTATAGTCGGCCCTTGTAAGGCGTGAAGTGGGGGTCGGGCGGAGTCGGGGCGGGGGCATTTTCCGCGTCACCACTGATTGCGGTGACTGAGTCTTCCGTTGATGGGCTCATGGGAAGTGTTTTCGCCCCGGCTCCCTCCGGCAGCTATTTCTGTCATGTCCACCTTGTGTTCGTCGTGTACACCGTTGTGTTCCTTGTATACCGTATGTCATGTCTACCTCGTCTTCGTATATCCTGTTGTCCATAGTAGTAAATGTTATAAATGAATGTGTAAATGTCATATTAAAGTCGTGGTGATATTTGATGAGTATGTCGTCGTCATAACCCATATAAATTGGGTATGTTCTACAATAAAACTGTTCCAATGGTCTCAGCCAGTCCTGCAAATTCCTATCTCGTGTTTGTCTTATTGGTGTTTTACGGGGTGGCATCTAAGGGCAAAAATGCATTGACTATAAATCTACTTCCATAAAGGAAGGGAGATGTTACAGGATTCATATCCTATATTATAATGTATTAATAGATCGCCAGATCTAGCGCCTATATCACGCATGCGCAGTATTAATACATTGAGTCTAATAACATGTCATCTAAGATAAACCACGATCTCAAGAGTGTCTGTTTATTTACGTATACATGTAAATCTAATGCCAAATCTAATACTAGATCGCGTAACAGGGATGACTATGGTAGTAGCATTAGCTTTGCCGATGGTGCAATGTTCTATTGTAAAGACTCGCCCCATCTCACAGTTTCAGCGCCCTGCATTGGCGCATGCATCACGGCGGATTATACAAATACAATAACAATATCGGGTAAGATTTCCCTACAGTTTGCGAACTAAATTATAAGATGGCTATTACACCTCATACGTTTTATTATACTTTCTATTGTCTGTGACCATACTTGAGTCAATCTATGTTGGACCAAATGCTAGTGTTCTTAGTACATGTATTCATTATACCTGATGAGTGCAGCCAATGCTGGCTGTATGAAACAGTGCTGTAGTATAATCATGGAATTTTAACCCAGTTTATTTTATATAATATAAGATGGCTATGTATTTTTGTCGGGGATCGGTGGAGTCACAATTAAGAGTATTAACCAGGGGGTTCAAGCCTTTGATCATAAGATAGGAAGTAATTATTTTTGATCATCATGTTGATGATGCTTTAGCTAAACGTCCTATTTGATTTCCCGATTGTTTCGCAAAATCACAAAAAGGTACATTACATATGACATAAAGGTGTTGTTTTTTATTTAGATTCAAAGTTCACGCAATTTAAGTTAGTTAGTTCTAGTCTGCCAGGGGAGGAAAACTCCATAATCATCCGATCCGAAAAAAGTTATTTGGTTATCAAATTTTAGGGAAAGTATACGGTATACTACTATTAATAGTCTTTTATTTGTTACATTCATTACACACAGATGGTGTAAGAAGTCATACAAAAGTCACGAGATCGATCGTACGGAGTTGTAAAGACGTCTTTCCAACCGCTCCTAAGCCAGGCAGTTGTTATTCTAAAGATACCTTCGTAGATTGGATCGGAGCGCTGGACGGCGGAAGTGATGGAGTTTTCAGTAGTGTCAGCATCGATCTGGATTGGGATATCGATGGATCGATATGTTCCTGTTCAGATAATTTCTGCAACAGCAGAAGTACTCGATTTGCGGTAAACGTAGCGCTGGTAATAAGTGGCGTCCTTCTCTCCCTAATGGCTTATTCGTTTGGAGAACTTGATATTGCCCAACTTCTCTCAAAGGTTCTCTATGGCTGTATTTCAAACCTGAAAATACCTTTACTGAATAATAAAGCTTTAAATAATTAAATAAAACTAAACCCGGTATGAGATCGGGGTAAAATAATTTAAATTGAGCTGGATTTGGCCTGGAATTTCTGTACATTTAAGTAGAAAATGGACTGAAAGCTCTTTTTACACTGTGAGGACAAGATACAATGGCAGTCAACTTTTATTATTTGGGAGCAATAAGTTCCTGATTATTTATATTTTCGAAAAGATCACAATGAGATTTCAGATTTATGGTATAAAAATACAATCCACAATTTACTTCGCTAATATCAGTTTTTAACAAATTCAAAGTTAATACCATATTTAAACAAACAGACAAATAAACGTAGACAAAACACCAGAATGTAGGTGAAGGGGTGTACGTGTATAAATGATATTTGAACTTTTACGCCTCATTAGGTTTTTGACAACAGAAGCTTCCATCCACAAACGAAGCCTATTCTATAATCAAACATTCCAGAACGATGACTTTCATATTTCAGTGGCTTACAAAATGGCTTCTATTATATGGAGTCGGTCGCTTGCTGTTGTTGTACTTTTCCTGAATCTACCGAATGAAGGTATTTGTTAATATAATTTAATTTTCTGTGTATATGATCGTATCATATTATTACTTGTTACCCGTGTTGCCATCTTGTCGGGAATTTAAAATGTGTTTAAGACTCTGATAACGAAGACACACCTGTGTCACGATATGTATATGCAAATTTAGTAACACGGTCCATGCAATGAATCCGACGTCAAGCACAATTTCAATTGCGATTCTCCTTTGTACAGGGCAACAGAGCATAAATTTCCAAAAGTGCTTGTTATTGAAATTAAGCTCTAATTCAAAAAGTAAGACATATAAGACAAGGAGACATTATCATATTATCATATTATCACATTATCATATTATCACATTATCCTATTATAGAATACAGCTTGGTGATTCAATATCATAGAGAGAAAAAAATAGTTTGACCTTATTTGCATATAATTAACATATTATAAAGAAATACATTAAAAATGTGCTTTTTGTAATTTCCAGCAACAACTATACATGCCATTAACACCAAATTCACAGGATATAAAGTTCCTATTATTGTCAACAATTCTGTCTGAGAAAAAGTTATTTTTACTTTTTGAAAAAAAGCCCAAATCTGTCTTAATTAAGCTTAATTTATGACCAAACTCGTGGAAAATATTAAGTATTACTTTGTATCCAAACCATACTTGCAAGGTATCAAATTAAAGGTGAAGATGTGCTCAAGACAATGGTCTGAGCAGATAATTCAATATTTAAAATATTTTCCTCCAAACATTTGGTATATTTTTAAAAACCACAAATGGTGTTTTTGTATTTTTCTCATGAATTAAAATGCAATAAACACTATAATCACAGAGAAAGATGTTTATGGTTAGCCACACAAATCTGTCAAGCCATTCGTTAACATGTTTGCTGTGTAATTAATTTATGCGCGTAATTAATAAATTAATTAGGCGTTAAATGGAATAATTTTGAACCACTTTTTGTATGCCCAATTAAGTTATGTAAGGTTTCAAATTAATCCTTAAATTATGCTTTATAAAATGGTCAAGCCATATTTCTCAATATCATTTGTCTTTTTCTGTAATATAAATCAAAACGTTTAGACACATTGCCCTAAGATGCAACCCCGTAAAACACCAATAAGACAAATACGAGATAGGAATTTGCAGGACTGGCTGAGACCATATTGGAACAGTTTTATTGTAGAACATACCCAATTTATATGGGTTACGACGATAACATACTCATCAAATATCACCACGACTTTAATATGACATTTACACATTAATTTATAACATTTACTACTATGGACAACAGGATATACGAAGACGAGGTAGACATGACATATACAAGGAACACCACGGTGTACACGACGAATACAACGTGGACATGACAGAAATAGCTGCCGGAGGGAGCCGGGGAGAAAACATTTCCCATGAGCCCAGCTACGGAAGACTCAGTCACCGCAATCAGTGGTGACGCGGAAAATGCCGCCGCCCCGACTCCGCCCGACCCCCACTTCACGCCTTACAAGGGACCGACTACAAGAGGGACCTCATTGCGGCAAAAGCAGGCAGGGGGTGTGGAAGGATGAAGGACCAATCAGGACCCCCCTCCAACATAGCACATGAGGGATACCTCCCAACTCCCCTAACCTAACCAGCACCAGGTGCCCAACAGTATACCGGATGGCCTCCTCCATCCCCAGATGCAAGCACAAAGGGTGGGTGGGAGGGAAATTTACCAACTAGCCCTGATGATCTCAACCGAAAATGTGACAAGCAACGGGCAACCGAAATAAACCGCGAAGAATAGAGCGCCTTTGATTGGCTGGTGTCACAACCAGACAACTATACACTTCGGTACACATCCACGCATGGGCAGTCAACCGCATATGGCGAGTTGGTCGATAAAGGGGGTGATTTAAATAACAATGCTCTCAATTCATCCCCAAAAAGTGTGACCAACCGAAAATACAGGGTGTCCCAAAAGGCAAATTTTGCATTCGCCAGACAAGCTGTTAAATGCATACTTAATTTTGTCACTTTTTCTTACAATAACAATGTATTTCATACAACTGTTCAACTGTGCACAGACTTGACAAAAATCTATTAATATTTGTCCAGCCATGCACGCAAACAATAGAAGCAATCTTCAAGGACATGTTAACGCTAAGGGACCAATGCTTTAAAATCCGCGCTACAAGAAATGCCATTCAGCAGTGTGCAGTGTGCAGTCAAGGGTTTTAAGCATAATGATGTATGTCACTTTAGGTGACCGTGTGCTGACATGCAAGCCTGTATATACAGGTACCACTATAAGGCCTGTAGTAAGTCTAAGTCGTCAAGGCCATAAAAGCCAGTAGGCAGTGGCTGGTTGGATTAGCGTGTATGGATAATCAAGTATTGACCAATCCGAAATGGGGTTTAATAAGAAATGTAACAATGCTGATAGTCATACAAAGACAACACAGAGAAAACAAAGCTATTTTGATTATATATGATACACCTACTAAGGATTGAAATTTTCATGGTTGTACAACACTCAGGAGGCACTATATTTATAATTCAATATTTGGAAATTTATGCTCTGTTGCACTGTAGTCCGTCGATAACCTCGACATTGTATTACATTTTTATTTCAACTCTAGGTTCGCCCGATTTGAAGCACGTAACGTAATAATATGGTCTCATGTACGATTTGCGGTCTTCTGACTGAAATTTGACACAAAGTCTCTGATTCACTGTGCTCGGATATATACGTTATCTTACCGTAAGGCTTTAAGGCAATAAACAGAATATTATTTGGTTACAAATCAAAAATATCAAAACTTAAGACATCCTTTTGCATCACTGTAAAATGATTACAACAAAAATGCATAATAGAGATTACAACATAGGTTCATAAGGATCGTTGATTATAGAATCAAATAATGTAATGTTCATTTTACTGGTCGAGTATAAGGTACTAACGTGTACGTTTCGGATACGTGCACGTCTGTGTCGCAAATTATATTTTTAAGTTTGGCACTTTTTGGTCAAAATTCAAAAACTAAACATTTCAATGAAACAAAAAAATTACCGTTCCTAGAGAAATGTCTTTAAATGATTTTTAGTGAAATTTTATACCATACCGGGATTCTAGTCTGACTAAATTCTTTCCAAAAATATATACTTTTGTTTACATCACATCCGAAATATTTTGAGTCAAAAGATCACATCTTCAGAAAATAGCATTTTCAAGCAGAAACGTCACTGCAAACATGACTTTAGCATATAAAAATAATAGATTAATACTTTATTGCTCCCCAAGTTTAATAGTGTGTTACTTATCTTCGAGTTTCGAGCTTCAAATTTCTAGTTTCGAGTTTATAATTTCTAGTTTCGAGTATCTTATAATTTCGAATTTCGAGTTAATAATTTCGAGTTTCGAGTTAATAATTTCGAGTTTCGAGTTTATAATTCGAGTTTCGAGTTAATATTTCGAGTTTCGAGATTCGAGTTTACAATTTCAAGAAAATGAGACTGCTCTTTGAATGAAAAAAATTGGCCTACTCTAAAGACCCCATTTAAAAAAATCTGAACTCGAAAATAGGTCCAAATTTCGAGTCAAGGTTATATATAGCATACAACAGGGATATTCTGGGATTTTTTTGGGATCGCATTGTATTGTAATTGAGTGTTACTTATCTTCGTGTTTCGAGTTTCGAGTTTTATTTTCGAGTTTATAATTTCGAATTTCGGGTTTATAAATTCGAGTTTCGTTTCGAGTTTCGAGTTTATAATTTCGAGTTTCGAGTTTATAAATTCAAGTTTCGAGATTCGAGTTTAGTTTGATATAATAACTTATCCCCTTGTATTGAGTAACAAATCTAACTCGAAATTTGGACCTGTTATCGAGTTTAAAATGTCAAGAAAATGGGGTCTTTAGAGTTGGCCAATTGTTTTCATTCAAAAAACAATCTGTGGAATTCAAAAGTACAATACAATGCGATCCAAAAAAAAGAATCCCAGAATATCCCTGTATTATGCTATAACCTTGACTCGTAATTTGGACCCATTTTCGAGTCAAGATTTTTTTTAAATGGAGTCTTTAGAGTGGGCCAATTTTTTTTCATTCAAAAAGCAGTCTCATTTTCTTGACATTTTTAACTCGAAAACAGGTCCAAATTTCGATCGAAGCGCTGGACGGCGGAGGTGATAGAGTTTTCAGTAGTGTCAGCTTCGATCTGGATTCGGATATCGATGGATCGATATGTTCCTGTTCAGATAATTTCTGCAACAGCAGAAGTACTCGATTTGCGGTAAACATAGCGCTGGTAATAAGTGGCGTCCTTCTCTCCCTGATGGCTCATACGTTTGTCTAACTTCTCTCAAAGGTTCTCTATGGCTGTATTCCAAACCTGAAAATACCTTTACTGAAAAATAAAGCTTTAAATAATTAAATAACACTAAACCCCGGTGTGAGATTGGGGTAAAGTAATTTAAATTGAGCTGAAAACATAAGAAAACGCGTAAGATTGAGCTATAAAAAACTGGGAAATGCTGAAAAGCTAAAAACTTTAATCACACTGTTGCACTCTGCGCACTTATGGAAGCAAATATATTATAGTACAGGGATGATCATCTCTATTTAAATGTCGTTAAGAACTGATACTAGCTACATGTAGGGGAGAGCGGGGAGTGTTCGCCCTTTTTCATTAGAAGAATTCTAGAGACACCAATTTGAAAGATTGAATTGATATTATGCGAAAGATTGATATCTTGGCTACATACGACCATGATCTCAGTACTCTAGGCCTTACTGTAAAAGCAGGAGTAAATGATAAAGACAGGTGTCTCAAAAAGGCGAACTTGCCCGACGCCGGTGTAGGTTCGCCCATAGGCCGGGGTAAGTTCGCCCTAGGCTCATAATTAGGCTACACAAAGTACCATAATATCCAATACATATAGATTCGTTATTCTTAGTTATGTTATTCCAAAATGAAATTTGAGAGTCCAAAATATAGGGGTGGGGGCACTTTTGCGGAACATAGGCCTACTCGTTCAGAATTAAAAAATAATAAGAAATACCACATTTTTAAATATTCTCCTCTAATATTTAGTGTTACTCAATTCCTGATAACTATACTTATAATTACAATTATCCTATAAGAGGAAAATTGCAATTTTGAAATTATGCAAAATCATAACTATATAAATCCCTATTGGCGAACCTGCCCCATCATCATAGGGCTCTTTCTCTGCCGACAGCCAGAACTCGCTGTGTAGGTTAATGCTTGGTTGGGGAGATGGTGGACGGTCCATTAAAGCATGTAGCCAACTGGGCTGGTGATACGGCCACGCCACCAACAGGCAGCTCCTGGTATATAGATCTAGTTCCCAAGTTTGTTGTGTAGGTTCTCTTGATGCCCATCAGACCTCCAGATATTATTATTTTTCTTTAATTTATATTTTGATGTTGTTCTCTATGTTTGTCACTTTTATTGGCATTTTTAACCTCTGCCCATTTGTGTTTCTTGTTTTATGCATATTTTCTGAGTTGCAGTGAACCAATTGATTGGCCTTTTTACAGAGCTCTCTTTCGAGAGTTACCAGTTTGATTTTTAATCACTCTGGTCATTAACCTTGTATCGATCCCATTTTTAAAGTCTTGGATTCAGAAAAAAACCTAATTTATGTTATGGGTGACTTTAACATTGACCTTCTAAAGGTTGAAAGTCACAAGCCAACACATGACTACCTTGAGTTCATTTATTCTTACTCATTAATACCTTGTATCTATAAACCAACCAGAATTACAGAGTCCACAGCAACAATCATTGACAATATACTAACTAATAATGAATATGTTATTAAATCATCAATTCTGATTTAAGTGACCATTTCCCAACCACATTGTCAACTAACCTGCAGTATACTAAAGCTTCCTATAAGCCAAAAAAAGTAATGTACAAACGAAATCATACTAATGATAATATCACTCATTTTAAGAAGAAACTTTCAGAGGTCAATTGGCATGACATTTTAGAGAACAACAATGCAGATGGTGATTATGATAAATTTATTGTAACTTTTGACAATTTATACAACGAATGTGTCCCACTGAAAAAATGTAATGGTAACAGAAAAAAGAACCAATATTTCCATGGATTACAAAAGGTCTTCTGAAGAGTATAAACAAGAAAAATAAATTGTACAAACATTATATGAACTCCCATAGTAAAGAACGACTACAGAAGTTTAAAACCTATAAAAACAAACTAAATATGCTTATACGCAAATCAAAACGGTCATACTTCTACTCAAAATTTGAACATGCAAAAAATGACATGAGAAACACTTGGAAAATGATTAATAATGTTCTAGGCAGAAGCCAAAAACAATCAACACAGAGTAAATTTAGAGATGAGTGTGGTAATTTCATTACAAACTCTGAAGATATCTCAAATGGATTTAATGATTTTTTTGTAAGCATAGGGCCCAAACTTGCATCAGATATCCATAGTACAGGTAAAGACTACTACGATTATCTTGGTGATATGGAAACTAGTAATATGTTTTTTAAACCTATTGTTGAAAGAGATGTTATAAAAATAATTGATAAGTTTAATCCAAACAAAGGTGCCGGTAATGACGACATAGGCAACTTCATTATAAAACGAGTTGTAAATGAAATAGTGGAACCCCTCACGATAATATTCAATCTCTCTATTTCAACTGGTATTGTTCCCGAAAAATTAAAACAAGCAAAAGTAATACCAATCTACAAAAAGAATGACGCCGACAAATTTTCTAATTATCGGCCAGTGTCACTTTTGCCGTGTTTTTCCAAAATTCTAGAAAGACTTATATTTAATAGATGTGTTGATTATGTTGATGCCCATGAAATCCTAAATGACAAACAATTTGGATTTAGACCAAATCATTCAACCTATATGGCTATTTTGCAACTAGTTGATAAAATTAACAATGCTGTTGAGAGAAACAAAACCACTATTGGAATCTTTCTAGATTTATCAAAAGCATTTGATACAATTGATCATAATATACTTTTATACAAATTGGAGCATTATGGATTTCGTGGAATTGTATTGGAATGGTTCAAAAACTATCTTAGTAATAGAAAACAATATGTTTCATATAACTCGATTGAATCTGAGGAAAAGGATATTCTTTGTGGTGTTCCGCAAGGATCGATATTGGGTCCCCTACTGTTTATACTTTATGTTAATGACATATCTAATACCTCAAATGTACTGGAATTTATCCTTTTTGCTGATGACACCACTATTCTCTACTCGCATCCCACTATTGAAACACAACTAGCCTGTATTAATAAAGAATTAAAAGAAGTCAGCAATTGGTTCAGAGCCAACAAGTTATCAGTAAATGCTAGCAAAACTAACTATATGATTTTAGGAACACCTCACATGGTATCAAATGTCGATTTTCATATTGAAATTATTTTAGACAATACTGTTTTGGAAAGAGTAAAACAAACCAAATTCTTAGGTGTGTTAATCGATGATTGCCTTCACATTGATTGTATGTCTAAAACAATTGCTAGAAATATTGGTGTCATGAACAAACTCAAGCACTTTGTTCCAACCCGTATATTACATACTCTTTACTGTACCCTTATTTTGCCTTATTTAAATTATGGTGTACTTATTTGGGGAAACACTTGTAAATCCTACCTGAACAAGATTGTTAAGCTTCAAAAATGGGCAATAAGAACTGCTTCTTGTAGTCACTATAGAAGTCACACTGGACCAATTTTTGCCAAATTTAATATGTTAACAGTCACTGATATGTATACTCTTGAATTGGGTACATTTATGTATAAATACACCGTAAATGAGTTACCTTCTTCATTTAAAGACTACTTCAAAAAACGTTCTGACATCCACAACTATTCGACAAGACATAGTAACAACTTCAATCTAACCAAAAATAAGAGAATATTCTCGGATCACTCAGTTCGCACTAGTAGCCCCCATCTTTGTAACTCTCTCGAAAATGTATACAAAATTTCAAATTCGGTAAAACATTTTCGTAATAAATTCAAGCAAAAACTTATTTCAAGTTACGATTAATTGATTTTGTTTTAGAGCACTATTTCAATTTCACTTTATGGTTATTTGATGATTTTTTGTTGTTGAGCATTGTCCTTTGTCTTGTCCGGTATATATTGTTGGTGTCATATTTAGGTTTTAAATTTGGCTGTATTGATTTTTGTGTTTTAATGTCCCAGGGCTTCAGGGGATGGCACTTTACAGGCCTTTTTGGCCTTCTAGCCGTCTCCTCCATAACCGTTTCGTTTTTCTGTTGTTGTAAATTATATGATTGTTTCTTACTGATTTTTGATGTTATTTGTGATTTTAATGTTATGGTAATAAATGATGAATGAATGAAATGAATGAATGAATGAATAATGTCTGTTGGGCTATTGTTCACATTCGCGCTGGACAAATGGACAAAATGCCAATGGTTTCAAAGTTTGCTCTCTGTCTCTTAAAATGTCTTTTAATCTACTTAAAGGGGTATTAAGAGAAACGTTGAAGGCTGCGCCCTCAATTAAAAATAAAAACCGGGATTTCTACATTTTAACAATTGTATTCCATACACAAACTTACAGCTGTAAGGATAAAGAAAAATCAGCCGTCTTTGTGCAATCAAATGTAGTTTCAAAATATTCCATCCCGGCTCGGACAGCATTTTATGGTAAACAGCGTAACGCTATTTTTCTTTTCGATTCAAATTACATACGATATTACAAAGAGGGCGATTAGAAAAAAATCAATCAATAGCGATGGTATTTCAACATATTTCAACATTGTTTTAATTAAGTTTTGCTTCTCTTTTGTGAGTAGAAACAAAAATAATGGCCAATTATAATGATTATCTTTAATATAAAGTAAATTTTGTAAAACAAAAAAATCTTAAACATCTCTTAGTACACCTTTAAAATAAATTTAATAAATAATAGTGGCTCAAACCCTCATATATAAATATAAGTATTGAAAGGCTTTAATTTCACCTCAAGATCACTCTTGAAAATCGGTGTTAGTACCCTATAAGTGCGCGGTTTGAAATTGCGCGGTTCGTTTTGGTGATAATTGACCTACGGCTATTTGGCTAAGTTGCCGTTGCCGTACAGCTATAGGAACATTCATCATTGTTATAATCATTATCATACAACTATTGTTATTGTCAGCACGCATAATAATAATAAATGAAGATTAATGATGATACCTTGAGGATTTCATTTTGATATTGATATGAATACTTTCATGGTCAGTCTTTAACCCTTGCGCAGAGAAACTTTTGCCATAATATGGCAATTTATGGCAAGTGCAATGCAAAATATGTTGAAACCCTAGTTTTCTTCAACTTTTTAAACTGTGAAAACGAGTTTATTCATCCCAAAACCTAAAAATCAAGGTTTTGTGGAGAAAGTCCTCTCTATAAAGACTTTTTTGCAAGACTTTTCATTGTCAAATCCCCGTTTGAAACGTTTGGTACTGACACTGGTCGTTGTTTCTATGTGACGGAGATGACGGGAAATGTGACGGAGATGACGGAAAATGTGACGGAGATGACGGAAAATGTGACGGAGAGGACGGAAAATGTGACGGAGAGGACAGAAAATGTGACGGAGATGACGAAAATGTGACGGAGATGACGGAAAATGTGACGGAGATGACGGAAAATGTGACGGAGATGACGGAAAATGTGACGGAGATGACGGAAAATGTGACGGAGATGATGAAAATGTGACGGAGATGACGTGACGGAGATGACGATTTTAAGTTTTGGGCTGGTATAGCTTCGCCGGGAAAGTATGTCTAGTAGTCTACTTCACGGGTATCATTAGTGGTCACTACTCTTATTTTACCAGTAATCCTAAAAATCCAATGAATACATATTTTCCATTGATTCTATAGCGTTCGGAGATGACACTGAATAAAAATATTCACATACAATGTTCAATAAAACCCGATTTTTGATGTACTGCTAAATAATAGCGTGTTCTAACCTCGCGTGTGTTAAAGTTTATGTGCGGCAAGTTCAAACGGTCAAAGCAGTGTTTCTATTCTCCTTTTATTTCGAATGATATGGTGCTGCATAAGGCCCGTGACGGAGATGACGCAAAACATAGGGACAGAAATTTCCCGACAAAAACTGGTAAATTAAGCTCCAATAGGCATATAATTCCATAATTGGCTGGATGAAATACGTTTAAATTGTTAATAACTAGCGTTTATAAGTATTTTCATGAACAAAATCCCCTTCACCAAATTAATATGGCAATCGGAAATTTTACGTGTAACCATCAGGACATAGATGTTTGTAGGGTATTGGCATCAAACATTTGACAAATGTTATATAAAAAAATAATTCCTCAGCCTTTTATGATTTTATTATGATGGGGAATATGTTTATGAACAGAAATATACTAAAAGAAGTATTCAAGTGTATCGAAATTACAAGATATAGGATATCAAAGTGTCGGGACATGAAATGTGACATTTACTGAAGAATGACCCATTTAACGAAGCTTGTTCCAAATAAAAGGTGCTGCGAATGGAAGAGCGCGATG
Source organism: Ophiura sarsii (assembly GCA_035610835.1). Classification (NCBI taxonomy): domain Eukaryota; kingdom Metazoa; phylum Echinodermata; class Ophiuroidea; order Amphilepidida; family Ophiuridae; genus Ophiura; species Ophiura sarsii. The sequence goes on along the minus strand of CM069451.1, from coordinate 46,135,300 downwards.
TCCGTAGAACCTTGTGCTAGTGTTCCTGGGAGGAATGAGCAAGATACGAGATCTTAGCGCTGTAGCTCTAGATGGTGAATGGCGTAGTAAGAGTTCTGTAATATAAATTGACCTCTGATCGTTGAGAGCTTTATATGTTATAAGCGCGATCTTAAAAATAACCCTGATATTAATCCTAAGCCAGTGCATATCTTTGGTATGAATCCTTTCATGAGTAGTCTTATTACTTGACTGTGGAAAACTTTCGCTGAAATATTTATGTTGGAATGGCTCCTCTTTAGTATGAACCTGTCTAGTCTTGTTTGATGACTGGGGAAAACACTTGTCGCAATAATCACATTGGTATATGGTTTCTCTTTGGTATGAAACCTTTCATGACTAGTCTTTACAAGCTTGGTTTTCTTTTTTATATGAATTCTTTCATAAACAATCTGGTCATGCCTGTTCTAAACGTTTAGCACTTGTAGTGAAGTGGTTTCTATTCAGTATGAATTATTTCATCGGTGATTATTTCACGTGTAGTCTCTGGTATAATCCTCTAGTCTTATCAACTGAATGTTAAAACTCAATGATGCTATTATTTGCATTGGTTTTTCTGTTGTATGACACCTTTTTCATGTCTGGTCTTGTCACCTAAAATTGAGAAACTCTTTTTACAGTATTGACATTTACAGTGGCTTTTCTTTTGTATGACGCTTTTCATGTCTGGTCTTGTTACCTGAAATTGAGAAACTCTTGTTGCAGAATTTACATTGGTATGGTTTCTCTTTTGTATGAATCCTTTCATGAGTAGTCTTATGACTTGACTGTGGAAAACTCTTGCTGCAATATTTGCATTGGTATGGTTTCTCTTTGGTATGAACCCTTTCATGTCTAGTCTTGTTCGACAACTGAGAAAAACGCTTGTCGCAATAATTACAATGGTATGGTTTCTCTTTGGTATGAAACCTTTCATGAGTAATCTTCTCATCTGCACGAACGAAACGCTTGTTGCAATATTTACATTGGTGTTGTTTTTCTTGTGTATGGCTTATTTCATGTGAATATCTATTACTATTACATGTCTGTAAAAAACCTTTTTTGCAATATTGACATTCGTATGGTTTTTCCCTGGTTTGTATCCTTTCATGTGCAGTCTTGACAAGATAGTTGTTATATACTTGTGAGAATCTCTTGTTACAATATTCACATTTGTGTGGTGATGGTGTTTTTTCCATATGAGTTCTTTCATGTCGAGCTTTGTGACTAGCTGTAGAGAAACTCTTGTCACAATAGTGACATAGTCTTTCTTTTTGAAAGGAGTTTACAAACTTGGTAAATGCCTCTTGAAATGGCTTGTAGTCATACCAATATGGCTGTATCTTCATCTCATGACGCTTGATATGCCTACGATATCGTGATCTGTTGTTGTAAAATCTTTGCAGGCAATACTTGCATACTTGCGGCAACATAATGAGTCGATGATTCTTGTTTTCTGGAATGGAAAATCAAAATGGTGTTATTATCAATCGAGGTCAAAATCCTGTTACGAAAAGGGGATAATAATAAGGTGTTGTTGTGTGATATCAGCGGCGTTCAATTAGCCGGTGTCAATTATAGGTCGGTCGGGCGGTGTAAATAATTGGCAGTGTACAGCTACATACATACAAATTATATCCTGTGACTGGTGACGTAGTAAAGGCGTAAGCAGCCTCAGCACGTAAGTTAGTGACTTTAATTCACTATCGAAGTGATTACGGTATGTAACTCCCTGGTAACTGGATCACGCACGCACCTTATGACTGCTGGCACATCCCAATACCATTGACTTTATGTGGCGGTTATCGATCGGTGTTCAGGACTCGAGGTGGCTCAGAATTTTTTTCCGTAATGACTCCTCTCCCCCGGTCCGCTCCGGCATAAAGGTGCGACATCTCCACGTGGAAGGAAAGGAACGACACTACGATACGCCCGGGGCGATACGTGAACGAGCTAGACCAAGGAGTATATATAGTAGGTGCGTATATTAGCTCATTTGCATATTTGCTCATTAATATTATTAACCTTGCCTTGACCCCGCGAACCCTTGACGCCCTCTGGAGAGTAGAAGGGACTTTATTGCGGTGTTTAAACACGTGTCGTTGATGATCACATTCATCGCCATTCCATCTTGAGTTGCATGTTTGGGACTGAAATTACGTTGTGAGATATTTGAGTATTTAGTTTACAAAGTCTTAGTTCCTTTTGTGTTAATAACCCAATGTCTAGGCTATTTCAATTTTTCAGTATAAAAATGTGTGTCGTTAGTCGCTTGGCCAAACGCAGTCATTTGAATAACATGAATAATGCAACACGTCACACAACGTCCAGTCGAGCAATGATTGTGGACCGTATAAATGACGCCATTTTTTGTGTTCGAAAATGTCAACGTTTTTTACCGTTCTCTCAAAATATGGAGTATATATATTAAAAAAAATTTTAAAAAGTATATTTTTAGTTATCTTTTCCAAAACTAAAATGGGTCAAAACACGTGTTTTTTATAATTTTCTCCAAAATTGTCAATTTCATGACCATGAAGAAATACCATTTTTAATAGGAGTTAGCTCAAAAACTTACTATTTAAAGAGTTGTTATTATTATTTTCATACAATGATATCACACATTAAATTTCATATCAGGAATATTGATTTCTCATCAAATTCATGTTCAATGTTTAAGAACAGTTCAATATTCATTGTTTTGGATCGTAGTGTGAATTTCCCAACGAATTTATGATTTATCGACCTAAATAGAAGCAAGAGCGAAAGCACTGCCTAAATGGTGAACAGGCGTGCCAGAAAAAGTGAGGGCCGCGCTGTTTGCGGGTCCGTAGCAATTTGTGATAGTATTGTAATAGTTCCGGAAAAGCACGACACTAAGCCTGAAAAATGCGAGGTTTTTCGGGCAATTTTATTCTCCGGTGATGGTATTTTTGTATTAAAATGAACGATCTAAGGGACCGTTCATTATTTATGGTGGAGGTGGGGGGGGGGGTAAACTATAGGGGGGGGGGTCATGTAACTTTCATATGTTAAAATGGGGGGGGGGTTATGTAACCTTTTTTTTTTATTCTTGAACAGGGGGGTGTTGTGTAAATTTGTTTAAACTATAAAGATGGTGGTGATTGGAGTGATTCTAGAGGCTATTTGGAGTGTAAATGTCATTTTTTTTCTGCGCTTCGCGCATATTTTCTTAAAACCTATCGACTTCAAAAACTGTTACTATGAGACGACTTCTGGACAGCAAATCGACGATATGGTGGAAACACATCTATATAATCATCAACGGTCGAGACATTAGAGCCACAGGGTGTATAATGTTACAAAATCCAATTTCATGATTTAAAAATGTGATTTATTGCATGCTTTTCACCTCATCTCTGCTTTGCACCAATGCTCACAAAAGTAGAACGTTTCACTGGATTATACGTTTCTGCTCAGAATGTTCTAACTTGTTCGGGTTATAAAGACTCACAAAACCACCCAAAATGTAGAAATATGAAGAAGAAAAAATTTCCAACTCGCTACGCTCGCCATTACTAATTTCACACAATAAAAAGTAGGGGCAATAAAATTATTGGCCGTTCAGATAGGGCACAAACAAAATTTGCCAACGTATCCATGAACAAAATTCCAAAGGTAAAGACAGCCCCTTAAAAGTATGTGACAAGTTGATTTTTTTCGGGGATGGGGGGGGGGGGGGGGGTTGTGTAAAAAGCTACTGGTTAGCAGGGGGGGTCATGTAATTTTCAGTTTCAGCTGTAGGGGGGGTTAGGTAATTTTAACATACAAGTCTCGAATTTGTCCCAACACCCCCTCCACCATAAATAATGAACGGTCCCTAAATAGTACCGAGGGCGTAAGCACCTGCCTAAATGGTGAACATGCATGCCAGGAAACGTGAGACGATGAGGGCGCTGTATACGCGCCCGTAGTGGAAATTATTGTGTGATAAACCCAATGAAATCAAGTCATTTACTGAAAATGGTTGGTGACAAGTATGCCACAAATGTAACCGTAGGGTAGAAAAGTTAAATTACGTGACATGCAGTGCCTATAGGCCTATATGTATACGTATACGTGATGAGTATCCCCAACCCGGGGATTTTCTATCAAATCATGGGGTGCCATCCACATCTGCAGCTCGTATCTAAACAAATCCAAAAATAAACAAATCATGTTGAAACTAAATAAATGTAACCAAAAACCTTCAAGTTGGAAAACCAGTGTGAGCACCATTTACCGTCAATCACTCAGGCTCTTAAATAGTGTTGCCTTTTGGAAAATCCCTGACCGCTGTCGTCTGAGTTTTTACTAAAAAGTTCAATGTCGCCCTCTAGAGTTGACAGATGGAGATGCCAAACAGTTTGTTAGAAAGACGAATCTTCTTAAAAAATGTATATACATGTACAACATTCAACTCGGGTGTCGACACCACCGGGACACCACCATATAATTGAAGAAAAAAATTACTGTGGTTTCAAAACATAGCAATTAACAGCACATTGTATTATTATCTGTATTCATTATTCTTTTATTAAAAATATGATAATGCCATCTGAAGTTGTTATATCATTCCTCTCTTCTAGCTACTGTATAGTCGTGCTGCCAAGTCGAGGCCAGCTACGCATATTTCTATATCATGTATATGGTTAATGGTGGTGTTAGTAAGGGACCAACCTGTAGGACCCGTGACCAATTCCTGGTAGGGGTCAATTCTCGGTAGGGGTCAACAAAGGTCATACAGGGGTCAACATTCAAATATATTCCAATCGTGTCAATATGCATATTGAATTACTCGTCTAGTCATGAGGTTTCCAAAAATGTATAGTTTGCCTCACCTCCGATGTTAGGTTAACGAGTTATCGGGTAAAACGTAAAAAGGTCGTTTTTGGAATCCTCATGACTAGACGAGTAATTTAATATGCATACTGACACGATTGGAATATATTTAAATTTTGACCCCTGTATGACCTTTGTTGACCCCAACCGAGAATGCCTGACATTTAAAATGGGGAAGCCCAAGTCAGAATTGTTCGGTATTCATCAGGAAACACAAAAAACTTTCAAACCTTCGTTCCCAGGATTTGGTCACGGGATCTACAGGTCAGTCCCAATACTATGTGTATCATTTAGTTGGTAGGTTGAAATCCACTATTTCAAAAATGTGTCTAGCCAGATTAGTTTGAACTCAGTTGAACTCAAATGTTTTGAAACCTGTCATAGCTGAGATAAACAACGGAGCCTGATGGAGTGCAGAAATTAATTTAGATAACGATAAGTTCTACTATATGCATATCCAGAATGTCACAGTACAACTTTATAATAATAGTTCATACAGCATCATCATCATCAATTTGACGCTACTCGTGTCTTTCATTCTTTAGGGACACGAGGCGTTGTGTCTATTGTTATTTTAGTGCCTTCACACGCCGCTGCCACTCAGTTCGGTTTTGGGCGGCATCAACTGCCGCATTAGGTTGTAAACCTATGGCGCTCAAGTCGTCTTGGAGCTGCGGTTGATATGTACGGCGTAGTGCGCCACCGAGGCGGTACGGTTCAGTTGCCTGGTTTTTGGGGTGCAGGAACACGGCGAGTGGCAGTTCTGGTCTCCGGAGGGCATGGCCCACCAGACGAAGTCTATTACGGGTCAGTGTCAGAGTCGCGGGCTCAATCAGTGCGCGGGCATACAGGTTGTCGTTTGAGAGCCGCTCCGGGTAGTGCACGCCAAGACAGTAGCGCATCAGGGCACGATGAGATGCATCAATGCGACTGCCCAGTGTTTCTGTAATTGCCAAAGCTTCACAGCATAATATGGGCATGGGCAATTCTACATAAACATGATAAAATGGTGCCAATACCGGGTTTTTTCATTTTTGGTTAGAAAATCTATTGTTTTTTTGTAGAACGTCACGAGTTCTACGCGGACATATTATATGGCTGTCTATACTTCAAATGCCTTTAAGACTCTGATTTAACCTTGCAAGACGCTAAATATGCCAAAAACGCGTGTCCACGGCTCATATCATATATTTGGCCCTGCTTATTTTCTTTTACTAAATACAATTTATCAGATATTTGTTGTGTTTTAATAAGGTAAAGCATGGACATTCTGTATCTGACTATTTTTTCCCCATCTTTGGGGCATCTTTGTATAATTCAAAAATAAAATATACTTTCCACCAAAACCACTGTGAGCTACGTTATCCAACTTTAACATGCGCTATTTTTGTAGAAATAAAACCAAAAAAACCCGGCAATGACATCATTGTCTGCGCATTCTGATAGCAAACGTACTGGATTTTTAAAATAACACAGTAAAAAAATTCTGTGGTATTACGTATAAGCCAGAGAAAATACTGAACATCAATTTGTTTAGAGACCGCGTTAAGACTGTGAGCTACGTTATCCATATTTCTCAGCAACCATAGACACTAGATATAACACGTCATAGTATGTGATAGGTACAAGTGACCTTATCACCCTTAACCCATTATACTATTAGTATGATGATTTATGGAGCGTAAAGCATGCACATGATATATATCTCTAAAAGAAACAATGTAAACATGAAATGTTTATTGTTGAATCTCGCCCTAATCTCCCACACAAATTGTTATCAACTTTACTACATTATATATGTGACACATAATATACACAATATACAAAATCGCCAACAAACACATTTGAAACTTTTTTCCCAACTTTTTTTCCAACCTATTGGCACCATTTTTTGTTGAATTATAGCCGGGCTTTGTAGGGTGAACTAGCTCAAAGACGGCAAGAGACGAGAGGTATAAAGATGTGTTAGAGTTCAGTCATTACTTAAAAGCTGTTTCTTTATTTCGACTAATTACAAGTTGATGCTTCCCAACTCGGAGTACAATGTATAATGCTCCTTCTTCACAAATCACATATATATCAACTATCTAGGTCTACCATTACAGTCATTCATTGATCACTCACATCTAGTTATGTTAACCAATCAAAACTATTAAAACTATTAAGAACGATGAGATCATCTCTTTTACCAACTTTTGACCAATAGTAGCTGTCCAAGTAACTTCCTGTTAAAGGTGTTACAATCATCTTTGACCGTGGGTGTAACTGGAATTTGGGTCAGGAAGTTAACTTTGGCCAAAGTTTTGTGGTATAATTAATCTTTAACTTTGACAGCTAATCTCCTTGAAACTAAGTACCAAAAACCCACAAAAGTGTTCTCTCAGATGTTTGCCTTGAAAGCAGGATAACATCTCCCCTGTGACTCTTTATATTAGCTCCCGTCGCTCACTTTCATTTCATATTTAGGACCGTGATCATGGAGAGCTTGTGCCCTCTGTACACATTTCTCGTTTATCATTATTATATCTATACATTTAAACATAAGGTACACTTCATTGATATCAATTCTAACAGGGAAAACATTGAAACCAAGATCGTAATAAAAGTTATGTTATCCCCTCGGTGACAGAATTGTCTCAACTACTCTGGTATATCAAACAAAGACATTTGGGTATTTATGTAGAGCTCCTTCGCCCATAATTTTTTTTTTTCAATTAAAATACCTTGGGGTTGGGAGATATAAATAACATATACGAGGGGCAGTCAGTAAGTTATGAAAGTGATCATGGTATGGGATGAATGAGTGATTCTATTGCGGGATAGTGTGATCAATACAAAGTATGAACCTTTGTCTTTCAAACAATACAGTTTTGGATTTTTAAGTGTGTACTATGACGTAATAGCATTGTCTCAAAGTAAGTACACTTGGGACACTGCTAAATCAGTTATTGGGCGGGAAATTTGAATTGTTTGTAGGAAACAAGTGGTAAGAAGATTGCATAACATGACACCAGAAGCAGGTAAATCCCAATTTTTTTAACGTAAGTATGATAAAAAAGACAATAACTTTAATCCCTGTGTAATTTGATATATGTAGTATAATAGGAAAAAGTACGGAGCTCCTAAAGTGATATGTAAAAAATATAAATACTTATAACTTCAAGATAATAATTACAACTTCGATATAATAATTGGTAATTTCGAGAAAACATAAAAAACCCAGAAAATAACTCAAACTTTGAAATAATTTTTCTAAAGTCTTAAATATTTTCTCGGCATTTTGAGATGACAATTTAAAATTTTGAGATAATATCTCAAAGTACCGAGATAATAACTCAATATTCAAGAAAATATATTAAACTTTGAGAAAGTAAATCCAACCGCGAGATATCATATTGAACTTCGCAATAATAACTCGAACTTGTAGGAAACATTTCAAACTTTATAATATCATCTCAAACTCTGAGAAAATATCTCGAACTTCGAGAAAATAATTCAGATTTTGAGATAATTTCTCGAACTTTGAGTTAATAACTCAGACTTTGAGATATTTTCTCAAAATTGTGAGAAAATATCTCAAACTTTGAGTTAATAACTCAGACTTTGAGATAATTTCTCATAACACTGAAAAATATCTAGAACTTTGACTTAATAACCCAGACTTTGAGATAATTTCTCAAATTCTGAGAAAATATCTTAAAATTCGAAAAAGTAACTCAGACTTTGAGATAATTTCTCAAATTCTGAGAAAATATCTCAAAAATTTGAGAAAGTAACTCAGACTTTGAGATAATTTCTCAAAACACTGAGAAAATATCTCGAACTTTGAGTTAATAACTCAGACTTTGAAATAATTTATCTAAATTCTGAGAAAATATCTAGAACTTTGACTTAATAACTCAGACTTTGAGATATTTTCTCATAACACTGAGAAAATATCTAGAACTTTGACTTAATAACTCAGACTTTGAGATAATTTCTCAAATTCTGGGAAAATATCTTAAAATTCGAGAAAGTAACTCAGACTTTGAAATAATTTATCTAAATTCTGAGAAAATATCTAGAACTTTGACTTAATAACTCAGACTTTGAGATATTTTCTCATAACACTGAGAAAATATCTAGAACTTTGACTTAATAACTCAGACTTTGAGATAATTTCTCAAATTCTGAGAAAATATCTTAAAATTCGAGAAAGTAACTCAGACTTTGAGATAATTTCTCAAATTCTGAGAAAATATCTCAAAATTCGAGAAAGTAACTCAGACTTTGAGATAATTTCTCAAAACACTGAGAAAATATCTCGAACTTTGAGTTAATAACTCAGACTTTGAAATAATTTATCTAAATTCTGAGAAAATATCTAGAACTTTGACTTAATAACTCAGACTTTGAGATAATTTCTCATAACACTGAGAAAATATCTAGAACTTTAAGAAAATAATTCAGACTTCGAGATTATTTTCTCATAACTCTGAGAAAATAGCTCCAATTTCGAAAAAATAATTCTGACTTTGAGATAATTTCTCAAAATTCGGAGAAAATTTCTCAAACTTTGAGTTACTAACTCAGATTTTGAAATATTATCTCAAAGTTTGATTTATTTTCTCGTACTTCGAAATATCATCTCGAAGTGTGATTTATTTTCTCGCACTTTGAGATAATTTTGTTAACTTTGAGATAATGAAGGCTGACATCCTTCAAGTATCATTAATGTTTGGTTTTGTAAGGTTATGTCAGCCCTAAAGCTTTGCTGTTTGTTGCATGTTGCACGTGGAACCAAGGAGGAACTCGCAGTGCATTACGTGCGATGCGAAGGTGTGACATCGAGCGAGCGATCGACTGGAAGTAGAAGCCAGGTCGGGACTAGAAGTAGGTGAAATTTATCATGTAAAACAAAGCTACGGTATATAAGTAAATTAAGACAAGACTAATATCATGCAATTTTATGTAAGCTTACAAACTTACTGTATTAAAGGCACAGTCATGACAGTTAATAAGCTTACTGAAATGATACTACTGATCGATTTGGTCATTTTGTGACACGTCTGACATATCTGAACCGGTTTGGTCATTTTGTGACACGTCTGATATATCTGACAAGTGTTTTTGGAGATACGCGGATACGCGCAAGTATTTTTGCAGATACGCGGTTACACGCAAGTGTTTTTGGAGGTATGCGGATACGCGCAAGTGTTTTTTTATCTCAAAATTTTAAATTGTCATCTCAAAATGCCGAGATAATATTTAAGACTTTCGAAAAATTATTTCAAAGTTTGAGTTATTTTCTGGTTTTTTTTATATGTTTTCTCGAAATTACCAATTATTATATCGAAGTTATAATTATTATCTTGAAGTTATAAGTATTTATATTTTTTACATGTCACTTTAGGAGCTCCGTAAAAAAGTAAGGAGAGGCAATCGAATAAAAAGTATACAAATATCAGTATTTCAAGTAGCTAATTTTTATTGAAAAATGCCCAGTCAGTGAATCACTAATATTGCGGAATTTCAAACAATTTAGGAAAAATCCAAGCAATTAACCAGTTTGGGAGATTCCATATGATAGTTAACTAATTATCTGAACTTATTCGCATGAAACCTGCAGAAAATATGCGCATGCGCAGACGGCAGATAATTTTGAACTGGGCCAAAAATTGCTAAAATCATGTAAAAATATTGTGATAGTCAAAATGAAGATATACATGAATGTATCAATCAAAGATGGCTGCCACAACCTCTCTTATTACTGTTATCTTTAGAGCTACTAGATATGTGTTGTGTAAGTAATCGTCACATAATTTCAATGGTTTGAGGACATTTTATGAACAGCTCCTTTTGAAATCCCCACTATTATTTCTTTACATCCCACAACGATTTATTAAATTATAATCCCTCAATTGTTCGTTATCCTTTGTTGTTTTCTAAGGTATATTATTGCGGATTTTGCTAAATAAAAGCGTATTTGAGGTCCCTTCTTGTTCGTAGAATTCAGATCTAAAAAAGAGTGTCAAACAGAGATAAGTGTGTGTTCTATCTATGTTCCAAGTGTTATCTGTTTTTATGCTTGCATTGCCGAGATATACGCAAATGTATCAATTAACCCATATTCAACATATTACAAATCCAGCCAAATAATTGACAGATTTCAGTAAGAGTCTGAAACCTATTGTGTTTATGTTAATGACGTTACGTAACCAAATGTATCTAACAATCCCATAAGTGTATTGTTTGAAAGACAAAGGTTCATACTTTGTATTGATCCCATTATCCCTTAATAGAATCACTCATGCATCCCATACCATGATCACTTTCATTATTTATTGACTGCCCCTCGTACAAAACTCATGATTCGCACTCGTTGTATACATGTATGTGTAATATAAACAACGCAGAAAAAAGTATAATCATGCGAATTCTCAACAATAGACAATGATAGAATAAATTTCATATAGGACAATAATTGGATGAATCCTGTGGGGCTGTTGGTTGATAATTGGATACACCTTAGATATAATCATACGAATTCGCAATATTTGACAGTAATAGCATTAAACCCAATATGGGACAATAATTGGATGAATCCTGCGGGGAGTAGGTTCATAATTGGATGAACCTGAGATATAATCATGCGAATTCGCAATATTTGACAATAATAGCATTAAACTCCATATGGGACAATGGGTTCATAATTGGATGAACCTTAGATCTAATAATATATCCTCTGACTACTCCAACATCGGACTACACCAATCCAGTTGCTATTATGACGGCATTTTGATATGAGTTCAGATCTACGGTTTATAATCCCCTTGTGTTTTGCTATTGCCAGTTTCTCGTCTATAAACAGAGGTTGCATTATCAAAATGCCATCATAATAGCAATAGAAAACCACCAGATCGGAGTAAGAAAAAGTAATGATTTATTCGCATGATTTATTCGCATGATGATCGTCACGTCGCACGGACGTGGACGTGAAACCGACGGTAGCGAAAGAAATATATTGTTGTTATAATAATGTTTTACAATGTATATATTTATATTGACAACCGTTTCTGGTTAGACTAGCCATTGAACAAAGTGCTCAATACCGTAAACGGCAGAGCTTATAAAGGCGAATGATTGGACAAAATGACCGTATGGGATTGTCCATGAAACTCAGAGTAGCGATATATTCCGGAAGGTCTATACCTCTGAATTTTTATATGTATAAGTTACTAAGCAATATCTTTCCTAATTATTTCAAAATAAAATGTTTAAAATAAGATTATTTTCTGAGTGTTTTTTTGGTGCGTAAATATAATTTCATGGTTTGGCACTGTGTTAACGCTGCCGTTTACAGTGTTTCCGGCTACGATCACAACTGTACACAAGTGAATACAAAATAGTAGAGAATGCTTTATAATGAAAATCTTATATTGAATCAGATTTCCTTTATGATTAAAGTAAAGTTCTGTGATGGTTTTTCGGAAAATATGGTCAAGATAGATTTGTACGAGTCATTATAAAAGCGAAAAGAATAAGTGTAAAGAAAATGATTACTTAATACTGTTTTAAAGTTGGATGTTCTGATCACTTTAACTTCTTCTTTTTTCTGCCCATCAACATATTTTGATATCAGGAGAAATCCCATGTTTGTCTTAATATTTCTGTAAAATGTGTGGCGCAAGATATGTTCCATTAAGACGTTAAGCCTACACTGCTAAAATGTTGAGCAAAATACGTTGCTTAATTGCGTTTAATCATCTGATTAAATTTTAATTCAACATGTAGAAATCTAGGTGTTGTATAAAAGTAAAAACTACCCAACGTTGAGCACTAACAATTTAGTAACAAGTTGGGGAAACTCCCGGTCAAAACTCATTTTGTTGCTAAAATATTGCGTTAATACTAGTTTCAATTGGGCAAGTATTTGTCTCAGGCAATCACGCAACTTATGTTTAAAGATTTACTCATGTGGTTTTTTGATCCACTGTTGCTTAAATCCTCAATTCTAATGGAAAAATATCCCACTTCAGCAACTGTTGCATGAGCATTGAGGAAAATCACGCAACAGCTGATGCAAGTTACGCACATGTGAATTTTAGGCAACTGTTGTCCAAAAAAGCCCATACGCAATCGTCATGCAATCATCATGGCGTCTTGTGCACGAGCGGAGATCTTTGGATCTGGATAAATTATAGTCTGGTAAATAAAACGGTGAATCCGCATCAACATCAGAGTTTGTGCGGGAGTTTGTGACATCTAACAGGCGTTTTGTGAGTCCGGTTTTGAATGTTTGAAGCTTGGTCTGTCAAGAAGATGATGTGATAGATCGGTCTAAATATTTGTAGTCGCCCATGGGAATAAGCTTATTTTGTCATGTCATAAATAAGCAACAATTGTCATTAAAACACCCAACATATGGGTACATTTGATAAATTAAGCAACAGTTGCTATACAAAAATGCCCAATATATAATAAAAACATGTCACGAATAAGCAACAATTGGCATTAAAACACCCAACATATGGGTACATTTGATAAATTAAGCAACAGTTGCAATACAAAAATGCTCAATATATAATGAAAACAATTCACAATAAGCAACAGTTGGTATTAAAATGCCTAACAAATGGTTAATTAATAATACCCAACTGTTGTGTAATTAAAATTGTGCAACTGTTGAGTAATAATGATTTCCCAACTGTTGATAAACCGATTTAGCCAACGGTATTGGGAAGTTTTTACTCAACGTTGAGTAAAATGTTGAATAAAATTTTACTCAACATGTTTGCAGTGTAGGCCAAATGCCTTTAAGTAGCGACAACTCAACTAACTAACTGCCCATTGTTGGGTGCATGCTTCAATATCCGGCGTGTTCAAAACCAAAGTGCAAATATGAAATTGTACTTCTCTTTCTTTTCGGTGTAGCATTCTTAATTGTTAACCGATCTTCGTCTAGTATAAATGTCTATTCCTTGCTATTCTTCTTAATCCTTAAAGTACAAGCGTTTTAAATAAATCGAGATAGATTTCGATGTTTGAACAATTTTACTTCAATGTCAAGGAATCGTCCCGGAGGTACGTAAAAACCAAACAAAATAGCATTAACGGAAGTTGTGCTTTGTTTGTTAAAGGCAGATGCACTTCGACATTTAAACGAGGTCATTGGGCAGCAGTAGCATGGATTGTGATTATTCTTACCATAATATTACCCGATATGAGCCCAAATACTGCTCCCGATCCGTGAACCCCTATCAACTCGAGAACAGGAGAGGTTGATTTTTGAAATAGCAGCCCTATGTCAGTACAGAGGACGGCTAGGTTTTGATAAATTCAAAATATTAACTAAACTATCTATTATAAAAAGCCACCTCTCAGAAAGCCTCAAAACCTAAAACTTAACGTTCAGGAGGAGGGCATGATGCTCTTTATCATGTTTATGAAATGAAAATGTTTCAATTGTTTGAAATCGATTTAAGACCCACCTTTTAACGGAGCTCACAATTCATTGGTTTAAAGATTGCATCTTTACATTAACAGATACTGACTTTGAAACACAATATGTGTCAGTTCCAACAGAAAGAAAAGCATTGTGGGCTATGTTAACATGGTTTAAAAAGGTGAATCTTGAAATAGTATAATACGAAGGGAAGTGCGTAGACTTTAGCACAAAATATGTCAGAAAGTACGGAATCTATATGACTATTGAATTACATGCAAAGGATAGAATGACTGCCGGTACTCAAATATGGAACTCCGAAAACTGAATGAAACATCAAACACGGTTACGGGATAAAAGATAATTATGGTCAGTTAGAGTTCATGTATTTACACGTAACACAAAAAGAACCTGATCAGGTGCTTTTATGTTAGCTAATTCGATATGCAATCGGTATCAAACATTTAAAATATAGGCTGTACACTAAACGAGTAAATTTCCTCTCCACAATATGAAACGTCATAAATATCGAGCGGACACTCTTAAAGGAGGTGTCCAGCAAGCACAACATTGTTCATTATATGTAAGAAGAAGAATTATCGAGCCCAAATTGCGTAATTATATAGAACACATCATACTTATGATACTTACTTACAATTCACGGCGATTGAAAGTCCTAGTGTCGATGAAGTCATAGTTATACAATGCACTTGCGCAAATTTGAACACTAATAACTATGACGTCACCGACACCGGGACTTCCGATCGCCGCGATTTTTAAGGATTGCATGTTGAGAGATTATTAATTAGAGAATAAAGGTATTGTTTTTAGACCGTACCCGTGTTATATTGTCTGACATAAATGCGGACGATAGTATTATTTTAAGTTTCTACGCAAAAAATAATACTATCGAACGCATTTATGTCAGACAATATAACACGGGTACGGTCTAAAAACAATACCTTTATTCTCATTCTTAAACAATCATACTTTAGACATTTATCAAAGAAATAAGTACATTTTATTGTCCACATTTGACAACTTTTACCCCTGCTAGGATCGAATAACCCACAAACATTCCATCCAATCACATGTGATGAGTAAACCATGCGTAAGCGTCGCGGCGCCGGCATAAACGCAGGAAAGC
The DNA here is from genome assembly GCA_035610835.1 of Ophiura sarsii. Lineage (NCBI taxonomy): Eukaryota > Metazoa > Echinodermata > Ophiuroidea > Amphilepidida > Ophiuridae > Ophiura > Ophiura sarsii. The sequence continues at coordinate 46,119,869 of CM069451.1, read as the reverse complement.
GCTAAAGACGCACTGCAGAAGTGCGCGTTATGGAGCAAACCACGCATTGTGAAGGTCGGGCGCACTGTTAAAACGTAGGCCCCACCTCCCCGTGTTAAGTTGTCTCATCTAGATGTCGCCGATTTCTCTGAGAACCAATGAGATTGCTTAAACTTTCTTAGCTGTTTAAGAATCGTTTTTGTCATTTCTTTCTATATAATTACGCAATTTGGGCTCGATAATTATTTTACCACATATAATATATAATGCACAATGTTGTGCTTGCTGGACGTGTTTGATGGACACCCCTTCTTAAGTTATGATGCTTTAATGGGGCCCTCACATGTATCCGTGTGAGCTGAGCGGCCCCTTACCGTGTGAAAAATGGGTGCGGACGGCGGCACACACGGTGGGCCGTTTCCCGTCCGTTGAACACGTTCAGGGGACTTTGCCGGCCACCGGAGCTTTGAACATGCTCAAAACTCCTGGCGGGTGAGTAAAAGCGGCGGCGAACGATGAGAGCCCGGTATGAAGACGGTATAAGGACGGCGCACCCGTTCGCACCCGTTTCGCACCCGTTTCGCACCCGTTTCGCACCCGTTTCGCACCCGTTTCGCACCCGTTTCGCAGGGCGGTGATGGACGGTGGTGGACGTCGAACATCTTAGCGACGGACTGCGAATGGCCGCATGCAGCCTAGTAACCGTTCGCGGAACGGACTCTCAGCAGGCATGTTGCAACTCTCTAAATGTAAAAGAGCTAAAACTCACTCTTTCGAGAGCTCTAGGAGGAACAGCTCTTTTTTTGGAGTGAAGTTCACTCTTAAAAGAGCGATTTTCACTCTAAAAAGAGTTAAAATCACTCTGAAAAGAGTGGAAATCACTCTTAAAAGAGTGACAAATCACTCTGAAAAGAGTGAACTTCACTTCTTAGAAGAGCCGTCCCTTCTAAAGCTCTCGAAAGAGTGAGGTTTAGCTCTTTTACATTTAGAGAGTATTATAGATGTTGGTCGTACGAATTCCGGAATGCAAATGAAGCGGCGAGCTTGAGCGCTCAGCTTGAAAAGGGCGGTTTGATGATGTAATCAAGACGTTTCGGCCGGTACCCAGGCGTTTCGACCGGTTAGGAACCGGTATGGAGGTGGTATGCACACGGTGAGGACATGGTGAGAACGGTAAGCTAGAACTGTATGAGGCCGGTGATCCCGGGACAAGGCCGGTGAGAACCCGGGACAGACCCGGTGTAGAACGGTATGGACCGAGGACCCGGTGAGGAGGTGTTATGCACCCGGTAAGAACGGTAAGCTAGAAATGTATGAGGACGGTGAGCCCGGTACCCGACCGGTGAGGACCTGGTAAAGACATAACGTTATGGACCCGGTGGCCACAACAAAAGATTAATGCGGCCGTTGACATTTTTTACTGATTGTTTGGACTCTGTTTTTTTTCTATTAGACGGTAAGGTGGCCGCCTACCATTACCGCCCTGCGAACGGGCGCAAAACGGGTGCGCCGTCTGTATACCGTCCTCAAACCGGGCTCTCACCGTTTGCCGCCGCTTTTACTCACCCGGCAAGAGTTTTGAGAATGGTCAAACTTCCTGCCGGGCGCGGATGGCCGGCAATGTCCCCGGCAACGTGTTCATCTGACGGGAAACGGCCCACAGTGTGACATCACCGTGTGCCACCGTCTGCACCAATTTGTCACACGGTAATGGGCCGGCCAGCTCACACGGATACATATGAGTACAAATGTATTTTACAGACATTCCCGGAATGTGAGCGAAGCGGCGAGCTTGAGCGCTCAGCCTATACAGGGCAGTTTGATGACGTTATCAAGGCGGTTCGGTCGGTACCCAAGCGTTTCGGCCGGTGAGGACCTGGTGAGGAGGTGGTATGAGCCCGGTTCCAGGCCGATAAGGACCCGGTATAGAACAGTATGAACCCGGTGACAAAAAAAAATCAATGCGGCCGTTGACATGTTTTGCTGATTGTTCACCGTGTTGGACTCTGTTGTTTTTCTATATGACGGTAAGGGGCCGTCCAGCTCACACGGATACATGTGAGGGCCCCATAAGTAACCACGCCTAAAGAAAATAAAGGTGTTTTTTATGTGAAGTCATTAATTTAAGGTTGGTGACTGCGTACGACTATTTTAAGGTTCATGTTTAAAATCGGTGACTTTGTTTTGGTACCAAGGGGAAGGGGGCGGGGGGGGGGGGGGGGGGGCGGCGATCCAAAGTCACCGATTTCAAACATGAACCTTAAAATAGTCGTACAAAGTGACCAATCTTATTCATAACTGTCACTTGATGTTTATTAGCATCCAAAATGTGAATGTTGTGTTATTCCTAAGGTTTATTGGTGAATCGAATTTGAATTCAATTCAAATAAGTTCAAATTCAAAATCAATTCAATTCAAATTATATTCAATTAAATTCATCATTTCAATTCAATTCAATTCCAAATCAATTCAATTAAATTCAAAATCAATTCAATTGAATTCTAACTCAATTCAATTAAATTCAAAATCAATTCAATTCAAAATCAATTCAATTAAATTCAAAATAAATTCAATTAAATTCAAAATAAATTCAATTCAATTCATCATTTCAATTCAATTAAATTCAAAATCAATTCAATTCAATTCAATTCTTTGTTTTGTTGATCAAACATATTTTTAGATTGAGAAAATTAAACACAATCAATTAAAATCCAACTAAATTTTCCTTCAGATTATATAAAGATTACAACAAATTACTAAATAACCAATGAGGGCAATGACGTGGATAATGTGCACCCTTTCTTAGGGACACCATGTATATTGATATTTGAACAACTTGTAGTTATATTGAGATTAAGGGATTGTGAGTATAGTGTAGGATTTATCGACGTAACGAGATACTAGATGCATCGTCCGGACATCTTCAACCAGGTCTCCTTTACTAATCTGCTATATACAGTCATCAAAAAAGTAACTATACAGGTAATAAATGGGCTTCTAACTCTAAAAATCTAAATCCTACCTAAAAATATTAAATTATAAAGTCGTTGAGAAATTCCACTTCTTTAATATGAGATATTGAACGCTAGGATCGGGGGATTATTGAAGAGGTGACACTCCAAAATGTAAGGTTAAGTCCGATTTTCATTTTCACATTTTTATTTTCTACACGCGAACCCATCTATTACCTGTCGTGCAATTGGGGGGATGCATGCGCAGGTTGGACAGTCGGTCGTATTGTTCCGATGGATCAATACGCCACACACACGCTACCTGTCACAACTCTCCCCGTGTTGAAATGTAAAATGTGAAAATGAAATTGTGACTTTACCTTACATTTTGGATTGTCACTTCTTCAATATTCAACCGATCCTAGAGTGCAATATCTCATATTATTAATAAAGAAGATACATTTTTCAACAACTTTATGATTTAATATTTTTAGGTAGGATATATATATTTAGAGTTAAAAGTCCATTTATTACCTGTATAGTTACTTTTTTTTTATGACTGTATATGCAGTTTACACTTATCGTTCACATATGATTAAAGTTAGTATGTTATCCAATATATGTCTGACCTTTCTATTACAAACAAAAACAAAATAACACTTAGTTGAGATGTAAATCTAAATGCGATCTTTACTGGAATAAAAAGTGTTATTATAGATTGAGTGATAAGACGGTATGTCTGAAACTCTCGATTCATTTCATCTGTTATCAGACATCATCAACAGATACGAGGCAACACAGTAAAAGTCGGTCACGTTTAAGGGGGTTGTTAAGTCTCAGGAATAGCCTCCGGACGGTAGAACTGCCTTAACTTCGTCATTATTCATTTAATCCATATAAATCATTATATACAAGTGATTTGTTACCTCTTTTTGGCACTTTTTGGTCAAAAATGTAAAAACTAGAAATGTTTATGTCAAAACTAAAAAAATATCCTTAGAGAAGTGTCTTTAGATGATGTTGGTGCATTTTCAGCATTTTTACCAAAAACTAATTTTGCTACGTTTGCAGCATATTTTGAGCCCAAAAAAGTGATTTTTTTGTTAAAAATAAATACAATCAGCATTTTTAGTGAAACTTGATACCAATAATGGATTTTCCGACTCATTTTCTTTCCAAAATGTATACTTTTATATACATCACATTAATAGTTAAAAAGTTACAGCGCCTGATTAATTTCATGCTTTTGGGGTTAACAGCCCCTTAAAACTTAGCCGAGTTGTATCGAATGCAATGAGCGTAGCTACAACAAGGCCGATGAATTGACCTTTGGCCCGTAGCCATTGTATGCAAAATACTATTTGCATTGTGGGATTGAAATTGCCTACAATTCAGCTTCCGGTGATGAACCCCCGTAACCACGTATTGGATCCATCCGTATAAAAAGGTGCCGAGAAAACCGCGGGGTTAACTTAACCGTGTAACTTAACACCAGGAATAGTCTTATTAATTGTATAATAGTTTACATAATTGCTGTTATTGCTGCTGTAAGGATGTTATTGCTGAAAGCTGAAATTTGTTTTTATTTTATTTTTTTCCGCCATAGTCTGCTGCTTATCTGATCCATCTTTGCCCGACATTTTTAAACATGTATGCATTTCACTTCTATTTCATGAGTATATCTCACTTGATCCCTCAGTCTTTCTTTATCATGAAATACCCAATTCAATTCATTCTAAAAATCTTTCAGGTTGGCTGTGTGACAAGAAAAGACGTCTATATCTATTATTAATAGCGGCACAAGTGACACCTCACCTGATGTGTAGTGCTCTGGGAACGATAGGCTGGCGGCGGATTTGGCCAACAGGTTTGCCATAACACCTAACGTGTAATGTAAACTGTAATAGTAGCGGACATGTAACCGGGGAGGGGGATTCCTACAAGTCCAAAAAAATGATGCTTGCGAGCGGAATGAGCAAAAACAAATGGGGTTTTTACCCTTTTTTTGTACGTCATCGGGCCAAAAATAATAATCACGTCAGTGTGAGGGTAAACCAAAATGATGATGTTCCATTTTTGTTTTGTCGGCTATCAAAAATTGTATCCCGCTATCAAACATAGTCTCAATTAGCGGGTGTAGTAATGACCAAATGATCAACAAAATATGTCGGAACACTATAATGAGCAGATGGCCCTCACTTGAAAGCAAATGATGCGCAGTTGACGCAATTGATGCAAAATTGACGCAATTGAATGGGCAGCCGAAATTGTGACTCATTGCTATTTCAAATACATCATGGAAACTCTCCATTGATTCAATGACCACGGTTTATGGTTTGATACTATTCAACTTTGAATGACCATAACAAGTATGGGAGGGGCGAAATTGTACCACTATATCATAACTTTCAACTTTACTGTAAGTCCTTTACTTTATAACGAACGGATTTTTATCGTGACATTTTTGTCATTTTATACCATATTTGTATGTTACTCTCGCACAAAATGTGTTTGTAATGTGATTATACTCCTTATTTTTGAAAGAACGGTAAAATTCGTTGATATTTTCGAACACAAAAATGGCTTCTTTTATACGGTCCACAAGAATTGCTCGACTGGACGTGGTGTGACGTGATGCATTATTCATGTTATTCAATTACTGCGTTCAGCCTAGCGAGTAGCGCCTAACGAGACACATTTTTATACTAACAAATTGATTGGATATAAAAAATGATATAGCCCAGACATTAACGGTAACACAAAAGGAACTCAGATTTAAGTACCCAAATATTTATCTCACAACATAACTTCAGGCGATAAGGCCTAAAACTAAAAAAAAGGTGTTTGATTGGCCTAACATGACAAAAACAAATAGGGTAGGTCGGTCGAGATTTTTTTATATTTTTTTAATCACCTGCTTTGGGGACTTAAAATAGCTGAAAATGAAAGCAAACAGTCAGAAACTTTTATACTTTGTTCATTTTTTACATTTTTTTTAATTTTAATTTTAATTTTAATTTTGTCCTCCCTCAAAATAATTTAAAAAAATATTTAGGGTCGGCGATGTATTTAGGGTTGGTCGGGTTAGGCCAATCAATCCTTTTTTTAGGCCTAAATATACATTATGTGTAGCGGCGTGTGACACTCGGGTGTTTGTTAATTCTCAACTCGATGACTATTGTTCCTACGTAAAAATATTGAATTATAAAGTTGTACGGAAATTTACTCACGTAAAGATTGAATTAATATTAACTCAGTTATGTGCCCAAAACCAAAACAAAGTCTGTTCTTCATTTTAACATTCTGTTCGTCTACACGCAGCTTTGGACTGGCAACAGGCAGATTATTGATTGACTGTTAGCGACAACTCACTGGTCAATAGTAAAATGAGGATTGGGGATGCTTCAATTGATCAATGCACCCCATTATCAAACTCGCCCATTGCTTGTGTGTTGGATTTCGATCGCGACAGGAGCATGCGCAGATGCGATTTTTGTGTACATGTTCATCCCCGCTACACACGTACACCCCCCCCCCCCCCCCCCCCCCCCCCCCCGTACACTCCCTTGCATAGCCGGGCATCGTTTTTTCTCAAATGGTGCCTGTGAATATTGCTGTTGCTGTGTACCTAAATACATGTGCTGTCTGTTGAATTTGGAACCAACATTTAATTTGAACTGTCTATTTTCAATAAAAAAATACTCCAATTCGGGAAAAAATTCACAAAAGCTCACAGACAACAAATAAGCACATCATTTTACTCGACCTAGAATTTCAAACTTACACATTTGGCGTTCCAAAAATATCGGAAGAAGAATTTGAAAATTCTGTTACTCTCGACTGGCTTGACCAATTTTGATCCGGTAAAAAGTATGTTGATATATCGATTCGCGCCAATACAGAAAAACTGACACAAGGGCAATCATTGGCTAGCAAAATCTTCTGCGCAGCCGTTCAATGTACGAAGTCAATTTACCAGTGAATCGATTTGGAATTTTCTGCTGACATCGGGAAAACCCCGATGATGCGAGTGACGTCATTTAATGAGCGGCGCCCTTCACGAATTAGCTCATTAGAATAATTAATGTAATGAAAGTTAACATTGTGTTTACGAATAATAGCACCCATTGGTTGTGTGTAAATAACAAATTGAACTGGACCAATTACAGAACCCTGTGGTACACCATATATTAATTTAGACTGCTCAGAAAATACACTATCAATGCTTACACAACTAGATCTAGAATTCAGATAACTCTTAAACCAACCGAGTGCCGTTTCTGACACAACAATATCAATTGGCAGGCGCTGAATTAACAAACCATGGTCAACAGTGTCGAATGCTGCAGACAGATCAAGAAGTACAATGAGAACAACATCTTGTCCGTCTACAGCATTCAGCACATCACTTTTCACTTTAAGCAGTGCAGTTTCGGTGCTGCAATTTGACCTGTAGGCTGACTGATTCACTTCACCCAAATTGTACTTAAGCATATGATTATTAAGTTGCATTGCATTGACAAAAACAATATGTTGGAGACTGGCCTGTAATTCTTTAGGATATTACGATCCAAGGATGGTTTTTAAGGATTGGAGATATTACAGCTCTTCCAAGTGATATGGGGAAATTGCCAGTTCTCAAAGATGATACGAGTCAGTATTGGAATAAAGGTATCAAGATTATTTTTCAGTAACCAAGTGGGTATTGGATCAATTATACTTGATTTACTGTTACAATCCCTCACTATTTTTCTAACTTCATCTGCAGAGACACTTCTTAAAGATATGTACATTTGAATTTGGTTTAACATCGCACACAACAGTACAGTCAGTTTTAGATTCACTGTTATCTAACTCAGTTCTGATTTTTGATACTTTTTCTTCAAAGAAGCAGGAAAAGCTTTGACAAAGTGACTCTGTTGAGTCACAAGTTGGTAATACACGGTTATCCTTGTTCAACAAGACATTTACAATTTTAAACACACCTTTGGTGTCAGCAGCATATAATTTGTCTTTATAATACTTGATTTTGCTATTAAGGTGTAGCTTCATTGGTCATGTTATACAGGAAGTTAAAACTAAATATCAACTTCACCATCTTTAAAAGCAAACGGGATTTGAGATAAAATCATGAAAACCTGTATTTCTCACTCATTTGTCTGCATCACTTAGTGATGACTTAGATGCATCCATCCATCACCTGAAAGTGATGGTTATCGTATCCCTTTTTAACTGCTAGCCGGTGAGCTAATTGATATACAGATTGCACTGTCGAAGACATCAATGAAGATCTCAAATATCGCTAAGGGTCTCAAATTCAGAGGAAAACGTGAAAAACAAGTCACAAATACAGCATTAGGTTCTACACGCCTCTATCTTTTGAGCCAATGTTTGAAATATATTTCTTGTCATTGACAGGCCATTGACGGGCCAGTAACAACCAGGGACGGCCCGTGGACTCATGTCCCGACTTCGTCTAGACAATACAGTATTGCCACGCTTTATTTCAAGTAGCCGAATTGGGCTAATAATTGAAACTAAAATTTACTCTAGAAATGCTATCGCGACTTTTCTCAACATTTTAACTTTTTATTTCATAAAATCTGAAATACTAAGCAATACTTTTGATAACAATGAAGTTCAAAGCTAGAAATTCTGTATACAACCACGCAAAAATCTTACAAAATGGGTGTTGTTTCAACCATCAATCCGGGCCAGCAATTGACAGATCAAGCGTCCACATGCTGGGGAACTTGCTTGCGTCGTGATTGCTGGCTTGCTTGACCAAGTGGCGCTAGAGTATTGCCAGATGAGGTCATTTAAAGTCCACATTGGGCTCACTTTTAAAACTCGTGGATTTTCTCGACATTTAAACTTTTTATTTTACAAAATCTGAAACAGCAGTAGTTTTTATAACAAATTGAAGTTCAAAGTATGATTTTTATAACATAACAAATGATAAACTTGACATTTTGAAGCCCATGTTAAGTTTATCATTTGCTGATCCACCCAACTTACAGGCATGAGAATTTTCAGTTTTTAAACTGAATTCAGTTTTTTTAATGGTCCAAATTTCCGCACTTTCATTTAATTTCAGGCTGTTTTTGGCCTTTTTAGCCCGATTTCACGCACATTTTCAGTTTTTTCATGTTTTTTCATGTTTTTTCATTCTCATGCCTGAACTTATTATCGACGGTTGAAGCTGTTTATGGCCATGTGTGTTGAACTCACCACCCAAAAGGGGTGGCGGCGATGCATTTTTGGTGACGAATCATCCATCTCTCTCTATAACTCAACATCTACATATGGTAGAGCTATGGTTAAAGTGTCATGTGAAAGCCTATTTATCTAGCTACATTGTGTGAATAAATCAGGTATTTCTATAACTGTTTGGCTGAGAAATGTTCGAAAGTCAGGGTGGAGGCGGTGCTGTGTACAATCTCTATGGGGAATATAGAAAATGTTCCCAATTCTACGTTCAATTTAAAATAACTCCTCATCCCTGTATAGTACAAACATGATTTTGCTCTCATTTTATAGATTATTTTATATTTCATAAGATTCTGTTTCAACAAACGTGACAACTATTATGTAACAATAGTAATCATGAATCGATTGCATTGTCCTTGGCTTTTTCCCTATTCGCTACACATTGAACTTGCCCTAATTCATCGGTTTTACATATATGACTATAACAGCAACAAAAATATTAAACCGATGATATCAAAATGATACATTTTTGGAAAGCTCTCAAATAGGGGAATTGAAAAATGCCGTTTAAATCAGGATAGGGTGCATACCCCCAAAAATATACTTGTAAACTCTAATAAATATGAAATTCAAACGTTTGTGCTCATTTACTTATCGATATAGTATTTCAACAAGTTACCATTAACAACCATTATGTTCTGATGGGTAATTACATGAGGAACTTATATCCACAATAAAATTATGATTGTTTGGATAGGTATACAAATATTATTGAGCTTAAAGGGGCGTGTACATCTCAAGTGTTTGTCCTGGACAAAAGTCACATGACTCCCTATGTATCGGAGTCTCCGTGTTTCCAAGTAATAATACCCATGGTGCAATAGATTTGCCGCGAATTTTAATCGATCAAACGTAATGGTGAAATTTATTTACGAACGAAATAGGTGTCTAGAATCGTTTCAAAAAATAGTGTTATGCATTATAATGAAATCAGAATTACAATCTCCTTCAGCATATAATCAACTTTTGGGCGATAACCCATGTTAAAAATGCACACCAATCGAAATATAAAGCATTTTAGCCTCCGATTTAAGAGATATTTGTATTTTGAACCCTATGTAATGTTTTTCTTCAAAACGTTTATGTATAGCCTTCATTAGCTCAAACGTCAAAGCGCCGGCTTCACAATCATGAGGTCAGTGGTTCGAATCCTGCGGATGGGGATGGTTTTCTTTTCTGTTTTGTTATTACACTGTTTGTTTTTATAAATTGACAGGATTGCTTATGGTTCGCTATATTTATGGAATGTTGAATGATATTTTTTCTTCTTTTGCAATTTCACTGCGATAAAGAATGTCCTGTAAATATAATTGTGTTTACTACTCCTAGACCTACATTGAATGGCCCCTAGCTAGTCTATGAACATGATCTGCAAAGGCCAATTGTTATGTAAATAAGAAGCCAGTCGGCTCATGTCCTTGAATCGATTTTCCTATTTCCTATACCACCGAAACATTATTTCAATAATAATAATACAGGCACATTGATTTGTATTACATAACGGCTGGCATTTACTTTACAAGTTTAGCTCAATCGATAATAACACACAACGAGTTTCTATTGTATTGGCCTGTTGCATAGGAGTAGGACAGTTCGGTGGTATACCGCGGTTCATTCACCTTTCATGATGCCATGCACACTAAACAGTCAGTGGAAAATTAAAATGAAATCGTAAATAATTCCACATTCCAAAATAACTATAATTGAACAATAATGAATAATTATACGAAATGATAAACAATATCGAAAACTAATAAAAAAAAATGTATATAAACGATTAAAATAAAATTTCAAGACGTGATAAGATTCGAACCCACGACCTTCGGTTTACTAGTCCAATGCTCTACCGCTGAGCCAACTATGCGCTATGTGAACGCAATAACAAACAAAAGTAATATGGTTCAACATACCACTCGTCTCTAAATTAGATGTTTAAAATGCTTTATATTTCTTAATCTTTGTAGTTTTAAGATAGTTTCTCGCTCAAAAGTTGATTATTTACTGTTAAAGAATGTAATTCTGATTTAAATGTAACGAATAACACTACTTTTTGAAACCATTCTAGATATATTATATTTCGTTTGTACAGCATTTTGTCGATTTATGTGCACATCTTTTACGACTTAGTATTGCATCATGGGCTTTTTGCCGGGCACGCGAGGACTTGGGAGCGAAGCGAGTCATGTGATTTTTGTCCAGGACAAACACTTGAGATGTACACGCCCCTTTAAATCAAAATATGAAGAAAGAAAAAATCGATATTCCTTGAACATTCTAAATCACAACATGTTTCCATAGATCCTATCTAAATTATAATAGCATATTATTTGGATTCCTTGTGAGATTACCGTTCAGAAAATATATACTTGTTTATGGGTAGAACAAATAGTTATTGCGATATGCTATTTCGAATATCAGATGGTGTAAAATGTAAAAATCTGGACATGCAACGGTAAGGGTGGCGAGTTCAAAACACACGGCCTTACAGACAGCTATGGAGTGATTGGAATATTACTTTGCTGTGAACATGAAATCTTTTCTAATACCATATCTTGAGATATATCCCACCACCGATTTTGCTCGTTCAAAAAACAGACTGTGCTATTTTTATACAATGTATTCATTTTTGTGCTTTAAAATCACAAATATCAACAAAAACTGCATTGATTAAATTTCACAATGACCCCACTAGTTTGATGACCTTCCTACCAAAAACCCTAGTCCAAACCTGCATAGTCGGAAGGTCCGAACTGCCAGAGCAGGTACCCAAAGCGCCGTAGGCACTAACCGCTGATGCAATAACTCAAAGGGTTGGTGAAAACAAATCGATATTTATATCCGCGGATACCATATCAAAGCTGTGGTTTTAGAAGTTGCAATTTATATAGGGAACGGAATCGTAAATCACGTCAAGGTCTCGAGCAGTGTATTTATTAAAGCTAGCAATCGTGTAACGTTACATGAGCTTTTTACACATCGCTCATTTGGTATTGAGAAATACAACATTGTTCATGTTTAATTAAGCTTAGTTCCTGCAGTCAAAGTCACATTCTAAATTGACCTTTAACGCTTATAATAATTCGGTATCACTTCATTCTGAAGAAAATTGATAGTCAATAGCAAATTGTGTGTTTGTATGCAGGGTTGGTGTGTATTGTAGGGTGACTATGGTTGTGCTCAGTCAGCCGCATACGGCAAGCTCAATGTATACTAATTCGATAAACAGTGTTTATCGCCGATAAACAATGTTTGTCAATCGAAAAACTGTGTTTATCGATAAACTATATTTATATGGCAAGTTTAATGTGTAATAATTCGATAAACACGGTTTATCAGTCGATAAATACTGTTTATCGCCGATAAACACTGTTTATCACTGATACACTGAGTTTATCGAGATAAACTATGTTTTTCGAGTGAAAACAGTGTTTTTTCAGTTTGATAAACTGAGTTTATCGATAAACCCTGTTTTTGATAAAAATAACGTTTTTTACATTTTGATGACCTCTGGTTATTTATAAACACTGTTTTTCGGTCGAAAACAGTGTTTATCGAGAGTTTATCGTTAATCAGTGTGTATCGATAAACTTTGTTTTTCGAGCAAAAAACGAGTTTTTCAATTTGATATGCTGAGTTTATCGATAAACTATGTTTTTCGAGCGGTAAACAGTGTGTTTGAATAAACTCTGTTTATCGATAAACCCTGTTTTTCAATTTGATAAACAGTGTTTATCGATAAACTCTGTTTTTCAATTTGATAAACAGTGTTTATCGATAAACTCTGATTTTCGAGCGATAAACAGTGTTTTTCAATTTGATAAATAGTGCTCATCCATAAACTATGTTTTTTGCTCGAAAAACATAGTTTATCTTGATAAACTCAGTGTATCGGTCGAAAAGCAGTGTTGTTTGACCGATAAAGCTTAATGTATATATATAATAATACGATAAACACGGTGTATCGCCGATAGACACTATTTATCGGTCGATAAACACTGTTTATCGGTCGATAAACAATGTTTATCGGTCGATAAACAATGTCTTTCGACCGATATGTTTTTCGAGCGAAAAACCTAGTTTATCGAAAAAACACTATTTTAAAATACACAAACTAAATCTACAGCGCCCCTAGGCTTTATCGTAGAACTATCGTGAATGTTGTCTCATTAGATTTGGGGGTATTGGTATTACATAGTATGGTCATTTACAATACAAAACAATTGTTTTAGGTAATTTAACATTAAATTAACCATTCTGACAGCCATTTTGGAAAGTGATACCGAATAAAAATTGTGACAGAGGTGGGCCTTATATCTAAAAGCAATAGCTTAGCAGTTTAGAACATACCATTTGGTGAATGTGATGCAATATACACTCTTACAATATCTATTTTGGATTATTATACATTCTTGTAGACTATTTTTTACATTTACAATGGCCATTTTGGTGGTCATCTTGGATTTAAAGTATGTTATTACAATGCAAAACTACTGGATATGAGTTACCATTGGTCCACTACATACATCCCATTGTTAAAACTATACTTTCGTCATACATTTTGGTTGATATTATCCAATTTGATGAATTTGACAATTTGTTTGCAGCCATTTTGGGACCCACATACAAAATATTTTCTGAGTCAAGTGACTCACTTTTCATAAATGGGGTTACTGTGGAGACAAAATGACTCATTTTGATCAATAAAGTGTCACTGTGGAGACAAATTGACTCAGTTTTACGATGATGACTCGCTTTTTATTTTCAGTGCATTTTGGCAACCATCTTGGATTTAGGTATGTTAACAAAGCAAAAGTACTGGATATGAGTGAGTAGTCTAATACATACATCCCACTATTCAGACTATACTTTCAGCATACATCTTGATTGATATATGAAGAGCTTATACACCTATCAGTTGTATGACGCACTATACGATCCCCGGGAGAGGTGCGTCGTGGGTGCGTCGTTTACCAATAATTCTTGACGGAGGGTACGTCAGTGGCAGCCTTTGGTCCGTCAAAAAAATGACGGAGGGTGCGTAAAGGTCCGTCACTTTACATGGGTGCGAATGGGCTGATAGTTGACTGAGGGTGCGTATTTGGATGGCAATGGTCCGTCGTTTTTTTGACACAGGCTGCGTCATGGTACATGAGAAGTTGACGCACCTCGGTAAAGTGACGCACCACTCCCGGGGGTCGTATAGTGCGTCTTACAACTGATAGGTGTATGTTCCAAAGGGAGCTTACTCACTTTTTGTCGAAATGGAGTTCGGTGCAGAACATGAAAGAGAGTTTTATATACATCTTTTAAACTTTGTTCTACATCCGTAGCATGTTCGGGTCCAAAGTTATGGCCCTCGGTAATTTCCTGAAGATTCCTGTAATTTCCGGAAATTTGAATATATTTCACTATTTTTTAAGCCAAAATGGTGGAAATATGGTTCTTTTATCGTGGTAAAACATTGATAGGAATGACCTTAATGAAATTTAATGAAGCAAACAAAAGATGTATGGGGAATTGTTTTGAAAATTGCACAGGAACAAAATTGTTGTTATTAAAAAAATGTGCCAAATTGTCCTAATTTACAGTTTTCTCACGAAATAACAAAAACTCATAACCTAAAAAGTTTAAGAGGTATTTGAATGCGGTGTTCTGTTTTCAATGTGATTTGACAATGTCTTTCAGGTGCACCTTATTTTGAAATAAAGATTGTTTTGTAAAGTGGTTTTTGAAAATTGGTCGAAACATTTTTGTTCCAAAAGGAGCTAACTCCACTCGTTTCCGAAAATAAAGAAAGACATAGGAAATACAGTGAAAACCAAAGAATGACATCAATCCATTTTCGTACCTACCACGTATGGTCGGTCATTCATAGAGCAGAAAATAAGCATAATCAAAGAAGCGCAACATCCTCATTTTAAAAACGTAAAGTGAATTAGCTCCTTTTGGAATCATATCATATCATAATCATATCATTTTATGAAATGTGACCAGTTTTGGCGGCCATTTTGGACGCCATCTTGAATATCCCCTTAGCATACCAAAATTATTTTTGATAACATCCAAAATTTGTTTAGGACAATGAAAGGAAGTCAAAAAAATTGGTTTGGGGGAATCCTGGGGTTCCACGGTAACCCCCGTATATACCCGACTATATGGAATCTTGCTGATACCCACTGACATGACTGAGGTGACGAAAGCAACCAGTGTCATCGCGGGCTTTACATAGCGATTTCTAGTCATATCTCTTTGGATGATAGATGGCATTGTGTCAGAATCTCCTGGTTGAGGACGGGTTATCGTGAGCTCATTGATGCCAATCTGTCGGCTTCTCTTGATACGAATACGAAAATGATAAAAGAAGACACTGGTTAAGATGCCTATCCTAAAGACTGGTTGACACATGAATCAAATCGAACATAACAGTCGGTGTGTCGCGCCGGGGAAAAGCAAAGTCCATCGAAGTCGATCATTGCAGCCAGTGCAATTACAAATGTCTACGAAACCGCAATCAAGACAAATAATTGATTGCAACCTCCACCAGTTTCATAATGACAGGATAAAGGTAATGATAGTGAACTGGTAAAACATAAATTGATATTTTGTTCTCAAGTAAACCGAAAGATACCATGTAGTAAATGCCTTAAGTTGTTTAATAATACAAACAAAAATGACCAACTTTGCCAAATAAAACGCACGCACACACACAAAATAAATAGATAGATAAATTAAATCATAGATTCTAGAATAATTGAGTTTCATTAAGTTGCCGAAATGCGCAATTAATTTGCCGTGCGTTCTACAATGTCCCCTTAATTGTGTCATTTTGGAGCAACTTTCGACATCTTTCCCTGTAAATCAAATTTGATTTCATATTAACATTGATATAATTTTCATAAGTCATTATCGCGTTAACCATTCATATAACTTAACAATCTTCCGACCATAAAATAGTCTGATAGTTTTTTGAGTTCCCGCGTATAATATAGGATCTAGAAGAGGATTTAATTGTACAATTAGAATCAAGATAAAAATCACGTTGGGACTGCTCCTTGCTGGGTCAAATATTCCGATGATTATATAGGTACAATATGGAATCATACTGATACCCATTGAGGTGACGAAAGCAACCAGTGTCATCGCGGGCTTTACATAGCGATTTCTAGTCATATCTCTTTGGATGATAGACGGCATTGTGTCAGAACCTCCTGGTTGAGGACGGGTTATCGTGAGCTCATTGATACCAATTTGCCGGCTTCTTTTGATACGAATACGAAGATGATAAAAGAAGACACTGGTTAAGATGCCTATCATAAAGACTGGTAGACACATGAACCCAATCGAATTGAGCATACCGTACCATTTGGTGTACCGCGCCGGGGATAAGCAAAATCGGTCAAAGTCAATCTTGGCAGCCAGCGAGTTGGTTATCTTCGCGTAATTCCACATGCTGAGCTCACAAATAGCGGGAAGAAAACCAATGACATAACAGAGGCAGACCGTACGTTGCTTAAGGGACGCTGTCCTGGTTAAGATATATTTTGAGTATTCCATTGAAACAAGCATAACTCGATCTATGCTGATGGCGAGGAGGAGGACGTTACCCACAAAATAGATACTACTGGACGCGATAGCAATGACACAACCTATTTCTCCGTACGGGTATCCCTCAACAAAAGCGTACGGTCCGGGCACAAATATCATCACGACGACCCCGTAAATGAGATCTGTAAAAGACAACGCCATGATAAGAATATTGCTGGGATTAATTCGCAGCTTCTTCACTTGTACAAATGCAATCAATGTCAACGTGTTACCGAGGATGGTGAAAAATGACAAGACGAGAGATACAACGCCGTAAACAAAAAATATGTCTCTTGCCATCGTATCGTCACGATCGTGCCGATAGTCCGATGCCGATGCCGATGCGCGGCCAAGCAAAATAATTATGGAATACCGCCGAAGATAAGACAAAGCTTAGCCAACGTCAGAATACACTGAACTGAAGCAGAAGTCGATGATTTTGTGAAATGATAGATATGTACGTGGCACTACGACGAGATCTATCTTGCAGACGACATCATCGTTTTATAGCTGAAAACATGTGATCCCGGACCCTTACGACAACCGAAATCACGGATGACAGTTGAGATGTGTGATAATAAGCACTGATGTGTGTAGATTTCTCGAGAGAGCAGCGGCATTTGATGTCAAAGAAGTGGTCAGGCGGCGGCTGACACAATGTACCGTATTTGTTCTATCTTACGACGGATGTAGTGAAAAACGCAAGTTGGAAATGGGTACGAGCCTCATTTATTGTATTTCAAAATTACTCGTGTTGAGAGTTGCTGATAAAAAAAACTTATAACGAAGTCGAGTAGCAGACGACAAAATGATATAGCAAGCAGTGTTATAGCAAGCTAATACTGCACTGAATGAATGAAATATATATACCAATTGCAGTCGACGAAACATATAATATGAGCAGGCCATTAAAGGGATACGCAGTAGTGTTGAAGAATTTGTTTACATATTACCTCAGAATTCAGATAAACATGGAAAATGGCCATTATTGTTGTATCTACTCACAAAAACACAGCAAAACTTAATTAGAACAATGTTTAAATATGTTGGAATATCATCGCTATTTATTGAAACTTTTCTTAATAACACCATCGATGTAATATTGTTCGCTATATTTTGCATGTATGATGCAGTTTAAAATGGCTTTCCCTGTTTTTAAACGAAAAAATACTACTTATAAAGGAATACATTAAACTCAAGGACGGTTTTTGATTTGATTTTTTTAATTTTGTGAGTGCTGTTATTATTGAACTATAATCAAATGCATATAAAAGTATACATTTTTGGAAAGGAAATGGATCAGAGAATTCAAATTTGGCGTCAATTTTGACCAAAAATGTTGATTCTTTATGAGAAAATCACAAAATTCACTTTTTTGACCCAAATTTTGAACAAAGCTAACAAAAATAATTTTGAGTAAAAAATGGCCAAATCGCTTGATGTTGATGTTAAGACACTATCTTAGGGACGAATGTTTTATTCTTTAATCTAATTTTATATTTTTTGAAATTTTGACCAAAAAGTGCCAAAAAAGTGGAAAAGAAAAAACTTTTTTTTGTTGGCACTTTTTAGTCAACGTTTCCAAAAATATTAGACAATCATACTTTGGAATGTGACCATGTTAAGGATGACTTTCCATGTAAAATAGAAAACATCAAGTTGTAAATCAGGCCAGCAATCAGAATATCTACCTTTAAGCTACGACGACCGTCGTGTTTCATGGACACGAAATCTGACTGACGCATTACCAGAAGAAAAAACCGCCCACAATACTAACGTGTATCAGATTAAAGCTATTACATACAGGCAACCAATACGACAGCAGTATTATGCTATCACCACCACGTTGAAGTTAATCAAGACAACACAATAGTTTACCAGGCGACATCTTACTAACAGTAACAGGTACCGTAAGCAGCATTTTAATGTCACCACCACTTGTTAATCGACAACACTCAAATTGACGTTTATACAGTCGACGTGTTACAACATTTGGCAAGTAACTAATACAAAACAGACTATCCCGACAAGATAAGCACTTTTAGCAAATAAGATAGCAAAAGTGTTCCCAAAATGTGTAGCAATAACTAATAACAGACTTTATGTCAAAATTGTAGTAGGTAGGCTACTAAAATAAGATGTCGGACGTTATGCCGAAAACTTAAGGAATGTTCCTTTCGGCTGAAAGGCACTATCTTATTTACTCAGCCATTGATAGTTTATCTCAGTGCCTTGACTAACCTAAAGCTAGTCCAGCCAGCTTGACTAACCTATAGCTAGTCAAGCCAGCTTGTCTAATAAGCTAGTCAAGCCACAGACTAGTCTAGCAGAACAAATCAAGCTAGTCAGGCTGAGCTGGACTAACCTTAAGCTAGTCAAGTCGGCCATAACCTTTCCAGCAGGCTTTACTTACCTGATTGACTAGTTTAAGCTAGTCCAGCAGGCTTGACTAACCTGCTCGACTAGTTTAAAGTTAGTCCAGCCTTTGTTTGACTAGTTTAAGTTTTCAGTGTAGGTGGACATAATATGTGCTAAAAAGTTTGGCTCGTGAGGCTACATTGAAAAAACACAATCTAGTGAGTGTTGAAACTGTCCCTATCCACTCCGTTTTACGGTACGTCATTATAGCTGCTGTCAATCACGCCGATTCGTTACCTTTCCTTGAATAATAACGTGCCCAGTTCATCTTTGATTGATAGATGCTTTCATTTATGTTACGTTCAATTGACCCCAACACACACCTCACATCATTTTGACAAAACCACGCAAGTGACAAAACCACGCCGACACTAACAAATGTATCCCATTTTATTCGATTTAAAGGTTATTTTTCAAAACGCTATAATCGCTCTATACTTTACTGTGTACATCCGGGACTCTGGTATACTGTTAAACAAAATCCCCCCCCCCCCAGCTAAATCACAATTTGCTTGACATTTGGCGGGTCTAATCGCACACACTGCTAGTGGCGCAGTTCTATGTGCAAATTGTTATCCATGGTGTGACCTTGCTAACAATTAAGTTAGAGTACATGCCATAATCTGTAGAAGGCATCTTCAAATGGGGATAGTCAATGAATGGGAATGAGAGAGTGGTTGAAGTCAGATCAATATTCCCTACGGGAAGAAACAAATAACAAGTTAATTCGAGGAAAGACCTTTATAGCGAAACTCTTATGTAAATGATTGGTTGCTCATATTCTATTCCTATTCATTTTGAACCGTTATCAGATAACCATAGTAACGTGAGAACCCGATGTAAATATTTAATATAAGTTGGTCGAGTATGCACACGTCAGTTGTATGGCGCACTATACGACCACTGGGATTGGTGCGTCACTTTACCGAGGTGCGTCACTTTCTCATGTACCATGACGCACCCCTGTATCACTAATGTGACGGACCTTTGCCTGACAATGACGGTACCCTTAGTCAATTTTGTGACGCACCATTGATATATTCTGACGGACCATGACTGTCTCACATGACGCGCCCCACCGTCATACATCATTGTTAGCCAGGTGGGTGGTAAGATAGGGCCTACATGTAAAATATAATGTTCGTATTTTGTTGTGCGCATGATGATGTACCCTGTGACGCAACCAGGTAAAGTGAGTGACATTGACGCACCCATTCGTCAATATTGCGACGGACCAAAGGCTTCCCATGACGTACCCTGCGTCAGTTATGTGGTGGTAAATAACGCACCAATGACGCACCTCTCCCGGGGGTCGTATAGAGCGTCATACAACTGATGTGCATTAAGGAGGAAGTAGGGGTTGAGAGCACATTTTACGAAAACTAATTTTTCTCCAATATTAAAGGTACTGTTAATGTTGATTGGGTGTGTACAAAAGTGTTGTAGGTTAAACAAATATCGCTACTTGGTCGGTCATGTGATCCGTTGCCATGGAAACGGCGGCCATCTTGGATCATTTGTTTTTACTACGAGGACTCGTTGCGCGCAAGATATCTCAAAAGCTATTTATCGTAGAGTATTGAACAAAGAGCAAATGAAAGCCTATTGATAAGGCTAAAGGATGAAGTAAGATCTAAGCAATAGGACACTATTAACTAGGGTAAGTATTTGATTTTTGTGTTCACCAGAAAAAATATTTTTATTTTTATTTTTACGGAGATGTAAAACAATATGTTCATATAGGGTTAGAGTCTCCATTCTAGTTCATTTTAAAGCTTTTCTTATTAACAGTATTCTCGCCAAAGGTCCTAGCTCCTAGTTTTCCAGATATCCTCCGCGCACGGTCGCAAAATGGTCGAAATTAGTTGCGGAGATATCGTCAGTTAAAGGTCGGGTCATTAGTAAGTACGAATAATTAATACTCATTAAAGGTGATTAATCGTCATTTTTGGTATCAAATTAAATAAATTTGATTTAAAAATGAAGTTTTCACTTATTTGAGTTTTAGGACACTAAATGAATTACTTAATAAAATATGACATTTTTGACCAGAAATGAGATACATAAAACAATAGAATACATAAGAATTAAATACATGCGTTAATATACGAAATTTTCAACTTCGCGACGGACTTGGACTCGCAAAATTTATTATAACTTAGTATTTATATGATGTATATAAAAGTATACAATATTGGAAAAGAAAATGAAACGGAAAATCCATTTTTGGTATCAAATTTCGCCAAAAATGCTAATTTTTAACCAAGTTTTGACCAAAGAATCATTTGTTTGGCTCAAAATTGTCTGCATTCGTAGCAAATTCAGTTTTTGGTATAAAACGCCGAAATTGCACCAAAATCATCTAAAGACACTTCTCTATGAGCGTTTAGAAAAAAATCATAACATTTTTAGTTTAATATTTAATGTTTGAATTATTGAATCACTCTAAATGCTTTGTCAACGGATCATAACGCATCTCTGGCACTGAACGGATGCTAGTGATGGGCGGTATCCATGCGCGTTAGCAATTCGACAATAACTCAACTTAAATTATTAAATATAATTGTTGGCATTTTTTTGTCAGAAATTAGTTCCAAAAATTTAAACACTAAAGAATTGTATGGAGAAAAAAAAATCAAAAGCCAGCCTGTTATTGGCCGGGTTATAGAGGAAATGTATAGGGAGAATACGAAATGCAATAAAAGTGTTTTGTCATCGAGCTCAATTAATTGATGCAGTGGTTTTCCAGTTGTAGAAAACAGCATATTGAAAGATATCGGGCATCTGCTCAGCACTCGCATATCCACTTCATTAAACACGGTAATCCTTTGGTGATTATTTCTACCAGAACAATTTTTTATCGTCGGGGACTGGCAAATTAATTTCTTCGCTCGAAACCGGTCTTCATAAATAACATGAATAACATTATTTGTTGATACGGATAGCGGTGCACCTCTTGACACAAAATACGCCTTTTGTCAAGAAATTGTCGCGTTTCAGTGTGGCAACAGCCTCTTCCAATTGCGGCACTAAATTGACCAGCAAAACTCACTGATTTATCGTAGTCAAAATCTTCGGACAGAAAAAATCTACAGAAACTACACTTTCTTATGAATGATCAGGAATGATACAAGACTTGATTCCATTGGTTGAGAGGAAAATGAGTGCACATTTTGTCCAATCATTTGTCATCAATAATCGTCGAATCATCCTGTGCCTGGATATTATACAAAATGTTAGTACATAGGCCTACCGATAATAGGTTGTCAAACAATATATGAAACCTCTACCCGTAGATACTTTCAGTTAAACAAATTATTTCAGAATCAAAGCTGTTTGTGTTTAAACACAACAATGAGGTATTTCAGGCTTCATCCGCTCTCCTCGTTACGGTTTGTCTTTCGGGTGATTTACGGCACTCGTCTTTACGGTCCTTGAATCTATATAGTCCTCCATCTTAAACCTAAAGTAAAAAAGATGATACTTCATTAAGTAGAAATGAGGGGACCCAAAACATTTATAGAATTTTGAATCAAAATATCATGGCCTTTAACAATTCTTCATAAAGAGTGCCAGATTTGTAATGTACCCCATTAGTTTTTTCAATAACAATTTGAGGGAAACAGGTTTTACAATACCCACGATTTGTGTACACATTTACTTTACTTTGTAATGTCGCAGAATGGGAACGTTATACAATGACCTACATATACATTAGACTCTGTCTGTTTTAAAATGTTAACCTGTCAATGTTTTTGACCTTTCAAATACAGCACTCAAATCCATGGTGTTGATAAATCAATTAAACTGATATTAGTGTTGATCTTCAAAACTTTATGGTACACATAGTAAAACATTTTATATTATTAAAAGTTGCTCGGTTTAAACTGGTATTTTCCGGTTATGAAACCTATTTGAAATTTCCATGAATTTGTGTAAAAGAAAACCATCTCTGACTAAATAAAAAGATTCTCTCAAAAACAATAGTCCTGAAAGTAATGCCAAATTTCTCATGAAAATACCATTTGAAAATTCTTGTGAATTTGCTTGAAAATTACATAAAATGGTAAGTTTAAATTACACATTACTATAACAAAATGTATACTTGTACTTACAATTGTTTCTTCCTTTCTTACTGGCGGCATATCCGTAGGTGGCTGGCAGCTTCACAGCTTACGATATGCAGATGACACCACTCTATTAGCAACAAGCCAGGAAGAGTTTAGGCATCTTACTGATGAAGGTCAAAAATGAAAGTGAGAGCTTGGGCCTACGTCTCAATGTTGCTAAAACAAAGTTCATGGTCATCGTTGATGATGGAAACATTACCCCCTTCTAGTTGACGGTCAAAATGTGGATCAGATCTAACAGTTCGATTTCCTCGGATCTCTCATCACTCAGTCAAGAAGGAGGATGTCATACAGAAATCAGGCGTCGTTTGGCTATGGCTAGATCTGCAATGACACATCTCTCAAAAATATGGGCTGACAAAGGCATCACTATATCAACCAAAGTACGTCTGGTCAAAAGCACTCGTTTTCCCTATTTCAACCTACGGCTGTGAATCCTGGACACTGACAACTGCAAGCTGCAACAAAATCAATGCATTTGAAATGTGGTGTTGGCGCCGGATGCTAAGGATCACCTGGGTCAGTTTCTCAGTTTCAGTTTTATTTGTTTTCATCTCGGTAAACATTATACAGTAACAGTTATTTATAAATACAAATATACAGGAGATGTGGATGCCAGTCTAAAACGCAGAGCGTGAGGAAGATGGCACCCAATGATAAAATAATTACAATTGAATAAATAATAGTATAATACATAATATCAATAAAAGGGAGTAATACAAAGATGTAGGTTACAGTAACAGATTAATTTATACGGATCGTAGATACAGTGTATAGGGTGTTTATACAATGAGATTACTAATATAAGCTATACACTGAATATGTGAATACAGAGAACCAATGCAAATGTGCTTCAGGAGGTTGGTGTGAAGCAAGGCTACTTGGACTGATCAATTCCCAAACTCTCTCTTATTCGGTCATATCGCCAGACGCCAAGGAAACTGTCTAGGGAAGGTGATCCTGCAGGGCAAGATTGAGGATGCACGCGGACGAGGCCGGCCAAGGTCAAGATGGTTTGACTTCAGTCATTTATCGATTGGCTGCTGACCGACGGAAGTGGCGTGTCATCACCAAAGTCACGAGTTGTCAGCCATGACAGAAGAACGTACCAACCAACCAACTCAATACTACAATGGACTGCAAACTTGTTAGGCCTTTAAAAAAAAGTTTGTTTGCCCAAACAAGAGTTGAAAAAAGTGGGTCGGTAGGTCGATTACCTTTTTTTAAATTTTTTTTAAATTTTTTTTGTTGGCTATAGCCACTTTTAGAGAAGAAAAGGACTATACAATTTGATGTTAATACACTTTAATGTTCTTTAAAACCCTAACCTTCCTACACTGCGATTCACTACGGCAAAAATTATGTCCATGCTCATGCTATAGCATTTCATTCGATGACGTCATCAACCAAGCTGATATGTGTGTATAAAATCGCTGCCCGGGTGAGCGTTGTCAGGTTAGCCGAGTGATTAGGCACGCGGTTCGGTGATCGGAGGGGCCGTGGGTCGAATCCAAGGGTTTCGCGGCGATTATTTGGTTAAAAAAATCATACTTTGTCCCCCTCCTCCGGTTTACACACCGTAAAACGTAGCCTGGCTGGTATGGGCTAATACATGTATTTTGGTTTAATAGTGCAGCCTGTACAATGTAGTACAAACCTTCAGACCATGCTGGGATGGTCTGACTTCAGACCATGCTGGATGGTCTGACATGTTTTTATTTTCACTACATAGTGGTAGGATCTTGGATTTACAATACATCGCCTTAGTGTTACAAAGGGTGGATATGTGGGAATAAGTAAATTACAGGGCAGTTTTGTTGATTAGTTTGGCAAATTAAGATGAAAATATAATTTTATACATATATTTTTCAACATAAAACATTATTTAAAAAAAAATTAAATCTCTCTCAAAAAAAAAGGCATGGGGTTTTGAGATTTTATGGGTCGGTCGCGTTTGGGCAAACAAACCTCTTTTTTTTAGGCCTTATGTAATGTATTTTTGTATATACATCTTTTTATTAAATGTTTTTACTATTGGTCAATGTTAAATATGGTATAATTTTAATGCATGACTTGTGTATATATTTTTCTTTGTATTTTTCTTGTACATAATGCTATTTGATATTGTTAAGTGCCGTGTTCTTTGTAGAGCACTATATAAATGCTTATTATTATTATTATTATTATTATTATTATTATTATTATTATTATTATTATTATTATTATTATTATTATTATTATTATTATTATTATTATTATTATTATTATTATTATTATTATTATTATTATTATTATTATTATTATTATTATTATTATTAGGCTTTTAGTAGTTTTTAAGATTTTACTTTGTAAAGCTCCCAGAGGCCTTTTATTGTGTTGGGCGCTAAGTGCATTATTATATTAGTATTAGTATTAGCACATATGTATGTTGGCTGACCTAGTTTCTTGAATCCTGGATGTCTGTTGTGCTGGTTAATTAAACTATACAATTGAACAAAAGGTGAGTTCCCTTATTATTATACTGTATGACAGAAACTCGTTAACATGAAGTCGGCGAGCCCGGCAAAATTGATTCGGGTTATCAACATTTTGGGCTAAACACCCGGGCCTGAAATGGCCAGAAATCAGTCAACTCTTTACACTAGAGTTAAGACCCGGCAGAACACGCAATCGCACCATTCACGCCGTGAATCTCGGGTTTGACCACTTCTCTCGGTTTTCTAAAAGTGTGCAGACATGTTCTTTTTCCGCACAAAACAAAACAAAATATCGATCGTAAACAGACCGGGAATTGGATTTAAATATCAAGTTAAATCATTACGTTTTTTCGATCGTACCTTTCAAAACTTCATAACCTTTGGGAAATACCTTTCTACAAAAGCGAACGATGTTGTAATCTTTTCGACAATCTGCTTTTTATCACCGTGATAATGCCCTTTACTCTTGACACGTGCGGGAGAGTCTACCGATTCCCTATAATTAAGTTCGGCATGCAACGCTTTTGCCGACAATTTGTACCAGCAAGCATAATTGGATCGCGCGTGCGTGGAATAAAAACCATCATGTCGGCGCCCTACGATGAATGAAAAAAATATATTTCGACGTAAAAAAAAAGCTTTTGTTTGTTTACACGCAGGTCAATAAAAGTATTTCGTGTTATCAGTGACTAAACAAATATAATGTAAAGGATTGAGGATGGAATTACTTCGTGTTACCCATGATTTCGTGTTATTTTGTTTGTATTAAACGTTAACATTTGTACAGAAAAGATAGGCTGTTGAATGGGACTATGTAAACACTTTGAGGTAAGCGGGATTTCGGGCTATGCGTTTTCGTGTTAACGAGTGTTATAAAAATCCTCATGTGACATTGAGCATCATTATTAAAATTCCTAAAATAACTGTTTGGGGCGATACTTAAAGCTGTTTCGATGCTAAATTAATAGTGTATGTATCTTTCAGCAGCATCCGGAAAACGTTTAGACCCTTTAATAAGTTAGACTGATATTGGACCTAAATGTTTACTGCTACGCAAACAGTCCTGGATACGCCATTGTCGCCAGTAAGGCTTTTTGGGTTGGAATATGCTTAAGATTAGACCGTGGACTAATTTGTCCCTTAAAAGCCTGGTCTAGGAAATGTTCTGGGGTTTGATAGGTGCCTAAGTTCGGTTGCATATTTTTGAATTGTTTCATCTGACCTTTGCATGCGCCCCAAAGCTTTAATCGCTCCGCGATAATCAGCGGTTTTGGCATAAGTCGGTTTTTAAGTTCCTCATATGATTTATCTGGCGGTTTGACAGGCGGAGGTATCAGGCTTTTGATCAGCTTGTATAAAAAGCCCTTTACAAATGTGAACCCTAACCAACCATATATTGTTGGAGAGCTGATGAAAGTCTGTACTACACGATAAGATGCGTTCCGGCTCATTTGACCTTGATATAATTAGGGCAATTTTGGGGCCAAAAAAGCAGATGTCATGACTTTCAAAGCACTTAATTACATATCTTACGTATCTAGATATTGGTTCCCTTGAGATACACAAGCATCGATTCAAATTAGATTTCAACAGAATTTGTTATTTGAGCGTAAGTTATCTTAAAAGGTCACATGAGTGACAATAGCAATTTATGTAATTGTACGTGTAATTGGATATGGCCTGTCAGTCGAGCGAATGTCGTATCTATCCCATCTATCGTTTTTCTCTGATGTAATTGATGGTTATCACTTGTCGCATGTAATTAGATTTGTATACAGGTGTATTTTTTTCTCAATCTGCCAAATCCTCAGTTGTATTTTTGAATTGTATATCATTGATTAATCAAACCAGCGGACATCCTTTCGATATGCGCGTAGTATCTTAAGTTTAAAAGAATACTTCCGTTACGTAGGTGCCACGTAAAAAAATGAAAGAGACAGAGAGAGGGGGTGTTGTTATGAAACATTTATATTATCTGACGTTTAATTGTCCATGTTTGGTAATAGTAAACAACACCCTGACTTAATCCGGATAGAACTATTGTTCGAGAAGAGACTCTCTAATAGATGTTTTTAATGGTGCCGCACACAAGGTTGACCCATTACATGGCAAATTTGTTAAGACATCGCTCGCTTTCAGAATGTCGTGAATTTGTTAAGACGTCAATCGCTTTCAAAATAGCTTATTCATTTGTGATGACATCACTGGCTTTCAGAATGTCTTACATTTGTTAAGGCATCACTCTCTTTACGAATGTCTTAAATATGTGAGGTCATCATTCGCTTTCAAAATAAGTGGAGGCATCATTCGCTTTCAGAATGTCTCAAATTTGCGATGGCATCACTCCTTTAAAAATATCCCTTAACGTTGATCCCCTGGTGTCCACTGGCGTGAGTTTGTGTGGTTTCAGAAAGGATTAAGACATATTTCGGACAGAGAGATTCAATATTTTGTTAGACTTTAACCGAAATTGATTGTCAGAATGTTTTAAAATTGTGAAGTCGCATCTGAAAGTGACTACCTCCTAGAGTGATCTTGCCAGTTTATAATAAAGTATTTGACACATCTCGTACAAATGGTAGGGTGTACATCTTCTTCAATGTATTCTTCTTGTTGATAGCGTGAACACGTAGCAGAGATTTCCTTCCTTTCTTAGCAATATTTCACTTTCTAAATAACCATGATACTACTCTGTCGAAACATCTGGATGAGGTCTTACACGCGCATTATCGTTTCCCTCGGTATATCATGGGTTTCATTTTTTCCTCTACGCCCGTGTTCCCCAGGTTTGCCGTCAGCACCATTTGTGCACACGATATTCACGCCATGTTGGTTTGGCACAGTTACATCTCCAGCATCACCTCCTCGTCCGTACTTACCTCCCTTACCGTGATCCCCTTCTGTACCGTAAGCTATACAATACGTGGTTAACTTTCTCCCATCGAGATATAAATAAGCCATGGGTCGTATTTAACTGCGTACACCACTCGAACATCTTCACGTGCCATGAATTTGTGATAGAAACACTGACGCCAGAACCAATATGTATTTCGGGAAATAAACCTTACTGCAGTTGCCAAACATGTATCCTGATGTGTATCAGATGAATCATGATTTTTTCTTCTTCTTGAAATCATCTAGTGATAAACCAACTACGCCTTTTGCCATGTTTGCCCTAACTTTTTCATCTCCTCCGTCTCACACCCATTTCCGCCATTGCCACCATTTCATTCTATTGTCAGTTTATACGAATTTATCATCGAATGCCGGGAGCGAATCGGTCGAAATGAATACAATTCCTCCTGCTTGCCCGGCATTTCCATCTACTTCATTCGCACAATTCTCTCCCTCATTTTTACATGTTTCGCCTTTTCATGCACTCTACCATTTGCACCCAATATATCCAATTTATGCTCATCAGTGACAGTGATATCTTTTGAGGTTATGTGGAGATTAGTTCCGCGCTACATGCCACGTCTCACAGGCTGATATATGGTCAGCTTCTTATACGAATTAAAATGCTTTTGCTGTTTGGAACATCTTGTAGCCTAGTTAAACTTTTATATTTTCGACACATCCCTTACAGATTTGAAATTCGGGACATAATAGCAACTGCCCTCTGTTGTTCTTTTATCGCCAAAAGGTTCACCTTAGAGTGGGGCGTATTCATGCATGACACATAATCTCCACCCACATAAATATATACCATAGTTCGCTATTGGTGTTAAAAAATTGAGAAAATGACATTATATTAGAGAATTCACCATTCGTAGAGCTCGAATCA
Organism: Ophiura sarsii; assembly: GCA_035610835.1. Taxonomy (NCBI): domain Eukaryota; kingdom Metazoa; phylum Echinodermata; class Ophiuroidea; order Amphilepidida; family Ophiuridae; genus Ophiura; species Ophiura sarsii. The sequence goes on along the minus strand of CM069451.1, from coordinate 46,090,276 downwards.
TTCATGCTTCGGATAGGGAAAATGCTGAACCTCAACGCTAAACGTTAACGTGGAGAATGGCTCATCAGAAGAAAACAGGAGCCGTTTCATTTTTCCGGTGATTTTTTGACAGTCTTTATCAGATTTGTTATACCACGCGTTAAACTTCATCGATTTCTGAACAATTTGGTATATCAATCTTTAAAATCGGCTCACTAAAACGTCTAATATAGTGACATTAGTAATAGCATTAATCGATTTTAAATAATTAGATTATAATATTGCGCAACTCTAGCAGTTACCTCGATAGCTCAATCGTAAAGAGCGTTGTATATTAATACAAAGTTTGCAAGTTCGAATCCTGTTAGAATCACATGCTTTTTTTAAAATAAATGAATCGGCATTTAAATGATCCAACCAAAACAAGTCAAACGGGGGCGTCTTGGAAATAATTCATTCATTCATTCATTCATTTTATTTATTGTATATATAACCTCTGGCCCTTCATACTACATGGTACAAAAATTATAAATACGCATACATAATAAACAATTTTTACTTTGCTGTGCTGTCATTAAAAGATGCAATAAATACAGAACATAATCAATTAAATTCAATATCTTCTCTTATCTTCATTGCAGTGAATACAAATTAAGGTTTTTAATATCAGTGCTTTTTGGAGAACTCATGAGTTGGTTGAATTTCTCATGCGTTGGATGTCTGGTGTACTTAGTTGAGATGTATCTATCACGTAAAGTCTTAAATTGGTTACAAATAATTACAAAATGGAATTCGTCTTCTACGCTACTATCATTACACACTAAACATGTCCGATCATTTGGATCTATTCCATGTCTTCTACCAGTTTCAATGCGAAGACAATGACTGGAACATCTTATTTTTGAAAGGTAACGGCGATGTGACACATTTATAATAACCGACAAGTATTTTTCAGGTGATAATTGATTTTTGAAATTACGATATGTCCTTAATTTATCAAGGGAAGAAATATCGGCAATCCAGTTTTGTTGGGCAGTATCCTGAATACGTTGCTTAAACATACTTAAAAACATATTTACGTCACCAACACCTTGATTATACCATACATGTCCAAATCCATGATTAAAAAGTATAGATTTGATCTCAGTGGCCCACGTTCGCGAACCTCTCTCGTCAAAATAAACAAGCATATCATAACTTTTCTTTGGTAAACGTTCATCTCCCATACTTAAAAGTTTTAACCAAAATTTGATACAGTTGATAATACAATATACATAAATGGGATATCTGCCACACTCGCCAATTGCTGCATTATTTGTAGAATTTTGAGAGATTTGTAGAAACTGCTTGCAGGCCTTGTATTGAACTTTTTCCAGACATTCATAACGCTTAAAACCCCATATATCTGAGCCGTATGTTAAAATGGGTAAAATAGCAGCATCGAAGATTTTAAAATAGGAATCATGCGACATATGACCAACAGCATACAATGTTTTTCTCAGAATATTAAGTGCTTTGGAAGCTTGATCTGCAAGATGTCTCGATGATTTCCCCCATGCATTGCCAGTTGATAATGTAAGGCCCAGATATTTATATTCTGACACAATATCGAGAGGGTGATCATTATAAGTCCACTTTTCATTGCGGCTAATCGGGCCTCCTTTACGGAAAACCATAATTTGAGTTTTGCTCATATTAACCTTCATCCCCCAATGTTTGCAGAAATCCTGGATTGATTTAATATGTTTGTTGAGACCACCTATAGTATCAGCCATTACAACAATATCGTCAGCATAATAAAGAGCATTGATTTCTGTGGTATCCGGCATTAATTGACAACCCTTTGCACCATTTGTATCAAGATAATTTGATAGCTCACTGATAAATATAGCAAACTGGAGGGGGCTGAGAAGACAGCCCTGCTTGAGTCCAATAGGGCCTTCAAACATGTCTGAAATCAGATTGCCATCTCTTATACTGGCTTTAACATTTGTATTTATACTACCAAGCATATCCAGCATTTTCCCTGTGATTCCCACAGACTTCAGTTTAATGAGTAGTTTGTCTCTTTGGATGCTATCAAATGCTTGCTTAAAATCAACGAAAAGACAGTATAATTTCCCTCTTGTTCTTAGTAGATTCTGCTGAATAGTACTATGAAGTGTAAATAAGTTATGAGTGGTTGCATATCCTTTCCGGAAGCCTGCTTGGTTTTCTGGAATTTTTGAATTTTGCTCGCACCATTCAACAAGTCTTGAGTGTAAAATGCATGTAAAGATCTTGCCAAAAGCATCCAATAATGTGATGGGTCTATAATTACAAGGGTCCTCAATAGATCCTTTTTATGAATAGGGACAATTATTCCTTTTGACCAGGCTGTTGGGAAAATTGCGTTATCAAATACATGATTAAAGAGCTTATGAAATAGTTTCATCATGGTGTGTGATGAGAATTTAAAGATCTCAGCCGGTAAACCATCCAGGCCTGGCGACTTATTCTTTTTCATTGATTTGATAGCACTGCTGATATCATCGTGTGTGATTTCACCATTCATGTCATTATTATTGATCGATCTGTCTGTATTTGTATTTTCATTTGTGGCCTGTGTATTTACAGTAACGCTTTCCGGGTCATCACAAACAGAATGATCAACTCCAAAAACTTTTAAAATGGCTTAACCAGTCGCTCATGTTCAGCGTTGCCGGGATACGGTTTTTTATACGTGAAATGCGTTTGACAGTAGACCAAAATTGTTTGATCTTTAGCACTCTTTTGGAGATCATGCCGTAACTGCTGTTTGTACTTGTTCTTTTTCTGCCTACATATTGATTTAAATAGGACTCTGGTTTCTTTGAATTGAACAAAATCATACATAGCATTAGTTTTCCACATCCCTTATTCCTCGCTAAGGGATGTGTTCTGTCACCTGTTTCTTGTCCGAATGCGTTCCCTCACACGATATTTCCATGCCTTTTATGGTAATCGTAAACCAGCCGCCAGGTGAACTTACTGGTTCACTATCTTTCGAGGATACGGGAGATGAATCTGTCAATAAAAAATGCAAATGTTGGTTTCAATAAACCTAAGGAAGCACTGCGCAATAAATCTGAAAGACTTATCCCTTGGAATGACTTATCCCTTAGTCTTGTCCGTGTGGCCCAAGGTACTATTTTCCCAAACCTAACGGACAAATACCTATGAAATTTCAACTGATACCAATATAAAAATGCCCATGTCCGAAAGAATCCAACGGAACCCATCGGACAAATAGGCCATCGATTTATATTGATTGAAGGCCACGAAAGCAAGTAGCCAGAAGCTGGTTGGATTAGCGTGTATGGATAATGGAAATGTGACCATGCTGATAATCATACAAGGACACAAAAGAGTACTTTAGAACAAAGCTGTTTCGATTATATATGATACACATACTTAGAATTGAAATGTTCATGGTTGAACAACACTCAGGAGGCACTATATTTATAACTCAATATTAGGTCATTATGCTCTGTTGCACTGTAGCCTACATGTTCAAACACGAAACGGCATAATTCAATACTTCCCTACACACCAATGTCGATAGATCGACACCCTGTTGACGTTGTCCCCTATTGATAACATAAAACTACTCGATCTTTAACTTCCAACTCCACATAGCGCACAACATAAATTATCTGTAACGATTTCTGTTGACGTTTTACCATGTTTAATACGGGTTTACCGATGGAAGGAATGACGACGACATATGAAAGTAATAGGCCCTAACTACAGAGTGCACTTGTCTCTTTCGATTTTCATCTGACGTCGCTTGGTGGGTCGTAACCAACAGTTTAAAAGGATGAATGCAATGCAAGCCGATCGTAACCAACAAGAAATGGGGATATGTTTCGTTGTAATCAAAAAGGTTGAGGGTTCAGCCCTACATTGGTATCGGATACGATCGCAGCATTTTGTTGTTGTTGAAATTAAAACTATAAGTGAGTTCAGTTCCGGGAATAGTGACAGAACTTTAAATTCCATAATTTAGTAGGGTAACTAGGCACTTCGAAATGGTGACAAACGCATTTATTTGTGTTTTGGGGGTTCTAGGGGGCATGAATTCTGATCCGGGGAAGGGAAATTTAGTTGATGTTCGTCTCTTTTAATGGCATATCACCTGTATAATTGAGTTTAAAATTTAAAAAAATAATGGACTAAAATACTTCCAGCCCTTATGCATGATCATTCTGGTGTTACCAGTTCAGGCTGTCCCAAAATGATTAGTACCCATCCATACCCAAAGTTCACTAATTGTTTTCGTCATGAAAATCAATTATACTACACGCTGTTTTTCATCATCGTGTCCTAGAACAGGGAAACGTGCGTTATCGAGTGATCTTTGAAGGGAGTGCTGGAACAGGGAAATTTGCGTTATCGAGTGATCTTTAAAGAGGGTGCTGGAACAGGGAAACGTGCGTTATCGAGTGATCTTTAAAGGGAGTGCTGGAACAGGGAAACGTGCGTTATCGAGTGATCTTCAAGGGAGCGCTGTGTAATATAACGGTGTCGTGGTGCGCAATACCAAATGCATACTGTTAGGTCAAACCGTGGGTCTAAATCTGCCACTTTCGGACCCAGGAATGTAGCAAAATAGAAACCTTTTGGTGGGGTTGAGAGAGCGACAAATTTACCCGATTTTCTAGTGTCAACTGTAATTGATTATGAATACAGACCCATTTCCCCCGGAGATACACGCTTAATAGTTTAACACATTAAAACGCCTAATATATAGGATTGTTTGTAAGGTCAAGTAAAAAAATAAACGTGCTTCTCGTCTCGTTTCGTACTTTGAAAGTATTTCAATTTCAGATTTTATAATTCAAGGATTCCTTGTAACCTAGTGCACACTACACTAGCGTACGACAAATACAAGGTTTGGTTATAAGTCAAGTCGTTCGTGATAGTTATTGTATTGTTATAGCCACTTCTTTTACACTTAGTTGAAATCAATTTAATAGTTTGAGGTGTCCTTGAATGGGTATTTCAAAGGTTGGGTTCAAGGTTTTTCCGTTTTAAGTAAGTTTAAAGACCAACTAGACTAATCGTTTAAATGTCAAGTGATCGCATATAAACATGCCCTTTGACCCAATAAGATTCACTTTTCCCCATCAAAATTGAAATTTTTGTATCAGAAGAAAGCCCTTATTTTTCCTTATAATCTCAACAAATTTTAGGCCTAAAAGGTTTTTCGTTTAGATGCTTCAAGAACAAAAAAAAGTGAATTAAGCCGCAAAAAGTTTTTGTGTCCTGTTGTATTGAAGTGGTTTCTGCTTCCATTTTGATTAGCTCTCAGGTGGATGTCAAGCTCAGGTCTGATTCTGTTGAGTATCATCTTGTTGTATTGCTTGGCAACAATTGAGCTCAGACTTATTCCACGGTAATTGCCTACCAAGCTGAGATCACCTGATTTTGGTATTGGTATTATGTTGAGAATAGATCTGGCTTTTACCCGTTCAGCAAGGCATCATTGCAGAAGTCCAAGAATGATATTATCCAAATCACATCTTTTGAGCATTTCAGGTGAGATACCATCTTTTCCACTGCTTTCCCCTCTACAAGTGCCTTCTGATGCTGAAAACATACTAAGGTCGCTTGGCGATTAAATCGCTCCTATGACGAGTTGTACGTCATATAAAAACCCCCGATACATCGATCAAGAGATCGCTTGACTGGAAACGACCAGTCGCAACCAGTTGACTTCAGTTCAACTCGAAAGATCGGTCGCTCATGACGTAATGAACACCATACTTTTTCAACCAATGGGGGGAGGTTATTTTGCTTCGAAATTAGCATAACCAATCAGCAGGTTTGTTGTCGTCTGCGTGTTCGGGAAATACCTGCGACTTCCGGCGATTTAGTAGCTCGATGCGACTTTTGGTCGCACCAAGATACTTTTGAGCTAGCGAGTACTACGCGACCTGTTGCGACCAGCGACCGGCTAGTATGTTTTCAGCATTAGCCTTTCACATATTCCTCCGAGTCAAAGGGTCCTTCTTTTATGCTGAGATTTGATAGTATTGGGGCAATTTCCTCATCCTCATTACTTATGTGCGGTGGGCTCCCAAGTAGATTTTTGAAATGAGTATACCAATTATCTAGTCTCTCCTTTTGCGTGAATCCTTTGATTTGACCCTTTCTTGTAGCCAATCTTCCTGATATTTTGTTGATCAGTTTCCAACACTTACCATGCTTGCAGAATTCACACCACCAAATGGTTTCCCTATGCGTTTACATGTAAAATGGTAGTTACAAAAAGCCCATTTTCTCGCTTATAAAGCGACTGGAATTTTCAATTTGACATTTTCCTTAAATTTCATGATATATTTGATCATTTAATCAAAACAAATATATATGGTATCCCCGAAAGTTCTGAGAAACAAGACCTCAAAGTTGGACAATTGATGTAGCGCCCTCATTTATCAGAAAAAGTTGAGAAATGTTGCCAGATCATTTACAATCAAAATGCATCCAAAAAACCTACAAAATGCATCCAAAAAACCTACAAAATGCATTGAAAATATGTCTTTTTCCACTGTGGTATTAGGTAGTAGTCCTAAAATCAGGATTAAACTACAACTTTAATCATTTGGGAGCAATAAGTACCATTTCTGATTAATTCTATAATCAATGGGCCACAGGATGAAAGCTAAGAAAAAACTTTTGATTGTCGTCTCTACAAGGACTGAAATTATTTACTGGCGTGGAATCTGCAGTTTATGTGGGCATTTTCTACCTCTTTAAAGCTTATTGGTAAGGTCTTCCTCTTTCACATGATCATAAGCCTCCCCTAGGCTCTTCTTAGCCTCCTTATAATTTCTCCAATATGTATACAAATGTTACAATAACTTCTAGTACTTCATGGTCAATAAGTTGGGTAAACACGTGCACGTGTTTTTTTTGGGACACCCTGTATATTTAGGAAAATCTTTTTCAGTCAATTCTTGCTTTTATCATTCGAACCATAGAAACAATTTAACTCATCGTTTGGAATATAACCAAAAAGTAAGTTCTTTCATATATGATAGTAATCACTACTCCTAGGGGGCTGTCTTTGTCCCAACTTTAAATATATTACATTGAAATGAAAATAAAATCTAATTGTCAACTTGGTTGAAGTCCTTGACATTTTGAAAATTGGACGTATTGCTTCAGTAATGGTCATATAATATCAAGTATTAAATATATGATATTTTCATCAATTAGTGTGATGCGATCATGTAAAATCAGTTTCAAGTCGAATATATCACAATTTTATTTTTCTACTTTGTATCGGTTATTTGTAATTGTACATTGTGCAGAAAACCCCGTGACGATAGGACACAATTAATAATAATAATAATAATAATAATAATACCGTGTTTATATAGCGCTTTACAAATAACACAAAGCGCTTCACATGAAAAATATCACAAAATACCAAAAAATACATGATAGTAATGCAGACTAACACCAATAAAAAAACTGAACAAGAAACAACCAACAATTTAAAAAGCATATGATATTGTGCGAGAAAGCAGTTACCAGCACTGCAATTTGTGGTTCGGACTCCCCAGACATACAGGGTGTCCCAAAAAAATGTTAACACTCCGGGCACATAAGATATCTTAAAAGGACAGGAACACACGGGTCTAATCTTGATGGATGTCTTATGAAAGCTGAGTAAATAAGCTTTCATTTGCATTTTATTGCGTTCCAATTGGTTATTTAGAACCAGAGATATGCTTCAGCAAACATGAGGAAGCAAAATCGGCTTGGTCCAATCCTCTCAGTATGAAAGTAAAGCTTTTAAGATGCACGAAGCAAGAAGCAACATGATTAAGTCACACACTCAAATCAGTTAATCTCTTCTTTGTCCTTTTCAACGCATTCTTTTGATTCTTTTCAAGCTTAAAAGACATAAATAAATATACTCCACATAAATTATATAGGTATTTTGATTTATGGTTAATTTCAGTGCAATACTAGTTTTATTTCAGTGCAATATTAGTTAATTTATTTAATTGGATGGACCATTTCAACAAAGAACATGAAATGTTTCAATTTCAATTTTAAAGACTGCTTTACTGACAGCTACCCATTGCACATGGAAAAAGAGTGGAATATATTTTATTTATTTATGTCTTTTAAGCTTGAAAAGAATCGAAAGAATGCGTTGAAAAGAACAAAGAAGAGATTAACTGATGTGTGTGTGTGACTTAATCATGTTGCTTCTTGCTTCGTGCATTTTAAAAGCTTTACTTTCATACTGAGAGGATTGGACCAAGCCCATTTTGCTTCCTCATGTTTGCTGAAGCATATCTCCGGTTCTAAGTAACCAATTGGAACGCAATAAAATGCAAATGAAAGCTTATTTACTCAGCTTTCATAATACATCAAGATTAGACCCGTGTGTTCCTGTCCTTTTAAGATATCGTATGTGCCCGGAGTGTTAACATTTTTTTGGGACACCCTGTATAGGACGAACGAACACAAAGCGATCATGCGTCCGAATTAGATGGAAGGTCAGAATCAGACTGAATTGTCTCACAATATTGCACGTTAGAATATATAATAATATAATAATATTTTTATTTTTTTCAGTTTTGATTTAAAAAGACTCAGTGAACGGATGTTACGGATTTGCACCGGCAACGGATTCCATACAACTGGTGCAGAAGCTGAGAAAGCACGGTATCCATACGACGCGGTCTTGAGCAGTCTTAGGGGTGGATATTTCAGTTGGATATCTGATGATGAACGAAGAGAACGAGATGGTGTGCGGATGGTAATGATGTCCTGAATGTATTCGGGAGCAAGGCCATGGATAGCTTTGAAAGCTATGAGAATTATTTTGAACATGATCCTGTTTCTGACAGGAAGCCAATGAAGTTGGCGAAGAACTGACTTCATGTGGCAGTGTCCTTTGACCCTCGAGACAAGCCTGGCAGCTGCATTTTGAATGCGTTGCAACTTCTTCAGCTCACAGGCTGGCAAACCAAAAAGCAGAGAATTGCAGTTTGTCAAGACGCAATGTGATAAAGGCGTGCACCAGCGATTCGGTAGATGCCTGATTGAGATATCTTCGCAGCCGACCAATTTTGTACAGGGCATACGATTCGCTTTTGCAAAGATATAAGCGGTTGAAGGATTTTCAAAACAATTGAAAACTAAAGTATCCTTTGATAGGTTATATATTAAAATCAATAGTATCGAGTTCCAAATCATTTTGCTGATTACGTCACAACGCAAAATGCTTTGGCTGCTTATAGATTTACAAAGTCGTTTCATCTACACTCGTCCAAAGAAGTTCATTGCCACTTAGTAAAGTCCAAATATTTCAAATTAATATTTAATAGAATATATATAATTGTATATCAAAATAAGCAGAAAGTAATCCTCTAACAGCTTAACATGGAATTTAGACATGATCACTCATGCATGGCAGATCCCATTCACTTGACAATGACAAGGTCTGTGGAAGAAGATTGCAAACCATTGGATAATCCCTCCATTCAAATGTTAATGTGAATGATTGAACACAATATGAACCTTACCATTGCTTAATGAATGTGCTCAGCCACGCATGAATGCGTACATCTTAATTTCATACAGACATGATAGAGAATTATTGTCTGCTTATTTTGACATGCAATTGTTTAATTTATATTAAATATTTATGTGAAATATTTGAACTTCAATATTTGAACTTCAATGAGTGGCAAGGAACTTCTTTGGACGAGTGTATATCAACATTTTCCACGCGGCAGTCGTCTGCAGACGACATTTCAAAATTTCAAAAATGTGTTTCAAAGATTTCTAAAGTTTTTGATTTGATTGCCATTTTGAAATCATCATGAGAAATGCATTAAAATAAGTACAAACATGTCTAGTATTAGTTCAGTCATCCTTGAAAGTTGGGAAAGGTTTCTGAAAAATCTGTTTTGTATTTGGTAAACCCAATAGCCGCGTGGAAAGTGTTAACATATAGCCTATTCTAACGAAGTAAGTAGGGGAGAGCGGGGAGTGTTCACCCTAGGGGCAGGTTCGCCCACCGCGTGATTATCATCATTGTGGCCACTGGTTGAATTTGACGAGCACACAATATGTTCCGCTGTTAGTTGCGATCTTCCTATGGTAACATGGCAGATCTTCGTATACATTTTCTAATCATCATCTAAAAACCAGTTTTACATCACAAAAGTAGATTTTCTTCCATTTTTGATTTTTTTTTTTCTTCTACAAATATTCGTACAGAAGATTTGTTGGTAGGTATGGGATTGGTTATGGATTTGATGCAGTTGTAAACCCGTCATTGTATGTGGAACATGCGTGGTTATCGGATCAATGTACTAATTGTGCTAGGGCATATTCGCCTTATACTGATGGCGAATGTTCGCCAATGGGGATATACATGATTAAGATTTTGTATAATTTCAAAATTATAATTCACCTCCTGTAGCCTATTTGTATTTATAAAGATAGCTATCTGGAATGGAGTAGCACTAAGATAACATTTTTATATGTGGTTTTTATTAAAATTTTGAATTTCTAAACGAGTATAAATGTTATTCTAAAAGAAAAATCACATTGCAAAACAAATGTGTAAATATCTATTTGATACTTACTGCTTTATGAAGCCTAATTATGAGCCCATGGCGAAATTGCCCTGGCATATGGGCGAACCTGCACCGGGGTCGGGGCAAGTTCACCATTTTTGACACCTGTCGTTACCCTTTACTCATTTCATTTCATTTCAGTAAGACACAGGGTACTGAAATTGGGTCGTATGTAGTCAAGATATCTGCCACAGGGTACTGAAATTGGGTCGTATGTAGTCAAGATATCTGCCGGCTTCTCTTGATACGAATACGAAGATGGTAAAAGAAGACACTGGTTAAGATGCCTATCATAAAGACTGGTTGACACATTTACCCAATCAAACATATACCATTCGGTTTGTCGCGCCGGGAAAAATCAATATCGAAGTCGACCATTGCAGCCGGTGCAATTACAAATGTCGAGACAAAATACTTAATTGCAACCTCCACCAGTTTCATAATGTCAGGATAAAGTCAGCTAGTAAACAGGTAAAACATAAATTGATATTTTGTCTTAAGTACATCGAAAGGTGCGATGTCCCAGTAGTAAATGCCTGTATTATTAGTCTAATAATACAAAATACAAAAATGACCAACGTTGCCAAAAACCCGCACACATACACACAAAATAAATTAATTAATTAATTAACGTAAAATCAAGATTTTTAGAATAATAATTAAGTTGCCGAAAGTATGCGCAATGAATTTGCCATGCGTTCTACATGTCACCTTAATTATGTCGTTTTGGAACAACACTCGACATATTTCCTTGTAAATAAAAATTGTTTTTTATATTAACATTGATAATTTATACTGTACAATATAATCATGAAAGTCACTATCGCGTCAACCATTCATATAACTTAACAATCTTCCGACCATAAAATAGTCTGATATTTTTTTTGAATTCCCCCGTATAATATAGGACTAAGAAGAGGATTCAATTGCACAATTAGAATCAAGAAAGAAATCACGTTGGGACTGCCCCTTGCTGGGTTAAATATTCCGATGATTATATAGGTACAATATGGAATTATACTGATACCCATTGAGGTGACCAAAGCAACCAGAGTCATCGCGGGCTTTACATAGCGATTTCTAGTCACATCTCTTTGGACGATAGACGGAACTGTGTCAGAATCTCCTGGTTGAGGACGGGTTATCGTGAGCTCATTGATACCAATTTGTCGGCTTCTTTTGATACGAATACGAAGATGATAAAAGAAGACACTGGTTAAGATGCCTATCATAAAGACTGGTAGACACATGAACCCAATCGAACATATTATTCGGTGATGCGCCGGGGAAAAGCAAAATTCATTCATCGAAGTCAATCATTGCAGCCGGTGCAATTACAAATGTCTACGGAACCGCAATCGAGACAAAAACTGGTAAAACATGAAATTATATTTTGTTCTCAAGTACATCGAAAGGTGCCATGTCCCAGTAGTAAATGCCTTAAGTTGTCTAATAGCACATACACAGCCAGTCCAGAGTTCCAAAAATTTCATTATCGTACAGCTTCAGAGTGCTGTAAATTTGACACCATGAATAGCCTGATTAATTATATCCCAACTTGGTGTGTGTGTGTTTAGTAGATGATTGTTTATCTTGATCAGTGTTGCTTGAATCAAAACTTTTAAGTTATATCAGTGTCCTACTGTGCAGGGGTTTGTACAGCACATAAATCATCACTAATACAAGTACTGTCAATGAGTGCTATTAATTCCTTATAGCTCTCGGCAGCTACGCTGCCTCGTGCTATAAGTCATACTAATAATATAAACAACAAAAATGACCAACGTTGCCGAAAACCCCGCACACACACACAAAATAAATAAATAAATTAGCGTAAAATCAAAAACTTTAGAATAATGAATTTCATTTAAGTTGCCGAAAATGCGCAAAGAATTTGCCGTGCGTTCTACAATGTCCCCTTAATTGTGCCATTTTGGAGCAACTTTCGACATTTTCCCCTGAAAATCAAAACTGTTCTCATATTAACATTGATAATTTTTACTGTACAATATAATAATGAAAGTCATTATCGCGTTAACCATTCATATAACTTAACAATCTTCCGACCATAGAATAGTCTGATAGTTTTTTGAGTTCCCGCGTAAAATATAGGATCAAGAAGTGGATTCAACTGTACAATTAGAATCAAGATAAAAATCACGTTGGGACTGCTCCTTGCTGGGTCAAATATTCCGATGATTATATAGGTACAATATGGAATTATACTGATACCCATTGAGGTGACCAAAGCAACCAGAGTCATCGCGGGCTTTACATAGCGATTTCTAGTCACATCTTTTTGGATGATAGACGGCATTGTGTCAGAATCTCCTGGTTGAGGACGGCTAATCGTGAGCTCATTGATACCAATTTGTCGGCTTCTTTTGATACGAATACGAAGATGATAAAAGAAGACACTGGCTAAGATGCCTATCATACAGACTGGTAGACACATGAACCCAATTGAATTGAGCATACCGTACCACTTGGTGTACCGCGCCGGGGATAAGCAAAATCGGTTAAAGTCAATCTTGGCAGCCAGTGCGTTGGTTTTCTTCGCGTAATTCCACATGCTGAGCTCACAAATAGCGGGAAGAAAACCAATGACATAACAGAGGCAGACAGTGCGTTGCTTAAGGGACGCTGTCCTGGTTAAGATGTATTTTGAGTATTCCATTGAAACAAGCATAACGCGATCTATGCTGATGGCAATGAGGAGGACGTTACCCACAAAATAGATACTACTGGACGCGACAGCCATGACACAACCCATTTCTCCGTACGGGTATCCCTCAACAAAAGCGTACGGTCCGGGCACAAATATCATCACGACGACCCCGTAAATGAGATCTGTAAAAGACAACGCCATGATCAGAATATTGCTGGGGTTTATTCGCAGCTTCTTCACTTGTGCAAATGCAATCAATGTCAGCGTGTTACCGAGGATGGTGAAAAATGACAAGATGAGTGATACAAAGCCGTAAACAAAAAATATGTCTCTTGCCATCTTGCCGTTGGTACAATGCCGATGCAGATGCGAGGCCAAGCAAAATACTAATGGAATACCGCCTTGGATAAGACAAAGCTTAGCCAACGTCAGAATAAACTGAACTGAAGCAGATGTCAATGTCTTTGTTTTATCTTACGACGGATGTAGTGAAAAGGCAAGTTGGAAATGGGTACGAGCCTCATTAATCGTATTTCAAAAGTACTCGTGTTGAGAGTTGCTGATAAAAAAACCTTTCAACGAATTGATAACACATTGTTTACTTGTTACATGCCGGAGTAGCAGACGACAAAATGACATAGCAAGCTAACACTGCATTGCATGAAATATACCAATAGCAGACGACAAAATGACATAGCAAGCTAACACTGCATTGCATGAAATATACCAATTGCAGTCGACGAAACCTATAATATAAGCAGGCCGTTAAAAATATACGCAGTAGGTGAAGAATCTTTTGAATATATAATTTACTTCAGAATTCAAGATGAACATTAAAGATGGCCATTATTGTTGTTTCTACTCACAGAAACACAGCGAAATTTAATTAAAACAATGTTTAAATAAGTTAGAATATCATCGCTATTTATTGATTTTTTTTCTAAAAAACGTCCTCTATGTAATATTGTTCGCTTTATTTTTCATGTATGAAGCAGCTCCTTTCGGGTTTTTTCAAAGAACAAACAAATTATTGCCCTAAAAATACTACTTATAAGGAATTAATGCCTTAAATTTTGTCTTTTTTTGTAGCGTAATTTTGGCTTAACCGTAAAACAACCTGATTTTTTTTTTAAATCTTAAAATATTAATCGGAACACTGTTTACATCTGATGATTCATCTTCGTGGCATGAATATTACCAATAAGTACGTTGATAATGATAACCCAGCAGCGGCGCCACAGGGGGGAAATCCCCCCCCCCCCCCCCCCTAAAAAGGAGGGGGAAGAAAAGAAATAAAAAAGGGAAAGAACGGAAAGGTAAAGAAAAGAGGAAAGGATAGGAAACCGGGGGATGGGCCCACCCACCCCCCACCCACCCACCCACCCACCCACCCACCCACCCACCCACCCACCCACCCACCCACCCACCCACCCACCCACCCACCCACCCACCCACCCACTCACCCTTTACTACCATTCGGGAAAATTCAAAGGGGTTTAAATTAATATAAAATAGCACATTTTCGCACGCATATATCCACGAATATCAACCAAAATGTACCTTAATTATGGCCAGATTCGGGTACATAACAAATTTTATCGCCAACAGCTAGAAAACCAAAACAGTGTCATGTCATTTGGGCGAATGGAGAACCGGACCCCCCCCCAAAAAAAAAAACAAAAAAAAGATCGGGTCAATTCGGCACTCCACTGTGAATATGAGTATATAGCTGTTGATGATGTGATAAATAAATGACCGAACATAACAAATAAAACGAACAGCATACTGTCCGCCAACGTCCGAAAATGTTTGCTCATACTTGGGTTGGATGAATATTTGAATATTTCATGCGGTTTGGAATATTATAGTAGCTTTCAAATGTGCAGATGTAAGGGGGCTTTTGCCACGTTTATGGCCTTAAATGTGACGATTTTAGGGGAGTTTGACACATTGTTAGGCCCAAAATGCAACAGCTTCAGTGAGGCTCCCCCCCCCCCTCCCACCTAGGGGGCTCTGACCCCTAGAACTCCGACAATGGGGCTTCGCCCCCTGGATCCCCATCGTTCGCCCCCCCCCCCCCCCCCCCACCCCTAACGAAGGCACCCTGGCACCGTCCCTGTAATAACCACATAGTTGAAGTGAAAAATGCCTGTTGTACTTGATTGATTGATTTGTGTTTATTTATACACTTATTACACTACTTATTTGCGGATTGACGGGACCAGGGTTGAATAAAACAACGGATTTACGGATATATATTAGGTGCACAAGTACAAATTCAATCGTGTCCAAATTTGATCGATATATCACAAAAATACAGAAAACATTAATGAACAAAATGTATAAATAGGCCTATTTCGAAAATTCAGTAAGACTGAGGTTCGAACCTCCACCAATGCGAATACTTTGAAGAGAGCGCGCCAACCCGTTAGGCCACGGCGCTGAGTGACATTTGATTTCTTTGTTCTGTACCTCATATTGTACTCGTTTAGTGGTTTCGTAAATTTGACCTTTACAAATGCATTGTGGGATTTTGCCGGAAGACAATCATACGACACGACACTTAATTATTTGAATCGAGAACAAATTTGGAGTAACGCTGTTTAGATTTAGAGTGAAATGCTGTCCGTGACGCGGATAGAATATTTTGAATCGACGTTTTATTGCACAAAGAGGGCTGATTTTTCTTAATCCTATGTAATACAATTGTAAAAATGTGATGCGGTCTGTGAAAACCCGTCGGATGTCGCAAAATGTGCACTAGGGATTACATGTATGAGTAAAATAAAAATAAAAATTATTTTATTTTATTTTATTTTATTTTATTTTATTTTACTTTTTAGATTTAAAGAAAATTAGTTTCCAATACTTTGTGTCATCATCTTTCATGAAATTTCACAAACTTACTTAGGGAGTGTTCATAAATACTTTGGTGGGGTGGGGTGGGGTGGATAATTATAGGGGGGGCCCAAAAAGTGTTGATACTCTGCAAAGGGGGGTCAAAAAAGTTTAAAACACTTATTAGTTTCCAACATTTTCTGGGGGCTTTTCCCCCAACCCCTGCTTTACCTGTATGCACATTAAAATCGACGCACATCGACATAAAAAATGCTAATTTTTTGGTGCGCTACGCGCGCAGATGTCCTCGGACCTATTTTCATGTACTAGCCCAGCTAAAAAAGAATGAAGGCCAAATTCATGTCAATAGCAAACAACAATTGCGCACATATTGTATTTAAAGCCAGGATATGCAATTGGTTTCAAGAACAGAGATCCGTGCATAAATATGTGAAGTTATTCAGGGGATTAAAGACCATGGCACTAAACCAAAGATACCTGCAATTGAAGTGGGAGTTCTGATTCACTCTAGATTCTACATGTACAATCTGCCCGCCTAGATGTAATGCGTTCATGAAAATAGAATATGATACATGGTCAAATTCTGCAAAAAATCCCATAAAAGATATAGGCCTATCTATGTTCTCTGAATTTGATAACAATGAACGGGGGTGGGGGCAAGAAAGTTTCTTACTGCTGGCAGTAATACGGGGGGTGTCAAAAAAGTCTAAGGCATGGCGAGAGGGGGGGGGGGGTCAAAAAAGTTTGAGGCATGGCGAGAGAGGGGGTCAAAAAAGTGTTGATATACCAAAAATGAAATTATCCAGCCCCCCCCCCCACCAAAATATTTATAAAAGTCACTTTTATTATTAACGTTATAATGTTATTATATTGAATTATGTATCTTTTTTGGCCTCTTTTCATGATTTCTTGTTTTGTAGCTTTTGATGACATCAAAATCATCATTCATTCATAACTTTTTGTAGCGATCATAGAAAAATGATCGAAACAGTTCTGTAATCAGCACACAGCTTTAGCTTTCTTATGGTATAAATATCTCCAATATGAAAAATGCAACCATGTGGCGGGTTTTCACAGATCGCATCACAAATGTACAAATCACAGTTCTTATCCTAATTGAGGGCGCAGCCTCCACCACATCTCTGCATATCCCTTTCAGCTACGGCGACAGTCGTGTTTCATAGACACGAACTATGACTGACGCGTTACAAGACGACAAAACCGCCCACAATACCAACATGTAGCAGACGACAGCTATCAATCAATCAATCAAATACGACAGCAGCATTTTGATGTCACCACCACGTACGTGTTCATCAACAACAAAATTGACGTTTATACGGTCGACGTATAAGATATAATATCAGACGTTATGCCGGATACTTCAGGAATGTTCCTTTTGGCAGAATGAAGATCAAAGGAACATGATTATTCGGTCGACGTATTATACGGTCGACGTATAAGATATAATATCAGACGTTATGCCGGATACTTCAGGAATGTCCCTTTTGGCAGAATGGAGATCAAAGGAACATGATTATTGCCGATGCCTTGGATCCCCTCCCCTGGTTCGGACCCCAATATTTAGTTTTAACGGAATCGGAATGAATCGTATTTAACTTTCATGCTGCCTTTTGTTAGTTCTAAAATAAAATATATAAAATTTATCAAACGCTCTAACTTTTCAAACTATTAATGTGATGTATATAAGAGTAGACATTTTCGAAAAGGAAATGAGTCAGGGAATTTATTTTTACTAAAAATGTTGAATTTGGATCAAAGAATCACTTTTTTGGGCTCAAACTTTTTCGGACAACGTAATTAAAATCAGTCTTTGGTAAGAAATGCCGAAAGTGCACCAAAATCATCTAAAGACATGCACTCCTCCTCTAGGAGCGTTTTTATTTATTTTTATTTCATAACATTTTTTAGTTTTTAAATGTTTGCATTTTTGAGGTAAACAATTAAAGTTGCTGGCACTTTTTGGTCAGATAAATAAAAAGAACTTTCTAAGCAAGCCTGTTATTGGCCGGGGTTATTGGTAAAATATATATGGAGAATAAGAAAGGCAATAAAATACAGTGCAACAGAGCATAAATGACCAAATATTGAATTAAAGTGCCTCCTGAGTGTTGTATACAACCGTAAAAATTTCAATCCTAAGTATGTGTATCATATATAATCAAACAGCTTTGTTTTAAAGTACTCTTTTGTGTCCTTGTATGATTATCAGCATTGTTGCATTTCTTATTAAACCTGATTTCAGATTGGCCAATACATGATTATCCATACACGCTATTCCAACCAACTACTGGCTACTTGCAAAATTAATGTATCTAAAGTTTGATTTACATTACAGAAAACGACAAATGAAATTGAGAAATGTGGCTTGACCATTGTATTAAGCATAATTTAAGGATTGATTTGAAATCTTACATAACTTAATTGGGCATACAAAAAGTGGTTCAAAGTTATTCCATTTAACGCCTAATTAATTGATTAATTACGCGCGTAAATGAATTACACAGCAAACATTATTTTTAAAATGTTAAAATAAATGTGAACTTTTTCTCAGACGGAATTGTTGACAATGATGGGAATGTGAATTTGGTGTTAATATCATGTATAGTTGTTGCTGGAAATTACATAGAGCAAATTGTTAATGTATTTCTTTATAATATGCTAATTATATACAAATAAGATCAAACCATGACATTAAATCACCAATCTGTATTCTATAATGTTAATATTGTCTCCTAGTCTTACATGTTACTTTTGAATTAGAGCTTAATTTCAATAACATGCACTTTTGGTAATTTATGCTCTGTTGCACTGTACAACATCTGCTTATTCAATTCCATAGAATTCTAGAAAACTTGTGCCTTCTTCAAATCACCATACAAATTCATCATATTGGGTAGTTTGACAATTTTGACTTCCTTCCACAAAAACCTTCTCAATTGTTTGTCAATTGATTCACTGAAGCAAAACTAATCCCAATATCAATAGTCTTTAATCTCACAGATATTGACAGATATTAGTTTCATTTTGACACCTTTACTTTCATGTTTAAAATGGAAACCATCCAAATCCTCTGTACTTTGTCATGTTACCCACCTGACCTGGGCACACAAAACAGTTCTATTCCTTTCATCGTAACTTAGGAATTTTGTCAAGCTAATTTGACCTCTAAATTCATTAAATATATCAATGCGTAAACCTTAAATCACTGAAATATTGTAAACATGTTTTAAGAATATTTCAAATTCATTTAAACAAACTTATAAGAATTTCCCGTTAATTTTATAACCCTAGAATACCTTTAAGGGGCCTATATATACAATAAATATAATTAATTAATTAATGCTAACACAGTAGTTCAATGGATTCCCGGGTAAGCTTGGGTCGTTCTTTAAAAGTCCCCATTGAAGACATGCAGTGGTAGGGTATACTAAAGGAACTCCGGATTCCCAGTATTTTCTCTCAATTTTCAGCTTGCAAGGTGTCCTTATACTTTTGGTTGCTAGTGCACTTACAATAATTTCTTCCTCTGCCACTGACCGACATCGTCATTACAGCTACAATATTGTGAGCCTATGGTGATCACGCCTGCATATTGCTGCTCTCGTCAACTTAATCGGAAGCAAGCTTAAAACCTCCCCCAAACTTGACGTTTCCTGGTTCAAAATCTTTCCACACACAATGTCTTGCTAAAATTGCTTGTCTTGCTAAAATTGCTTGTATTTCCTAAAATGAAGCACCTAGCACTCGGCTTAGATGGGCTTCTATAACGAACTCAACCCACGCCTTGTGAAATTGTGAAGAAATAATGTACGAATCCCGTAGTCGTGACATGGTGACAGACGAACTAATATGACTGCTTTCTAAGATGTTCAGAATGCTAGCAGGGATTCTATATATTAATTTTGGAATAGGAAAGTCATATACTGACGTACGTAGCTAAACAGGTTACCTTTTGCATATTTACATAAATTAGGGTAATCGTCCATGACCGTCATTTGACGCGTTTGACCAGACGACGGTGGACACGAACGGCCGTTAATTTTGAATTTCCGTTGGTTTCAATGTAACAATAGATTTTGATTATATGACCCCATAAAATTCATCACACACGTTGGAACTAAATTATTTTATCCTAAAACCACTGTGGATGGCTAACCATCCGCAGTGTCAGTATTATTTTTTGAATTTAAACCGTTGTTAAGCGTTCGTCCCATTCACTTGATCACGTAACCTCGTTCGCATATTTTTACCTAAATATTCGTGAATACGCCATACGTTTGACGGTCATTTGAGAACAGCGCCACAAAGGCTATGCTATCTAAAAATAAGGTCGCGCGGTAGATTTACACACAGCTAGTGATTCAAAAACAATGTGGTCACACCTGATTGGAACCTGATTATGCATAACAAAAGGACAGATAGGTGCATCTCAATAAAGACTTAGCCAGCTTAATCCTACAATGGACTGTTAGCACACAGGTGCGTTGGCTGACCTAGTTTCTTGAATCCTGGATGTCTGTTGTGCTAGTTGAATTAAGCTATACAATTGAACAAAAGGTGAGTTTCCTTATTATTATACTGTATTACAAAAACTCGTTAACATGAAGTTGGCGGGAACGGCAGAATTACCTCAGGTTACCCAAATTTCGGGTTAAACATCCGGGCCTGAAATGGCCGAAAATCAGTCAACACCTTGCACTAGAGTTAAGGCCCGCAAATTCTGCAGAGGCAAAGGACGGTCCATTATCGGTCACGATAAGTTCTGGAAATCCATGAGACGCGAAGATAGGACGCAATACCTCTATCAGATTTTAACACGAGAAATTTCGGACCATTTTTTTCTGCACAGTCCAAATAGACTCTCAAATCTGCGTGTAGCCCATTTCCATGGACACAATGGTGCTGGTGCTGGGCTATCTGACAAGCATGTAACTTTTAGCAAGTGTTTTAATGTCAGGGTCTAGTTTTGGCCACCAGACATAGCCTCTTGCCAGAGATTTCATTCGGGACACACCTTGATGTGTACTGTTCACTTCATTCAGCACTCGTGACTGTAATTTGTAGGGAATGCATACTCTAAGCCCCCACAAGAGAACACCGGATTCGACGGATAGTTCATTTCTACGGCTTGCATAGTATTATTACACTTTTGAGTTCTCATCAACTTCTGCTGGCCATCCTGACATGGTATGTATTCATACAAACATGACGACGTTGGGTCATTGCGAGTAGCTGTTTCTATTTCTGTTGCAGTAACAGGCAGCTCATCAATCAAATTGAAATCAAAGATGCTATTCTCTTCATCCAATGTTGTTGCGTCAGTGGCTGGCAGTCGCGATAATGCATCTGCATTTAGGTGTTTACCTGTGCTACTAAAGATAATGTCATATATTATGTAGGCTGGAAGAATTATCGCCCATCGCTGCAGTCTAGAGAGTGAGGGTACCCCTGCCTTGGGCCCCAATATTGTCAATAACGGCATATGGTGGGTTATCAGTGTAACGTTCCGTCCACACACCGAAGACCAATGATAATGCCTCTTACTGGAGCTGCGCATAATTGCATTAATCCGTGGTCAATGTTCTGGATGCAAACGCTATAGGACGTTCGTCGCCATTCTCCATGATGTGTGATAGGACGGCTCCTATTCCATATTGCGATGCATCAAACGCTAACCGAGGTTTTTTTTTTACATCGTAGTGTGTCAAGAGGGTGTCGGTTGTCGGCAAGCAAGTGGGCTTTTGCTACAGTATCTGGTCCATTGCATTCTGAAAGATGCTTGGCGCGCTGGCTACCCCGAATGGAAGACGTGTGTACTGAAACATGCCTTTATGTGTGTTTATTGTCAAGTACTGTCTAGAACTTTCATCTACAATCATTTGTTGATATGCATGTGTGAGATCAAGTAGTGTAAAGAACTTGCCCCCAGCCAATGTCGCAAATAGATCGTGGGGGTGGGCAGTGGATATTTATCAACGTCCAAATATTGGTTAATTTAATCCTTGTAATCCCCACATACTCATCAGCTTTTGGCACAATAACACATAGACTTGCCCATTCAGAATAATTCACTGGAATTGAAAATTCCTTGAGCAACAAATTCATCCAGTTTTGCATCTACTTTTGGTTTTAAAGCATACGGTACTGGTCTAGCTTTGTTAAATTTTGGCACAGCATTCTCATTAACACACAACTTTTCCTTGTGTGTTGTCATGGTCCCGATACCAGGTTCAAAAACAGCTGAGTGTTTATTGCAAACACTCCTCAGTCATACTTGGTCACCATCATCACCAAGTATTTTGAATATTAACTGTCAATCAAGTCTAATGACTTCCATCCAATTCCGGCTAACAATTGGTGGTTGATTCATAACATATCAGCTAGCTACTATAATATGTAAAATAGCTGTCTAACCATTATAGGTCACTGTACTTTCAGAAATACCCAGTACCGGTAGCTTATCACCAGAATACGTCTTTAAAGTATTATGATACTTTTTCAAAGTAATGTATGAATAACGATCTCGAAACACTTCTTTAGGAATAATTGTCTTTGCTGACCAGTATCAACTTCCAAGGTAAGTGGCTCTCCATGTACACCTACTGTTACTTTTAGTGGTTTTAACTAGACGTGAATGTACCAACAGCAAACATACCCATGATATGAATTTCCGAATTTGATTCTGACTCTAACTGTTGAGAACAGTCTTCTTTACCAGCGTTTTCATTATTCCCTGTAGTAGACTCAACAAATTGGTTGGCCTATCATCTCTAGATTTGTTATTATGACACATGACAGATAAATGTCCCTTCTTGTGACATGAATTACATTCATATGTACGATATCAGCAATCATCAGGTTTGTGTGGCCCTTTTCCAGATCTCCAACAATTTTCTGCATTGTTTTGTTTACCTTTATGATCTTTATTTGGCTTGCCATTGTATCTGTTATTTGATTTTTTAGGTCTTACTCCCTTATTACTCCTTGCATAACTTATTGCCCCAACACCAGTCGCCCCGCGCAATACACGATTGCAGTTTCGAGAGCTTTAGCAAAGGTTAGAGTATTGCCTTTCGCCAGTCAGTGGCGTATCCAGGGGGCCAGCAGGCCAGCCACCCATGCCCCCACCCCCCAATTGACAAAAGATTAAAACAAAAAGGAAGAGGAGAAGCCCCCCCCCCCCCCCCCCCCGATTGACAAAAGAGTAAAACAAAGAGGAAGAGGGGAGGTAGGGGAGGAGGAAGAAGGGGAAGGGCATAGTTTTAATGTTTCATTATGTTTTTCTGGACCATTTTAGTTCCAAAAATGAAATTTGTGCGCGCTTCGCGCACTTTTTTCTATTCGAATGGGTCTTGAACCACCATAAGTATGCATTTGACAGCTTGTCTGGCGAATGCAAAATTTGCCATTTGGGACACCCTGTATTTTCGGTTGGTCACACTTTTTGGTGATGAATTGAGAGCATTGTAATTTAAATCACCCCGTTTATCGACCAACTCGCCATATGCGGTTGACTGCCCATGCGTGGCTGTGTACCGAGGTGAATAGTCGTCTGGTTGTGACGCCAGCCAATCAAAGGCTCTCTATTCTTTCGCGGTTCATTTCGGTTGCGCTTTGCTTGTCACATTTTCGGTTGAGACCATCAGGGCTAGTTGGTAAATTTCGTGCTCTGCGCTAAATACGTAATTCATTGCTGGGTGGTTATCACGCATTGGAAAAAATTTCAAGAGTTTAACATCGACTGTGACTGTTGGGTTGAACCAGCATTCTTCAATTTATTCCTTGGTATTATATGCCATGACTTGGATTTGGCGAGGTAAGATTGATTTTAAAATTGTACATCTTGAAATATCATTGTTTTTAGGGTTTAGTGTGTCCACTATTGGCATGATGCGTTCGGTCGTTTAAATATGTGATATGGTTTATTTACGTGCGTCCGGTGGTTACCTTCATCATCTGTTCATCGGAATTGTTAAATTTGTCATGGTGTGTGCGTAAAATGTGCAAGTTTAATCTTCTGGGCACAACTTTTGCCCAGTAATCGCCTTTAAAAGTTAGTTTTAATATTGTGTTGTTGTTTTTTGCATTAATATAAATTTGCAGAATTGTTTGTTGATTATGTTCTCTCTTTTTTTGTCTTATCGTGAAATACCTCCTGCCGAGTACAACGGCATCATGTAGCGTGAATTTGCCAGAGACATCGAATGCTTCCGCCATTTTGTTGAGGCTACCTGTACTTCCTACCATACGTTGCAAGGGGCCTAAATCGCCGATGCTATCTTCTACAGGGAATCCAGGCGCAACTGCTTTTGTGCTAATAATTGTCAACATTTATTCGGTGAGCAAGTTATATTTTTCCACACATCAGTATCATGTCCTGAAGCCCCGCTCACTTTCCTACACCATAATGTGTACCATATTGCATCCTTAGATCTATTGGTCCAATATTTTGGCGAATTGGTGTGAATATTGCATTGTTTGTTTTTTGGTGATATGAAATTATTGTTCGTTTTGGTAATCATGATAAATGAGGCACTGCTCATTTGTATCCAGGGATTTCCTTGATGCGAGTCATGCGCCCGGTCGCAATATTATTTTCCGTAAACTACTTGTGAATATAGGGTGTAACTCATTCTTTATCGCGTGTACATGGCTCATTTACCCCTTGGGTCAATATCTAGTTTTCGTCCTAATTGTGCAAGATTGATTTCCGTTCAATGCGTTGTATTTTATTTCCCCCGTGCATTCATACGTTTTTAATCGCCTAATCTTTGGTTTAATGGTGTATTTTTTCTTTTGATATATTACACATTTTCTATAACTGTGGTGTTGTCACATACACCTAGCACATAAAGTCCCTGCTCAGGTGCTTTGAGGTTGACTAATTCAAAATATATAATCGGTACCAGAAATCTGAGATATACATTAAATGAGCAAATTTCTTCTCCGCAGTTTGATACCTCATTCAACAAAATCGAATGGATACTTTTAAAGTTATGTCGATTTCAATGTCCGTTCATGCAACAGAAAAGTGGCACTAGGTATAGGAAATCATTGATTTGTGTGTGATTTACCATAGACGGTAAAAATCAATGTTTTACCCGTCTATGGATTTACGCACTGAAAAACTCACAGCTTATCAGCTAAGACTTGTATTCTTCACAGCCAGATACACCCTTTGTCCCGCACATAGCGGTTATCACTAAAGACCCATTCATCTGTCACGTTCAGATAGCACACAGTTATCACACACAAATCAATGATTCCTATACCTAGTGCCACTTTTCTGTTGCATGAACGGTCATTGAAATCGACATAACTTTAAAAGTATCCATTCGATTTTGTTGAATGAGGTATCAAACTGCGGAGAAGAAATTTGCTCATTTACTGTATATCTCAGATTTTTGGTACCGATTATATATTTTGAATTAGTCAACCTCAAAGCACCTGAGCAGGGACTTTATGTGCTAGGTGTATTTAATCAATGCTGGTTGGAAGGTACACATCTGGTTATTGATTCGGGTACCTTCGTCCTTTCAATTGGCTCATTCATATTGTAATCCTTATTCATTCATGGTTTTTGAGTGGAGAGGTAATCTTCTCTGATTGATATTCTCTCTATATTGAATAGGCCTAATTCGTCTCGTATCCTCGCACCTGTTGAATTGGGGGATTACCGTTCTATTTCTTAAACCGTGGACTTATCAGATAAGTCCATGATTAAACCATGCATCATGGGGTAGGAAAATAATTATCTAATGTAATTTGACCATTTAATTTGCGCACAGATCTATAACGTCAATTTAAATAAATTCTCGTATGTCTTAACTTGTGCTGTTGGGGCCGATCATTATAATAATAATTAAAAATAATCGGATATGATCAGTGGCAGTTATTGTATGATATGATTGAGCGTCTTTCCAATAATTTTAGAGCAGTGTACAGTAATGAGTACACACTTTTAACACTGGCATTATAGTTAGATGATGGATTTTTAAAACAAATATTGTTATGATTCTGCTAGTGATTTTGATTAGACCTACTTTTTGATTGTGACGATTCTTTTATTCAGTGTTTGGTTATGTTTGATTATGATTGCAGTTTTGACTAGTCGCAGTAACATGTGTCTCAGGACTTATAGTACTGAGTCACAGAACGTTACTATGATGTGACTTCGGTATTTAAGCTTTACGAGCCCAAAATTTACAAAGTAAAACTTCTGCAACTTCTAGTATTTTCCAAAACCATTCTTACTCACCCACAATTACATGGCTGTATAGCTAAGAATCACAGCATTTGTTTGAACTTATTGATGACAACGATATTACACTTACATTTGATAAAAATAGTAATTTAAAACCACTTTTCAGCCACTCGCTTCCACTTCGTAATTGCTGAAATCGTGCGCATGCGTATTTCAAAGTAAACAATCATGACGTATGGGGTGTGCTAAATTATGAAAGCGTGACAAGCGATTTCGTTGCACATCTAGAAATTGATTTTGCACCCAAGTTAATCAATATTGATGAGATTACCAGATAATCTTATCTTTATTCATTAGAAATAGTAGACTCTCTCCCGTTGTTTAAAAAAAAAGCAAGGAACCGAATGATTAGGGGATAATACAAACACAACTGCCGTAGGCCTACTAAATTTGAATATATATGAAACTATATAATTCCAACAAAATGCCCAAATGCACCCACATGAATAGGTCCATAGAAAAAACATCTGGGTGTTGTATTAACATTTAAAAAAGCGCCTATTCACAAAATGCCAAATGGTATAAATTCAATTTCATCGAGCATATCTGGCAGTATATAGATTTATCTGGACTACTACCCGCCTTGCGACACAAATTTCATCTATCTCTATTTCATCATCCAGTATCAGTACCAGTATCCTATCATATCATACCTCATATCAAGTATTCATATACGTATCAGCATCACTGAGTATCATGAATCCAATATATGAAAGGTGGCGACAACAGCAGATACTGGCCCGTAGACGCGCGCGCCTACTAGTTGAGCTCCAAGAAAGGGCTCACGATGATGAAGATGAAGATGAAGATGAAGATGAAAAAGTAAGCATATTTTATATTATAAGTTTTTATTTTATTTCTCAAATGTCGTATGATTGTCCTTACCTTTGGCGGTGGATTTCACTTGAAAACCCCTGCTTTATTACATTGTATGAAGTTCATAATCATTCAGGACCCAAACGTGTGTCCCGTACGGACCGCGACCGTGTGTGTAAACATAAACATCCGGATCCGATGCGAGGCTTTCTAAATTTCAATTGTACATGGTTTGGGTTGCCATACATGTACACACATTTACTCAGTGAGTTGAAGGGGGCACAGCACTAAAATTGGATTACGTGTAAAATAGAGCTAAACAACTTAAAACAAGTCGCGATTTTGGGTCCCAAGTCTTTTTTGAATGTCTCGAATGCTTCATTCTAACAAACAAGTATTAAAATGTCATAAAATCGTCAAGAACAGATACCCATTCCAATTAGATTTTACGATATGATCCACCCCTATTTTCAGCCCGGACTCTCGCGGCCTTCTGACCGCCTCCGAGCATGTGTGTTCATCCACGTGATAAATTTTCGGTACAATCGAAAATCTTAATTTTGCAATATCCTGAGCAAAGAACAAGATTATCTTTCATTTTAATTATAAAATGCTACCCTCACGCCAAACTTATTCCCAAAGGACCCCATTTATCACAACCTTATCACAAAACGAGGAGTGATTTAGTGCTGTGCGCCCTTGGGCGCACCACCAAATCCACGCTTCGTGATGAAATTCGAGTGTTGTAATTATTCACGCTGCTAGATTGCGCCAAGCACTGAAACTTTAAAACTATTATGTAATGTATATTATTAAAAGTATACGTTTTGGTCAACCAAATGAGTCAGAGAATCCATTTTTTTGGTATCAAATGCGATCTGTGAAAACCCGTCGGATGTCGCAAAATGTGAAATAGGGATTATGGGTAAAATTAAAAAATAAAAAAAAAATTTTTTTTTAATTTTTTTTTTTAAAGATTTTGTTTAGAAAATTAATCTCTATTACTTTGTGTCATCACCTTTTATAAAATTTCACCTTCAAAAACTTATTCACTTTTCTAAGTAGCCTTATAATGTTATTCTATTGAATGTATCTTTTATGGCCTGTTTTCATGATTTCTTGTTTTGTAGTTTTTTATGACATCACAATCATCATTCACTCATAACTTTTTTTGTAGTGATCGTAGAAAAATTATCGAAACAGTTCTGTAATCCGCACAGATTCAGCTTTCTTATGATATAAATATCAACAATATGAAAAATCCCGACATGTGGCGGGTTTTCACAGATCCATCAAACGCAGTTTATTACATGTTCAACAACCCCAAAAAATGGCGGTCAAATATTTCTGTCAACCTAACAAAATAAGTTTGGTGTAAAAAATTCAAAAGATTCACCAAAATCATCTAGGATCGTTTTTTGTTTTTGAGCTTAAACATATTTTTAATTTTGAGATAGGGCCTATATTTACCACAAACTAATATTGTTAGGTTGACCGACAAGTATTGGCGCCAAAAAAGGGATTTTTGTGAATAAAATTCAAAATCAAATTTGATACCAAAAATGGATTTCCTGACTCATTTCATTTAAAGGGGCACTAAGATATTCTTCATTGAGGAAGCCCTCAATTTTGTCATAAGTGTTTTTTTTAACACAAATGGGCGATTCCATGAAAATGTGACGGGGAAAAAATCCAAAAGATTCATTTGTACCTTCATGTTGTTCAAAGCCTGCTGCAAGACATTTGGCTATTGTTTAGTCTTAAAACAAATCTACTTGTCTTAGTTTCAAAATGGTAATACGTGTTACCAGAGCAACACTTTTTTCAAAATATTTCAAAATTAATTTGGTTTCAATTGATGCCACTTATAATTTTAATCATACTAGTTATAGGTCATATTTAAAAAAAATCTCAATTAGATACATTCATAAGTTAACCACCACTCCACATAAGCCATCAACACGTCGTAACGCGTGTTACCAAACTCATAGTCAGGAAAACATCCAATATTTTCAAGTGTTAATTATCATTATTTTTATGGTTATTTCAATTGTCAAAGTCAAAATTAGTTTTAATTTATAAATTCAATAAAGAATGGAATCCTAGTAACTATGGCTGGACAAAGTCTAACGCGTGTAACCGTAACACGTGTTACCGACTATTTTGTGATTTACAAACAAGTGAGAACTTGAATTATTGTTATTCTTGTTATTATTTTAGTATAAACCTTAGCCTTATGTTGAACATTTACAAATGAAGGATTTCAGACCAAAACAGACTGTAAGCCAAAAAAGTTATACAATTGGAATTTCATTTTTAATCCAATTTTAAAATCATGCAATTTCAAAATCGTTTACACTCTGTGATCATGGTGATAAAAAAATCACAACTTTGTTTTGCTTTTGTACTTAACCAATCTACAATATATTGGTCACTACTGTAAGCAAGTACCCTCCTAATGTTTATAATACTAGAATAATAACAAGAATTCAAGTTCTCACTTTTTTGTAAATTGGAAAATAGTCGGTAAACACGTGTTACGGTAACGAACGCGTTACACTTTCGGTCCAGCTATAATTTACTAGTATTCGATTATTTATTGAATTTCTTAATTAAAATTAATTTTTACTTTGACAAATGAAATAATATATTAACCATAAATAGTGATAAATAACACTTAAATAATTGATGTTTTAGCACGTTTTTATGAATATCAGTTTGGTAACTCTCGTTACAACATTTTGATGGCTTATTGTGAAGTGGTGGTTATGAAATTATGTAATTGTTTACTATTTATAAATAGGGCCTAACTAGTAGGATTACAATTATAAGTGGCATCAATTGAAACCAAATCAATTGTGAAATAGTTTCAAAAAAGTAAGAAAAGTATATTTTTTTAATAGTAAACAATAGCCAAATGTTGCAACATTTTTTTCCTGACCGTTTGCATGGGCTGTCAATAACAAGAATGTAAAAATAAATATTTTTTGTTTCGTCACATTTTCATGAAAACGCCCATTACGTAATGTTTATATACGTACTAACTACCAGCCCAAATTATCGAGCTTATGCAGTATTTCAATGTTCAATGAATTGTTATAGCATTTTGAATTTGTAGGTGATCACATCGAAACTACCCATATTCATATGAAAATTACCTTTAAAAGAGATAACCCATGAACCCATGCCCAAGATGATTCCATTTCTAAAGATAAAAAATGAAATAAATGGAAGGGACCGATTTTAATCATTTCCTTTTTTAAAGATGAAGTAGCCGGCTCTCTATCCAAATGTTGTATGTAAGGGACGCACCATTAGATACTCAGGGAGAGAGGGGGCATGGAAGTTTAAAAAAAACCAAAAAACTTTGCCCACTCTATCCAGGAAGAAGAAAAAATTGCCCACCAACCAGGAAGAAAAAAAATGACCCCACTGCTGAGTAAAAAAAAAGGAAAAAAGATGACTCGCCAAAAAGGCCCAACTCAATGTAAAGAAAACCATTAAAACCTAAAAAAAAACACTTTGCCGGCTTTGCTAAAAAAAATAATACTTCCATGCCCCCCCCCCCCCCCCCCCCCCCCCCTGAAAATCAAATGGTGCGTCCCTAATATGTACATGTACATACGGTCGGTAATGTGTGTTGGTGAACAAATTTAACAAAGCATATCACGAACCATTATAGTATAAAACTACCCAATATGACAACACTACCATACTCTACCATACTTTAATGAAGAAAAACCTTTAAAACGGAAGATAATACGCATAATGATTTGGTCGCACATCCAATGTGAAAATGTTTCATTATTCAACCCAATGGTCACATTTCTTTTCTCTTTACAGACCAAAAGGTCAGGAATAAAAACTGGTATATGTGATGCCGTCAGATGACAAATATGGGGCTGCACTTCAGCTAATATGGAAATCCAAACCGGGAAACCGAGCCATGATCAACTTCATTCGTCAGAAATGTGGCAGCCAATGCCACCAGTATGGAAAGGAGCAGACATTCCTCACATGACCATGGACAAGGTCAACAACTTTGATTGGGGCCCTGTGATGGAAGAGGCGATACAATATATGCCCATACTTATGGCTGCCCTATCCAGCTGCTTCCCTAAAAGGACAGAAAGAAAGAAAGAAACCACTTTGATTTGTAAGTAAATATTATTTTCACCATTGTCTTAAGTAACATGTTTACATTTCAATAAGTTTTAATATAAAACACCCGTCTCTGTCACAAATACGTTACCGGCCACTGCATCTAACTAATGCCATTTAAATAATCGAGCTCCCAGGACAGAACCACCATATATACCAACATATAAACTAGCAGAGCACCCCCTCAACGAGCGAGTCGCCCCGCGGCGCCAGTGCCTCCAGAACCCAGGAGTGAACTCTGCCCCCTGGGAACCTTGACTCAAATTTTCTGCTTTTTCGGAAAGAGGTGTATCTTTTCCGCGCTGGATATTGAGATCTTTTATCGCTCGAAAGTGCTTTTTACAATGTGTTTTTGCGGTATTCGTGAGTAGAAGACAGTAGTGTATATATTGGTTTTGTTGAATTACTATTTATCTGATTCCAAATCTTACTGTTAAGTCGATTTTTAAGACTATTCTGACTTCATGTTCTCTCACATTTGTGGTGTATCATTCGCTTGCTCACGTGCCGAATTCGGCACCGTTTGATTACGCTCCCATATTATAATTCCAAAAAACCTCTCTTGTTTTGTGCCGCTGCGAGAGCGTTTTGCCCACAAGGGCCACTCTGTGATTCCGACTTTTTGTCTAGTATATCTTTATGTCCGAATCTTAGGCACCCTGGTCGTGATTTTGGTTTTTTTTATAACGCTTTGATTCGTTATTAAAATTATTTTTATCACTTCCGGGTTTGAATTTTTTTTTATTATATTAAAATTCCTCGGTCCGTCATTAAGGTCACAAGTACTGTCTGGCTCTCGCGATGTTCATGTTGTTTTTCCTTAAGGGGACTAGATAGGTCTCTTTCCATATTGGATGCTTAAGGTGTTGGGCTTGATATATTATGTATTTGTCTAACCATGTTCATCATGTTCTTATCCACAGGGTACATCCTCCCCCGGCCCTGCACGGGGGGTATCCCTCCTTAACTCCTTGTTACTCCCTTCCCCTCTTGTACTGGTTGGGCCATGTGGCTCAACCTCTGGGGGACCCCTGGCAAATTTTTTTTCCAAACCGGAAGTAGTATTATTTGCCCTTTTTTGGTCTTATTTGGCTACTTCCCAGGGGTTTTGATTTATTTTTTCTCTTGGGGGGGTTAGGTCACAGTGTGCTCTTCCTTCTCCCCCTCCCCGGGCTGCTCGGGGGTCCAGGGGTCGTGTTACGGGCGTTTTCCTGACCCTTATTTGGTTATTTGGTGTTTTTGTCATGTTTGGGTGCCTTTTGGGCTACTTTTGAGCGGGTCAAACCAAGAGGTCTGACTGACCAAGTAATCCACGCCGTTTTTTCCTAACCGGAAGTAGTAGTATTTCGTAACCGGAAGTGGCTATATTTTAGCACTTTCTGGGTCGAATTTTGATTTTTTTTGGGGGGGGGGGGGATTGAGTTGGGGGGATCCAGGGCTATTATATGTATGCTCTTCCTCCCCGTGCGGTGGTTCCCAGGGTATTATTTTCTCACTTTAGATGTCATCCTGTATTAACAGTTTTATTTGCCTCTTGTTCTTTATGTGCATTACAGCTTGTTATATACCGTGAAGTGTTTGGAAGAATAATAAAGAATGGATGTGCCCACTCCACCACCTAAGGACGCCCTTGACGGTGATCCTCCATCCAACCAGGGTGCGAAACCGCTTAAGCGCCATTGCGCGGCGTGTAAGGAGTTCTTGCAGGCGGAGGAAGTTGACCAGCATGAGCTGTGTGTGACTTGTAGGCCTTGCTCGCAGGACAACCCTTGTCTTTTTGACAAACATTGGAATCAGGTAATGTGGGGGGAGTTTGTGGAGAAGAGGGCTGGACGACTTGCAGCTCGGACTGCCGCCCGTGCTCTTGCAAAGTCGGGTAAGGGCGGTCCTGGAGCGCAAGGGAGCGGTGGTAAGCCGCAAGCTCGCCGATCCGGGAAGGGTTCAATCCCCCGTTCTGGCGCAGCTAAAAGCACAAGTGGTGCTGGTAAGAAAGTTAGCCAGGGAATGAAGACTAAGAGTCCTTCGGATCAGACTCCTTTTGGAGCGGTCGAGACTCCCCCTTTGGTTATGGGGTTAATTTCTTCTTCCCAGGCGGAACCTCCGGGTCACGGCCCTATAAGGAGTGTTCCTGCTACAGGTAACCGTATGGGTACCGCCGCCATGGCCCCTACTGGGCCGGCGATGATTCAGGTACCCTCGGTAGTCACGGGGTGGGCGGCGGGGGATAATCGCCCGCTGATTCCGCTGACGAATCCTGGACAGGCCGGTGGGAGCGTGTTTCCCCAAGACACCCCACGGCCCGGACCTGCTATGCTCCCGCCTCCGGGGGGGTCGATTGCTGGCCCCTCGGTAAGCCAAGAGACGATGTCTCCAGCGGCAATTGAGGCCGCCGTGATGGCGAGTTTTTCCAATCCGGCCGTGCTTGCAGCCATGGCCAGGGCCGCTACGGCGGTTGGCCTTGGACACGGCCACCATTCTGTGGATAAGCGTCCCGTGGAGGGTGCGGTGGCACAGGTGTTGGTTAAGAAACCACGCATGCCCCCCCCCCCCCCCCCCCCCCCCCCCCCCCCCCCCATGATTCGGGCTCAGAGATCCAGATGGGGAGTTGGAGAGAGGATGATTGTGATGATGAGGATGATGATGTGGAGGAGTACGAGGATGAAGAGTATGAGGAGGAGGATGTGTATGAGGATGAGTATGAGGATGTTTATGAGGAGAATGAAGAGGTTCGTTGGGAAGATGATCGCTCGCGCTCGTCGTACCCGCCTGAGAATTACTGGAGCGGATGATTGTGATGATGAGGATGATGATGTGGAGGAGTACGAGGATGAAGAGTATGAGGAGGAGGATGTGTATGAGGATGAGTATGAGGATGTTTATGAGGAGAATGAAGAGGTTCGTTGGGAAGATGATCGCTCGCGCTCGTCGTACCCGCCTGAGAATTACTGGAGCGGATGATTGTGATGATGAGGATGATGATGTGGAGGAGTACGAGGATGAAGAGTATGAGGAGGAGGATGTGTATGAGGATGAGTATGAGGATGTTTATGAGGAGAATGAAGAGGTTCGTTGGGAAGATGATCGCTCGCGCTCGTCGTACCCGCCTGAGAATTACTGGAGCGGTGGGAGTGCACTCCCCCCACAGTCTTCTTTGCCGTCGTATCCAGCTTCGGCTGGAGGGTCGGCCCGGGCGGAGTCCTTCGCGGGGGGTTCTTCATTTACGGGGGTGGCCTCGGATCAGTCTATGGCTGGGTCCTGGAGGCCCCCGTGTGGTTTGAGTAGATCCAACGTGGATTATTTAGACCTTGCCAGAATGGGCCCGTTCATGGCAAGAGTCTTATCGGAGGCCGGTCATCCCGTCGTTTACGACCGTGACGCGCCTCCTCCACCGGGTGATCTTGGGTTTGCCAACCCAGCTAGGATCGGTCAGCGGTCCACTAGGTCTGTTCCGAATGTCCCGTTATCGGGGACTGTCCGAGCCATCATTGAGGAGGTGCAACGTACTGCACTTTCCAAGGGTGGCTTGGGACGAGATCCTGGGCTGTTGAAGATGGCCCCGGCAAGACCGGAAGATTTGGATGTGTTCAATACTCCAAAGTGCCCAGAGTCTTGTTTCAAACAGATGGCGGATGATACCAATAGCCGGTGCGCCCCCCTTCAATCAGTTCCTGCGGGAGTTGAAGGAGAGGGTGCCAGGCGACGGGTACCTGCTTTCAAAGTTGGATCATGGAACAGGGACAGGGACACTGATATGCGTAAGCTGGAGGAGCTGGCTCGTGATGGTTTGCGGTTAGCTAACCTCCAGTCGTTTGTTATGGCACATATCATGCGTGCACTGACTGATGAGGCTTTCCAGCTCTCAGTTCAGGAGCGGGTCCAGTCCTTGGAGACCCTGAAAGAGGTTCAGCATATGGCGACACGCCATTTTGCGAAGATAGCTGCCCAATCGGTGGTTACTCGTCGGGCTTGCGCGGCGGATGCCCTCAATTTTCCGGATAGAGTCCGGCTTGTTGGGGCCCCGTTTGGCAGGTCCCTCTTCGGCGACTCGTGGGAGGCAATGCTGGCCTCCGAGTTGCTGAGGCGCCAAACCGTTCAACCACCCCGGCCCCGTAGGAAACGGGCACATGCGTAATGCTGCCCGGTCTGCGGGTGCCCCTGGTAGGAGAGCTCAGGCCCCCGCGGCCTTAGGAGCCCCTCCGGAGGGTTATCAGGATGTTGGCGTTTTTCAGGCTCCACGCGGCCACCCTCAGGCTCAGAGAGGCCGAGGTAGAGGTCGGGGATACGGAGGTAATCCTCGTGGAGGCCACCGAGGTGGCGCTCCCGGACGTGGCCGGGGGCGGGGTCGAGGCCGTCGGGGTCGTGGAGCCGCGGGCTCCCAACCCCAGGCTTGACTTGTCAGTAGGGTCCACCCAGAAAGTGGGTGGGCGTCTCCGGGAGTTTGCGCCGGAGTGGGAGAAGGTGACCTCGGACCCTTGGGTCCTGTCGGTAGTCCGCTACGGCTATCGCCTCGAATTCACTTCTCCCCCTCCGGCCTCAGGCGGTGTCAGGGTGACCCCACTCCCTATGGAGACGGTCAAGAGGGACGTCCTCTTGAAGGAGCTAGAGGAGCTCCTGTTGAAGAGAGCCGTGATCAAAGTGTCGCCAGAGATGAGTCGATCAGGTTTCTTCTCCACGTTCTTCCTAACACCGAAGAAGACGGGAGAATGGAGACCGATCCTCAATCTCAAACCCCTCAACGGGTTCATGCGACCGCGACCGTTCAGGATGGAGACCTTAGCGGCCATCCTTCCGGTGATCAGTCCGGGGTCTTGGGCGGATCCAGATATTCGTATATCTGGACGACTGGCTCGTGGTGGCCCCCAGCTCTCAGCTCCTCGAGCAGGACGTTCTCTCGGTCTGCGAGCTGGTCTCGCGACTGGGATTCCTAATCAATCAGAAAAAATCTTGTCTGATTCCTTCCCAACGTGTAACATATCTGGGGGCAACGCTGGATTTCACTCAGGGCCGCGTTTACCCCTCAGATGCGAGGATCGCCACTTTGGTGGAGGGTGTCAGGAGGCTCTTATTAGTCATGCGAGCCGAAGTAAGACTTCTCATGAGGATTTTGGGTATGATGGTGAGCATGGTGGATGTTCTTCCGTTCTGTCGAATGAGGATGAGGCCGCTGCAGAGGCTCATCCTCCAATCATACCGCCCATGGAAGCATCGGTTGGACCGAGTGATCTCGGTCCCCTCCTCCTTGACGCCTTCACTCAAGTGGTGGTCCCGGCCAGAGAATCTGCTGCAGGGGTGTTGTTTTCCCCCGCCGGCATCCACCCTTACCCTCACGACGGACGCGTCGAAGCAGGGCTGGGGAGCGCACCTCCTCCACCACCGGTTGTCGGGCATTTGGACTCGGGCCCAGAAGCGTTCGCACATCAATGTGTTAGAGCTCTGGGCGGTCCACCTCGCACTGAAGCGGCTCATGCCGCTAGTCAGGGGCAGGAGGGTGGCTATCCGATGCGACAACATGACGGTGGTGAGTTACATCAACAAGCAAGGGGGCACCAGGAGTGTCTCCCTCTGCGAGGAGGTGTTGAAGCTCCTCAGATGGTGTGTGCGGTGGGAGATATCCTTGATAGCAGTCCACCTGCCGGGTCAAGACAATGTCCTGGCGGACCGCCTCTCCCGACTGACTCAGTCAAAGAAGTCAGCGGTGCAACAGGTGAGAGGGTCCTCGGTGGAATGGCATCTGAAGGCTTGCGTGTGCGAACAGATCTTCGCCCGGCTGGACCGGCCCCACGTGGACATGTTCGCCTCAAGCAGCAATTACCAACTACCCAATTATTTTTCGAGAATGAGGGATCCCACAGCGGCGGGAGTAGACGCGCTGTCACAGGATTGGGCGGGTTTGATCGGTTACGCCTTTCCCCCGATATCCTTGATCCCGAGGGTTCTGAACAAGATCGCTTGTACACCCAACTGTGTCGTCCTCCTGGTAGCTCCGTGGTGGCCCCGGCAAACCTGGTTTGTTCTCCTCACAGATTTGCTGGTGGCAGAGCCCGTACGGCTCCCAGAGTATCAGGGTCTCCTATCCAATCCTGCACCTCTTCCAGAGGTCCCGCTCCGCACTGTCCAGTCCCTTCATTTGGCTGTTTGGACAGTTTCCAGCAATCTTATCAAGCGGCGGGACTTTCTGAAGAGGCTGCCATCCTCGCAGGAAAGGCAAGGAGATCGTCAACCAGACACACTTATGATACGCGCCTTGTCAGATATTTCAGTTGGTGTCGGGAACAGGAAATTTGTCCGCGCACTGCGGTTGTAGGGCAGGTGGCGGAGTTTCTTGTTGTCGTTTTCAGGTCAGGGGCCCAGGCCCGCACTGTCCAGGGCTATAGGACTGCGATCGGTGCCATCCATCACGGCTTTGCCGGTGGGAGCACCGTTTCCAACAGCCCCATTTTATCCAGTCTTATCAAGGGCATTTTTCACGAACGCCCTCCTGTGAAAGTCCTTCTTCCAGAGTGGGACCTTCCTATGGTCCTCCGTTTCTTGGCATCGGATATGGCCTCCCTGCACTCGATGAGTTTGTTGGATTTGACTCGGCGTACGTCCTTCCTTCTGGCCCTGGCGTCAGGAAGGAGATGCGGGGAGATTCATGCCTTATCGGTGAGTTCGCAGCATCTGCGCTTTCACAAGGAGGGAGTTACCCTCTTGCCCCGAGCGGGGTTCCTCGCCAAGAATCAGTCGATGGATTTTTCGCCTAAGGCGATCGAGATGGCAGACCTCAGGAAGGCCACAGGTTCCCCGGATGATGCGCCCTGGTGTCCTGTTAGATCTCTTAAGTTCTACTTAAGCAGGACCAGGGCGATCAGAGGCAATAACGACCAGCTTTTCTTGTCCTCGCGCCCCCCTTACGCTCCTGCTTCCAAAGCCTCGCTAGCCAGATGGGTTAAGTCCGTCATACAGAGCGCCTACCAAAAGAATAGTCGTATGGCGCCCTGCTTTCGAGCACACACAACTCGTGCAGTCGGCCGCTCCTGGGCCTTGTACGCGGGAGCGCCTCTCGCGGAGGTAGTCTCCAGCGCGGGCTGGCGCGGTAGTACGACGTTTCAGCGCACCTATTTACGCGATGTGCTCGCGGTTGCGCATGACAATAGCACTCAGGTTGGTGTGGGGGTTGCAGTTTTATCAGCGGGCAGAAGTCAGAAGCCTGCAGGTAGGAGACGTTAGTCAACCGAGTAGGTGGAGGCGAGGGGTCAGCTCTTACACTAGGTAGGTGAATCCTATTAAGTTATCCGTACGGACAGGTTGGATTGACGCTAGCCACTTAGTGGCTTAGCGCATTGTTCTTGTTTGGGGGGACGTTTCCTTCTGTCTGGGATATGGTGGGTACAGTTGTTGTGATTCTTCTATCCATATTTGTACTTTTGAGTTGTTCCTCGTGAGTCAAACAGGTTCACATTGACCTGGTGAGCGGGTCCCTAATTCCATTCATTGTTGGTGTTTTTTGAATTAGGTGTTGTGACGCGTTTTTTAGCACTTAGATGCGACTCTTTTACCTCAGCCGCCCTTTAATCAGCTGGCAGTCTGCGATGGCATTAGTTAGATGCAGTGGCCGGTAACGTATTTGTGACAGAGACTTCCCTCTCTACGTGAGAGGGGCGTCTCTTAGCAAATACTTACCGGCCACTGCATTTCCCCCCCCTTCGAGAATATTTTTTGTCCTCAAGGGATGTGGGATGATTTGAACAGTTTCTCGAGTCCACCCCCGTAAAAGTAGACGCATTGGGGGCAGAAAATTGTTCCGTGTGTCGAGGTTCCCAGGGGGCAGAGTTCACTCCTGGGTTCTGGAGGCACTGGCGCCGCGGGGCGACTCGCTCGTTGAGGGGGTGCTCTGCTAGTTTATATGTTGGTATATATGGTGGTTCTGTCCTGGGAGCTCGATTATTTAAATGGCATTAGTTAGATGCAGTGGCCGGTAAGTATTTGCTAAGAGACGCCCCTCTCACGTAGAGAGGGAAATTTTAGGCAAAATATTGAATGATTTTGGTATACATGTACTTTCAGAAAAGACGACAAAACAGTATCAACAGTGGGTATTATCATTGCCATGATAATGAAGAAAAAAAATCACCATATATCCCTCATCCCATCCATGATAGGGGCACACCTTTACAGGAACGGATGCAGCCAGGAGGTCAGTATTCTATGATTAATAGATTTGTGCATTCTTTTTATGGTCGATCCTCAGTATTATTATACATGTTTGAATTTCTTTCATTGTTCCATGCTTTCAGGTACTGAATTCATTTTCTCGGGTTGGTTTGACGTTGACAAGCAAGTGCACAAGAGAATCACTCGACAAGTATACGGAAGATTTTGACAGGGAAATGTTTAGAATGAAGAAAGATGCTGAAGTAAGTTTTTAAACTAAACATGATAGAATTCTGTGAAGTCCTATTAACTTAAAATGCTATAATGCTTGTATTGTTCATTTCATATTTGAGGTGAAAAACAATCCGTTCCTGATGATATTTTTACTATTCTTTTTCAGATGGATATGAATGCCAACCCAACAGCTGAAGGTATGATGACTGAAATACCACTTTTCAAATTAACAAATTGCTTGTAAAGTATTAAGCGGAGATTGTATTGCGAAATACTTTAAAATATTGTGTTGCTTGCCCTTTTCTTGCAGCCGTAATTCCTCATCCGGGAACAAGCCTAAGCTGGGACAATTGGCAGATCAATGAGTTGACTAGACTCACAAAGTGCAATTCAACAAGGTACGACTTCGTTATGTTCATTGTTATTTTATTTTCCGCTAATATCAAACTATATTATATTTGACAATACAAAGACTCGCCAATTTGATTATATTACACCTATACTCTATCTAGGCTATACGCTGGTTACCTGTTCGTGAAATGAGCAAATAATATCAAACTCTACTTTTGTCTTTTGACATGGACAGTTTTAAACACATTGTACCTACTGATATATAACTGACCTTCTCTCTCTCTCTCTCTCTCTCATACTCCTTACTCGCAGTCTACGTCGTCAGGGAATTGCTACTGTCACACCCGTCAGTTCCATGAACAATATCCTCTTTCGGAGATCGGACCGCTTTTTCTGGCGTTGCTCCCAAACCGATCTTTACTACCTATATATCGATGTTCAAGGGCGTAACCATCGGGGGGCTGGAGCCCCCCCCCCCCCCCCCCCCCCCCCCACTTGGAACCCCCGCTAGCCACCCAAATGAAATCAATATGTGTGGGTGTGGAATGGAGCCCCCCCCCCCCCAAATTAGGAGCCCCCTCCAATTTCAAGTCACTGCCCCTTCTTCCCCCCCCCCCCCCATGAAAAAGTTACGCCACTACGATGTTTGTCAGTCAAATTCTCTTTGTGTTAAATCAGGACTGACTGACTCATAACATTATTCCATGCTGCTTGGGACAGTTAATTTCAATTGTTTTGATTTTATATTTTGTTTGCTTTGTTATTGTTTTAATATTCAATTTGTAATTAAAATTGCTTTGTTATTTGGTTAGTCCCTGACACTATACTAGTCTCAGGCAATGCCTATGTATTTTCAGAAGTTCTTCCTGCATCTAAAATAATACTTGGTATTTTGATACTTGTAATTAAAGGTGCTGTCGTATTCGCCACCGAAAATAGGGTTAATACCCGAATGTCTCCATCCACGGGGCAAACCAAAAAGGCTATTGGTTTGGAGGGCGCCATCCTGCCCAAACAACAAGAATTCCAGAAACTGTATGAGAGGATGTCCATCATCGTACAACGGACCATAGTGCAGAACCTCAAAACTGTTAAAAGTTGGTCGGGTTTGATTGCGTGGCATGTGCCACATACATTTCAAAACAATCCTCTAAAAAATCAAAGATTGTAAGTTACGCTATTTATTGTTATTTAAAAAACCATTGCGGCGTGCCTTCTTTTTAAAAATATGCTTGTTTAAAACTATTAACCAATTAACCATCGGTCTTTTAAATAAAGCCCGTAGTCATTTAGACGACGGTGGCCACGCGAAACCTAAATTTGGAATTCGTATTGGAATAACTCCATTGTTCAATGACTCGGTCGTCCGAGACGCGTGGCCAGCGTCGTCTGTAGTCATTCACTCGAAACAGCGCCCTTACAGTGACAATGACAAATTGAAATTGACAGGCCATGATGTTTGTCCGTTTGTTTGTTTGTTTGTCTGTTTTGGTGGGGTGTACTTATAAGAGGTACATTGTGGGTGTAGATATGAGTATGATTTGACATTGTGGGAGTATTTCGGCATTGTGGGCGTACCCCCCACAATGAACAGTTTCCAAATGGTATATGAGGATACTGTGAGCGTGTTAAAAGCAACAACAAATATACCCCCATATATATTTATACTCATTGTGTACTCCCACAGCGCACAAACACAAATACCCCCGCAATGCAGCTGGTGCGGGTATTAGTGTGTTTGTTTGTTTTTTGGGGTGTGTGTTTGTTAGCTTATTTGTTTGTTTAAACGGTCGGTCCGTACGGACACACGCTTTGGGTCCTGAAGGGACCAAGCTCAATGAAAATGCTCGGCCAAATGTACAAATACAAGCTTTGGTCCAAATTGAGGTCACATTTTCACTGAATTTAATAAACCTGCCTTTAAGGTCATGTTCAACGAATACTATTTATAATATTATAATACACCGAAACTAACAACTTTTTTTTAAATTTTAAATCAAGGTTCATCTTGGTGTGATAGACGAAAATCCAGGCTCTGGGAAAGGGGTCACCGAGATCATGAAAAGCTTTATCCAATATGTCCCTACATCACAAGAAGGAGTGCAAGATCCCATTTTGGTCAATGGGGATCAAGCATCGGTTGAAAAAATGATCCAGGCCAAGTTCAATATGGCAACATCTACGTAAGTTAGGGAGGATAGGGTAAGTGAAATTGTATGTGTATTTCAAACACAGTTGTGCATATTTTTCAGTGTGTCTAAATATTGTTTTATTTTAATCTATAGGTCAGACCACAAACTGAAGCTAGGGGGTTTAGAGCCATCACCACAAGAGTTTCATAAAAACAACATATTACTGAAGGCATGTATTTTAAGTGTATATAATAACACGTCACAATTATAAGTTACAAATATGATAAATAGTATATCGTTCATTATTGGAATTGTTTCACTCGTCATAATGAAGAACAGTAAATGTATTAGTAACATTTTCTATAATGATTAATACTGAAAAATGTTTCGATTTCAGGATATGTTCAACACCTACTACCAACCAAAAGATGCGGCAACACCAGGAAGTGGCTGGAATGTCAGAAATAAATTCCAACGGCGAGGCGTATCCGCCGATATATCTAATTGCATTCACGCAGTGAGTACTTGACTGAAAACAGATGAAATACATAGTCCATTATCCTAAGTCATCCATTTAATCATTTTGTTAACCAATATTTGTTTGGCTTGCATTCTCTTTATGCAGGCAAATGATCTCATGGAATTCACAACCGAGGGTATGATCCTTTTGGGGCCTTTTGGCAGCGCTTAAGGTTAAAAAAATGAAGAAACTGTCGTCGGCACCAAAAAACTTACCAACAGACACAGCAACCAACGAAGTCAAACTTCAGTTTTTGAAGAACTGGTCTGAGAAGGCATTGGACGAGGTGTGGCCAACATATGATGACAATCTATTCGTCATCAGCGAGGACAACCATACACTTCCCAAGTGTGCCAAACGGCGGTGCCGCAAAAGAAGTGAGACATTCAAAATCAATATTAGAATTTTAGCTAAAATTACTTTGCTTTTAATTACAGTTCAATTCAGTTTCATTCACCACAAACATGAGATTCATACAATTACAATGACAATCCAGAATGACAATCGAATAAATTACTCATGGTGGGATGACCATGAGCATGCAGTCCTCGATGGAACAGTGATGGTTTCGTCAGGACTTTAGCCGCTCCAATACATTTATACATGGTCATAAATTAGTCAAATAAAAGATGTATTCGAAGTTGAAGATTATTTGCATAAACTTTATTCACATGGTGTGCTAGATAGATGGGTTGTCTCGAAGTGACTTCTCCCTTGCGGAGTAAAGTGATGTTATGATAAAATTCCCCTAATGTAATGAATTAATGGAGAGTAGGGTATATATATCATGTAGAGGAAAAACAGGAAGTATAATAGTAGTCACAAGACTAATTGTAAGTACTCAATGTCCCTTATAATAAAGACTTTCGTGCTGTCAAGATGATGGCAGACGATGCCGGGCACGATCGGCCATTAATTTTGAATTGGTTTCAATGTAACAATGGATTTGGATTATATGACCCCATAAAATTCATCATGTGTTAGGCCTATACAACAAAATGGTTTAGTGTCTCAACACACGGACAAATCAGACTAGGCGAAACGAGTCAAGTGACTCGGCAAAAGTTGTATGCAATGTAAACATGATGAAACTAAAAATTATGTGAACATGCATTTTTGGTAAGAAAAGCATCCAAAAGAATTCCTCAAAATACACTTAATTTATGTGATGAAAACCACCCCCATCGCTATACCCAGTTTGCGAAAAGGCACCCCAAAAGGGAGGCACATACGTATACCATATCAATATGAGAACCCCCCCCCCCCGGAAATTGGATAACCAACTCCAGTGTCGGTATCATTTTTGAAGTAATCCGTTGTTTTAAAAGCGATCGTCCAATTCACTTGATCGCGTAATAACATCGTATGCATAAATTAACCTTTAATATACGTCCGTGTCCGGCATCGTCTGAATCATAGC
Source organism: Ophiura sarsii (assembly GCA_035610835.1). NCBI lineage: Eukaryota > Metazoa > Echinodermata > Ophiuroidea > Amphilepidida > Ophiuridae > Ophiura > Ophiura sarsii. The sequence continues at coordinate 46,046,081 of CM069451.1, read as the reverse complement.
TTGTCAAGATAGCGCCCCCATTATGTAGGTACATTTCGCGTACTCGCGCCCATGCAACGTTTAATATAGATAAAAACAAAAATTCCCTTTAAAAAGTATAGCCACCCGCACATCTAATCCCCAATCAATTTTGTTACGGTACTTGTATAATTCTATAGGTCTGTCAATTTATTTGCATTTCACCTTCTCTAGATAAACAACTCTTACAATGCTCTGCGTTGGAGCATTGTAAAAATGGATTATGGTTCCATCGAGAATGTAACGCATACGGAGATACGGCGGAAGACGGTGCCGACTGGCACTGCAGCAAAGCATGCTTGCCGCACAGCATGTTTTGCTGTAAAGTGAATCTCAACCACACCCTCCCTGGTGACGAGGGCGATGACGTTTCATGGAAAGGATGTTCATCAGGTGATAGTTGCATCCTGTCACCGGGAGGGTGGTTCCACACCTCATGCATAAAAACATCAGGTAGGCGCAACTTTATTATCACTTTACTAAGTGAAACTTATACCCCTGCTAAATTATGACATCTGATTTCCAGTTTATCAGCATACACACTACACACATCCATCTCTAGATATAAATTTAAATGTATTTTGGACTTACTAATTATATATGCAAATAATAGGCAACGCCAATGTTATTTTCAAAAATTGTACTAAGAAAATAAATTAATGGAATTCCTGAAATTGGTAAAACGGGCATTTATGTCAAGTTGCACTAATGCCCCCCCCCCCCCCCCCCCCCACACCGAATACATTGTCCCATTTTCAAGATTGTTTATAAAACTATGTTTAATTGGTAATGTGCCTCTCCTCAAAGATCTGGAGAATATCACATGTGCAAATACCCTAAAGCTGCAAATGTTTTGTAATGTAGAAGGTAATAATTATGCTATCTTATACTAATACAATCTTTGCACATGTAAGCATCACAGATATTTTGACTTGTGACATCGATGAAAATTGGTCCGGGAAGTGTCGTTTAATTTCATTGGTGTTTGTCTTAATTTTGAAACAGGAATCAGGGGTTGGTACCCGGAACGAACCAAAAACAACATTCTTTACAACAGAACGGCCAATACCACGGGAGGAGCAGGGAGAAATAGACCGCTTGACGAAGTTAATGAAAATGAAGTTCGTCTTTTGAAAGGTATACAATCATAAAATCATGTGTTCGAACACTGACCCTAATTGCAATGCTTATTTGACCATTATGCAATCTTGTTCAAAACCTGTTGGGACACTATACACGTGCGCATGAAATATCTTCCAAAATGAGTAAAAAGCTGTGACTAGTTTATGTAAAGCTGCCATCCCCCAATCCCCCCAATCAATGTTGGGGCTGATATATATTATAACACAGCCCGTTGCTGGACGATGCTTTTATATATATGGACCAACATTGAGTTTAGGGGGAGGGACCACCGTTTCACAGGACATGCAGGAAGTGTCCCAACAGTTTTGAACATGATTGATTATGCATAAGACGCACGATATTTCAGTAACGTGAAATTCCAAGTTGTTTATAAAATAGTCTATAATTGTCCCTTATCCCTCCCCTTCCCAAACCGATCAATGTTGCTTGGCCCTGTCTATGGTGGACACATTGTGGGATTCAACGTTGATTCATAATTTGTTCTATCATTTTTCATTTATTCCAGAATCCCTTAAAAGGGCAAGAGGCCAGTACAGACCAGCACATGTCAGGCGAGTTGGGCGACTACTCGGAAGCTTCACCATGGGTATGGACGGAGTGCTGAAAAGAAAACGGTATAAGAAGAAGACGAAAAGAAAGAAGCTTTTCAGGAAGGACCTTAGTAAGTTCGTAAAGGCTTACTACAAGGACAAACTTTTCAAGCCACAGGGAAGGTCGGGTCCGAAAAGCAACCCAGCTTTTCTCCATCATTTGAAAATCAAAACACCGCAGAAGCTACGCTTGAAGCTGAGAGAATATAGCGAGAAAATGGACTGGGAGTATACCATCAAGCAAGCACGGGCATGATCTAAGTGTATTTAATTAATCTTCTTATGACGTTTTCTTTTCAGAAGTACATGTAAGCGTATGGGTTAGGTCTATTGAATTCTAACACTTTCCACGCGGCTATAGTATTTTTACCATGACACAAAACATATTTTTCAGAAACCTTTCACAATTTTTAAAGTCTATCTCAAGGATTACTGAACCAATACTAGGAATATCTTGGTGTAAGTTCATCAGGATTGTTCAGAAATTATTATAAGAAATTGTTTTTCATATGACAAATCCAAGGTTAGATGAAGTATAATAATAAAACAAATTATTATACTCACTTGTGACAGTTTCATGCGTCAAATAGTTTGATGAAGTGCTCAGTGTAGCATGAAACTGTCACTAATTTGTTTTATTATTATACTTCATCTAACCTTGGATTTGTCATATGAAAAACAATTTCTTATAACAATACTAGGAATGTTTGTACTTATTTTAATGCATTTCTCATTGTCAGATTGTGATTTCAAATATGGTAATGAAACATAATTATTTTGAGTTTTTTTAAACATTTGGTGACATTTTGGATTGTCGTCTGCAGACGCCTGCCGCGTGGAAAGTGGGAATGGTTTACATAATACACAAGTCTTTTGAATGTTTCACTTTTGGCTGAACCGCCGTTTGGCACACTTGGGAATTGTATGGTTGTCCTCGCTGATTTCGTCCACACCTCGTCCAAATGCCTTCTCGGACCAAATACAAAACACTTGTGCAATAAAATAAGAAACCAATTGATGTAATACCGATAGCTTGTGCGAGTGCGGCTCTAACCTTTCTGTCGAGTTTAGATTTAAATAACGCTTACGTTTGCATGTATTTCGTTGCCTCCAAAGAAGATTTTAATGTTTTCACACAATGCATTGCAAACACCAACTAACACTTTTTAAACACTATTTATTTGTCGAGCTTTTAGAAATAAGAAAAAGGAACATTGATTATTATTCATTCATTCATTCATTCATTAACCTAAGAGCTCCAACACGCTAAAAGCCATGATTGTGTAAACATTACATATGTTTATCATGTTGGGAAAATACGCCATGCATTGTGGTGTTGTCTTTAAGATCTTCTTTGGTGTTCCTCATCAGTAACAACCGTCCAGCTCGACGTGACATGGTTTTGTTTGTTGGGTTAAATTGTCCTCCGTACAAGCCATAAAAATATATATTTCCAAATTGTAATATTATGCGAGGGCTCAGCGCAACAATATCTTAAATTCGGGTTTTTAATTACGATTAGGGTATACACAGTAAAACTATTTTAAACAATGCTAAACAGTTGTTTAAGCGTGTCACTCTAACAACTATTGTTCAAACTGTTTAACAATTGTTTGAACAACTGCTTTTGTTGTTTCAACAATTGATCCCTTGTTTAAACAATTGTTTAACAGTTTGAACAACAATTGTTAGAGTGACAAGGCTTGAACAACTGTTTGGTGTTGTTTAAAATAGTTTTGACTGTGTACCCAAATCATCTTTAAGCCATAGGCCTACTTTCTTAAGTAACATTATTGTAACTCAAAAGTCTGTGGTAATATATCATAGCCACAAAAAAATCAAGAATGTTTCTTCTAATTATATTCCTTATATCCGTTTTTCGGGTTGGGCGTTTATCTCAAACTGAAAATTTAGTTTACGATATTGTGACGCTGAAGCCTGATGTGAACAACACGATAAGTATCACGTACCTACATGATGAGTCCAAAAAACTGCACTTCAACTTTTGGATTTTATTTTTAAAAATCTGTACAGACATTTAAGTTAATGAAATCGTCTTTTATGCCCTTTGATAAAAGTGTACATTTTAAACAGAATTGTGACATTTACTTTAGTGCCAGTCAATCATTATCCTTTCGTGCTTTTGGCACGCATACCAACGGCTATCTGGTGAGCCAATATGAATTGTTGTGACGAGAATTCCAAAGGAGAATGATGCCGATTTCCCATAATTATGACAACAGTGCCCCGAAATCGCCTTCAGTCTCCTTTTGGGCATCATATTATGATTTTAAGTACAGTTTTTTGGACGAAATATATTTAGTTTTATCACCCATATTGTTTTTATATTACATTGGTCATACCATTTCACTTTTTGGAGGAACAAATGGTACAACACTCTGTAAGACTTAATGGTGCATGTTCCATTCCAGTTACTTGCATTGATTGCAGAATGGCTTTTCGCACACAAGTCCCTTTTTTGATGAGTTCAGCCACAGCTTTTATACATGGGCCTTGCTTGAACAGCGTTACTCTGGTAAAATATAAGTAGGCTGTACAAGGTAACCCATCCCTCCCTCCCCTCCCAATTTGTTGCCACAAATCTAATACATTACTTGGTGTCCCCCAAATTATAACATTTTTGACGGCATTCAGGTCCACCCCGGTTGACAACGCAAGGCTTGCAATTAGGACGCGCGTTATACCGTTATCGTCCATGAAGTCAGCCAGGGTGGAACTGAGGTCGTCCTCGGGAAGGCACGAATGGTATTGATTCACCAAACGTGTTTTGTCATTGGACACATTGCCGTCATAATGTGCTTTATTTCTTAACAGACTCATTAATTTTAACCAAACGTTCCCACACTGTGTGATGTTTCTGTAACCGAAAAAGACAACAAAAAACCATTAATTAATAATGTATATGTTTGAGACTCTACATGTATAGGGTGTGCCAGAAGATTTATATCTCCGGTCAAACAATTCGATATACATGTAGAGTAAATTTTGAGATACGAATTTGTTATCAAATTATTAAATGCATTCAAGCATTATCAACATGTTCCCGTTTGATCATGCAAATCACATCACCAAAGATATAAAGGTGTAAAGGGTATATCGAAACTGTTTGGATGCCTGTATAACTTTGTAATTTAATATTTTTACAGTTTAACCACAATTTGAGGTTTTCCTTTTTTTTTTGGTAAGGACCATTTAATCAGATAATAATTAACTTTCAACAAAGACATAAGTATATGCTTTCAAATCGTTAAAGTTGCTATAAGTTAAGTAACAGTGCAAGTTTAGTACGTATATTAAAACAGTGAGATGACCGTGTAAGTTTATGTGCAATAAAAATAGTGACCGTATAACTTTGTAATTTAATATTTTTACAGTTTAACCACAATTTGAGGTTTTCCTTTTTTTTTGGTAAGGACCATTTAATCAGATAATAATTAACTTTCAACAAAGACATAAGTATATGCTTTCAAATCGTTAAAGTGGCTATAAGTTAAGTAACAGTGCAAGTTTAGTACGTATATTAAAACAGTGAGATGACCGTGTAAGTTTATGTGCAATAAAAATAGTGACCATATACATGATATGGCTTACCTGACGTATATGAGTGATTTTGAACAACGTCGTCCCTTATCCTTGACCTCCTTTACAAGCCATGCCAATTCCTCGTCTATTTGCATGTTGGCATCGCTTTTGTATTTTAAGACAATATTAGGTCTGAAAAAGAAAGCAACACTGAGAGTCAGTTCTCAACTTACAGGAAAGACTATTAACTGTGGCCTATATTATTCATATGTATCGCCCCCACCAAAAAAACAACAACAAAAAACAAAGATGATGCAATGAAGGCAATGATATACACTGAGCCAAAAAAGAAACTTATAAAAAATAGAAATTTATAAAATTTTAACAGATCACCAAATAAAATTCTGTGCATGAAAATGTACCAAATTTGGATACAATATTACTGCAATGTATTGCTTCAAATGGCAGTCAATAACAAATTGTTTGCTTCAATGACACAAGAGAAATGCGCACTGACCCTATGGTGATCTGTTAAAAGTTTATAAGTTTCTTTTTTGGCTCAGTGTATATACAAGTTTAAAGGCCAATTTTATTATCTGTATAGTTACTTTTTTGATGACTGTATAATGTAAACATGGTGTATGTGTATTATGATATATATACAATATCAACTGAAAATATGCAGTTGTGTTGTGTAACTAATGATATACCGTGTAATGTTGAATGTAAACATGATGAAACTATTTTGATATGTTAAAATTATGTGTGAACATGTGTAATATGAATGTAAACTTGCTGAAAAGCACCTGAAAATGTGTTCTAAATGTAATTATATGCAATGCAATGCAATGTAAATAATGATGAAACTATGTGAAATGTGAACATTAGGCCTATATGAACTTGTACAGAAATATAATTGTAATTAATGAAAAACAGTGTAATGAATAATGATGATGACTGTGAACATGCTGAAAAGCATAATGAAAATTAATGTGTATAAATGTAGTGAGTGCAATGTAAACATGAAACTATTTGATATGTGAACATTATGAAAACATGTGTGATGATGAACGTAAACATGCTGTAAAGCTATCCAATACAACAAAACGTTTGCCGAGTCACTTTGAATTATGTTTATGCATGTTCACATAATTTAACATTTCACATAGTTTCATCATGTTTACATTGCATACAACTTTTGCCGAGTCACTTGACTCGTTTCGCCTAGTCTGATTTGTCCGTGTGTTGAGACATTTTACTGAGTCAATTTACTCATTATAAAGGAGTTGCCATAAATGAGTAGAGTTATTCACCAATGAGTCAAATAAGAGACTGAGTCATTAATAATGATGAGTCATTATTAATGAGTCGGTCTCTTATCTGACTCATTGGCGAGTCGCTTAACTAATTTGTGGTGAGTCAATTGACTCAGTAAAATAGTTAAGTGTCTCAATACACGGACAAATCAGACTAGGCGAAATGAGTCAAGTGACTCGGCAAAAGTTGTATGCAATGTAAACATGATGCAACTATAATAGTGTGAAATTTTTAAATTATGTAAACATACATAAACATAATTCAAAGTAATAAACAAAAGATAAAATAAATGTTTTATGCAAAGCCTTCCCTGTGGCTTGTAAAAGTTTGTCCTTGTAGTAAGCTCGCTTATGCCTTGTGTTCCCACTCCCTTAATGCATTTTGACAATGTTATTTTTACATTTCGTCGGTAATAAATCATCCGACTATGTTATCTACTTTCAGGGTCATAAAGGTTAGTGTTGCCCCATGGGCAGGGGCATAATTATGTCCTTTGCAGTCTTTTAATTGTACCACATTGTGGGAAATAGACACACGTCCCCTAGATTAGCGAAATGTAAAATCATAGGTCCAGTAGACTAGTGTTAAGGTAGTGTGAAAATAATGCGAACTTACTATAGGTCCTTCCGTGTCAATATCTTACGTTTATGTTATATGAATACGATCAATTTATTGTATTTGCCATCATGCTTATAATATAGAATTAACAATACATGTACAGCTCACAACATATTAACCATGTCTATCATATAAAATTGTATAAATCGTGATTCTCTTATTTCAATACACATTTTATTGTGCAACATGAAAGGTTATCAGTAACGTAACATCTCATTCTCCAACAACATTAACAATTTTCCTAGGATAACGTACGTGTATATGTGTGTATGTGTAATATTAATCATAAAAATAATGCAAAGCCTTCCCCGTGGCTTGAAAAGTTTGTCCTTGTAGTAATAAGCCTTTACGAGTTTACTAAGGTCCTTCCGTACGTTATGTGAAAATGTGATCAAATTTATTGTTTTATACATGTATATGACAATATTATACACTTAGATCATGCCCGTGCTATAAATGGGCTATTTCAGAAAATAGGTGCACACTCCCTATATAGAGGGGTTTTTATTTCATTTTTAGCTTCAAATGTTAATCGGAAATCCAAACTTTTTCCTCCGAAGCGTTTGAAATCCATACTTTTTCATCACGGAAGCATTGGAATTCAACAATTTTCCCTCCTTCGAAGCAATTTTCGAACATTTTGCATCCAATATAGACGATCCCCTATAGAGGGGTTCGGAAATCCAGATTTATTTCACATCCATGAACCGGAAATCCAGATTTGGTTGAAAGTTGCTCTTGGAAATCCGTGAATTTTCAGAATTGAAAAATTAACTCTCTATAGGGGGTGTGCACCTATTTTCGGGAATAGCCCAATGCTTGATGGTATACAAATGTAACTTTAAATACCTATCAAGTGTTGACCAAACTAACTTCAACTCTGATTCGTCAATGTGTGTTAGTTTCAATATACTATCGTATATGGGTTGAGTTAAAGTTCCCGTCAACATTAAAACTAGCGCCGTCTCAAACATACTCCTCAGCTCTCCTACAAGCCGGTAGGCTGGTCTGAAGGTTGTTCCCCTGTAGTAAAACATTTAATAGTTTTGAATATAAAGTGTATTTTGTGTAATTTTTAAATAAACACAGCACCCAAATTAATACTATTGACTTTGTACCAAAAATGTGCCTTAACATAATATGCATCAATAATTCGATATTACTATTTCCCTCATAGTGCCTAATTTACTCGCGTTGGGTCACATTATGAATAAGTATTTTCAGATGCAATACTAACCAGTTATGTAAAAGATGAACTTCATCGAAACAAATCAAGCCAATTTTTTTGGAGAATTTTGTACTAGAAATGAGTTGTTTCCAATACGATGTATCAGATCTAGCTTGAAGACTTTCAGGGCACATGAACAGAATTTTGACATGGCCCTGTTTCACTGCTGCAAATGGAAATACATAAAAAAGTTCATGATAATTATAATAAGAACTGACAATCTATTTTGTTACTTTTAGTTAAGAATGATTTTGTCCGTACGCCGGAGTTCGAAAAGTTCATATTTATTTCTCTTAAAATTTTAAAATCATTTTATTTTCTTCTTCATAGCATTCTAGCTCCGGACGATCATTTAATATATCCGTATACTTTGCAAATATCACTTGCCCTTAGCAATTATATGCCAATTTTCAGCAGTAAAATGTTTTCTAACGCAACGGGAATAGCACACATGCCAATTGTTCTGTCACTTTGACAAATCGCCTCTAACTAGATTTCAAGTGCAGAAAGTCCTACAAAAATCATTAACTGCTTAGGTCATGAGGGGGCAAGCTTTACTACCCACTCTCTCCGAATCGGTGCGGCTACATGTGCAGCAGCTAACGGATCAGGAGGGTAGAGGTACAGTCCTACGTATACTTTGTAATATGACTGGTCCCTTGTCATGTGTTTGCCCATTCACCGCAATACAAGAGTATCTAACTCAGCGAGATAAACACACGGGACAATTATTGTTCTGTCACTTTGACAAATCGCCTCTAACTAGATTCCAAGTGCAGAAAGTCCTGCAAAAAATCATTAACTGTTGTGGGTCATAAGGGAGCAAACTTTAATACTCACTCTTTTCGTATTGGCGCTGCTACTTGTGCAGCGGCGGCTGGTATTGCACCAGAAAGGTAAAAAAAATGGGTCGGTGGAAATCTAACGCATACCAGGCATACATCCGAATACCCTGCCGTGACATTAGCTGTAATTGGTTTTAAAGTACATGTACACCGGGTAATACCACTGATAGAATTACTGGATCATTTACCGGTGATATATTATATAGTATGAGCGTTCAAGATTTAATTGTATTAGATAAAATGTATTTTAACATTCTTTTTGCCTGTCATTTATTAATTAGTTCCAGACAAGAATCAAGTATGGATTGTTGGCAGCAGTATCGTCAGGCGGGCAGCGTACGCCGCACTAACCCAGCCTCATGGAATGGATTTTGGGCGCGACCCTGGGAGTGTGAGGTGGTGCGGATATCCAAGGATGCATTGGGCGCAACTTCGCGCCCGGCTGCAATCTTTGTTAGCAAAAGCTACGTGTCCTCCTGTAATCCTATTAATACACCTGGGGGTAACGACCTGGGTAATATTAGGCTTGGTTATTTGAATCACCTAATAAGCCAGGATATTGAATGGATCAGGTCTCACTACCCAGATACTAATATAATTCTTTCAGACATTTTACCCCGTCGCTCGTACAGGGGGAGAGGTGCCGCGAGGCCGTTGACAGGTGCCGTGTGGCAGTAAACAGGTTCATGCGTAAACAATGGACAGGGTTGGCGGCCTCTTCGTACCTCACCCCCGCTTTAACAACTGTACCAATTTGCTACTAGAGGACGGGGTGCACCCAAATCGGGAAGGCAACGCATTAATCCTAGGCGCGATCGGTGGTACAATTTCACGTTTTTAATTTCCATGCGCATCAGTCAGGTTGGCGAATTTCGTTACACTCAATTTTGGCGGTTAATTCAGCTCAATCAAGGTAATTTTTGTAACTTCAGATCGTTTTAGTGACGGTGCACGCGAGAGATCCGCGCCAAAGTCTCACCCCTGATGATATGGGCCTTTTGCTGACTACGTTTCTGTCTATCAAGAGGATTACTCTCCTGACAATATTATTTGTAGGCGTGCACACGAGCTGAGACGCGCAGTCGCGTGGCGTATCGCATTGTATGTTGACACGTTTTGTCTAGTTTATCACGCAGGGGGTGACAGCTCATAATTGAAGTTATAATTGTTTCCGACTGGTTTTGGCCAATTAGTCAGTTTAATGTCATCCAGTCAGTGCGAGCTGGATTAATTGATTTATGTTGCTGCCTTTCCGAGCATTGAATAAAAGGGTTATGCCCAATGATACCACAAAAATAAATGTTTGAACCGTTGCACGTTATATACAGTCTGAGCTAAATTGCGCCAACCTTCGTCTGTAATAGACATTAGAAGCGGATGTTGCTATAATAAAGATTTAATGTTTTGAAATAGCACATTACATCAATTTATAGAAACTGCGCGCACTATTCTGACGCATGCCACGCCTATTAATTTCCCGCCATTGGTATAATGCTATGCGTGGCAAATCACTGTCTTCCCGGGTTTGGCTGACTGCGGATGTGTCACACAAGTTTTCCACCCACCCGCCCAGCTAGTTACTAGTCATTAACTGCATCTTTTACATTTGTTGTTGTTTTTGTTTGTTCATTTCTACAGTAAGATTTTCATTACAACAACAACCTAGCTAGTTACTAGTCATTCACTGCACCTTGTACAAATTTGTTTTTTGTTTGTTCATTTCTACAAATTCAGCTCAAACAAGGTAATTTTTGTAACTTCAGATGGTTTTAGTGACGGTGCACGCGAGAGATCCGCGCAAAAGTCTCACCCCTGATGATATGGGCCTTTTGCTGACTACGTTTCTGTCTATCAAGAGGATTACTCTCCTGACAATATTATTTGTAGGCGTGCACACGAGCTGAGACGCGCAGTCGCGTGGCGTTTCGCATTGTATGTTGACACGTTTTGTCTAGTTTATCACGCAGGGGGTGACGGCTCATAATTGAAGTTATAATTGTTTCCGACTGGTTTTGGCCAATTAGTCAGTTTAATGTCATCCAGTCAGTGCGAGCTGGATTAATTGATTTATGTTGCTGCCTTTCCGAGCATTGAATAAAAGGGTTATGCCCAATGATACCACAAAAATAAATGTTTGAACCGTTGCACGTTATATACAGTCTGAGCTAAATTGCGCCAACCTTCGTCTGTAATAGACATTAGAAGCGGATGTTGCTATAAATAACTGGACTGTTCATGAGACTGATAAATCAGTCTTCCTGAGATGTCATACTTTTGAGAATAATTTTTATGGGCAATGATTAAGAAGAGTTAATTTAACTGTGGGCTCAACAAGTTAAATAATGCGTATGGAATGACAAATTGTGAGTCATTTGTAATTGGATTTTGAATTATGAATGGAGAATATAGATACTCTTGAGAAAAGTGAACAAATATGAACTCCTGTGGCTATAAATGTTGTAATAGATATAGCCTATAATACATTATATGTAAATAAAAGGATAATGTAAATGCTATTTTTGTAATTCTGTAAATAAAATGATATTCTAATTGATGTATATAATTATAATAAATATGTAAATAAAAGGACATATTATTGTATATACCTCTGATGTCCTGGAATTTCATTTCTGACTTAGGTTTCAGAATGACACTAGAGACGCCCATGTTGTCACACGCCGCCTTTTGAATTGCCATAATACTCCTCAATGGGCTTATCACTAGGCACATGGTCCTCATCAAAATACTACCAAGAATAAAAATCATTGTTTTCCCACATCCTTCAACAATAGACAAAAGAATTATCATTATTAATATTACGACAATAGTAGGTGATATAATGATAATAATAGTAATTTAATAGTTTATCGTTCAGGTTTATTTCAACAATGTAATATTGAACAGCTTAGAAATATGAAGCATTTGTTATGATTAGTGCAAAGTTCACTACATTGAAACACTACATCACTCTCGTCTCGGCAACATCGTTAGCCTCGTTTTCGGAGCACTAATTGATATAGGGCCCCTACTTGTAAATGTAATCCCTCCCTTTAAAAGTCCTGTCGTATATTGAACTTGAAGATCTCTTAGTTGTTATGAAAAGCAAATATGACTTTTGCAACTGCTTTATGGCTGTCCTGGTGAATTAGAGTGATTTTTTCTCCAAGAAATTATTGACTTTTATATTAAGAACAGTTTTAATTGACCAATAGATACGTTTTGTCTTAGAATTGGCCAAATGAATAGCATAGCATAGGAGACGTAGACACTTGGCTATTTCTATCCGTTTCCGTCGAACTAAATTTTCTCACCACAACTAATACTGTTAGTATGATGACGTAATATGACTACCACGTGACAACATAATGGGTTCAACAAAAGAAAGTATACCACTTTGTTTATGTCATTTTGAGTAACTTTCAATTTGTTTTTGACCAAACAGGTTAGATAGGCATTTAGATCAATCTTTTAGGCATAATTTGATACCAAATTTGTCCCCTAACAACAAAGATAAACCATGATTAGCACCATTTAAAGGAAAATATCCCATTTTCAAAAAGTCGCATTTCCAATACACAGCACGAGAAGATTTGGTTAATCTGTCCATGTTCTCCCCATCCATTCCTTTACATTCAAATCCTTCACCCATGCATCAGTTTACATTTGAAATAGCCCGCGCATTGAGGGATATGCGCGGTGATCAGTACGGGATAAATACGGCATATGTGTGTGTTAACAATTGGCCTATTCTTCTCGTGCTGTGTATTGGAAATGCGACTTTTGAAAATGGGATATTTTCCTTTAAATGGTGCTAATCATGGTTTATCTTTGTTGTTAGGGGGCAAATTGTGTATCAAATTATGCCTAAAAGATTCATCTAAATGCCTATCTAGCCTGTTTAGACAAAAACAAATTGAAAGTTACTCAAAATGACATAAACAAAGTGGTATACTTTCTTTTGTTGAACCCTTTAATACAGATTTTAAGATAGAGATTTTAAGATAGAAAGAAAAAAACAGCATACCTGTAGGAAGATATCCCATGACGTTTTGTTTGTCAATGACTAGGCACTTTAGAGCTTCTGTCTGGTGTGGCCTTAATGTGTTTGGTATATTCCTAAAATTGGTATTCGTTTTCAAATCCTCAAAAAGCGTCTCGATATCGTCACAGTTAGCCATATTTTGGACAGCACTAATTGAAGGTGCTTTACTTGTTGCCTAGTATTTATACTGTCGTTTTATTTGTAATAGTTGTATAGTGAAGCTAGTTAGTAGACAATAGCTTTCATGGTGGTTTGAACGGGTTTCATCATGTATTCATTATTTTGGACGACAGGTGCGTCTCTGGTTCGATTCCAAGACATTAACATAAAGGCATTGGCGTGATGTACACGGTCTCATGCATTCCATACACGTCAGCCGGTTGGCTACGATGACAATAAAGAGACCATTATATCATTTGTTATAATAACATATAAGCTGCCTTCAGACGAGACAGGCGTAAATTCGTTCGGAGTAACGGGTCGGATTAACGATTGGTTGTGTTAAAGATCGGAGTAGTGACCGTGTGGACGGCACCCGTGTTAAAGGTATATTATGTGATCTTTTCCAGGGGACGCCCTCAATCCTCGAAACAAAAATTGGAAGCACATTTCATGCCGATTTACTTTTCTGATCATAAATCACAAATAAATTCCAAGTTACAGAGTGATACGATTCCTAATACGCTTCAAAATCATAGTATTAGAGTGAATTTAGAGTAAAATTTTTAAAAAAAATAGATTGTACCGCTCGGTACAATCTATGTTCAAATCATGATTTTGAAGTAATTAGGAATCGTATCGATCTGTAACTTATAAGATCTTTATGATTTATGATCAAAAATGCAAATCTGCAAGAAAATCTGCTTTCATAGTAAAAATCAATGATAGAGGGCGCTACGTGTAAAAGATCACATAATATGCCTTTAACTAATCCGACCTTACTCCGACCCGATTTAATCCTGAGATTTCTCAGTGGTAACGCCGTTTGTAAATCAAATACTTTGGTTTTTACACCGTTGCAAACATCTCGGTGTAGGCCTATAATAGTCGGTATCTTTTTTTCAAAATATACGTTAAACATGGGGTGTGATTTTGGGCGGAAATCCCGATAATAATGGGGTCACGTTTTACACTCAAATGGGTCTATTTTCGCGAAGATTTTCGAAAATTAGGTTTTAGTTTATTTATTTGGTCTATTTTCAAGATAATTGGCGAAAATTGGATCTAACCAAACAAAACCAATTATTTAGAAGCACATGGTCACAAAACAAGCCCATAATTGAGTAGTACACAAACTGGTCTTAAAACGCGCTTAAAAAGGCACATAATTTTTTACGTGTATTTCAATATTGAATTAGTGGTGTGCTCCCTAAAGAAGGTAATACACGATACATCGGTACCTATACTGCCTGCATCGCGTGTCAGATAACTTGTTTAACTCCTGACGAAGGAGACATTCAGTAATTCATGAATAATATTAGTGTTTTTAACCATTGTAATGAATTATGAATATTGAGTACATGTAAAATTAGGACTGCCTCAATCAATGCAATATACACCCGCAATGAGCCCAAATACCGCCTGCGGGTGTTTGTTTGTAAATACGCCGTCACGTGTACGACCTTTGACCTTTCATTTCAGACTTCCGCTTTGACTCTGGACTTAGGTTTATACCGACGGAATTTGCGTCTTGAAAATTCGCTGAAATGCAACGTTTTTGAACGATTATCTTCATTTTAAATGGTATGTACATCAAGGTATAAGTCTATACAATTGATATCACATTGAACACCGTTTGTAAATCAAATACTTTGGTTTTTACACCGTTGCAAACATCTCATTTCTTAAATCCGTGTGTCACTTATTGCTAACGTTCTAGGACTTAAGAATCAGTAGTTGATAATGGCCAGATGTTAATGATAGATGAGATTCGCAGGTCCTATGTTACTAGGACTAAGTTTTGACGTAATTATGGTTAACTTATGGTTGTGATTAGGTGAGGACTTAAATGTTTTTAGGCAACATCATTTACTGATATAGCGCTATATTTGTAGTGGTGTGTTTGTGCATTTCACTATCTTCGGTATAGGCCTAGTTTTTGGTTGTGATTTTTTCCCCTTGTGAAGGGTGGTTTTTCCACTTGACTTATTGTTACGTGATATTTCTGTCGTTGTGTGTGCAGTAATGTTGTGGCTGTGTAATATTGTTGTGCAGTGCACAGCAATTCTTATTGCTTGCCCTAGTATACTCTCCCTTGTTTTTTTCCCCGCACCAGTTGGTTAGTTTAGTTTTAGTTTTTATTTCCAAGTACTTGAGGCCATCGGTCCAAATACACAAACTATTGCCACGTTTGGTATGATTTACCATTATCAAATTCTTAGTAATGTCAGTACGTCCAGGTAAATAAATAACAATAACATTGATTTTATAACGATTATAACAACGATTATCTCCCATTCAGGTTTCTGTATCTCTGGGTGAAAGCGTTGTACACATAAAAAGCATGTGATTTGAGGGCGTACACGATTAAGACTCGATGATATTTATAAATACGACCCGATTCAATGGTGGATATGGTGGTGATTTTTTACAATAATTATTCAATCAGTCAGTCAATGATTTTTTTACTGCACTGTTTCCAGGGATGAGTGATAGTGATGTGGTTATGTTTGTGATCGTCTATGTTGAAAATTATGGATTTGGATTGGTTTTGTTGTTTTCGATTACGATTGAGTATTGATAGAGTGGTTATGATTGCGATTTATTGTGGTTTTGGTTGCGATTATGATAAGTAATAATGCGAATTGTGTCCTGTGTGGGGGGGGGGGGGGTATTGTTACGTGAATATGATTATTTTTGTTTGCAGTCGGGGTTTTGATAACGGTTGTGATCGTGTGTGTGATTGTGGGTATGATTGTGATTGTGTGGGTTTGTTTAGGATTATGATGGTGATTATGATTTTTTTAAATTTTTTATGATTGTGTTGGTACGATAATGATTGTGATTGATCGTGTTTATGCGGTATTTCGAGATTCTGATTCTGTTTCTATTCTTTTTACATTTTTACATTTTTTAGTATCATTACTCGCAGATTTGAAGTGTGTGTGTTCGTGGTGACGTTTCATTTTCATTTTTTGCAATATTTTTCATGACATGGCATTGTTCAGATAAAGTATTCCGATTATTAGTTTAATTCTATTTAGGCGAATTATGAAGTATGAGTGCGTTGTGTTTGGGAATGTGATTATGATTATGATCGTGATTATGATTGTGATTTGGATTATGATTATGATTGTAATTTGAATTATGATTGTGGTTTGGATTATGATTATGGTCGTGGTTATGATTGTGCTTTTGGTTATGGTTATGATCGTGATTATGGTTTTGGTTACGAGTGTGATTGTGATTCTGAAAAAGAAAAGAAAAAAGTTGTGACTTATTGTTTTGTGATTGTGATTATGATTTTGATTAGGATTGTGCCTGTGATTGTGTCTGTTATAATGAGTTTGATTGTTTCTGTGATATGAATTCGATTGTGATCGCGCTGTTGGATTATGATCATAATTTTCAAAGGTGATTATGATTGTTATTATGGTAATTATGTTTGTGATTGTGATTTTGATCATAGTCGTGATTGTACTTATGATTATGATTGTATCTGTTTGTGCGTGTGACTATGATTTTGATTGTGCCTTATCTATCCCCCGCACTCAGTTGGTATATCTTGCTAGTATGCATAATGTTACGATTGTATGACGTTTGGGGCTTTATAGTGTGTATTGTGTGTGTGTGGGGGGGGGGGGTTATTGTTACGTGAATATGATTATGTGTGGGTAGTCGGTGTCGTGACTGTTTGTGGCTGTGAGTGTGATTTGTTTTTTTAATTGTGATTGATGGTATGATTGTGTTTGCGATTTTTAATTGTGGTTGCGATTTTATTTGTGGTGCGATTAGGATTGTGATTTGATGGTGATTAGGATTACGAGTTCTCAAACCTTATGCTAGAGCGTGCATTTGTTCCGGGAAGGGGAGGAATTGCAGGACCAATACTATGAATGTTTGTACTTACGTCAATGCAATCATCATGGTGGTTCCAAATATGGTAATGAATTTTAATTATTTTTTGAAACATTATGTGAAATTTCAGATGATTTGTCTGCAAACGCCTGCCGCATGGAAAGTATTAATATTGATTGATGTTTGCTGTATTTGATCATATCTAATATATGTTTATTAATTGCAGTTTAAAACTGTTCGTCCAAAGAATTAATGGTTTAAATTTGATCTACGTACATTATTATAATGGATCAACCAAGAGTTTTACACATGTTAAAGGGAATACAGATTGCTTGCAGTGAAACAGCAGCAGTTGTTGCTGTCGTACATGTCGTAAGGCCTATACTTTCTAGGAGGGTCATTATTTCAGTAATGTGTTGGAGGCTGCGCCTTCAATGGTGATACAAACTGGGATTTGTACATGGTTACAATATTGTATTACATGTATGAACCTACACTTCAGGATTCAGACAATCAGCCCTCGTTGTACATCAATTGAACTATTCTGATCTACGGCTTTGGCAAGCATTTCACATTAGAAAGCTCTATAAACAGTCACAATATAAATATGCTGGGCATACAGGCTGCTTTCATGATTCGTAAGGGGCATCATAATAAATGACCATGGGTATTGTTCATCTTCAATTCTGAAGTAAATTATATCCAAATGAAATTCTTCAACACTACTGTGTATCCCTTTAAGCATCAGTAGGCGGGTAGTATGAATAGTTATCTCATTTTGTTTGTTTTGAACCATGAAAATGTTATGAATGTTAAGATATATTATCATTCGCTTGATACAGCATGACGCTTACATTTACATACGAGACACAATTGTCAATTTCATAAGGTATGATGAATAAATGATCAAATCATTATGGTCAAAGCAACGTCGGCCTATTCTGTAGGTATAACTATAAGCACCATTGGTGTTTTTAGTATTATTGATGCATCATTTAGTTATCTAACACGTAAATCGGTATTTTTGTCGAACTATTTACTTGGGCTTGCCCAATTTTGTTTTTGTTTGAAATAATCCTTACAGTAACGTTCTGGATCGTTGGTGATGGCTGTTGTAGCTATATACGCTGGTGACCCACAGCCCGTGTGAGTGCCGAGGTAACCCGTTAGCAGTGAGGCGTTGTGTCGGAAGTACTAAAGTGGCATGGACCAGGAGGCCGACGACGCTCAATCTGTTTGTAGACATTGATTATATGATTTTCTTGTAAACAGCAATAATGCTTTGTGAATGAGGTCGTTCCAAATTGCTATTGTGCAAATTGCCATTGGTGGGTCGTTTCTGAGCACTCCGGTATAGAACATTGAATGCCTTGGTAATGTGAACATCCAGCTAATCAGGCAAATCGTTGCAAGTTGCCTTTGGTTGGTTTATTCTGAATATTTCAATAAAGACTGATCAGTAAATGCCGTATCAATGAAATCGTTGTGCTATCAGGCAAATTGTTCAAATGTTGATTGAGTTTAAGCCACATATTGATTTCTAATTATTACTTCATCGTATGTCGTTAGTCATGAGTCACTTATCCTATTAAGTGGTACATTTCATTCATGTTGGTCTATTGAGAATTCAACACCGAATTGGCACGGGATAGTGTAGCAGCGGTTTTTTTTAAAACGGAGCCAAATACTATGTTTCTCGTTTTCTCACTTGAGTTTTTCGAGTTTTGCGCAGCCGGCTACTATCAGTTGAATTCTTAATGGTTGTCCTGTTTGGGCGTCCGTCAATCGGTATGTTTGGTTTGTTTTTGAAAAAGGCGGGGGTGCTGTCAAGTGCCCTCCTGCGTCAGTCCCTTGTGTGGCGTGAAGTGGGGGTCGGGCGGAGTCGGGGCGGGGGCATTTTCCGCGTCACCACTGATTGCGGTGACTGAGTCTTCCGTTGCGGGGCTCATGGGAAGTGTTTTCGCCCCGGCTCCCTCCGGCAGCTATTTCTGTCATGTCCACCTTGTGTTCGTCGTGTACACCGTTGTGTTCCTTGTATATGTCATGTCTACCTCGTCTTCGTATATCCTGTTGTCCATAGTAGTAAATGTTATAAATGAATGTGTAAATGTCATATTAAAGTCGTGGTGATATTTGATGAGTATGTCGTCGTCATAACCCATATAAATTGGGTTTGTTCTACAATAAAACTGTTCCAATGGTCTCAGCCAGTCCTGCAAATTCCTATCTCGTGTTTGTCTTATTGGTGTTTTACGGGGTGGCATCTAAGGGCAAGTATGCATTTGACAGCTTGTCTGGCGAATGCAAAATTTGCCATTTGGGACACCCTGTATTTTCGGTTGGTCACACTTTTTGGGGATGAATTGAGAGCATTGTAATTTAAATCACCCCCTTTATCGACCAACTCGCCATATGCGGTTGACTGCCCATGCGTGGCTGTGTACCGAGGTGAATAGTCGTCTGGTTGTGACGCCAGCCAATCAAAGGCTCTCTATTCTTTCGCGGTTCATTTCGGTTGCGCTTTGCTTGTCACATTTTCGGTTGAGACCATCAGGGCTAGTTGGTAAATTTCCCTCCCAGCCACCCTTTGTGCTTGCCTCTGGGGATGGAGGAGGTCATCAGGTATACTGTTGGGCACCTGGTGCTGGTAAGGTTAGGGGGAGTTGGGAGGTATCCCTCATGTGCTATGTAGGAGGGGGGTCCTGTTTGGTCCTTCATCCTTCCACACCCCCTACCTGCTTTTGCCGCAATGAGGTCCCTCTTATAGTCGGTCCCTTGTAAGGCGTGAAGTGGGGGTCGGGCGGAGTCGGGGCGGGGGCATTTTCCGCGTCACCACTGATTGCGGTGACTGAGTCTTCCGTTGCGGGGCTCATGGGAAGTGTTTTCGCCCCGGCTCCCTCCGGTAGCTATTTCTGTCATGTCCACCTTGTGTTCGTCGTGTACACCGTTGTGTTCCTTGTATATGTCATGTCTACCTCGTCTTCGCTTCTGCGCGTATTAGTTTAAAATGTTTCATTATTCAAAATTAACAAAATGGCTTCATTTTTTAAACAGGTTTCAACATTACAAGGGGTCTCGAACCACCCTATATATGTTTAAAATGATGTGGAGGACGTTAAAGACGTCATACTGGAACTTTTTAGTGTTAAAAATGCCAATTATTGCGCACCTCGCGCTTAGTAGTTTCAATGTTTCATTTTTCAATTGGGCTTCACAAACGTTTTTCGGGACCATTTTCCAGTTTTTGAGGAGAAGAAGGAGGAAGAGGAGAAGGGGAAGAGGGGGAGGTAGAGGAGGGGAAGGAAGGGGAAGGGCACAGGCGGCGCAAATTGGGGTCACTAGCACTAATTTAGTGGCATGCAACGGAGTTATGCGGCAACGTCGCTCCCAGTTGTTGACCTTCTTTGGACCACGACAGCGCAAATGTCGTTTGGACTACGTCTTTGTTGACAAGAAATGGACACGTCTGATGCGTAAGGTGCGCAATATTAAACCACAGAGCGTCCGGTCTGATCATACACTGTTGACATGCACTCTTAGCCTTCGACTTTGGAGGCCAACGAAACATGCCAAGACAGAACGCCCGCCACTCTGGCCCGCACTCCAATTGCCCGACATACGACAACGTTTCATTATCGAAACCCTGAAAAAGTATGATCACAGGACAGACTACCCAGCATTCGTGGAATCGGTTAAGCATGCTGCGGCAATAGTGCTACCCAAGCGTCGCCCTACACCGAAGGGTTGTCTGTGGGATAGCGATCCAGAAGTGGAAAAAGCCAGACACCGACTCATTCTTGCTCACCGAGCAAACCTTGTTGCGAGCTATATTCAACTAGAAGCTGATCTGCAAGCTACGTACTCGCGTCGAAGAGAGGAAATTATCCATGAAATGGCGATCGAGATCTCAAAACATCATGAGGCAGGACGTAGTCAAGCCGTCTGGAGAGCCATTGACAAAATCACAGGACGAAAAAAGCGCCCCAATGCCATTGTTGCTGCAGAATCCATCGAAGCTAGGTTGGTTAAAACAGCTAGCTATTTTCATGGACTCCTCAATGTACCCCCTGTTGATCTGGATCTTACTCCTCTAGACGCACTGCCACAGGCACCCGACGTGAACACGGGTCCAATCACAATGGAAGAACTCCACACATCTGCTCGACTAACACCTTCTGGCAAGTCAGCCGGTCCTGACGAGCTACCATCTGACATTGTTGGCGTTCTTCCACTCCTGACCTGTGTTCTTCCCATCATGAATGACATGCTCGCCGGCGAGGAACCTCCACAGATATGGCGACGCTCCACCATCGTCGCCATCCCAAAGGGAAGCAGCACTCTTTTGACCAACCAGCGTGGACTTAGCCTCATGTGTGTCAATGCTAAACTGTTCAACCGTGTTCTGCTAGTTCGACTTCGGGAGCGATTGGAGATGTTACTATTGCCATGGCAGGCAGGATTCCGACCCGGACGCAACACAGTCGAGCAAATCATATGTCTCCGAATGGCAATCGACGCATGCCGTTCTAGAAAACGAAGCATTGTTATAACCTTTGTAGATTTCTCCAAAGCATTTGACTGTGTTGATCGTAAGGCCCTAAAAGACATTTTGGCTTTATACGACACTCCTGTGACTTTCATCAACGCCATTATGTCCCTATACACTGATACCGCTGCGTGCGTTCGTACATCATCTGGTTGCACCGATGAGTTTGACACAACTTCGGGAGTACTACAGGGCGACACGCTGGTACCGTACTTATTTGTGATAGTCATGGACTACATCATGCGTACATCGCTCACCACTGAGGACGGTTACACTGTGAGAAGGCGCATGTCCGCACGTCATATTGCCGTCAGAATCCCTGCTCTTGCATATGCAGATGACGCTGCACTGATGTCCGACAACGGAGAGGCTGCCCAGCGCCAATTGCACCGTTTCGAGACAGCATCAGCAAAGGTCGGCCTTCGTCTAAACGCCTCTAAAACCAAGGTCATGTTTGTTGGCGACACTCCACACACGGACATTCATACCACATCAGGTGTCACCCTTGCGGTATGCGACGACTTCTGCTATTTGGGATGCGATGTGGCAGAGAACATTAGTGCTTTCCAACGACGGCGACAGATTGCATGGGTTGCAGCACGAAAACTCACAGCTGTGTGGAACAGTTCAGCCAGCGACGGCGCCAAAATGCAGCTGTTCAAGTCTACCGTGGAATCTGTCCTCTTGTACAGTTGCGAAGCTTTGGCAATTACAGAAACATTGGGCAGTCGCATTGATGCATCTCATCGTGCCCTGATGCGCTACTGTCTTGGCGTGCACTACCCGGAGCGGCTCTCAAATGACAACCTGTATGCCCGCGCACTGATTGAGCCCGCGACTCTGACACTGACCCGTAATAGACTTCGTCTGGTAGGCCATGCCCTCCGGAGACCAGAACTGCCACTCGCCATGTTCCTGCACCCCAAAAACCAGGCAACTGAACCGTACCGCCTCGGTGGCGCACTACGCCGTACATATCAAGCGCAGCTCCAAGAGGACTTGAGCGCCATAGGCTTACAACCTAATGCCGCCGTTGATGCCGCCCAAAACCGAACTGAGTGGCAGCGGCGTGTGAAGGCACTGAAATAACAATAGACACAACGCCTCGTGTCCCTAAAGAATGAAAGACACGAGTAGCGTCAAATTGATGAAATTGGGGTTGTTACGGGGTCACGTCCCCATAGTTTTAATATGGGAGACATTAAAAACGTTATACTCATGATACTGAACCTTTTTAGGTTTGAAAATTCCCATTTTTGCGCGCTTCGCGTGTATTAGTTTCAATGTTTCATTATTCAAGTGTTACAAAATGCCTTTAGGAATGTTTTTCTGGACCATTTTAGTTCTAATTTGAAATTGTGCGCACTTTTCTCACATTTTTCTATTCAAATGGGTAACGAACCACCATTAATATTCTAAATATTATGTGGATGATGTTAAAAACGTCATACTGATTCTTTTAAGTGTTAAAAAGGTCAATTTTTGCGCGCTTCTGCGCGTATTAGTTTCAATGTTTCATTATTCAAGCTTTACAAAATGGCTTCATTTTTTTCTACAGGTTTCAACATTACAAGAGGTCTCGAACCACCCTAAATATTATAAAAATTATGTGGAAGACGTTAAAAACGTCATACTGGACCTTTTAAGTGTTAAAAAAGCCAATTTTTGCGCGCTTCTGCGCGTATTAGTTTCAATGTTTCATTATTCAAGCTTAATAAAATGGCATTAATTTTTTCTACAGGTTTCAACATTACAAGAGGTCACGAACCACCCTACATATTATAAAAATTAAGTGGAAGACGTTAAAAACGTCATACTGGACCTTTTTTAGTGTAAAAAAGTCAATTCAAAGCGCGTGTAGTACATGTAGTTTCAATGTTTCATTTTTCAATTAGGCTTCACGAACGTTTTTCGGGAACATTTTAGTTCATGCGCGCTTAGGGTACATTTTTTCTACAGGTTTCAACATTACAAGGGGTCTCAAACCACCCTACATATTCTAAATAGTTATGTGGAGGATGTTCGAAACGTCATACTGAACCTTTTTATTGTTAAAAATTGCACATTTTTGCGCGCTGCGCGCGCATTTGTTTTACACGTTCCAACATTATGGGTCTCGAACCACCCTTAATATTCTTGCTTCAAAATGCTGATTCTTTGCCTTAAAATGCCTAAAAACCCCGGAGCTTAGTGGGGATGGTGGGGATATTGTTAAAGTTAGAATTTAATTGCGCACACTTTGTGTTTGGATTTCACACCTGTTACCTTATAGTAATACCTGATATGCAGCAATAATTGTTTTTTAGTTAGTAGGCATGTGAGAAAATTCCAAAATTACTTTTTCAGAATGCTGAATCTTTGACTTAAAAATGCCGAAAACCCAGGAGCTTCGCCCCTGTACCCCACAATGTTGCCCCCCCCCCCCCCCCCCCCCCCCCCCCACACACACACAAATGACTCCAGGATACGCCATTATCACCAGTAAGGCTTTTTGGGTTGGAATATGCTTTAGATTAGACCGTGGACTAATTTGTCCCTTAAAGCCTGGTGTAGAAAATGTTCTGGAGTTTATAGGTGCCTAAGTTCACATCATTCGCGATTAAGCATTTAATATAACATTCAAAGTTGTCTTCCGAAGATTTAAAGTTTCCAATTCTAGCCCAGATTGCGCATTAACGTGGCTCTTTCTTTTACACTCACGAAAATGAGAAAATATTCTCGATACTCGTCGCCACTGTTAATAACTTGAAAGCTGTACACAATAATGACTTAGTCTCGTTTGAATCTTTGTTTACTTCGTTTATTTTACCTGTGCAGCGCCATGTTAGATGTGCTCCGGGGAATTGTGGGTAACCAATTAAAGGGATAGTACGACAATTCAATACATATACTCAAAGGAATACAGTTCTATTCATTAAACTATGCATTACATGGTAGGAAAATAATTATCTAATGTATATTGACTATTTTTATTGAATACAGAGCTAAAATGTTCAAGTAAACGAATTTAAACTACACATCCCCAACGTGTGATGATTTGAAATTCGCGCCCGGTTGTCTGTGTCGAAAGTGCTGTTGGGATTTTAGTGACGATGACATCACAATATTGTGATGTCATCGTCACTAAAACATCCTCATCAGCAACAGGTCGCTGGACGGTATAGTTCAATGCATAATTCGATAATATCAATACTTGAAACAGAGATGCGGACATCTCGTAACTGTTTAGTCATAGCTTTGATTAAACCCGATCACATTATGACCCGATCACATTTTCGTAACACAGAATTATTTCAAACATACGGAGATTTTCATATCATATGAAAGCTCGTATTTTTCTCATCATCATACTAAAATTTGACGGCCGAAATCGGTATAATTACGGAGAAATCGATGAAATAGCGTTGAATTACCGCGAATTGTGGTAACCACCGATCTAGTTTGTGTACTACTCAATGGGTACAGTTCACAGCATCTTGTGCGTCTAAAATAAGAACTATTAGAGCTATGCAACTCAAACTTTGGAACACGACTTTTTTAAGGATGACCTTTCATGTGGAAATCGGAACATCTACCTTTAATATGACGACGTTCATACATGTGACTTTTTTCTTTCTAAAGCCGATTTTGTCTTTACGCGGTACTTTTAAAAACTTGAGATACACAAGCATCGATTCAAATTAGATTTCAAGAAAAAAATGTGTTATTTGAGCGTAAGTTATCTTAAAAGGTCACATGAGTAAAAATAACAATTTATGTAATTGTACGTGTAATTGGATATGGCCTGTCAGTAACGTTAAAGCGAATGTCGTATCTATCCCATCTATCGTTTTTCTCTGATGTAATTGATGGTTATCACTTGTCGCGTGTAATTAGATTTGTATACATGTGTATTTTTTTCTCAATCTGCCAAATCCTCAGTTGTATTTTTGAATTGTATATCATTGATTAATCAAACCAGCGGACATCCTTTCGATATGCGCGTAGTATCTTAAGTTTAAAATAATACTTCCGTTACGTGGGTGCCACGCAAAAAATTGTAAGAGACAGAGAGAGGGGGTGTTGTTATGAAACATTCATATTATCTAAAGTTTATTTGTCCATATTTGGTAATAGTAAACAAACCCCTGACAAACTATAGTTCGAGAAGAGACTCTCTACTAGATGTTTTTAATGGTGCCGAACACAAGGTTGACCCAATACATGCCAAATTTGTTAAGACATCGCTCGCTTTCAGAATGTCGTGAATTTGTTAAGATGTCAATTGCTTTCAGAATGTCTGAAATTTGCGGAAGCATCACTCGCTTTCAGAATATCGTAAATTTGTGAAGGTATCACTCACTGTCCGATTGTCTTAAATATGTGAAGTCATCATTCGCTTTCAAGATATCTTAAATTTGTCACTTTCAGAATGTCTCAAATTTGTGATGGCATCTCTCCTTTAAAAATATCCCTTAACCTTGATCCCCTGGTGTCCACTGGTGTGAGTTTGTGTGGTTTCAGAAAGGATTAAGACATATTTCGGACAGACAGGTAAATTGATTGTCAGAATGTTTTAAAATTGTGAAGGCGCATCTGAAAGTGACTACCTCCTTGAGTGATCTTGCCAGTTTATAATGAAGTATTTGACACATATTGTACAAATGGCAGGTTGTACATCTTCATCAATGTATCCTTCTTGTTTATAGCGTGAACACGTGGCAGAGATTTCCTTCCCTTCTACGCAAAATTTCACTTTTCAAATAACCATGATACCACTCTGTCGGTACATCTGGACGAGTTAGACTGGTATTAAGCCTCTATTACTGAATAAAGCTGTGTAATCCTTTAATCCTTTAACACAGTTTAACACAGATTTTGCCACTGCTAGGCTAATTCTGCACGGAATGAAGGACAACCCGATTTACGCCATGTTGGTTTGGCACAGTTACATCCCCGGCATCACCTCCTCGTCCGTACCTACCTCCCTTTACGTGATCCCCTTCTGTACCGTAAGCTATACAATTACGTGGTTAACTTTCTCCCATCGCAATATACACAGCTTTTTGTGTTGCATGCTTGGTACAAATATAACGAGATTTCCCCGCACGGTGTAATGTTGCGGTAATGTGTATTTACACGTGCATTGTTGGCCTGCATCGTTATGGATTCGTCGGAGAAACAATTTCTACAAAGTTGTGGACTGGATCTGAAGGATAAGAAGGCTATAAGATTGACAACCTTTACAGTTTGATAAACATTTCTTTTAGATCCTTGGTTCAACGGAATTTAAGCCTGTGTGTATGGACCGGATCCGCGCCTCGGGAGTAGTAAAGCTTATTTAAAATTATTTGTGCATGCAAGTTGCCTGCATTCCAGTTATTTGATTTAATGATTTGCCCTGTGTAAAATTTACCAATTTCAGGCGAGGTACTTTTTTTTTACCCAATGTTGTGTAACTGTGTTTACTCAGAAATGTGTAAAATAATGTTACCATACATTGTGTCTCTTTCTACACAATTCTGTGTAATATGAATGGATCTACGACGCTGCAATAATGAGAAGCATTACGATTATACTTGTGAATTAATAATCATGCGGCTTTTTATTCCACTTAATATAACAATAACAAAAACAAACACAAACTGTGTACAAAAATTACACATAGTTGTGTAAAAAGGGAACCTAGTCAACGTTGTGTAACATTTTACCCATCTACACTGTGTACAAAAAGTACACATAGTTGTGCACAAAATATACCCCACTGAATTGTAAAAGCTGTACCCCACCATGGTTGTGTAAAGTTTACCCCATTGGCATGCAGGTTCCCTTTTTACCTACATAATGTGTAACGTTTTGCCCAACTTCGTGTAATTATTTTTTGCTGTGTGAATAAGCTGTTGTGACGCTAAATTTATATTGATATTATTAATTCTATTAGGTATTTTCATATCTAGAATTCAGGCCATGATTGACTTGAAATGGCAACACCGTACTTCCGTATTCTGAATCCCATTCAGTCTACGCGCCAATATCTCTGACCAATTCAAGTCGTCGTGCCACGCTAACAACACCTCATGATAAGTTTAGGCCATATAGTTTTCAATTCACACAACAGGACTAGTGAGCTCTGAATTACAGAAGCTCACGATTGATGCGTGTCATGTCATTTCTTTAGGATAGTCTAGATGCTGGGTGCTGTGTTCGTTTATAATATGAGTAAGTGAACTATTTATGTTGAATTAATAAAATGTATATATAAATAACTTGGAAGCTATATCCGTTATATTTATTCTGTGTGTTTTGATCCCCTCTCCGCCATGCGAGTATTTTCCCTAAAACCACGTCACAATATCTGGTGGAGAATTCGTTCGTTTTGATATTTTTATGTCAATGTTTTATTATTCCGGTCAATTTACCAGCCCCCTTCATTTTGAATAATTAGGACTGTAGCTACAAAGTTGTATATGTATTTTGTTGTTCATCGCATCCAGTGTCGACGACTATAACTCAGCGTGGTGAGACGGTTTGAATTCAGGTAGCATTTTGTTGGTATGCACTGCTGAAATTTAATTATATGTCTATTGAAATTTGTTTTATAGACCCAGAAAGGTCTATTAAAATTGTGTTTAAAATAGTATACACGAAATACATGTAGTATGGCCTATCAATATTTAGGTCTTATTTACGCTGGCAATAATGGGCGCATTCTACATGTTCAACGTGGCAAGTCGATAAAGTCTTTTATATAATTGTTCCGATTTGCAAGTCTCTGATAATCTGGTTCAAAAGTGCATGACCACGGTCTGATATCCATTGATAAACAAATTTTAATCCGAGATTGA
This sequence comes from Ophiura sarsii, assembly GCA_035610835.1. NCBI lineage: Eukaryota > Metazoa > Echinodermata > Ophiuroidea > Amphilepidida > Ophiuridae > Ophiura > Ophiura sarsii. The sequence continues at coordinate 46,017,350 of CM069451.1, read as the reverse complement.
AATTCTCGAGCGCGGTAAAATTCTATTGTGAAGATTTTATAAGCTCTTCTACTGGACAGGTGCGTTTCAGACAGACAATTTCTTCGGATGAAATAAATCTTGTTTATTTTTGAATGGACTGATTTCTAAATCAAGATATATAATATTGATACACTGCACTGCAATTGAATAAATATTTTATAAATTCAGCTGTAACTTGGGACTTTATTCATTTAATTTGATGTCAACTTTAAATTGTTGACTTGGATTTCATTGAGCTTTTAATTTTTTTTCTCATTGGTGAATTTAAACTTCATCAATTAAGTTCATTGTTAGTCTATTAATTAAATTTAATCGTCAATCATAATCAATACATTTTAATTGATAATCTTAATCAAGTTTAATAATTAATCAACTTGGTTCATGTTCAGATTTTTCAAATTTTGATTGAATTTGAACTTGAATTTTGATCTTGAACTTGAGATTGACTAAATTTTTGTTGATTAAATTCCGAATTCTCTTTGGAATTAGCTTGTGATTTTGACATAGATTGTTAAAAAGGCAATGAGCGATAGCGATAGCGATAGTGATAGTGATAGTAAGTCTGTTATATCACTTAATAGTATAGAGGAGGTTGAACTTGACGTAGCAAATATGGCTAAATATGATATGCATAATTGCGATATTAAATATTCTGGTAATCCAGATGATGACGTAGATAACTTCATTAGTAGATTTGAGACGTATGCTGAGCTGAGAGATTATACCGCGCCAAAATCTATACTTGCCTTACAAACAAAAGTTTATGGAAATGCTCGCGTCTATTTGGATTCAATTCCTGATGCAGATAAGAATACCATAGCCAAGATTAAAGATTTACTTAAAAGTAATTTCGAAGGTTCATCTTGGAAATGGAGCGTCGAATCTAAGCTGTTGTCGCGTAAGCAATTGACATCAGAAACACTTGACGACTATGCTTGTGAAATAATAAGATGGTGCAAGCAGGTTGGTAAATCTGAAGCAGAAAAATTATCTATTTTTGTTCGTGGTCTTTTGCCTTCTGTCAGAGCGTTTGTGTTTTCAAAAGAACCTGAATCATTTAAACAAGCACTAGACGCCGCGAGATTGGGAATTTCAGTACAGCAAACGGCAAATGACTCGCTATTCGCACCCGCACAGTCACAAAATACTGAGCCCCAGGTAAATAGCATTAATTCTGTTCTGGACACACTGACGGGAGTCGTGTCTAATATAGCCACCAGAATGGAGAAATTAGAACACGACAAACATGTCTCTTTTTCTTCCCCGCTAGATCGTACTTACAATTCAGATCGTATAAGTAGTTCCTCTCAACCTAGGCATCAACCTAGTCAAACTTGGAATCAACCAAGGCAGTCACAGGCCCCCTATAGATCGTACAGAAAATTAGTATGCAATAGGTGTGGTCGTGTGGGACATGGGTGGAGAAAATGCTATGCCAAATTTGACGTAAATAGGAATCCTTTAAACTAATAAACCCATCTGCTCGACAGAAAAAGAAACATGTTCCACGACATGTAGATGGGTTAAGGTTTCAAAGATTTGAACATGTAAGAGGTGTATACCGAAATGACAATGCAAACCGTGTACCTCTTGATTTGAACAGACAGACATTTGGACAAAAATCGAATTCCAGTTTTTCACAAGCGCATATTGAGATTAATTTGTCTACGTTGAATACCATAGCAGCATTTGTTAATGGTAACCCTGTTCAATGTTTGATTGATACAGGTGCTTCTGTCAACATTATTGATCACGATTGGTTTCATGCTAATCTTTCCAATTTGCGTTTTTCTATAGAAAAATCACGTGTAGCTGAAGCACGCGCAGCAAATGGTAGTAGTTTGGAAATTACTGGATTCATAGTTTTGTCCATATCTGTCAATGGCACACAATTTCCTGTACCTATGAATATTGCTCGTAACTTAAGTACACGTATCATACTTGGGTCTCAGTTTTTAAACAGGCACTGCGCAAGAATAGATTGTGAATCTCGTACACTAAGACTTGCTAAGGAGAGTAAAATACTTGTCATTGAGAAACAGGAAATTCCTGCTCACACTCAGTCTGTTGTGTGCGCAAGACTGTCAAATAAATTGCCATTCAATACAATTGGTCTCTCTCATGGAGGTAGGCGTGTCTCTGCATTAGGTGTATTGATCGCGAATACTGCTTCTAGTGTACAGAATAACTGTATTCATTTATTAGTTATGAATACTACTGATGAACCAATAACTTTGTACCCTCGTACTAAATTGGGCATTTTTTCTCTCGTTGACCCGCATAGGATTCACTCCTTCCCCGATCTTGAGAAAAACAATGTTAACAATGTTAATATAAGGCAAGCATCCGCGGTAGCTAGCGATGTAAACAGTAAACAAGATTCAGTAAAGGAAGTCCTTTCAAAAGTGAATTTAAATACTGATCACATGTCAGATACTGAAGCATCTGAAATCAATGGTTTACTCACTGAATATATTGATATATTTCAAGTAAAAGGGGGTCCTACTGGTAATTACTCCCGTGTTAAACATGCTATTAACACTGGTGATCACCCTCCTATTAGATCTAGACCGTATAGGCAAGCTCCTCACATTCAAGCCGAAGTACGTAGACAAGTCCACGAAATGTTAGAACAAGACATTATAAAGGAGTCAGCAAGTCCTTGGTCCTTTCCAGTATGCATGACACCTAAAGCTGGTGACCCAAATACTTATAGATTTGCAATTGATTTTAGAGCCTTGAATAAGATTTGCGCACGCGATAACTTTCCGTTACCTAACATAAACGATGCTTTAGATAGTTTAGGTGCAGCTAAACCAAATTTCATTACAACTCTTGATCTTGCGGCTGGATATTGGCAAATAGGCTTGGAAGAAAGTTCCAAATCTAAAACTGCATTCATCACTCAAGATGGCCTATATGAATTCCAAAGAATGCCATTTGGTTTACATAACGCCCCAGCCACTTTCCAACGAGCTATGCAAGAAGTTTTGAGAGGTTTGAATTGGAAATTCGTTCTCTGTTACTTAGATGACATAATTATATTCAGTAGTTCTTTCTCCGAACACATGGACCATTTAAGGCAAGTTTTCGATAGGTTGCGCGCAGCTGGTCTAAAATTACAACCTAAGAAATGTACTTTTGGTCAAACTGAGGTCAAATATTTAGGTCACGTAGTGAACAAAGATGGTGTAGCAACAGATCCAGCAAAATTGAAAATTGTCCAAGATTGCCAAAGTAACCGAAGTCAAATCTTTTCTTGGATTTGTGGGATATTATCGAAAGTTCATAAAGGACTTTTGCAAAATTGCTGAACCACTAACCAATTTAACTAGAAAAGATGTATCTTTTGTTTGGGATCAAAGTTGTCAAGAAGCATTCAAAACGCTCAAACGAAAATTGTTAGAGCCACCAATTCTAGCATATCCAAATTTCGATGGCACAGAATTCATATTGCAAACCGATGCTAGTCGTACTGGTTTAGGTTTTATCTTGGCCCAAAAGCAGGATGGCAAGGAACGTGTGATATCCTATGGTGGAAGAGCATTACATGATGCGGAAAGAAATTACACTGTTACAGAAATTGAAGCTTTGGCAGTTGTCGAGGGAATCAAGAAATATGCTCCATATTTGCAACATAGTATCAAATTCACTGTTGTAACTGATCATTGCGCTTTGAAATGGCTCTTTGGTATTAACAAAAATACCGGAAGTCGATTAGCGCGATGGGCACTTAAACTGCAGTCATATAAGTTTGATGTAATTCACATTCGTGGACGCCATAATGGTAACGCTGATGCATTAAGTAGAATAGATTATGACAGAATGGATATTTGTACTGATTGCAATCATTCTCATTCCAAAGTCACTGATGCTGTAGAAGTTAATAAGGTAGCCTGGGTAAAGTCGGGATTAGACGAGATGGTGAGCGACATCATACAAAATCCTAGTAATGATGTGAACTCTCGTCCTACAGTAAACGTGGTTAGAAATCTTCGATTTCAAAAAGGGAAACGTGTTGAGAATGACAAAGATTCAGTCAAGCCAAATATTCCAAACTTTCCAAATGAGCTCAACTTAGACAAATTCAAACAAGTTTTGTTGACGGATATATTTGCGGGATCAATGTTGCAATATCTGGAAAACGATGAATTGCCAGATAATGCTGTTAAGGCTAGGAATGTAGTTTTACAGGCTGATCAGTACTATGCACACGAAGGGTTGTTGTATCACATTTGGCATACTCCTGCTAAAGGGCACATGCCTGAAAGAAATGTCCATCGTTTGTATATACCCGTGCAATTAATTGATACAGTTCTAAATAACTGTCATGATCACGTGTTAGCCGCACATTTTGGATTTCAGCGAACCTACAATAGAATCCGTCAACGTTACTTTTGGAAATGCATGTATCGTGACGTAGACAACTGGGTCCGTTCATGTATTTCTTGCTCTCAACGAAAAACTCATAGACATAAAGTACTAGCCCCAATGGTAACTATGAAAGTGCCAGGCGCTTTCGAACGAGTAAGTGTTGACATTTTAGGTCCTTTACCTATTACCACTTCAGGTAATCGCTATGTACTCTGTTTTTCAGATCATTGTACTAGATGGCTAATTTTGGTACCATTGAAAGTTACTGATGCGTCAACCATTGCTCGCGCATTCTTTGATTATGTAATTTGTGAACATGGTTGTCCTCAAACCTTGTTGAGCGACAGAGGTCAAAATTTCCTCTCCAAGATTGTATTGGAAGTTTGTCGTATTATGCGCACTCACAAACTGAATACAAGTTCATATCATCCTCAATGCAATGCAATTCAGGAACGTTTTAATGCAGTAATTCTGGATACCATTTCACATTATGTCAATGAATACCAAAGCGATTGGGATAAGTACATAACAGCTATACAATTTGCCTATAGAACAACTCCCGCTGAAAATTCAGTCGGATTTAGTCCCTTCTTCTTGTTGTATGGTAGAGAGGCAAGACTTCCGATAGACGTTACACTCCTAGCACAATGCAAATATCCAGATAAGACACTTCGTGAGCACATTCACAATCTGGTATCACAACTCGAAGTATTTAGGGACATTTCAAAACGTCATGCTGAACGTAATCAAGCCAAAATGAAAGAGCGTTTTGATGATCGTGCGCAAGATGTTCCATATCAAGTTGGGGATTCAGTTTGGATTTATATACCTGCATTGCAACAAGGATTGTCACGTAAACTCTCAAAGTTCTGGGCGGGACCCTTTCTACTAGTCGAACAGACTGGTCCTGTAAATTTCAAGGTGCGAAATCTTGAAAACAACAAATTGGTAACATCTACTGTACATGTTAACCGTATGAAATTTGCATATAATAGATTTGTCCGTCCAAGCAATGATACTCCCCCTGTGGATCCTGAAAATAGAGATCCAATTCCAGGATTAGTTCTAGACGATTGTCCTGATGATATATTTGAACAACTTTTGGCTACCCATGAGTCTGACAAGAATCAGATTCCAATTATTCCAGGTTTGCCTCCTATTCAAGATGAAACTCCAGAATATGTGATAGAGCGTATTCTCAGGGGACGTTTTAAAAATAAACGTCTTGAGTATTTGATAAAATGGCAGGGCTTCCCAAATTCAAGAAATACTTGGGAACCAGAGACTAACCTAAACGCGGCCGCTTTAGAATCTCTGAAAGCTAACCCAGTCAAAATTACTGGCAAGATGTAAAGCCAGCGGGCAAGAATCATTGCAGGAACAGAGTCTGAAACAGCAAATAAATAAGTAGTATTGAGAAAAGTGTACAAGTATAGAGAACACAGAGGAAGCAGTGAATAAAATTTATAGTCCGTAGGCTGAGATATGTCATGGTATGAGTATTACAATTCTTATGACACAAAATGTGTTATTTTGATAAAATTGTTGAATGAGAGCAATTTGTAATTTGGGCAACATTGCCTGAAAGTGTGTGTTCACTTTCGTTAATTTGTATATAGAAATGATTGTTGCAAAGAATTGCACACAATGATATTCTTCATGTAGAAAGTTTGAATTTATATAGTTGAGCAAAAATGCGGAAATGCAGTATGATCAAATAAGTGTTATATTTATTTGTATCTTTTCGGAAGAGGCATATGTTGTGAGGTTTTCTGGCAACATTAGTCTCACATGAATAGACGCAAACAAAAGAAAGTTTAATGTAAATTACTAAATATTTCAGTAGTGCTACCTTTGTCTTGTTTTGTCTGTCTTGTATTGTCTTGTTGTGTACACATAATATATAGTCACCATTGATGACTATTTAATTTTAAAGGGTCACAAAAACGTGATTTCTTTGAAATAAGAAAAATATGTTTCCGTATGAAACATCGAAATTGGAAGGAAATTTTCCAATTCTTTTGCGCTTCAACTTTTGCTGAAACCTTTAGACCGCACACGTTAATCGGAGGATTATGTATGAGAGTGTGTGTTTGTGTTAGGCCATTTAAGGGATCGATCCCGTATGCGTGTTTGTTCAGAAAAAATCCCTCTTTACCGTGTGAGCGTAATCACTTGGAATTTTTCGCGTGCATTCCGGGTTAATACGGTCGCAGGTTTCCACAGGTTTGGCGTCGCAGAAGATTAATAATAAATTTGTATTTAAGGCCACTCGTTTAAAAATAAAATAACATTCTCTGAGAGTTAAAATTATACAACCTGATATTAGATGCCGTCAATTTGGCAGACGGAAACATGGATAAAGCACATGTTAAATTTTGTGACGAAATAAATAATTCGTTTCTATATATGATAAAGATATCAGTTTCTTTTATAAATATTTCACCCAGCATTCTTTAAGTTAAATTGTCAGGTGTCAATTTTGTTAGGAAGGGCGTATGTTGTGACGCTAAATTTATATTGATATTATTAATTCTATTAGGTATTTTCATATCTAGAATTCAGGCCATGATTGACTTGAAATGGCAACACCGTACTTCCGTATTCTGAATCCCATTCAGTCTACGCGCCAATATCTCTGACCAATTCAAGTCGTCGTGCCACGCTAACAACACCTCATGATAAGTTTAGGCCATATAGTTTTCAATTCACACAACAGGACTAGTGAGCTCTGAATTACAGAAGCTCACGATTGATGCGTGTCATGTCATTTCTTTAGGATAGTCTAGATGCTGGGTGCTGTGTTCGTTTATAATATGAGTAAGTGAACTATTTATGTTGAATTAATAAAATGTATATATAAATAACTTGGAAGCTATATCCGTTATATTTATTCTGTGTGTTTTGATCCCCTCTCCGCCATGCGAGTATTTCCCCTAAAACCACGTCACATGGGTCGTATGTATCCCGATGTGTATCAGATGGATCATGGAAAAAAAATTCTTGAAATTGTCTAGTGATAAACCAACTGCGCCTTTTGCCATGTTTGCCCCAACTCTTCCATCTCCTCTGTCTCACACCCATGTCCGCCATTGCCACCATTTGATTCTATTGTCAGTTTATACGAATTTATCAGCGAATCGGTCGAAATGTATACATTTCCTCCGTCTTGCCCCGCATTTCCATCTACTCCATTCGCACAATTCTCTCCCTCATTTTTACATGTTTCGCTTTTTCATGCGCTCTTCCACTTGCACCCGATATATCCCATTTATGCTCACCAGTTACACTTTACAGTGATCTCTTTTGAGGTTATGTGGAGATTTAATAGTTCCGTGCCACATGTCACGTTTCGCAGGCTGATATGGTCAGCTTCTTTTAAGAATTAAAATGCTTTTGCTATTTGGAACATCTTGTAGCCTAGTGTTTATTTTATTTTATTTTTATTTATTCAACTGGCTATCAACACCAACATATAAACAACACAATAAAGGAGGTCTGCTGAGTAGCCAGGGAGCACTGAAAGCACAAACTCAGCAAAGCTCTACAATCACCAGAAAATAAAAAACATACACAGGTATAAATATAAATAGACAAAAAATAAAAATTACAAGAAAGGCAACACACTATACATCATTTTCCTTATAGTCACTTAGTCGCTTAAGATTGGTTTTAAAAATTTGTTTGCTAGATGTGGTGAGAGAGTCTCTAATTGATGATGGAATAGAAGACCATATAATTGGGAATTGAACCAAGAGGCAAAATTTGTAGGAGTCGGTCTTAGGAGTAATATATTGTTTGAATGATAACTCCTTGTGTCTAGGATTAATACGCCACCTGCAAAAAAGAAATAAACTGGCATTAAATACAATGTAATATAACATTATAACATAATATATATAACATTACAATGGACTCAATGCATAGCATGTCTATGAAAATGTTCTTTATATCAGTTCCATGAACATTTCCGTTATATCAGTCCCATCATATTATGTTATGCTTGATTTTAAAGTATAGCCATAATTGGTTACACCAATGTAAACATGTATGCCTATCTTTCATCTTTCTCTTAAGCTTCTCTTTCTCACATACATTCTTTATACATAGTTGTATTTTTATTTCATAACATTTATTTTTAGATTAATGTTTGATAAGGTCTTTAGGGTTTTTCATCACTGTGTTGGCGCTTTTTGGTTTTCGTTTGACGAATAGAATGATAAGAATAATAAGGCATAGCATAAATCGTTTGGTATTACTAAATAAAATGCATTAATCGGATAATTGTTTGCATATAAATGAATTTGAACGCACAAGATGACACGAGCCGCGATCGCTTGCGAATTTGATTGCAGTAATTTAAAAGCGTGACAAAAACATTACATTGATTACTTTCTTGGTTGAATGCCGATATTACTAAATATAATGCTTTTATTTGGAAATCGACATTCAATCTAAAACGTTCAATCAATTTAGCGCGAATTGAAACTACGGAAATGCTAAATATTCAGTGCATACGCGTACAGTATTGGCTTCACAGCTTTTCACAAATAACGCTGTAGCAACACAGACTTATGGTCTTTGATATGTTTTGCTATATCAGTATAGAGTCTCACCTCTTTTTTGAATATGATGTAGAGGTTCGTTCTGACTTTTAGAAATGTGCTCTTGTCGTTTCTGAATTTACACCACGTTTTAAGAATTGTGTATTTTCCCAAAGTAAGTAGAGTATTAAGGAATCACACCACTAAATAGGGCTCCATAGGGATATGTACAAAAACACTGATATAAAACTCTGTTTCAGACCACTAAATTGCGCACTTGGACCTTGTAGAGTGATTTTTTCTTAAAGATGATCACATTTTCTCACCAAAAAGTGAAGAAAATAGGTAGGTGAGCCTGCTCGATTTTCCAAAATACGCCCATGGAGTTGACTACCTCTCTGACGGGCTTGAAAATATCGCCGTAATCGGCAATGTTTCCAGTAAAAAGCACAAATTTGAAAGATCTCTCAAAATTTATCTAGATGATATTCACAGTTTATAGTCAGGGTGCATGTAGGTGATGTCCCATTAATCATAACTAATCAAAAATCATAGGCATTTACGGAATTGTATTACTGTCAAGTCTTTTTAAATTGAGGATTTTGTGATGCACACTTTCCGATTCTAGCTTTAAACACCGACTTAAGGGTAGGGGATACCCCATTTAGTGTAGTGCACCCTTAACGACATGTATATTATCGTTATCTCGTACTCTCTTTTTATCTTGAAACCCAGATTGAGTGTTTCGAAGTTTACATTAATGTTTCGATTGAACGTTATATAGATTAATTCGGCTATATCGGTCCAAAAACACTTTTAAGTGTTTGTTAAAACAGGTGACATGAAGTAAATACATGTTCATAATCATCTTGAACATTGCATACGATTCATAGATTTGAATTTTACATATTCCATGTATGTAGGTGGGTTCCACATGGTAAAATATTGTGTAACAGTTTGAAATTAAATTCCACCAACTTCAAATGCTTTGTTAGGTTAATTGTTTGGTTTGGCCAGATATCATTCCATTCAATCTGACGCTGGAAACGTCGATTCCAAAAAGTTTCGCAAGTTGCTTGAGAAGCCTTATTATCTATTATAATCGAATAAACCATTTTACCTGTTATTTTATTCAGATCATATTGAGTGTAATGTTCTCCATTCCATTGAAATGAATTTCGATGTTTTGTACAATTACCATTGTCTTCATGGTCTTGACTCTTCAAAAATGGTTCGCCATGGTTTTGGTAAGCTATCAAGTATAATTGTATAATCATGAAGATACGTCACAGAACCCGGTTTATTTTTTATTGATTGAACTGACATGAAACTGGTTTTTGTACATATATCTCCAATGTACAAGTATACTATATTACTGTCTATCCATTTTTTTCATAAATAAGGCTTCGTTGTTACATAGAATATATCTATTCCCCCATATAACTTCATTTTTAACATCAGCTATAGTGTTTGGTGAGTTATACAACACGTTTGACTCATGCCAGCTCTTTGCAATTTGTCCATAGAAATCTGGTAAAATATGAGTCTTTAATGGTGGAGCGATATGGGTATATTATTAGCTTCCATTTGGCAAAGCTTGTGTCACATCGCCTTTTAACCCATGTTGTCCTCAAGGCAACTATTTTGGTTTGGTTTTTATATACATCAATAAATTTAATTCCACCGTTCGAATAATCATTTATCATACATAAACGTTTAATTTTATCTCTTTTTCCTTTCCATAAACAATCATATTATTAATGTTTCTATTTCTTTTACGATCCATCCCGGTATAACTAGCACACTCATAGTATATATAAGTTGGGACAAGGCAATAGCTTTTACTATAACAGTACGACCATATTATATTGTTCCTCCATACTGATAGATATCTTTTGAGCTTATCAAGTTTACTTTCCCAGTTCAGTTTTTGAATTTCGACCAAATTTTAAAGACCAAAGTATATCCCAAGTGAATTCACTGGGCCGATTGACCATTTTATATCGATACTGTTCGCTGGAATTTGTTAATTATTATTAAGCCATATGCCTTCAGATTTAAGCATATTTAATTTCAATCCAGAAACTGTACTAAAGCATTCAATAGTCTTAATAACTTCAAAGGTTGACTGTTGATCTCTCGTAAATACTGTCGTATCATCAGCTACCTGGCTTATCTTAATTTCAGTTTCTTGTGAGCGCCAATTGTACGGTATTTTGTTATCTGGTATGGTAAAGCCTTTAATATTACTATTATTTCTGATGTTACATGCTAGTATTTCTACTGAGATAACAAAGAGTAAAGCTGATGGTGAGCATCCTTGACGAATGCCTCTGGATAGACTGAAATATCTAGACTTTCACCCTTTATTTATTATACAACTAGAGCATTTACTATAAATAGATTTAATATAGGTTACAAAATTGGATCCAAATTTAAATTTCTTTAAAGCTTCAAATATGATTTAGTTATGTTCTTGATATTGTGGTGAAGTGGCAATTCATTAACCCTCCTAGAAATATTTAAAATCAAATTATGTATTTGAGTAGTTTTAATACAGCGCGTGAAATCTACCATTCAGTGCATACACAGAAATCACCTGCCTGATTTCTTATAAACACCCTATAAGGGTATGTCCTTTCCATATATGGTAGCCCTGACCTTTAGCTACATCCATATTCATGTACTATTCTAAATTTATTTCCATAGATAGGACTGCTTGAATGAATCCACGGATTTTGCTCAAAATAACTTATTTAGGGGCCAAATTCTAAAAAAGTAGATATTCTATCATGTAGGCCTACTACACATTCCAAGGATATCATATATCATTTTATGCGGCATAATTTACTTACAAAACAGGGCGATGGTCGATAAATGTCAAGAACACGACATGTACAATTCGTAGGGAGTAAACGCTTAGGACTTCTATAGTCCATTGCATGCATCTCACTTACCAGTACCGACGTAGTTCTAGTTCCAGAAGTTTACGTTGTGAAATTACTTCGGAAATACTACATATAGCCTGCATGTGGTCATATGTCGTGAATTGGTGTATCAAATAAGTTGGACTTGTCACACATATAAAAATAATTGTGATTAGATATCAATTTACGGAAACGGACGTTATTGAGAGATCTTTGAAGGGTGCTGGAACAGGGAAACGTGCGTTATCGAGTGATCTTTGAAGGGAGTGCTGGAACAGGGAAAAGTGCATTATCGAGGGATCTTTAAAGGGTGTGCTGGACAGGGAAACATGCGTTAAAGGGAGCACTGTGTAATGTAACGGTGTCGTGGTGCGCAATATCAAATGCATATACTGGTAGGTCAAACCGGGGGGTCTAAAGCTGCCATTTCTTGACCCAGGAATCTGGCAAAATAGAAACCTTTTGGTGTGATTAAGAGAGCTTCAAATTTGCCCGATTTTCTAGTGTCAACGGTAATTTATTATGAATGCAGACCCCATATTCCCGGACAGGTACACGCTTAATGGGTAAACACATTAAAACGCCTAATATATAAGATTGTACGTAAGGCCAGGTAAAAATAATAAACGTGCTTCTCGTCTCGTTTCGTACTTTGGAAGTATTTTAATTTCAAATTGTACATATCTAAACAATGATTACTAAAATATAGTAAGTATTAGGAATGGACTAACATTTTAACCACGATTAATTCTGTGTGTGAATTTAGGCCTTGGTGTTTACGTCACGGATCCGTGATGGGAAGCAACAATATTGAGCAAGCAGCAGCACAGTCCTAATAATTGAAGGATTCCTTGTAACCTTGTGCACACTACACTAGCGTACGACAAATGGGTTGGTTACAAGTCAAGTCGTTCGTGATATTTATTGTATTGTTATTGTTATAGCCACTTCTTTTACACTTAGTTGAAATCTATTTAATAGTTTGAAGTGTCCTTGAATTGGTATTTCAAAAGTTGGGTTCAAGGTTTTTCCGTTTAATGTTTTAAGACCAACTAGGCTTTACCTTTAAAAGACTAATCGTTTAAATGTCAAGCGGTCGCATATAAACATGCCCTTTGACCCAATAAGATTCACTTTTCCCCATCAAAATTGAAATTTTTGTATCAGAAGAAAGCATTTTTCCTCATAACCTCAACAAATTTTAGGCCAAAGAGAATTTTCGTTTATATGCTTCAAGAACAAAAAAAAGTGAATTAAGCCGTAAAAGGTTTATGTACTGTTGGTACAGTGTAAAACCCGAGAAAATGGCTTCCCGTAAGACATTTCGTGATACTCATCGCGTTGGAGCATGCGATTGGTATAGACATGTGGGGTATTGTCTCCTCGATAAGAATATCGCTGTTGGCATATTAAAATCGTGTGCTAATTAGCTTTAATTAAGCAAAATAAAGTGCCAATGCCTAAATTGAGTGCGGTATGTACTATTATAGCAACACTTCTCTATTAAATTCATGGCGAACCCATTAACGCGTGTCTTTGTGTCGTTATTGAATTGAGTTGCCACCTCGAGTTCGATTCCCATTGATCATGACTATTTTTGGAGGAAATAGACGCGAGTCCGTTTTAGGAATTTACTCCGGAATGCAGCTATTCGCTCGTAAATCCAAAGTCATTAGTCATTGCACGGTATTCAACTGTGTGTGCCGAAGTGTGGCACGGAGGGACTGCAGTCTCTGATGAATTGTACGCCAGCTAGTTATGGACGAGATCGGACTGTCATTTGTCTGAATAATTTTAGAAGCCTGATCAAGGTCAGTTGAAATACTGTTTCAAGTTTGTAAAAGGGACGGAGTGACATTTAAAGTTAATCATTATCTTTTATTGCCATTTCAAAACAGTGGTCGCAACCAATATCAACGCATATCGAGGATTGTGCATTTTGATTATTTTATAACATATTATTAATGTCATATCCAAGTACTAATCCAGGGAAATAATACAATCGTATTCTTTGTTTGTTCATTATCATCTCTTAACATCAAAGTAATAATGCAAATGAAAGCGGATGGGAAACAGTGCCTAATAAGTCTAAACTCAAAATGAATTTTAATCGATCTAACACCTCATTATATTTATCAGCTTTTTTAAAATTTGAAATGTGTGTATTTATATTGTTTATACATTATTGGTAGATACGACATCGTTTTGATATTTAGTAAATAATTTGTTTCACGTATGCCACCTACATGTATGCATATTTAGCCACATTATGAGTTTGTTTGTTGTGGTGTGTTTTTTATGTGTGTTTTTTTAGTTGAAAATCCTAGACAAAAATCTTAAATGCTGTTTTAAGACCAAATAATGCGTGAAATCTAATGTCAAGACTGACAATTTTTTAAAGAGGTGAACTTGTCTTTAAGATAATTAAAAGAAAAAAATCAACGTCAATACAAATTACTTGATGTGGCAGATTTCTAGTGCTAAAATCACAATCATTTTTCACATCGCAGTTTCAGGTAACATTATACATTTTGGTAAATAAAACATTTTAATTTTCTGTAAAGTTAAGTAACGGTAAATAATTATTGTGATATGGATGTTATATCTGATGACGATAGTAATATGGTTGCTATCTACTGAAGAAAGCAATGTATATAATATATGGGTGCTATCTACTGAAGAAAGCAATGTAATATAGGCCGCTATCTGCTGAAGAAAGCAATGTAATGTATGGGTGCTATCTGCTCAAGAAAGCAATGTAATATATATAGATCTATCAATATCAATGCATACCAACCACTCTCCACAATATTTAGCAGCGTTGCTCCCCTCCATGCTTACAGTGTTGCAATGCCAGCTCAGTGTCCTTTCATTGCCGACTGCCAGCACGTGCTGCTAAGACAGAACCTTCATCCATGCAGCCTGGAACAGTGTTTCAGACAATGTTGTTGGCAACATCCTAGAGGAAGAACTCCAATCTTTTAAGGGTCGTGTTAACAGACACTTTCTCTCCAACTAGTCAGTGTATGTTGGCTAAGCTCTCTCGATGTAAATGATTTCCAGATATTATTTTTCTTCTCTTGAGTTTTTTGATGTTGTTCTCTATGTTTGGGTTTTTATCTTATTCCTGTCCCACGCCACTTTCATTGGGGTTTTTTCTGAGTTGCAGTGAACCAATCGATTGGCCCAGCTCTCTGTAGAGAGTTACCCATTTGATTTGTAATCAGTCAGTTCATTAACTTTGTTAATGTCTGTTGGGCTATTGTTCACATTTGCTCTTTATATACACACCAAAAAAGCTATCTGCTGAGGAAAGCAATGTAATCCCTACCCCTAAAAAATAAGGAAATCTGTAAACTGTTAGAAGTTCGGCTAATCTTCCTAAATGTAGGCCTCAACAATATCACACAAATAAATGGCCGCATTTATATTTGTCTAATCATTGATATTTGCCACAAGATTGTCTTAAAACTTATCCATATATACCCACCTGTGGGACTTGGTACCGTAAATTATCATCATAACGACAGTGTTATGGCGTAGTTATAAGCAAATTCGCTCAAGGCCTTCATACTGACATTTCCATCATCCCGAGTCCGTTGTTTAGGTTCTCTTGATTTCATTGACCTCCAGAAATGTATTTTTCTTTTATTTAGATCGGATATTGTTCTCTATGTCAGGGTTTTTATCTTATCCTTATGTCATTTTCATTGTCACTTTTAACTCATGCCTATTATTTGTGTTTTTTGTATATTTTATTTTGCATGTTTTCTTAGTTGATGCACTTGAACCATAGAATAGATTGGCCCATCAGACTCTTTGTTGGGTTACCAGATTGATTTCTATAATCACTCATTTTATTAACCTCGTAGATGTCTGTTGAGCTATAATTGTTCACGTTTGCGCTTTTTATACACAAAATACAAAATAAAACAAGCAAAGTTATATAGGCCGGCCTGGGTGGATTTTCGTTATCCTACAATAAGAACTATATGTGGATTCAAAACAGCAACACCCCTATTCAATTCTCTTTTGGTACCGATTCTGTTGACATATTTAGGCGTTATTGTATGATTTCAGGTATTAAATCGATTTCTCTAAGAATGTGTTCAGCCAATATCCTTGATTCCAAAGCTACAAAATGGCAACCCATCTGCCTGTTTCAATAGCGTCTTTGCAAATAATAGACAACGGATAAAGGAATCGATATACAAATGACGTTCATTGAATGGACAGTGATGCTACATTTGGTATATGCTATAACTAAGTTTAGGGACTGATGTTTTGTTTTGCGTAATTGGGGGTATTTAGCACACATTTTTAATATGCCAACAGCGGTATTCCTATCGGGGAGGACAAATACTACATGGTTACATGAATCGCATGCTCCAACACGATGGGTATCACGGAAATTATGTTAATGAGCTACCTTTTCCTGTACCATGTTCTGTTGAAGTGATTTTCTGCTTTCATTGAACCATAAGAGAAATTAATTCAAATGTTGGACTATGACTGTATTTATGGTAGAATAGACCTGCATGCATTACTAAATATTATATCGAAATATTCACAAATGTAGTGTCAATCTAAGAATTTATGATGGACGTTGGTACCTCTGCACTATGAATTGATTTAATCTCACTAATAACAGCTATAAGTGCCATTATTTATCCATTTCGAAATTTGAAAATGCCTTGAATGTCTCAAATGTACATGTACGTATGCTGTTTGCAAAAGTACATGTACGTATGCTGTTTGAAACAATAAAACCAAACTCTTACTTAGTGAATTTAGAGCATGTGTCGTATTTTATCTTGGACTTGAAGAATTTTTGAAGAATTGTAATCGCCCAAAGTTTTTTTGATATGCATGTATTATGGTCTCAGAAATAGTAATACGTCATTGTTCAACAAGAAGTCCTACCTTAATATTTTTTCTTCTTGTATTCTCAGGCAACGAGAAATTCCGGGAGAATTATTAAGTTAAATATCCTTGCATAGTGATGTCCCAACAGAGCGTGTCTGTAATCTGTAGAGCGTATGTTCCTAATGTAACATCTTAATTTCATTATTGATAACTGTTGAGGAACCGATATGGCGGCTTTCATACCGTCACATATTACATCAGGGTCTGTATAGTTCAACCAAACTTGCAGCATCTTCGATGGCGTGTTGAAGCCATGGATGACAATGAGATTTGGTGAGTTACGTAATGTGCACGTGTCACTTGGCCATCCGCGCACACTTTAAAGCTATCGGGCATTGCTATCCACCGGGTGTGGAGTTTCTTTCCTAAGATCCCAATATAAGAATCATCAATTGGTATTACTGTAGTTGACAACGACAAATTGAAGACAGACCACTGGTCATGACATAACCTGCAACCGAACAGTATGACGGATAATGTACCCCATTGTAAGGTGCTTCCGATAAATACCTTTTACCTCCTCTGTACACTTTAGAATGAGACCAAACTCTACCTATAATGCAGTTGTGAAGCATTTCACCAATTGCTTGAAAATACAATGATTGAGATAATAATAATAATAATAATAATAATAATTACAATAATAATGCACTTAATATAGCGCTCAACATAAGAAAAGGTCTCATGGGCGCTTTACAAATTAAAATCTTAGAAACTACTAAAAGCCTAAATTTATACCATATTAAACATTGACCAACAGTAAAAACATTGATAAAAATATATTGCATTTGATTTTATACATATACAGCGTGTCCCAACAAACTGGGATAAAAAACTGGAGCGCTAAAAAACTTCTAAAAAAGTAGGAAACATAGCAAGTTCATATTTTGGCATATAAATGTAAACATATCTGACCTTAAGTGGTGGAACTGTAAGACCATTCCGATATTAACTTTTTGAAATACAGAGCCTTGAACAGAGCGTGGTCAGAACCCATCTGTCCCGATTCTGACCATTGACCGCCCATGTGTTGCATTTGCGCATTGTTCTGACCATTGACCAAAGTATTTAGAATTATCATTATAATTTTGTTGGCTGACATTTTGTAGTGTTATTGCAGGATACACACAATAGGTATACCAGGCGATGTTGAATTATTTTGTAAACCTTGTAAACAAAGTACGCGTGTAGTACATTTATATTATTTCAATCATTGGTATAACCAGTGCCAGTTATTAGACGTATTGCGAATGGTTGTTCCTTTTTATAGGATTATTTCAAGGTTGAGATATCTCCATCTTAACTCCATTTCATCTGTCACCAAATGAACAGGTATAAGCTAGTTCAATCACCTTGGGTAGACTAAGTGGACCTAGGCTTTTAAAGTCTATGGTTAAATGGATTTGACGCATTAGTTGAATCCCATTTGACGAATGCAATTGACGACGACATATGAAACTAGTAGGCCCTAAATATAGGCACTTGTCCCTTTTTAATTTCATCTGACGACGCCTGTGCCTAAGTCGTAACCAACAGTAAGTAACAAGGGTGCATGCAACAATAAAAGGGGGTATGCATCGATGTAACTAGAAAGTTGGAGGGTTAAGCCCTACATTGGTGTCGGACACGACAGCAACATTCTTTTTTGGAATATTAACAGTTTGGAAAACTGTAAATGATTTCTGCTCCGGGATAGTGATTTTTAAAATGTCATACATTTAGTAGTATAACCAGACATTTTTAACTGGGGAAATCTGGTTTTGAGGGGTGGGTCGCATAATCTCCCATTAGAGTAGCAACTGATTTGGGTAACATTAGGGGACATGCATTCTCGGGCGATATTCCCGGGCGATATTTTGAAGTCTCAGCTTTAAAATGCTTTTTGTTTGAGTTATGTTCTGATGGTATGGTCAGTTAATTTTGTGAGTGCTGTAATTATTGAACTATGACTCAAATGTATTTAAAAGTATACATTTTTGGAAAGGAAATGGATCAGAGAATCCACATTTTTTGGACAAAGCTAACAAAACTAATTTTGTGTTAAAAATGCCCAAATCGCTTGATGATGATGTAAAGACACTACATAGGGACGATTTTTTTTTTTAAACCTAATCTAATATTTTTGGAAATTTTGAAAAAAGAAAAAGTTTCCATTTTTTTCTCACTTTTTTTTTTTTTTAAATGAGAAATTCGTCCCTAAGTTAGTGTCTTTACATCATAAACACACCCTAATCAAGCGATTTGGGATTTTTTACTCAAAATTATTTTTGTTAGCTTTGTTCAAAAAGAAATTGGGTCAAAAAAGTGAATTTTGTGATTTTCTCAAAAAACGCCAAATTTGGATTCTCTGATCAAATTCCTTTCCAAAAATGTATATTTGTATATGCATTTGATTAATAGTTCAATAATTACAGCACTCAAAATTCACAAAAATCAAATCAAAAACTTCCTTGAGTCTGAAAATTGTGGAGGTATTTCGTTTATATTTGCATGTAGAAAACGGGAACAAACGTAACTCAAAAACGAAAAGTCATATGACCATGCGATTCGGCCCATATGTTTGGCACACAGGGGGCTAGAAAACCATGGATCCCAATTTAAAATATCTGGTGTGTTTTTTAAATCCATGGCGTAAAAGTCAAACTAGATCTCTGTCAAAATAAGTTGCAGGTTTTCTGGGACACCCTGTCTTATATCAAAGCATCAAGCTACAACCAATGGTACGTTGCAAAGGAAAAAGGTTTTGAATTTTAAAAACATTTCTAAGTCCAAAATGTCATAATATCATCAATATCGGATGGCCGCTAATATCTTAATATCGTCAATCAGTGACAGTTGATACAGAAAATGTCTGAGTTTAAAAAATATTCTAAGTACAAAATATAATATAGCTACAGGGTGTCTCAAAAAAACCCGTGCACGTGTTTACCCAACTTATTGACCATGAACTTCTAAAATTTGGTGTAACAATTATATACATATTGATAGACCAAACATTTAGCTTTCATATGCTGTTTATTTCATCTAATTTGGTTTTGAAAATCCTAAGATATGATCAATTAACTAAAGCTACCTAAAATCGAAGTTATGCCACTTTTACGGAAAGAATGCTTAAGATAAGTATTAAAACCCTCGTCTCTTAAGGAAGGGTGATCGCCGATTGCGCTAGAACCCCCCCCCCCCCCCCCAAAAAAAGTGACCTAGGGCGTCTAGGTGATCGCTTTTATATTCCCTGCGCTCACTTTGACGAAAACAAATTGAGGCTGCCACCTTACCCGGGGGTAGGGTAAGCCGTCAAAGTCGGGGTGGTTGCCACCTTACAAATTTTTTTTAAATCGCCATTTTGAAAAATATTTTTATTGAATGTTCCTGAAATATTTTAGCATGGGCCTATGTTAGAAACATCATTTCCATCACTTATAAGCAAAAAACCGGGTGAAATTCCGATATTTAGAACTTTTTTGGCGAAGATTTCTATGATATTTCACTGTCCATCGAATACGGCGGGATTTTGAGGTCGGCCATATTTGGTGACGTCATTGTGACGTCATGCGTGGGATGTTTGTACTTGTTTTAGTATGTATGGATAGAGGGAACCTCTAGCTATAACATGGTACCCAAATAAGCATACACTGCATTTCGGATTGGATTTTTTTAGAGGGTGGTAACCCCGGTGGTAACAACCCCCATCTCCGGAGTAACCCTTTCTATTCATTGCAAACTGTAAAGTGGCACAACGTTGACTTTAGGTAGCTTTAGTTAATTGGTCATATCTCAAGATTGACAAAACCAAATCAGATGAAATAAACGGAATATGAAAGCTAAGCGTTATGGCTATCAATATGTATACAATTGTTACACCAAATTCTATAAGTTCACGGTCAATAAGCTGGGTAAACACGTGCACGGGTTTTTTTGAGACACCCTGTATATAGCTAAAATCAGGTTGTAAATAGCTAAATTAGAAGATTTCCCCCATATTCAACGCATAAAATATCCAAATTATCTCAAATTAAAATAAATAGTTACAATCCCGCACCTAGTTCAGTTTCCCTCAGTCAGCTCAAGCCACATGTTTTGTCCCTACAGCATTTAAAAAAACGTAAAATAGCGTAAGCCTGCAATTTACCGTAAAATGAGTCAGACAATTCTAGTTTCAGACCAAATCAAGCAAATTTCAAGCAATGTTTTAACACTAAAAGGCAGAATAAGGCATTTTAGAGATCGCCGCAAATAACGAGCCCGTCGAAGTAAGTGTAAGGGTATTAATTGCCAAAGACCAACTATGTAAACAAGAAATAAAGCAACTCAATAAGCACTAGTGCATGATACGACGAATAAACTAGACTGGTAAAATAAATAAATCACTTGCAAACATTATTTTGTTTGATTAGCATGATTAGGATAAAACAGTAAATTGACCTTTAACCCGGCTTAACTCACCAAACTTACTAGCTAGTATTAGCAAATGGCTAAGGCAAAACCGCTAACTCATTGAAGTCATTAGATTCAATCGAGATTGCACAGGAAAACATCATGAAATTCTTCCTATCAGTCGCAGGAATACTAGCCTTAGTATTTTGCTCTATCGCTGCCAGTGACGACCCAGCTGTACAAGTAGAACAGGGTACAATTGTTGGCAAACGGGTGGATTTCGAAGCGAAAGAACTCGACACACGGACATCAGTAGATGCTTACTTCAGTATACCGTACGCTGAAGCACCTGTTGGACCGCTGAGATTTAAACCACCTGTACCTAAGAAATGGAGCGGAGAACTGAACGCCGATGAGTTAGGGAATGCCTGTCAACAAACGGTATTTCCTACGTGGCCTCTGGGTAGACAAATTGCTGAAGATTGTCTTTCTCTTGATGTATTTGTTCCAGTACCTAAGGTACCGAGTTTTGTCTCCTAAATTGTAGATAAGATATTTTGTCTGTCATTAAAACATAAATTTAAGAGTTAGGAGTATGTTCTGAGGTCATAGGTTAAACCATTTTAAAGCAGAATTGCGATCTCTTGGGCTGCAATATCAAGTATCATGCCCGGCTACGAGTACTTATGGGTAAGCAGTAGATTTGGGAAATGTCACCGCTGGCAAAACCGGAAACGGGAAAGTAGTTCTACAACGGCCTCCAAAGGATTGGGTTGTATAGTATTATAATCATGACTGATATGTGTATTTATACGGGATGTCCCAGATTTATTTATACCATGTTTGAGAGGGTATCCAAAATATATAAAAACAGCAGGGTATCTAAATCTAATACCTGCAAAATAATATTGAACAGGTTACCTAATAATTGTATTAATTTCAACATAATACCTACATTTATTGGTTTTGGCGTGGCATTTCATTTTTGAAATTCGAATAAAACCGCTTCTTCTTCGCTTTGCCAAATGATATACCTCACACCACTGCCGCCAAAGAAAGGATGGGATTAAGTCACTCAGACTGAACAATAGACAATGCACACTTTGTTTCATAAACATCACAAACATTTGATATATATCAACTTTTAGAGAAAATTAAACGGGAAATAGCCAAATACATGCATATCATTTAGAAACCTTATTGCACAGCATATTTAATGGTTTTATGGATTTTCAAAAAAGACAATTTCTGTGAAACTCGTGAAACTTGGAATCTACCATGTTTACAAAATACAAAAATTAGACTGTAATTTGCTATCAGAGACGTCACATTTTCCTAATTCTAAATTTCGTAGGACAGCTAAGTGTATGTAGATATTATTATCCAATAGAAAAGATTTTCATAGCCAATTAACTGATTAAAAAGTTTCCTGGTATAAATCATTCTGTGACATGCTGCATTAGCTCATGATGTTCCACAAACAAGTCGTTGAGGACTAAAGCGGGTTGATCAATGCTCAATTCTGCTGTTATAAGTATTGGGTATTTGATATTGATGATATTGATATAAATATTATGATTCTTTTTGTTTTCAAATTATATTATAGCCCTCTAAAGCCGCCGTAATGTTATGGATTCATGGCGGTGGCTACAGTCTTGGCACAGGTACAATGCAAGGGCTGGAGCCATATGCAATTGTTGCCCTTGGGGAAGTGATCGTTGTAGCCATCAACTACAGATTGGGCCCATTTGGTTTCTTGAGCACAGGTTTGTGCATTTGATTTTTATAGAGGTCTATTTTGTCACGCGATTTCATTCACGATTCCAGTATATATACAGGGTGTATTAAAAAAAAATACATCAGATATTTTTTGTTTTCAACAAAAGACCGTTGGTAAGCCATAATTAGTCCTCTATCAAATAAACTTCATCCCATTAAATTTCACCTCCTAACCTCCGAGATATGATCAATTCAGAAACAAGAGTGCGAATCCCACTTTGGCCACTTTCGGAACAAGAATATGAATTTCAAAGGAAAAAAATGATAGTCTGATTTAATTCAGCTTGATGACGCTTAAAACCTTTCATAAGCATATCAACTCAAGTCAGTGACAGTTTTAACTGTCA
This sequence comes from Ophiura sarsii, assembly GCA_035610835.1. Taxonomy (NCBI): domain Eukaryota; kingdom Metazoa; phylum Echinodermata; class Ophiuroidea; order Amphilepidida; family Ophiuridae; genus Ophiura; species Ophiura sarsii. The sequence goes on along the minus strand of CM069451.1, from coordinate 45,994,058 downwards.
TTCAAATGATTGAACGCAACCGTACTTGTCATCTTTCCTGATTGTTTGTGTTTGTTTCTGCCCCCCCCCCCCCCCCCTCCAAATCCGTCTGGTGCGAGACAAGTAAGGTCGATTACCGATCTGATTGGTTCCCGGAAGTAAGTGAGTTCTCAAGCGCATGTGCAGTGGGCTAATCGGAGTGCGCCAGCGGGTATCACACTGTGGACAGGCATATATTTACCGTACACACCGTGTGTTTACCGTAGGTCCATTTCGCGGCCCCGACCAGGTGATGATTAATAAACAGGATTGTATACGGCCATGTGTTTTGAACTCGCCACCCTTCCCGTTGCATGTCCAGATTTTTACATTTGACACCATCTGAGATTCGAATTAGCATATCGCAAATCACTTGTTCTTCCCCATAAAAAATAGATATTTTCTGATCGGTAATCTCACAAGGAATCCAAATATGCTATTGGAATTTAGATAAGACCTAATGGTAACATGTTGCGATTAAGAATGTTCAACAAATATCGATTTTTTTTTTCTTCTTCTTCTTCTTCATATTTTGATTAAAGCTCAATAATATTTTCATACCTATCCCAATTATAATTGTACTGTGCATATTAGTTCCTCATGCAATTACCCATCAAAACATAATGGTTTGTTGAGGGTAACTTGTGAAATAGTACTATATCGGAAAGTAAATGAGCCCAAACGTTTAAATTCATAATTATTAGAGTTTACAATTATGTTTTGGGGTATGCACCCTATCCTGATTTAAACGGCATTTTTGAATCCCTCTATTTGAGAGTTTTCCAAAAATGTATAATTTTGCTATAATCGGTTGAATACTTTCTTTGTTATAGTCATATATTTAAAACCGATTAATTAGGGCAAGTTCACTGTGTAGCGATTAGGGAGAAAGCCAAGGACAATTCAATCGATTCATGATTACAACAGTTACATAATAGTTGTCACCTTTTTTGAAACAGAACCTTATAGAATATAAAACAATCTATAAAATGAGAGCAAAATCATGTTTGCACCATACAGGGATGAGGAGTTATTGTAAATTGAACGTAGAATTGGGAACATTTTCTATATTCCCCATAGAGATTGTACACTGCGCCACAGCCACCACCGTCCCTGACTTATCTTAGAAGTCTTGCGTACAAGTCACGTATGAGCCATATGAACTAGATGTGCAGTGCTTCCTTAAGAAGTATTTTTTTAGATTTTGACAATTACATTTCAATTATAATCCTACGTATTTGACATCAGTTTCGTCAATAATCTGTCCACTTTCCACATAATTTAACATTAATTTCAGGTGATGACGTATTACCGGGAAATATGGGCATGTTGGACCAGGTGGAGGCTATGAAATGGGTGCAGGACAATATTGCAGGTAAACACCATCTGTTATTATCACTGGAAAAGTTCATCGTGTTTCGAAAAAATGGATAAATATACAAAAATGATTCTGTTACATTTACCTTCATATTAGACAATTCTAATAATAAAGTTCTAATAGCTACATTAGGCGGGAGTGGGTTTATTAAACACGACGCAGTGAGTAGCGCCGTTAGCTCTTCCACTGAAGTCCGCCATTTTGGCTTCTATCGTCCGCAGCCTAACCAGTACGCATACACTATACTATTCTATCATTTAGAATCATCGTTCGCTTAATAATCTTTTGTGACCAATCCACACGTTTGAAGTTGATTTTGCTAGTGACAGGCACCGGGCATAATTACGCCCTAATGCACAGTGGTCCATTAACATAAATTTAAGCTCTCTCTGAAATAGTAATAGATAATCGTTGCACTTACACTAGTATACATAATTACCTTTAGAGCTGCTGAATATCTTCAAGGTTTTTGTAAGGCAGCACCATTGTGGATTAACTTCACCTTCACTCTTTCAAAATGGTTTTTTTTTACATAGACTTGAAATAAATCACTATTTTGGAGTAACTTTTCACTGTTTTGTCAACGAAAAGTATTCCTTTGAAAGATGTTTTAACTTCTGCTTTTTATTGTATTTAGCTTTTGGAGGAGATCCCGATAGAGTAACCATCTTTGGAGAGAGCGCTGGCGGCGGAAGTGTCAGTTGTCACACCTTATCACCCCTCAGCAAAGGACTTTTTTCACGCGCTATAATGCAGGTACGTGTTTAGCTCAAATAAGATTTGTGCAGCCCAGCATGCTTAGTAATACTGTTGTCCTCAAAGGATTTTTCTAACAAATAAGCACACAGTGTCAAACATGCGCAAAAGTAATCAGCAGATGAAGATCCTCTGACTTTCACCTTCTAATACATGGTACAGATAGGCATAACTTGGCAACATATGAAAAAGAAATGGAATTAACTAAAACCTTTTCATAATGTGTTATTCAAAAATAAAAGAGGATTGGATTGAAGTCACATCAGCTGTTACTAAACTTGCAGAGGATTTTCTTAATTGCCCTCGTTTAACAATGTTATAGTGCTTTCATTGCAATGTAATGTCAATGGGAACTAGTAGACACTGGTGCATGCTGCAGAACAAATCGCAGAACAAATAATAACCAACAATGCATATAGATAAATGTCGTGGTCTCATGTTTGGTTGGTATTATTTTGGTATCAAACCAATTTCTTAAGTATCAGTTTTCAAATCAAGACAAAATCTATAATAATGTTCTAGTGCAGTAACACTCAATAAGGTCCTTCATATCTTGGGACACTGCCGGCTCTATACCTTGCCTCCTGCTCGGATTCGCCATGGCCATGGGTACGAAACTAGTGCTACATGGTTACCGGCGTGTCGTCAGTAAAGTCATTTTGAACTCAGCCAACACCCATTTGTACAGATGTTTTCTGCGCATACGCCTACAAATTTAAATTACTACTACCATATCACCTAAGGACGACAATGTACATACACTTTTACACATTTCATTGCAAAAATACTTCCCTATTGGACGTCATAGAAGAGTTCCCATTTGATTTCTTTTCTAGAGTGGTGTTGCTAACTCTCCATGGGCTGCCAATCCTGACAAAGAAAGCAATTCGAAACGTGCGTTTGCAATAGGCCAACTAGTGAATTGTACTGCAGAGAATACTAAACAGCTTGTGGAATGTCTTATGGAGGTTTCGGCAGACGACCTTGACAGCGCCGAACTAAAAGTAAGTGTCTAGTATTGCTATTATGTTATGTTTAAAGATGAAATACCCACACATCCCTGGCATCAATCTATCCATCCATTCATCCATCCATCCAATCTATGAGATCAAAGATGTAAAGTGTATAATTAATAAAACATTGATTGAACTTAACACCCAAACAAATTATACGTGTCTACTAAGCAGCCACAAATTGCTAATACGTGAATAATAATACCTGCTCATTATTCTTACACTCCGTATTGGGCTTGTTATCAATTATTTAGTTACCAGAAATCTTTCCGGAAGACCCGGCTGGTTTACCATATGCACCTGTCGTTGATGAACACTTTCTTCACGAATCCCCATCAGCACTAATTGAGAAACGACTATTTCACCCGGTGGATATGATGGTTGGCTTCAACGCAGACGAAGGCGCACTGAGCATGATATTTCTAAATCCTGAAGCCACCGAAAGACCACGTGTGAACCGCACAGAATTCGAAATGTATATGGCAATGAATAAAATACAAGCTGCATTTGATCCTCTCAAACGGGGTGCCATGGAGCAGGTTTATTTTGATGAGGCGATCTATACAGATCCAGAAACTGCTGATCATTATGATGCAGCCTCACAAATCATTGGAGATCACAGTTTCGGATGTTCATCTAGTGCTTATATAAGTGCTGTGAGTGAAGCTGGCGTCGGTCAGACTTATTTATACTACTTCAGTCATCGTCCTTCGCAATCCTTGTTGAATGCAACTTGGAGCGGAGCTGGTCACGCCGAAGAACTCCCCTTCTTTGGAGCCCATTTTCTTCCCGACAGCGATTTTAAACATACTCCAGAAGAGGTGGTATTATCAGCATCGATGATTAGATATTGGACAAACTTTGCCAAAACGGGGTATGTTCTGAAGAACAGTAATTTCCTATACAGGGTGAATCAAAATAAAATTGTACTCAGATTAAAACAGCGCATTGAACGACAGAATTGCTTTTGTTTTTATTAAGCGTTCATCATCAAAGAAAATGAAAGTAATCGACTGAAAATCCTATTGGAATGGTGAAAAAAGGGGACAGCTTACAAACTTTTCACATTTTGATTATTTGTCAGTCGATTACTTTCATTTTCCGGAGGATAAACTAGATTACATACGCTTTACAAAAACAACAACAATTCCATGGTTCAGTGCGTTCAATCCGTGCGCATTTTTTTGATTCACCCTGTATGTTATCATTTATCCGTATCCTGTCTTTTGTATGTAATGTTTATATAATCGTTTTATATCCTTGATCCGTTTCATGTTTCTTCTTTCTCTTGCTTTAGCTCTTGCTCTTGCTCTTGCCCTTGCTCTTGCTCTTGCTCTTGCTCTTGCTCTTGCTCTTGCTCTTGCCCTTGCCCTTGCCCTTGCCCTTGCCCTTGCCCTTGCCCTTGCCCTTGCCCTTGCCCTTGCCCTTGCCCTTGCCCTTGCTCTCGCTCTCGCTCTCGCCCTCGCCCTCGCCCTCGCCCTCGCCCTCGCCCTCGCCCTCGCCCTCGCCCTCGCCCTCGCCCTCGCCCTCGCCCTCGCCCTCGCCCTCGCCCTCGCCCTCGCCCTCGCCCTCGCCCTCGCCCTCGCCCTCGCCCTCGCCCTCGCCCTCGCCCTCGCCCTCGCCCTCGCCCTCGCCCTCTCCCTCGCTCTCGCTCTCGCTCTCGCTCTCGCCCTCGCCCTCGCCCTCGCCCTCGCCCTCGCCCTCGCCCTCGCCCTCGCCCTCGCCCTCGCCCTCGCCCTCGCCCTCGCCCTCGCCCTCGCCCTCGCCCTTGCCCTTGCGCTTGCCCTTGATCTTGCTCTTGCTCGTGCTCGTGCTCTTGCCCTTGCCCTTGCTCTTGCTCTTGCTCTTGCTCTTGCTCTTGCCCTTGCCCTTGCCCTTGCCCTTGCCCTTGCCCTTGCCCTTGCCCTTGCCCTTGCCCTTGCCCTTGCTCTTGCTCTTGCCCTTGCCCTTGCCCTTGCTCTTGCTCTTGCCCTTGCCCTTGCCCTTGCGCTTGCCCTTGCCCTTGCCCTTGCCCTTGCTCTCGCTCTCGCTCTCGCCCTCGCCCTCGCTCTCGCTCTCGCCCTCGCCCTCGCCCTCGCCCTCGCCCTCGCCCTCGCTCTCGCTCTCGCTCTCGCTCTCGCCCTCGCCCTCGCCCTCGCTCTCGATCTCGCTCTCGATCTCGATCTCGATCTTGGTCTTGGTCTTGGTCTTGGTCTTGGTCTTGATCTTGATCTTGAACTTGAGCTTGAACATGATCTTGCCGCTTATTCTTGTTGCTGTTCCTGCCTTTGAGCTTGGCATTAAGCTTTTGGGGTGTGTGTGGGGTGTGGGGTGTGTAGAATGCGTGGATGGGGTGTGTCTGTGGAGTGGATGGGGTGGGGTGGTTATAAAAAATTGGAAATGTTATTGGAAGTATGGGGTGGGAGGGTTTATATGAGGGGTTCTCGTTTGACACCTTTAGACAAAGGTGTGGGATAGGGGTATTGTCTGTTGGGTTTTTTCGTGATCTTGTTCTTTACTTTCTCCTCTGCGTTTTATTGTTATTGTTCGTGCTCTGAATGTCGCTCTTGCTCGTTGGTCTTGCACTTAATACTGTTCTTGTTCCCGTGTGTGTGTGGGGGAGGGTTAAATTAGAATTCCGCTTGTGTATGATTGTGCATGTTTGTATCCTCAATACTCTTTTACTTATTAGTAATATTGTTCCGTTTTCCGGTTTTTCCTTTTCTCGTGTTTCATTTAATTTTTGTAATTGAATCCAAATGTACATTATATTAATATTATATAATATTATAATATTATAATATTAATATTATATATTAACCATATATTTAAATTGCCATTCTTTGAAGTAATCCTAACATGGCTTCTGAAGTGGAAGAACCTACATCCCAAGGTCATGACCAGGAATGGCCACAGTTCACTGTCAGTGATCCAATGTATAGGGAACTTTCTACCACCATGAAAACTGGACGAGGTCTAAAGGCAAAGCAATGCACACTATGGAACGATTACCTGCCAAAGTTGGAAGCTGTAACAGTTATGAAAGGTATCATTTCCACCGGTCACCGGTTTTACCATTATACAAAACAGATTTGTCATAAACCTTTCCAAACTTTCAAGGTCTATCCAAGGGATTACTGAATCAATACTAGGCATGTTTGTACTTATTTCATTTCAATGCATTTCACATAGTGATTCCAAATAATAATGGTAATGAAATTCAACAATTGTGACCATTTTGAAATATTTTGTGAGATTTGGAATGTCGTCTGCGCTGACTGACGCCCACCGCGTGGAAAGTGCTAATAAATCAATAATGAGTTATTTACCATTAACTGAATAATAACATAAAAGTGATACCTCATAGCTCTTCATCTTACTATATTTTTGAAATTTGAAATATATCGTTTGAAAACTCTTTTTTTCTTTCTGTATTTTCAGAAGATAAAGATCAAGAATGTACATCACACTACGCAGCTGAGGATGAAGACAAATCGTGTACCGATGATGTGAAACCTTAGTTTACGCCATGAATCCGGAATGATGAAGACAACAAATATGAGTTATTTGGACGTGGAAGATATAACAATTATTTTTAAAGTTCAACACACCCATCGTTTATGTAAAGCTAATCTGATGAAGATTAAACATGAGAAAAGGGGGTTGAATTACCACCGAGTGAACAGCTAAAGAGAAAGAGGATTTTATGTGAAACGGAGAACAATCGCCACACTTATTACTTATTCATACATCAAGTTCAAAACAAGTTATAGCCTATATTAAAAACAGGACTGTTTCTTATGATATGTTGCGTTCATTTACCATATTTCCATCTGTCTAATGTTGGTTTCATTTTAAAAGTATGAATCACCACAATTGGTAAAAGGCACATTTTGCATTCGAAATTTGTGCAAAATGTTTCTAAATCCTGAAGCCACCGAAAGACCACGTGTGAACCGAACAGAATTCGAAATGTATATGGATTGGATTTTGCTTCAAATGACATTAATGTCAGTCAAAGATGCAAGAGTTATTTTGATCTAAGTCGCAAACCCATTTGTTATACCGTTGACGTTCGTTGATGCCATCGGCAAGCAAGTTTAATTCAATTGGAAAAACCCAGTGACATTTAAGGTAAACCTTTTTCAATTTTTTTTTTTTTTTCTTCCTCTAATGCATTTTTTCAAAGTTGAAGAGCAATACGTTTCTTAGTTATTGGCTAGTCGCTGAGGGTTTGACCTGGAGAAAATAGGTAGAGAGCTGATTTTAGTGTCATAAGAAGCGTACTTTTCACGGTACACCAACAATGCCAATGTGGGGAAACCTTTTTAGAGCAAATTCAAAATGGCTGCCAAAATGGCAGCCATGCTAATCTCAATGAATTACAAACAGAACAGTATTTTCAAAATGGCCGCCAGAATATCATGAAGTTAATTTCTGCATCTAAAGCTATCACTTCTACCGACTATTGACTAATTAAGAGGATTGGTTAAGAATTTATAATTTAATCTTCATGAAAGGACCCATTTCAAACGTTAGAACTATGAAGCTCAACTTAGGAAGAACCCACCTCAATTTAGGGAGAACAAGGCTAAAGTCTAAGTCAAGTCAGTATGGTAATAGGGCACATGTTGTCTAATGGATACAAAATTGAAGGAATGTCGTCAATGTGTCCACATTTACCCCACTATCCAAGATAAATCATACATTATTTAACATATATAACTTTAAATCTGGTGGAGTTTTCTAGAGAGGTTATACGACATTCTAACCATTGCTGACCTAGCATGCGTTTGGACAGATGATGATGAACTCGTCAAAACTAAATTATAATATTTAGTAGGATTCAGGCGCGTAGCCAGCATTGTCATTCCGAGGGGGGGGGGGGGGGGGGGGGGGGGGCAAACATCAATATCGTCCCTATTTTTAGCATTTTCGTAAAAGGTTGCCCCAATTTTTTCTAGTCACTTACCTCGTGAATTTCACGTAAGTGTGGGGGGGAGGAGGCGGGGGGGATGAGGTCAAAACATTTCGTAAAGTCCAAAAAAAAATCGCACAGTCAAAAGAAATCGCACAGTAAATGTACTACATGAACAATTTCTCGTCCCCATTTCTCTTCTCTTTCCCCTCTCCTTCCCCTTTCACTTCTCTTTCTCCCTCTCATCCCCCTTTCTCTTCTCTTTCTCCCTCTCCTTCCCCCTTCTTTCTCTCTTTTCTCCCCTTCTTCTCGTCCCCATTTTTCCGCTTCGCCGTCCCCATTTTAGGTGTCCGGGGGGGGGGGGGGGGCAGTCTGCCCCCCCCTGCCCCCCTCCCCCACTGGCTACGCTACTGGTAGGATTATTTAATTACAAAGATGTTTTTCTGTGGCGCGGCACATCATTAACTGTAAAAATAACCTAGTCATTTTGCACTATAAGACATCATTTTTGACTTCAATTAGTCAAAATGATGTCTTATAGGACTTTCATGAAGTGCCTTTGGTGAATTACTTGCATGGCGGAAAGGAGGGACCGAACGCACAAGAACAATTACAACGGACAAAGCTATTAAGTGTATCATAATATATGCATTATTATTTATTGACTAAACGTTCAACTTACTCATATAGCAAACAGCACCCAGCATCTTAACTAATCATTTAACTTAAAGATTAATCGTACCAATCGGAGCTTCTGTGTAAAACATGACCTAAATTATTAGTGATAACCTCCTGATGTGGCGAGTCAGCTCGAACTACCGGCGTCCGCGTATTCGAAATTAAGATTCGAAGACGGCGGGACAGTGTTGCCAGTTCAAGTAATCGCGGCCTAAATGATAAATATTGAAATATCTAGAATTATGTATTATCAAGGTAAATTAGCGTCACAACCGGACCAATTGGGCGGGAATAATTTATTTGTACAGTGTTTCAATGGACCATCCAGGCGCTACCATGGTTATAGGGCATTATTCGACACAGTAGAAACACATTTCTCTTCATTTTCTCTCCCCTCTCTCGCATTCTTTAATTAATTACATGAGCGAGCGAGCGCATTATACGAGTTATAAAAGAGCAATTTTACGCTTCGGAAAACCTTCTGTACTTTAAGCTAAGTTTGGTATCAAACTAAATCTACACATTTTCCCTATACAGATGTTTCCGGTTTCATACTGCACATTATTGTTAGACCTGAACTTCGGTTTAACGCCCAAGTTCAAATTATTTCAAAATTATACCGCATGAGTAAGGTACTATATCCATTCAACGCCGAATGTCAACAATCATACAAATCAGATTTATCTTATTTCAATTTTAATTCACCACTTCCTTCGTCGTCGACTCTTCAGGTCATCAACATGATGTGTACATGTACATTTGATTTCATTCATAAATATTAAATTATAAAGTTCATACCAAATTATAACGTTCCATTAAAAGTTAATTCCGTTATATCTGTATGTGAATGGCTTCCCAGAAGCGTAGCGAGCCAGAGCTATGGTACGTTGCTTGGTTACACATCATTCCATTATATGGACGGCTTATCCCCACAAAGAAGCGTAGCGAGCCATAACTAGGATATGCTGCTTGGTTACGCATCAGTCGTCACCAGCCAGACATCAGGATGGATTAGTAACGGTTGGTAATCATGAGCCACAATACGGTAACAGCATGTATCACTAACAGCCAACGTACTGTAACAATAAATTGAAATCAAGACCTTGCAAATAATATTTTGTATTTGCGAATAAAATTGGTATCCATCTTGGATTAAAGTTCAACAAATAATTCTTTTGAGGCCGTACTAAAGACGGCGGATCCAAATTAAATTAATCCCTGACATTCAACTGATGTAATAGGAAATATTGTGGTTATATTTTTCACCACATGAATTCATTTCAACATATCATAAATCACATTTATTTCGCGGGAGAAATCATGATTGTATGCTTAATTTGCATAACGTTACATAATACCAGCGAGTTCATGAGTTCGCCCGCTTTCAATACATTGTTGAAACATATATAATATTGGGTGGGGAAAATCATGATTATTATGCTAATTTGCATAATGCCACGTAATACCAAGAAGTCATGATTTTGACCTTTATTCCCAGTACTCATTTCATACGGATAAAATTGTATATAAAATATATTTACACATTTAGGACAGTATAAAATGTGCGGAAAGAAACCTACTATTATCCCATTTCAGTTATTCTATTCCAAAATAAATCAAAAGAGTATTGTTTTCGTCTCCTCATCCAAACTTCATTATTCATGATGAGACAAAACTAAACTAATACGGACATTTTTGTTTTCTTAATTTTCACGAGTACACTTAACGCCGAATATCCGTAATTTTCACGGAGTTAGATTTTTATACTCGAATTGATACTCAACTTGAGTATACGGTTGGGACCGTGTAATATCATAAAATGAAAATTAGACGTATTTTCATTGAACCAATATAGCACGCATACGCCTATAAATGATACACATTTTATTTACACTTATTTACAAACTTACGTTAAGATTCCTGGATATGATGTCCTTTACTCCCGCACTCGACGGCATGGTAACACTACTTGAGTTGTCATGACGGTCGTTGATTTAACAGCATAACGCCGACTGAAAAGTAGGATACATTCTACGCAATATATTGTATTGATGCCACAGAATCACCTAAACGATGGGTTTGCAATATGCAAACTTTCCCCCATGAAGCAACGTAAATCAGGCTCAGAATCCCTGAGCTTTACCCTGATATAGATGCTGGTATTTCGTCAGCAACCAAAAGATATCCGTTCAATCAGGACATCATACCAAGGAATGATTTTATCAGCCACGCCACAAATACAAATCTTTCGTATAGCGCGGGAAAATGTAATCATGTGTTATAAAACAAGCCATAAAGCCCAGGCGTAGGTAACATGGTAGATAAAACCCCGATTCTCTTGACCTTAATAGTTTGTCGCAACTGGTCTAGTTGGCGCTATAACATGGTCGAAGCCAACCACTGCTTGCCTTATGCGGCATGTCGCAACTGTTAAAGGGGGCGCTGTGTACATGAACCAATTTGATTACAGGCACAGATCTGGAGTTTCTTATCCCATAATTATTAATATCCCTGTAAAGCCCGCCAGCTATCGCTATTCACGGCAGCTATCGCTATTCGCGCCAGCTAGTGTCGCACCTAACATGCCTAATCAAAATTAGTAATAATCTCCAAGATCCACGTAACAATTATTAAACCGGAGATACATGTATAAAGCTTTTAAACGGTATCGAAGCTTTTGGGACACCCTATAATGCGGCTTCAAATGATGTCATTATTTAATGCTCTTTTTGGCAGAGAGGGTGATCTATGTTTGATCATGTGATGTCCTTTTAACCAATCAATAGACACGAACATATTGATGACACTTTTCAATAGAGATTATCAATGTAACCATGCGCAGGGGCGGACATTTCTTGTTAGGTGTGGGGGGATGATAAGTGTGGCCCCAAAAAATGAAATTGAGCTGGTACCATCTCGGACAGGGGATGCCTGAGGGGGGATGTGCCCCCCTCCGAATTAGAAAAAAATGCAATTTTCAAACTCATTTGGTGCGATCTGGTGTATACTTTTGACCAATATTGTATTGAAAAGCCATCGCTTCATTTTCACTAAATATTTTGTTTTTTATCAATGCACAAAAGAGGTTGAGCATTTTTTTATACTGATATATTCTTGATTTGAATATAGATGGCTTAAAAGCTCCAACAGGGGGGGGGAGTCTGAGGGGGGATATGCCCCCCTGAGAAGTAGAACAAAATTCAATTTTCAAACTTATTTAGTGTGATCTGGTGTATACTTTTGACCAATATTGTATTGAAAAGCCATCGCTTCATTTTCAATATTGTTTTTTTAATTTTTATCAATGCACGAAAGAGGTTGAGCATTTTTTATACTGATATATTCTTGATTTTAATATAGATGGTTTAAAAACTCCAACAGGGGGAGTCTGAGGGGGGATATACCCCCTGAGAAGTAGAAAAAATTTCAATTTTCAAACTCATTTGGTGTGATCTGGTGTATACTTTGACCAATATTGTATTGAAAAGCCATCACTTCATTTTAAATAAGGGGGAGTCTGAGGGGGGTGTGTCCCCTTCAGAAGTATAATTTTTTTCAATTTTCAAACTCATTTGGTGCGATCTGGTGTATACTTTTGACCAATATTGTATTGAAAAGCCGTAAAGAAGTTGAGCATATACTGATTCTTGATTTTAGTATAGATGCTTTAAAAGCTCGAACAGGGGGATTATGAGGGGGGATGTGCCCCCCGCTCAGAATTGGATTTTTTTTTTTAAATTTTCGAACCCATTTGGTGCGATTTGGTGTGTATTGGTGCGATTCTTCTTTACCAATATTGACCAATATTTTATTGAAAAGCACTCACTTTATTTCTGATCAATATTGGCTTTTTGAATAGGCAGATAGGCCTATGCCAGAAAGAAGTTAATTAGTTACCTCCAAAAGATGGATTCTAGTCAACGTACGTACGCTTATGTATCCTGACCAACATACAATAAACTCCAAACATTCTTATGTCCCTCGCATGCCGCCCTGCCCGCCTTTCTTTCTCTTTTTCCTTTTTTTCTCCTTTTTTTCCTTTTTTCTTTCTTTTTTTCCTTTTTTTTTTGTAGATGTGAAAAATCAGGGGGGATGATTACATTGACCATCCCCCCGGTCAAAAAATGGGGTGGGTATATCCCCCATCCCCCCCCCCCCCCCCCCGTGATTTCCGCCCTTGACCATGCGCAACGGGCTACAAAGAAGAATCGCACCCAACTTATTCTACATTTAATTGAATCGGTGCATCATGACGTCCAATTCATTTAATAAACCGTGTAACCAAGGTGGCCTGCATATCATGAAAATGGTGTGTCTTCTTTCTGAAAATCTGAAACATATTTATTACTCCCGACAAGATGGCAGCAAATTCATTACATGGATATAAACCTCTATGGACTTCGAATAGTCTTCACATGGTAGACAGGGCAGGTGCTATATTATACTGACTATACTAAAACCGTATACTGATCAATTTAATACAATAAAATATCAATTACACATTTTTGGTGCGCTCAATGAAGGGGATTTTAAATTAAATTAGTGTGATGTATCGAAGATTTACACAAATGTTTTACTCTCCTAATGGAGGTACAAATAATCTGAAGAGGGTATTCAAAAATATTTTACCATTCCCAAAATGAATTTTTCATTTGCATACTCCTTTTACCGAAATTACATTAATATTGTCTTGAATGAGACTGACAAGCACGTCCGACAAACTTCAAACTACCCGTGTGTGTCAATCCTTTGATAAGCCATTATTTGGATATCGATAACCTTATCGAAATGCTCTAAATATTTGATTAAAGGTGTAATCTCCGGTAGTATCTATTTTATTATGAATGTGTAGCTAAATGTCACACGCAACCTTTCAATATACCTTGTCACTGCTACCTATCAGCTACCTTTCTTGAATATTTCTCTTGCATGCAAGTTAGTTAGTCACTACTTCTTGTTGGCGTCTCTTGCCTCTCTCAATACTCCTTATAAATGTATGCTATTCACTTACGCATTCATTAAATCGTCATGCAATGGACAATGGACAATGGATTGGAATCAGGTAACAATTATCCTTTTCGCATCAATAGTGTTGCAACTAATAGTTCCTTCAGCCACTACAACCTTTGCAGTGGACACCAAACTTGGACGTATCATCGGTGCAGTATTAGATATCACCAATGATCAACTAAACCGATCAGTACAGGCATTCTTGGGCATTCCATACGCAGTTCCACCTGTCGGAGATCTTCGCTTCAAGCCACCTGTAGTATCTGAGTCGCTATGGAATGCAGATGAGCCGTTTGATGCAACGAGACTGGGAAACCGATGCCCCCAGATCTATTCTTCATTTTTCCCTATATCGGGCGAATTTGATGAGGATTGTTTGAATCTAGATGTTTACGTACCTGTGCCAACGGTGAGTTTGAGTTAGTATGTACAGAATCATCAACTCCCCTTAAAGAGGTTATCCGTGTAACAGATTAGCTGCCATCTTGTCGGGAATTACTGTGTTTAAGATTTTCAGAACGAAGATACACTTGTTTCATGATATGTAGTCCACTTTGATAACACGGTTCATGCAATGAATTGGACGTCATGCACCGATTCAATTGGGTGTAGAATATGCCGGTTGCGATTCCCCTTTGTAGTCCGTTGCGCATGGCTAACCTATATACGTTAAAACATGGAAGAACGACGCTTACGCATTTCATCAGTGATGAACTGCGCTGAAACATGCACTGAAAACTTAAACTAGTCAGGCACAGGCTGGACTTGCTTTTAACTAGTCGAGTAGGTTAGTCAAGCCTGCTGGACTAGCTTAAACTTGTCAAGCAGGTTAGTCAAGCCTGCTGGATAGGTTATTGCTGACTTGACTAGCTTAAGGTTAGTCCGGCTCAGCCTGACTAGCTTGATTTGTTCTGCTGGACTAGTCTGTCGCTGGGCTAGCTTTGTTAGTCAAGTTGGCTTGACTAGCTTTGAGTAAGTCAAGCTGGCTGGACTAGCTTTGCTTTAGGTTAATCAAGGCACTGAGACAAAATATCAATGGCGGCATGCAGATAAGACGTACGTCATCGCCGGTCCGGTTTTGCTAGCTAATCCAGACGTAATGTGTCGTAGTTATTTCATCATGTTCATTGTGTGGCCATATTGTGTACATCATAGTGTTTGCCAACATCTGTAGACTATTTTATGCTCAATTTTGTTTGGAATGACGACTCGGAGAAGGAAGAAAATAACTGTAAAGAACGACGGTAGCGCGGGCATTTCGAACGCTAACGGGTCAGCCATGGATGTCCAGTGTACTTAAAGCTAGTCGAGCGACTAGCCTAAACTAGTCCAGCGATTAGCCTAAACTAGTCCAGCTTAGGACGGACAAACATCAAGTTAGTCGAGCAACTAACGTAAAGCTAGTCCAGCAATGCTGGACTAGGCTAAAGCTAGTCAAGATAGGCAACGTCTGGACTAGCTTTAAGTTAATCAGGCTACCAGTTTAGGTTTTCAGTGTGATGGAATAAAAGTGCGTAGAAATTAATGAGTCAGAGATACAGGCCAATTGGTAGCCTAAATATCAATGAGAAGCAAGGATTTTCCGATGAATATTGATTTTGAAGTACAAAGTAACAATTAATCAATTTTTAAGTATAATAGGCTATTATAGTACATCATTTTGATACCTGTTCAATCTGACATAAAATCCAAACATTATTTTTGCCCATTCAATGGGGTTTGATTTGCCAATTTGTTCATTTTAGGCTCTGTTTACAGTTATCAGTCTGCGCGTCCGGCTTGAGGGTGTACTATTTAGTGACGTACTGCCGCCAATAATTTACTGCAGCGCCGTTTACCGCTGGGATGATGAATAAGTCCGATATTTTAATAGAGGGCGGGCTTGTGAACGGGACTGCATTTTCAAGGGAACGGCCTCGTTACAGCAATTTTCAAGATTGAACAAATCCGATTTTCACGATTTTTCTATCAAGATTCAATTTCTTATCGAGAGATTATTATTGAATATCTATTACTATTTAGGCTTATCCTGCAAGGCTTATATTTAACGTTAAAAAGTGCATCACACCCTAACAAAATGGTGTAAAATTGCCTAGAAAATTCAGAACAACATGTTTAATTTAAAGGAAATCCTTGCCATGGAACTTTAGCGCTCAGATATGTAGCATTATTATTATGCCGACCCCATCCGTAGGTTAAAGTTTTTAAAAGTGCCGCGTTAAGAGAAAATCGACTTTAAAAAGACAAACAATCAGCTGTATGGACGTCGCCATAGTGATCGAAGCTATAACGAAACAGTTACGAGATGTCCACATCTCTGTTTCGTGTATTGATATTTTCGGCGAAAGCAACAACATTTAGAAGGACGAGCCTTAATCGTGTTTTATAATGTTGAAACATAGGGTCTATAGAAAAAAATGCGCGTGAAGTGAGCAAAATATTATTATCAAGTTTTTTAACTAAAACAGTCCGGCCAAACGTTCCTGAAGCCAGATTCAAGCTTTAATTAATGACACATTGAAACTAATTTTCGCAAAGCGCACAATAATTTGCAATTTTAACACTAAAATGGTCCAGTATTACGTTAAAAACGCGTCACCTTTATTTTTAGGGTGTGTGTGGGGACCCCCCCCCCCCCCCCCCCCCCCCCCCCCCCGTCCCCTCATCTTGCGCCGTCTATGATGGATTCTAGTGTAAAACTTGTTTTGTAGACGTTTACGATAACGCCAGAGTACAATGTATTATACAGGCTGTCCCAAAATGATTAGTACCCATCAATGCCCAAAGTTCAATAATTTTTGTCATCATCAAAATAGATGGGATTAGGTCCGTTGTTTTTTCACATCATCTTCGACATACTGTACTATTTCATCAGAATTTGAGATCATGAATATCAGCTTTATCAAACTCAAGATACACTCTATTATGTAAAACATGGTGATTTCACCTTTTTGACAAAGTGCTAAAAAAGTGTGTGTGCTATTACAGCTTGTTTGAAAGAAACTTGTGTATTCTCATAATCTCTTGTCTACTCAATCTAATCTTGTGTGTCTTTCTGTTGTAACTGTTATTAGTTATGGGTGTTCAAATAATTAATAATTCTTCTCCTTAATTCAATTTAACAGGTAAAAGAAGTTTGTCACACTTGAGTGACCCCATACATTGTTTTATTTGACAAGTGTTTAGGGACTTCTAAATGAAGTGGTATTTGGTGAATCATTAGTGGCTTAGATTTCATTTTCACATAGGAGAATGGATTTCGTGAGGTTAAACACTAAAAGGACTATATCATTTTTAGCAAGTTTGTAGGAAATTGCATCACCAATATGAAAAAGAAGTCTAAGCCACTGCTAATTACCCATGACGACGTCTTTACCTGTTTAAATGTCCCTCAAGTTTAGCCTCAAAACTAGCTCATTATAGAAACAAAGCTTGGGGTCGCTCACGCGTGACGATCCATTTTTACTCTTCAAATTGAATCAAAATGAAGAAGTATTAATGGTTGGAACAACAATATGATACAACAGCAGTTTAAAATAGAAAGGAACCAAAGATATTAGCAGACAAGAGGTTAAGAGAATGTATTAGTTTCTTTCAGACAAGCTGTTTAAAAACACATTTTTTGCACTTTGCCAAAAAGGTGAAATCACCATGTCTACACAATGGAGTGTAACGTCATTAAAATAAGTCCGATATTCATGATCTAAAATTCTAATGGAAGGGTACTTTATAGAAATAATGATAGCAAAAACAACGGATCTAATCTCATTGATGTTGATGATAAAAATTTGTATTGAACTTTGGGCATCGATGGGTACTAATCATTTTGGGACAGCCTGTATAGTAACATATTGCATCACCCAACGTGCTAATTACTCAATATTGATTTCACACATGTTGTTATGCCAGAAAAGATTCACCGTCACCAAATGTCATGATCATATGTATGACAGGTAGATGCGTTATGTTATTATTGCGCCGTCGTATAAGTCTAGAGTACAAGTGACTTTTACTATGGTAACTCTAATAACAATCATATTAGCCTTCACTAACTTGAAAAGTACATCTCCAGCCACATTCAAATAATGAATTTCTCTCAGCTTCAGTTATAAAACGTTTAGTTCCTCAACATAAATGAAACTACAAACAATCTATTTCACCACATCTGTATTCTTGCTACAGCCAAAGAAAGCAGCCGTTATGGTCTGGATTCACGGTGGCAGCTATCTAATGGGTGCTGGTACGATGACTGTCCTATCTCCTTCGATATTGGTTGCCTTCGGTGATGTCATAATCGTAACACCTAACTATAGGTTAGGAGCATTGGGTTTTCTATCAACCGGTATGTGCTATAACTTTGCTTGTATGCTGTAGTATGTTTGCATCCTGTATCGACAAAGGTGGATGGCACTACTCTGTAGTATACATACGCGCTCCAGATTCATGTTATATCGTATTTTGGAGTTGTCAAAAGAATAGTTAATGTTATTACCGGCATAACAATTCAGATAAACTTAGGCCTATCCAAACAAGACTGTTTATTAATTATTGTAAACAACATTTTCCATCAAAGGTATGCTTACACATTTTACAGGAATGACAGATATTGAATCAAAATGCACAATATAAATGATAACGTGGCATCTGGTTTTACAAGGTAATAATAGCTAGACCGCGCAGCAATCGCAGTACTATTGTCATGATTGGCTTCGAAGCACACTGTACAGCTATTATCCCAGTGAGTTACTAAACCGTTATTTGCATTCGTCAACCATGCTTCACATTACGACCTCACATAAATGTATGTTTTATTTAAAATATTGGCGACACTAATGATGGGAATGTTTCTGTCCATTTAATTTTAAGTTGTTTTTTCTTTCTTCAAACCAACAGTCAGTGTACATGTATATTAATCATGGTTCAATCTTGCATCAAACCACGCCCCTTCATCTTATATCTGAATCTCTAAATTGTTCTACAGGTGATGAAAAAGTTCCAGGCAACATGGGTCTGCTCGACCAACGAGAAGCACTGAAATGGGTCCAAGCCAACATAGAAGGTGAGTTTTCTATTGCATGTTGGACTACTTACCTACCGAGTTAGCAATGAAAATACATTCTCCTTTGCTATTATTAAAGTAACCTTTCATTCAGAGATGCTGAAAAGTTGTATTTCGGGGCGTATTGAAGTGTGTTCTTCACTCATATCTGACTGCTACCAATTGAACTGATTCACCTTACCACTTTCTTCCATCAAGATGAACAGTTAGCTATAAAGTATTATGGAGCTAAATGCATGAACTGCTTATTCAGACAGATGCCTCCTTTTTGTCGTTAATCTTTCATCAACAACAAGCGACAGTGGTTTTATTGTAAAAGCTGAATTGATATTTTAGGATTCATCAGAGTGCCAAGCGACATCGTTCTTTAGGCTTCATGGGTGTGTCGATGAACGGAAAATACGAATTTGTTGACGTGTTGTGGCCGCCAGACGGAGAAAACCCTCAGTTCAATAGAGAATAATTTGACATACTCTACGCCACGCAGGCTCTAGATTTGTGATTATCATGGAGCATGCATACAAAATCTAATACGATCAATACTCTCTTTGTCTTGAAAATGTAGCATTCGGCGGAGATCCGGATAGAGTAACTATCTTTGGAGAGAGTGCTGGTGCAAGTAGTGTCAGTTTACACACCTTGTCACCCCTCAGTGCAGGACTATTTTCTGGGGCAATAATGCAGGTTTGATGTTTAATACCTAGATAAATAATATTCATTAGGTTACAAGGCCCGCTTAGCAGCGCTATAAATTGATGCCCTAAAAACCGTCAACAAATTTAAATATTCGCCTTCCTGGTTGCTATATATGACATAATTCTCGTGTGCACCCAACCGGCTGTATTGAGTAGTTTAAAGGCATGAGCGTAGATGTAATTTGCAACATAATGGAAACTTACCCATGCAGTTAGCCCCGAATTTAAATATATGCACTGGGTAATCCTCTCGTAGTATTGATAACAATGGGTTTACCAGAGCGAATTAACAGCGCTTCTAAGCGGGCAATTTATGTCATGAAGTTTGGCGTTAAAAACCCAGAAAGATCATATGGAGGTTCGATAAAAAGTCTTCCTTTTAACAATGTTTTATTGTTATATGCCTTACTGTTTATGCTTAAGACCTGTAAGGGATTAGTCTTCTGAGAAACAGAATGTAAGATTTACAAATGCGCTACTTTAGGGGCGCCTTAACATGGTATTATTTTGTTATAAACTTGATCACGCAGTATTTAGCACATAACAAAGTAACACCTGTTATTAAAGTTCATTCTAAAAACACACATTGTTATCTAAAGGTATTTTGTATGTGTCAACAACATGTTTCATTTAAGCATAGAAAAACTAGATTACATCCGTTATCAAATTCTAACTCAATATTTCAAACAGTTACGGGAAAGGGTTGTAATATTAATGATTTTTTAGACTTTTTTGGTAATAACATTTAAATAACCTAATAACCGATATAACATGTATAATGCTTTACCATGCTTTCAGAGCGGGGTAGCACTCTCCCCGTGGGCTGTTAACTTGAACAGGAAAAACAACCAAATGCGATCTTTTACGATCGGGGCAATAGTAGGGTGTCACAATGAATCTGTGGACCTACTTCTTGAATGCTTGCGAAGTGTACCAGGATCAGATCTTGCCGAAGCTACATTAATGGTCAGTGTTAAATAGTGTACATTTTGAAAGATTAAAGAATACCCAAGATCACTGAAAGGTGATTAACAAAATTGTTAACATTCGAATTTGGTAGTAGCCTATATGGAAACACGCATTCTATGCTATCGTTCGTGGTATACCTCGTATTTAGCCAATTGTCAGTTACTGTGAAGACTGTGCCGTGACTCGGGGAATTCTTTTTAGCTGAAAATGAGTCATGCATACCCTTTTGCATGTTGTTAATTTCGGTTCTGCTGTGTGAATAATTAAGGGAACATTATAGTATCATCGCCATGATATTAAAAAATAACATATCAAATAGCTGACATGGTCTGATTTACTTTCCCATCATATATTTGTATTCATGTATCACCATGGTTTTAGGATGAAATGCCTTACCAAGGATCACAATATTTGCCACAACTGGAATGAAATCTACTCTTGCCTGCTTCAGGCTCTGAGTCCAGTGCTAATACCAAATACCAAACGTGTCATAGGCACCAATGAATACATAACTCTGTACAATCCTGAAAATCTTCCATTTTCAGATGTCAAACAGAGTCTACCCCGACGATGACGCAATCATACCTTTCTCACCTGTGGTAGATGGCTTCTTCTTACCAGCCGAACCCAGTGCACTCCTGAAAGAAGGAAGTTTCAACAAAGTCAACTTGATGGTCGGACACACATCCCATGAAGCAACGTTACTAGTCATGAAAACGGTGGCGATATTGCAAAACCAAAAATCCATTGACGAACCCTATTTTGATGTGGCGTTATTTGATACCCTCCTCACCATCGGTAAAACGCGCGAATTTCTCTCTAATCCGATTAAACGCCAAGCTATAGAATTCGTTTACTTGGATGATGTTCTCAGAGTTCAAGGAGGGAATTACTTAAACATGTTTATCCAATCGAATGGTGACTATTGGTATGTTTGCCCCAGTGATGCACTTCTAAAATCTTTTGAATCTGCAGGGACATCAAGATACATGTATCACATGACACATCATCCGTCATCGTCACTCTTTAACACACCGTGGAGTGGTGCATGTCACGCAGACGAATTGATATTCGTGTTTGGCGCGCATTTCAATCCGGACAGCCCATTTAATCTAACAAAAGAAGAAGCTGAGATGTCTGTACAAATTATGAAATACTGGTCGAATTTTGCTAAAACAGGGTGAGTAAAAGATTTTATTTAAACCGGTGAAATAGGAAGACGGGATGAAGCACTCCCTTGGCAGTTGCTTCGTAGGGGAAGAGACACTTTTTGCATGAATCAAGTAAGACCATTTAGTGTATCGAGACATTTTGTTTTAGATATAAGCGACGCTGTCGGAATGTTATTTTTGAATTCGGTATTTTACCAAACAAAAATGGAGATGAAAAGAAATTTGTGCCCATTATGACGCTTTCGCGAGGGTCTGCTGACCATGTATGCCGTTCTTGAAAACGGACACATTGGCTGATGAAGGAAAGGATCCCATTTTAAAAAATGACGCCAGCTGAGTAGAGTGGGTATCGTGACCAAACAAAAACGGGTATATAGCACATCGATGAATTTGTAATCCAGAGTTTGCCTCTCATCTTTAAATATATCATTATTTTATTTCAAAATAATACAGAAATCCCAATCTGGAATCTGCCACGATGGAATCAATTAAGGATGTATCTGAGTGGCCAAAATTTACGAATGCTTCACTTGCTTACAAGGAGTTGTCTTTAAATATGACCAATAGAAGAGCACTGAAAGTTAAGGAGTGTCGATTTTGGAATGATTACTTACCAGCGCTAAATTATATATTTGGTAAGTGACGGAAGCAAATTTAAAGTCTTTCGTATAACGTGTAGAAAGAACATCGTTATAACATTTTGGGGGTAAACTTCTGATTTTCACACATGGAAGAATATAATTAAGCAGTAGGCGACGGGAGAAAAAAGAAACCCTGTTCTTAGGGTTCTAGTGCATAGGGGCAAACGGACCTCTCATGTTGGATCGCTCAGGTGGGATTTGTTTCCCTTCAAAATGAACGTACAGAAAATCTAACAAAGCTCTAAAAAATGTGCCGTAATCTTTACAAGCCAAAACAGTTATTGCGTTGGCATTCGTTCATTTGCACATGAACATTTTTCTCACAGATTACTACAACAAATGAGTCGGTCGAGCCCGTAAAAGGTTTCTTTTTTCGTCGTCTTAATGTGAGATGTGGGGATATTCATCAAGTGACACTCACGATGTTGTATAGCACTGAGCCTGTGTGGATATTGCAATAATATGTGCAACATTTGTTTCTCGTTTTTTATTGGTTCTTATTTAACATTCACATCAGCCTATAGCTTACAAAATGTTCTACAATAATCATGAAATGTATCTAGTTGTGTACACTAAAATGTACAATTATGTTTCAAAACCTCAGAATGTGCATTTTACGATGGCGTTGCTGCAGTCAAATAAATTCAGCGCACATTCTTACGCGCTACTTTACATGCCAAGTAAAATGAAAGATTAGATTAAAAACCATTACAACATTTTCAGATTTAAAGGCTATGTAACAAACATTGTATATTGCGAGTGTTGGTTTATCTTAAATGATAATATGATTAAATAGAGGGTGGTAGCGGTAATGGGACAGGGAAACTAAATGGACATTTTGAATAATAACCTTTAGTTAACGTTTTGGATACTCATCTACAACTCAATAGTGAAATGGTGTACGGTAGAACATGTTAAGTATAGCACTGCAAAACCAGTACATGGCTCATACGTATAAGTGACTTGTACGCAATACTTAGAGGATAGTCCGCTATACGCGAAAGTATTATATATGTTGCATTTTTGGTATAAAAAGAGTAAATGTGAACAAAAGCCCAACAGATATTAGCAAGGTTAATGATCTGAGTGATTAGAAATCAAACTGGTATACTCTGTACAAAGATCTCTGATGGGCAATCAATTGGTTCACTGCAACTCAGAAAAAATGCATAATACAGGAAACACAAATAAGCATGGGTGAAAAATGCGGATGAAAGTGACTTAAGAATTAGATAAAAACCCAAACATGGAGAACAACATCAAATTATAAAGAAAAAAGAAAAGAAAAAAATATCTGGAGATCATGGAAATCAAGAGAACCTATTAACAACGAACTCGTGAACTAATTCTACCACTCGGAGCTGCCTACGTATAGCATTGACATACATACAGGGTGTCCCAAAAGTATATGCACGACTTTGAAGCTTTGTATTTCACATGTACAAAATATAAGTCGTATTGAAAATATGAATACATATTTAGAAAGAGGAGATGTGGGAAATAATTTTAATACCAAACATTGGAGTAACATCTGTTTGTAATGCCACCCTAGAAGTAAAATATGTAATACTGCGAAAATCTAATTTTATACTTCAGAGGAATAACGTTCATAAATCCATACCTAGGCCTATTGAGATTAACAAAAACACGGATAGAGTTGGTTACACGGAAAGTGATCCGTCAATTGTAATATTTATAATGTTACATTACAGTGATCCCATCATAATAACAAACTATATCTGTCCGCTGCTTTAATGTTTTGTTTGATCTGAATCTTTTATGGAAACTTCTTCAAGTCCTTACGCAAAATTCTGTGAACAGTTGATCTTTTAATCTTGTTTTCTGCGGAAAGTCGGCGAATAGATCTCTTTGAACTTTTGGCTACTGCATGTCTTATGACATCAATGTGACTTGTTGATCTACCAGTCTTTCTACCACATCGAGACAAATCATGCACAGTTCCTGTGTTCAAAAATGTATCCACCAACTTCAGAATGGATATTCTTCCTGGTGCGCGTTTCACTTTAACATGTTTTCTGAACTTTTATTGAGTAAGTTGAACTGAATTTGTTTCAGCGTAGAACCATACAATTTGTATTCGCTTATCTATGCTGTAAACCATCTTGAATGAAGATTTTTGCTGTGCAATGTTGTCTACTACGCCTATTAAATGTTGTGAGTGACCGAGTTTGGTAATAACATTAATGTTGCAAGGTAAGCAGTGAACTGTGACTAATGCGCAAGGTTGCTTTCATACTGTTAATTTATGCGCACCTGATTTTATCAACAATGTGTGGTACTTGGTATGGATGGGTGTGGCACACGGCCAAACACTTTCAACCAGTGTTATAAAGTTGTGGGTTCACCAATAGGATTGTGTTTGGTATCAAAATATGGTTAAATTTATACCATATGATTTATATTTTATGAGATATGACTCTTCAAAAACGTGCATAGAATTTTGGGACACCCTGTACAAGCACCAATGAGACCAACACAAATATTTCAATAATAATACACAGTTTATGTTTATGTTTATGGGTGCTTGCGCGTATTGTGATGCAATGGTGCCTATCGTATAAGTCTTACGTACAAGTCACTTTTACGTATAACTATGAACCATACGTATTAGTATTGCAGTGCGTCCTCATGTTAATATTTATTATGAAATACAAGCATGGGTGGAATTAATTTGAGTAATACATTTCTTTTTAATCCTATACAATAACAGATGGTTCCACCAGAGCAGACCAGCAGACGTCGGATCATACAAAACAGATGCCTAAAGATGAGCTATGATTAATAACTTATATTACGGAACACGATTCCTCTACTGGTCGCAACGCTAATTGATATCTGTATCATAAAAAAAACCTTCCTCTCTTGTTCACGTGATCGGAGAGTGTACAAATTCTCGGAATAAAGTGAATTTCACTAGGATCATGTACGAAAAATAAATTGCATCCGGGACACTGGTATACTGTAAAAACAAAATGACGGCCACCAGTAGTCGGACACGAATTAAAAAAATCGTATATTTTAATTCGATCTAACCGACTGAACTATAGATGGCACTGGTCTCTTACGATTTCATCTGACGTCGCCTGTACCTGGCGAGTCGTAACCAACAGTTAAATAGGGTGAATGCAATGCAAGCCGATCGTAACCAATCAAAACTGGGGATATGTCTCGTTGTAAGCAGAATGATGGAGGTTTAGCCCTACATTGGTGACGGATACATCTGCAGCATTTTGTTGTTGTTGTTGAAATTAAAACTAGTGATTTCAGTTCCGGGAACAGTGACAGATCTTTAAATGCCATAAATTTAGTAGGGTAACCAGACACTTCGAAATGGTGGAAAACCTGTTTTTGAGGAAATCGCATAATCTACCATTAAAGGAGGAACTCAATTGTTTGCGGGTTCTAGGGGGCATGAATTCTGACCCGGGGAGGGGGAATTTAGTTGATATTCGTCTCATTTAAGGGCATATCACCAGTATAATTGAGTTTTAAAAAAATACATAATGGACTTAAAAACTTCCAGCCCTTATGCATGATCAATCTGGTGTGCCAGGCTATCCCAAAATGATTAGTACCCATCCATACCCAAAGTTCACTTAATGTTTTCGTCATGAAAATCAATTATATTACCCTTGTTTTTCATCCTCGTATCCTAGAACAGGGAAACGTGCGTTATCGAATGATCGTTGAAGGGAGTGCTGGAACAGGGAAACGTACGTCATCGAGTGATCTTTAAAGGGAGTGCTGGAACAGGGAAACGTGCGTTATCGAGTGATATTTGAAGGGAGTGCTGGAACAGGGAAACGTGCGTTATCGAGTGATCTTTAAAGGGAGCGCTGTGTAATATAACGGTGTCGTGGTGCGCAATACCAAATGCATATACTGTTAGGTCAAACCGGGGGTCTAAATCTGCCACTTTCGGACCCAGGAATGTAGCAAAATAGAAACCTTTCGGTGGGGTGGAGAGAGCAACAAATTTGCACGATTTTCTAGTGTCAACGGTAATTGATTATGAATGCAGACCCCATTTCCCCGGACAGATACACGCTTAATGGGTAAACACATTAAAACGCCTAATAATTATATAAGATTGTTTGTATGGCCAAGTAAAATAATAAACGAACTTCTCGTCTCGTTTCGTACTTTGAAAGTATTTTAATTTCAAATTTTATATATCTAAATAATGATTACTAAAAATAGTAAGTAAGTATTAGAACAGGACTAACATTTTAACCACGATTAATTCTGTGTGTGAATTTAGGTCTTGGTGATTATGTCACCGATCCGTGATGGGAAGCAACAATCTTGAGCGAGTAGCAGCACAGTCCTAATAATTCAAGGATTCCTTGTAGCCTTGTGCACACTACACTAGCGTACGACACATACAACGGTAGACTGGGTCCCAGCGTCCCTCTATACCGCGTCCCTTTTTACAAATGGCGGACCAAGAAGAGGGACTGGGGAAATAGTGGGCAATTCCACATGAGTAGAGTCCAAAATGGAAAATTTAAAAGTTTATAAAATACAACTTCAAAGCATGTTTTTGGTGGACAACATCCTATATATTGGTGAATAGAAAACCGTTTGTAAATAACTTATTCCGTTTTTCTGAAAACAATGTTTG
Source organism: Ophiura sarsii (assembly GCA_035610835.1). Lineage (NCBI taxonomy): Eukaryota > Metazoa > Echinodermata > Ophiuroidea > Amphilepidida > Ophiuridae > Ophiura > Ophiura sarsii. The sequence continues at coordinate 45,967,127 of CM069451.1, read as the reverse complement.
AACTTTTGGGGTTTTCTAGGCTTCAGAATTGAAAGAAAAAGTGACTTAATTTAATAAAAAGTCAATATATCACTAATACCTGAACTTATTCCTTTGTATACTTTGCAGTTATACTGGTATATGGATAACATTCTTATTTTGTAAAGCACTTGTTACAACTGGATCCGATATTTGCGGGACAGAATGTCCAGATCTCCTCCAATTTTTGTGTAATTACCTTGATACCTTGATGCCTCCATCACTACTGATGATTGGCGACCATATTTGCACTCTTCTTAGTGTTCTTTCTCTACTTTGTTCTATCTTGTGCTGCACGTTTGGCTTGAACGTAGTTGAGACCAGTCCATTCCCTGATGTTATCAAACCAGTTTTTCTTCTGTCTGCCACGTTTTCTCTTTCCTTCTACTTTTCCCTCAATGAGGTTGAGAGATAGGGGCTTCCACTTCCCCTGAGCGTATGGCTGAAGTATGCTAGTTTAAGGCTTACAACCTTTCCCAACAGTTGTCTATCTGTTTCTAGCTCTTGCAAAATGCTAACATTTGTTCTTTTCTGCTTCCAGTTGATGTTAAGCATTCTCCTCCATAGCCACATTTCAGCTGCCATTATTCTGTTCTCATCTGCTTTGCACAGTGTCCAGCTTTCAGCGCCATAAATGAGTGCACTCCATACAAGGGTCTTGACCAATTTCATTTTGAGACGATTGGAAAGGTTTTTGTCATTCCAGATCAACTGCAGGTCTATCATTCTTTTCTTGGCAATGGCAATCCTTGATTTGATGTCATTTGAGCAGTTGGCATCAGCTCTCTTTGTAGATCCAAGATACTTGAAGTGATCTACATGTTCAACTCTCTCACCGTCGATCATGATGGTATGATGTTCTTCAGGATCACCTCCAGCGACAAGTTACTTGGTCTTCTTGACATTTAGCCTCAAGTTCAGCTTCTTTCCTACATCATTCACACTGTTGGTTAGGTGTACAATTTCCTCCTCTGAATTGGCAATAAGTGCGGTGTCGTCAGCATATCGTAAGTTTGAAATATGTGTTCCCCCTACTTTAATTCCATATTCTGAGACCTCTGCCTCTCGCATGCCCTTCTCGGTGTAGGTGACAAAAAGGTGTGGTGATATTATGCATCTTTGTCTTGCTCCTTTTCCAATCTCAAATTCCTTTGTCTGTTCACCATTCCATCTTATTGTAGCTCTATGGTTCACATACAGAGATTTCAAGAGTGCGACGAGATGCTTGGGGAAGCCCATTTCCAGAAATGCCTCAAAAAGTTTGCAGTGGCTTACTGAATCAAAAGCCTTGGAGTAGTCTATGAACATAATGAATACTTGTTGATCAATGGCAATTACTTTCTCCATCAGAATTTGTAAACATACTAGCATGTCTCTTGTACCTCTTCCTTTCCTGTACGCAGCTTGCTCTTCTGGTTGTTCATATTCCAACTTCCTCTTCAGGCGTTCAACAATTATCAACAGGAGGATGTTGCTGGTATTAATCTAATCAGTGCAATAATCAGACTAATCAGTGCAATAGTTCGGTAGTTTGAACACTGTTTACGGTCTCCTGCTTTGAATAAGACTACAAACTCCTGTATCTTCCAATCTTGAGGCCAGTGGTAGCTTTTCCAGATGCTGGTACATAGTTTGAGTAGAAATGTGATATCCGCTAGGCCTGTTGCTTTGATCAGTTCTGCAGGTATGCCATCTAGTTCAGGTGATTTTCCAGTGCTTAGTCGTTTCATAGTATGTTCAACTTCTGACAAGAGAGGTGGTGGTTCTTGATCTTCTGGAGAAATGTGTTCCTCAGTCAATGGTTCCTCCTCCTCTGGTCTTTCAAACAGCTGAGCACCATACTCTTTCCATCTGTTCAAGATGTCTTCCTTATGGTCTAACACATTTCCAGCTTCATCTTTTATGCATGCCTGCTGTGATGGTATTTTGCCGTCATTTTTCACAGATTTGATCATGTCAAACATTCTCTTGGATTTTCCAAATGTGTCAAAATCTCCTATCTTCTGGCACTGTTCTTCAAGCCAAGCTGCCTTGTCATTCCTAAGCTTCCTTTGTATCTCTGATCTTACTGCTTTGTACCTTACATCCTGAGCAGGAGAATTATTTTGCTTTCTCAGCTTACTTTTTTCCTCAGCTAGAATCAGAACTTCATTGCTGATCCACGGTTTCTTTGGGAACTCTGTGTAATTACATTACCATTAATGAAAGAAATTTTTCTTAAAGAACTTAAATCTTGATGAATTATTCTGTAATTGTCAATTCAAAGCTTTTATCTATGTCCTCAAAGCCCCAAACACCAATTTTTTTCTTATCTTAAATCATTCCTATCAAAATAGTGGTAACGGAATTACATTTGGTAACGGAATAACAATAAGATCACAATTACAGCTTCAGCTTTCTGAAGCTATAGAGTAAATATCTAGTAATTTCTATTTATTTATTGTGTAACAATCAATCATAGAATGCACATGGTAGGTTATATTTACATTTTAAAGTCCAATTTAATACACATTGGTCCAATATTTTGATTTATCAGGTATTTTCATGTTTTTTGTCCATTTTTAGGTTTTCAAAACAATCAAAAATCATCTTTTTGAGCTAAATTTGCATACAGGTATTTCATTTTAGTTTATAATGGTGGAAGAGTCATGCTGAATGTTAACAGACTCATTCTGATAAGTTGATATCCAAAAAAAATCTATTTATCTAGTAAATTTAGTCACAATTTCGTAATTCCGTTACCAAAAATCAGCATTTTCATGTGAAAAAAATTTCAAAGATGGAGTATACATGGTAAAATTAATTAAAATATGTCTCAGGAGACCAAATACTATTATTATAAATAAAAAATAGCTTGCATTGGGTAACCAAAAAATTCTTGATATTTTCAAAATTACACAATTTCAGGTAGGTACTAACGTAACAAAAGTTGTCATAAGTTTTGAGTTTGACATCCAGTTGACTTGCATAATAACTTATTTTAAAGCCAATAACATGGCAAGTGTCAGCATTCCTATTTTTCTTTAAAAACCTGATATATTAATGGGAATTTTCAAAAGAATTACAGAACATTTCAGAAGGCGTAATTCCGTTACCATTTATGTAATTCCGTTACCTCTGCCTTTTTGGAAACATGGTAGATTAAGGAGCAAACAAGATATACTTAAAGAAGAAAATACTACCATGATAAAGTTGACAGCACAGCCAATGAACTTTAAGATAAATCCACACAAAATGTATGTTCAATTTCAGAGGAAATCATGTGAAAGTTGAAGGTTGGAAAAAGGGCCATTTATTGCCGTAATTCCGTTACCAGAGTATCATACGTGCTAGCTCTTTCCACATGTATGAAATTTCAAAATTTCTGTTTCTATATGACAGCAGGTATATATCCAGAACATATTAAAGTGTTGATAAACATAATAGGTCATAGGACTAATCCATATTATGAAAAAGTATGAGCAAAATTGGTCTGAATTGTAATTCCGTTACCGTGGAATTGACCAAAGTACGTCCAAAAAGTGTGCGTGGAATTCTACGTAAGCATATATGAATATGCATACCAATACCGAGCATACGCATTTGTACACAACAACAACAACAAAAATACCGCCCGATTGGTCCAATTCAAAGGCAGTGAATCGAACGATCGTCACGCTGCGCCACGGGGAGGCAAATCATACGCCCTATCGCGTCACGCGGTGAACTTATGGTGTCTCAAAAATCGGAGGTGTTTGGTACATATTTGTATGTCAAAAAAGCTCACCCTGCGATTGGACAATGATTCGTACCTGTAATCTTCCGCTGTGCAGTGCTGTTTTAAACACTCGATATCGTTTGACACGTAGCATCACTCCATTCACCCCTTCCACATATCCGTCACTTGCAATAATTTCTGGAGTAAAGGAAAAAGGGTTTCGAATTTTAAAAACATTTGAGTTTTAAAAAAAATACAAAATATCATAGCTATATAACTAAAATCAGGTTGTAAATAGCTAAATTAGCGCTTTCCCCCCTATTCTATAAAGCATAAAATATCCAACTGATCTAAAATTAAAATAAATAGTTACAATCCCGCACCTAATTCCATTTCCCTTAATCAGCTCAAGATACACGTTTTGTCCTACAGCATTACAAACTTTAACGGTAGGCCTGCAATTACCGTAAAAAATTCTAGTTTCAGACCAAATCAAGTCAATTTCAAGCCATGTTTGACACTAAAAGGCAGAATAAGGCATTTTAGAGGAAATGGAGCAACTCAATAAGCATGATACACGAATTAACTAGACTAGGAAGATAGATAAATCACATGCAAACATTATTTTGTTTGATAAGTGTGATTAGGATAAAACAGTAAATAGACCTTTAACCCGGCTTAACTCACCAAACTTACTAGCTAGTATTACATGTGTATTAGCAAATTGCTAAGGCAAAACCGCTAACTCATAGAAGTCATTAGATTCAACCGAGATTGCACAGGAAAACATCATGAAATTCTTCCTATCAGCCGCAGCAATACTAGCCTTAGTATTTTGCTCTATCGCTGCCAGTGACGACCCAGCTGTAGAAGTAAAACAGGGTACAATTGTTGGCAAACGGGTGGATTTCGAAGCGAAAGAACTCGATACACGGACATCAGTAGATGCTTACTTCAGTATACCGTACGCTGAAGCACCTGTTGGACCGCTGAGATTTAAACCACCTGTACCTAAGAAATGGAGCGGAGAACTGAATGCCAAAGAGTTAGGGAATGCCTGTCAACAAACCGTAATTCCTATATTTCCTTTGGGTGAGAGACAACTTGCTGAAGATTGTCTTTCTCTGGATGTATTTGTTCCAGTACCTAAGGTACCGATTATTGTCTCCTAAATTGTAGATAAGATCTTTGTCTGACATTACAATTATAAATTTAAGAGTTAGGCGTATGTTCGGAGGTCATGGGTTAAACAATTTTTAAAGCCGAATTTAGAGCTCTTGAGTTCCTTTCCTTATAAGTAATACAAACATGTGCTGCAGTATCAAGTATCATGCCCGGCTACAAGTACTTATAGGTAAGCAGTAGATTTAGGAAATGTCACGGCTGATTAAGCTGGAAACGGGAAAGTAGTTCTACAACGGCCTACAAAGGATTGGGTTGATTATGACGATTTTGTGTTCATGCTTTACAGTAGTACACAAATATGGTAATCATGACTGATATGTGTATTTATTCATATGGGATGTCCAAGATTTATTTATACCATGTTTGAAAAAGTCTAACAAATATATGAAAAACAACAGGTTATCTAAATCGAATACGGGCAAAATAATGATGAACATGTTACCTAATAACTGTATTAATTTCAACATAATACCTTTATTCGTTTTGGCGCGGCATTACATTGTTTTCAATTCGATTCGCGTGTTTCATAAACGTCGCATACAGTTGATTTATATCAACTTTATATCAACTTTTAGAGAAAATTAAACGGGACACAGGAAAATACATGCATATCATTTAACCAGATCTTTTTGCACGGCATATTTAATGGTATTCGAAAGAGATAATTTCTGTGAAACTCGGGATCTACCATGTTTACAAAATATAGACTTTAATTGCTATCAGAGACGTCAAATTTGCCTAATTCTATATTCCTAAAGACAGCTAAGTGTATGTAAATATTATTATCCAATAGAAAAGATTTCCATAGCCAATTAACTGCACGTTTTCTGGTACAAACCATTCTGTGACATGCTGCATTAGTTCATGATGTTCCACAAACAAGCCGTTGAGAGCTGTAACAGCGGGTTTATCAATGCTCAATTCTGCTGTTATAAGTTATAAGTTTTGGGTATTTGATATTGATGATATTGATATAAATATTATGATTCTTTTGTTTTCAAATTATATCATAGCCTTCTAAAGCCGCCGTAATGTTATGGATCCATGGTGGTGCCTACAGTATAGGTACAGGTACAATGCAAGGGCTGGAGCCATATGCAATTGTTGCCCTTGGGGAAGTGATCGTTGTAGCCATCAACTACAGATTGGGCCCGTTTGGTTTCTTGAGCACAGGTATGTGTATTTGATTTTATAGGGGTCTACTTTGACACGCGATTTCATTCACGATCCCAGTAATACAGGGTGTATTAAAAAGTGTCCCATGAGAAACCAAATTAATTAAAAATACATCAAATATGTTTTTGTTTTCAACTAAAGACCGTTGGTAAGCCCTATTAGTCCTCTATCAAATAAACTTGATCTCATTAAATTTCACCTCCTAACCGCCGAGATATGATCAATTCAGAAACAAGAGTGCGAATCCCACTTTGGCCACTTTCGGAACAAGAATATGAATATCAACGGACAAAAATTCATTTGTGATTCCAATGATGATTATAGGATTTGTCAATGTATCGTATAAAATACATCTAACATTCACAAATTCTGTGGTTAGTCAAATATGATATGAATGAAAATATAGAATATTATTGATTTGATTGATTATGTTCAATTACACACTGAATGACAATTTTAATTAAATAGCTCTCTGCCAAAGCTTAATTTAACATGCTTGAGTAGATTTGCCATAACTTTTACCGGAAGCACTGCAAAGCACTAGATTTGCAGTGCTTCCTTAAAGAGTATTTTGTTTAGATTTTGACAATTACATTATAATCCTACGCATTTGACATCAGTTCCGTCAATAATCTGTTCACTTTCCACATAATTTAACATTAATTTCAGGTGATGACGTATTACCGGGAAATATGGGCATGTTGGACCAGGTGGAGGCTATGAAATGGGTGCAGGACAATATTGCAGGTAAACACCATCTGTTATTATCACTGGAAAAGTTCATCGTGTTTCGAAAAAAATGGATAAATATGCAAAAATAATTCTGTTACATTTCCCTTCACTTTAGACAATTATAATTTAAAGTTCTAATAGCTACATTAGACGGGAGTGGATTTATTAAACACGCCGCAGCGAGTACCGCCGTTAGCTCTTCCACTGAAGTCCACCAGTTCGGCTTCTTACGTCCGCACCCTAACCAGTAGGCATACACTATCGCGTGGATTTGTATTGGAAACTATCATTTAGAATATATCATCGTTCGCAAAATAAACTTTGGTGACCAATCCACACGATTGAAGTTGATTTTGCTAGTGATAGGCACCGGGCATTTTAGGCCTACTTACGCCCTAATGCACAGTGGCCCTAAAGTGACATATCCATTAACATAACATCTAAGCTCTCTCTGAAATAGTAGTATATAGATAATCGTTGCACTTTCACTAGTATACATAATTACCTATGAAGCTTTAGAACTGCTGAATATCTTTAAGGTTTTTGTAAGGCAGCACCATTGTGGATTAACTTCAACCTGACTCTTTCAAAATGAAATTTTTGTAAAAGTTATACTTGAAGATTGAAATAAATCACTATATTGGAGTAACTTTTCACTGTTTTGTCAACGAAAAGTATTCCTTTGGAACATGTTTCACTTCTGCTTTTTATTATATTTAGCTTTTGGAGGAGATCCCGATAGAGTAACCATCTTTGGAGAGAGCGCTGGCGGCGGAAGTGTCAGTTGTCACACCTTATCACCCCTCAGCAAAGGACTTTTTTCACGCGCTATAATGCAGGTACGTGTTTAGCTCAAAATGTAATAAGATTGATTGTGCATCCCAGCATGCTTAGTAATACTGTTGTCCTCAAAGGATTTTTCTAAAAAATAAGCACACAGTGTCAAACATGTGCAAAGGTAATCAGCAGCTGATGATCCTCTGACTTTCACCTTCTAATACATGGTACAGATAGGCATAACTTGGCAACATATGAAAAAGAAATGGAATTCCAACTAAAACCTTTTCATAATGTGTTTTTCAAAAATAAAAGAGGATTGGATTGAAGACACATCAACTGTTACTAAACTTGCAGCAGGATTTTCTTAAATGCCCTCGTTTAACAATGTTATAGTGCTTTCATTGCAATGTTATGTCAATGGGAACTAGTAGACACTGGTGCATGCTGCAATAATCGCAGAAAATGCATATAAATAAATGTCGTGATCTCATGTTTGGTTGGCATTTTGGTATCAAACCAATATCTCAAGTATCAGTTTTCAAATCAAGACTTGAGAAAATCTATAATAATGTTCTAGTTCAGTAACACTCAACAAGGTCTTTCATATCTTGAGAAACTGCCGGCTCCATACCTTGCCTCTCCTGCTCGGATTCGCCACGCCTTCGGCTTAGTAAATGTCGTGGCCATGGGTACGAAACTAGTGCTACATGGTCACCGGCGTGTCGTCAGTGAAGACATTTTGGACTCAGCCAACACCCATCTGTACAGATATATTCTGCTCATGGGCCTACTAATTTGAATCAACTACCAGATCACCTGAAGACGACAATGTACGTACACTTGTGCACATTTCGTTGCAAAAATACTTCTCTATTGGACGTCATAGAAGAGTTCCCATTTGATTTCTTTTCTAGAGTGGTGTTGCTAACTCTCCATGGGCTGCCAATCCTGACAAAGAAAGCAATTCGAAACGTGCGTTTGCAATAGGCCAACTAGTAAATTGTACCGCAGAGAATTCCAAACAGCTTGTGGAATGTCTTATGGATGTTTCGGCAGACGACCTTGACAGTGCCGCACTAAAAGTAAGTGTCCAGTATTACTATTATGTTATGTATAAAGATGAAATACCCACACATCCCTGGCATCAATCTATCCATCCATCCATCCATTCATTAAGGCATCCATCCATCTATGAGATCAAAGATGTAAAGTGTATATTAATAAAACATTGATTGAACTTAACACTAAACAAATTATACGTGTCTACTAAGCAGCCACAAATTGCCAATACGTGAATCAAATAATACCTGCTCATTATTCTTACACTCTGTATTGGGCTTGTTATCAATTATTTAGTTACCAGAAATCATTCCGGAAGACCCGGCTATGTTACCATATGCACCTGTCGTTGATGAACACTTTCTTCACGAATCCCCATTAGCACTAATTGAGAAACGACTTTTTCACCCGGTGGATATGATGGTTGGCTTCAACGCAGACGAAGGCGCACTGAGCATGATATTTTTAAATCCTGAAGCCACCGAAAGACCAAGTGTGAACCGCACAGAATTCGAAATGTATATGGCAATGACTAAAATACAAGCTGCATTTGATCCTCTCAAACGGGGTGCCATGGAGCAGGTTTATTTTGATGAAGCGATCTATACAGATCCAGAATATGCTGATCATTATGATGCAGCCTCACAAATCATTGGAGATTACAGTTTCGGATGTTCATCTAGTGCTTATATAAGTGCTGTGAGTGAAGCTGGCGTCGGTCAGACTTATTTATACTACTTCAGTCATCGTCCTTCGCAATCCTTGTTCAATGCAACTTGGAGCGGAGCTGGTCACGCCGAAGAACTGCCCTTCTTTGGAGCCCATTTTCTTCCCGACAGCGGTATTAAACATACTCCAGGAGAGGTGGTATTATCGGCATCGATGATTAGATATTGGACTAACTTTGCCAAAACGGGGTATGTTCTATAGAACAGTCATTTCCTATACAGGGTGAATCAAAATAAAATTGTACTCAGATTGAAACAGCGCATTGAACGACAGAATTGTTTTTGTTTTTATAAAGCGTTCATCATCAAAGAAAATGAAAGTAATCGACTGAAAATCCCATTGGAATGGTGAAAAAAGGGGACAGCTTACAAACTTGTCACATTTTGATTATTTGTCAGTCGATTTCTTTCGTTTTCCGGAGGATAAACTAGATTAATTACGCTATACAAAAAAAAACAATTCCATGGTTCAGTGCACACATCAAGGTCAGAGGGTCTTTTCAATCCGTGCGCTATTTTTTTTGATTCACACAGTATGTTATCATTTATCCGTATCCTGTCTTTTGTATGTAATGTTTATATAATCGTTTTATATCCTTGATCCGTTTCATGTTTCTTCTTGCTCTTGCTCTTGCTCTTGCTCTTGCTCTTGCTCTTGAACTTGAGCTTGATCTTGATCTTGATCTTATCTTGCTGCTTACTTTTGTTGCTGTTCCTGCCTTTGAGCTTGGCATTAAGCTTGTGGGTGGGTGTGGGGTGTGTAGGGTGCGTGGATGGGGTGTGTCTGTGGAGTGAATGGGTGGGATGTTTGTTAAAGATTGGAAGTGTGATTGGAAGTATGGGGTGGGAGGGTTTATGTGAGGGGTTCTCGTCGTGTTCTTGTTATTGTTCGTGCTCTAAATATCGGTGTTGCTCGTTGCTCGTTGGTCTTGCACTTAATACTGTTCCTGTTCCCGTGTGTGTGGGGGGGGGGGGGGTAACTTGGATTAATCGCTTGTGTATGATTGTGCATGTTTGTATCCTCAATACTCTTTTACTTATTAGTAATATTGTTCCGTTTTCCAGTTTTTCCTTTTCTCGTGTTTCAATTAATTTTTGTAATTGAATCCAAATGTACATTATATTAATATAAAGCAATAATCATGATAATATGTTGGTTTCCATTTTTATATATACGATGCAATAACACCTTTCATCCAGTGCATAAATATTAACCATATCTTTAAATTGCCATTCTTTGAAGTAATCCTAACATGGCTTCTGAAGTGGAAGAACCTACATCCCAAGGTCATGACCCGGAATGGCCACAGTTCACTGTTAGTGATCCAATGTATAGGGAACTTTCTACCACCATGAAAACTGGACGAGGTCTAAAGGCAAAGCAATGCACACTATGGAACGATTACCTGCCAAAGTTAGAAGCTGCAACAGTTATGAAAGGTATTATTTCCACCGGTCATCGGTTTTACCATTATACAAAACAGATTTGTCAGAAACCTTTCCAAACTTTCAAGGTCTATCCAAGGGATTACTGAATCAATACTAGGCATGGTTGTACATATTTCAATGCATTTCACATAGTGATTCCATATAATTATGGTAATGAAATTCAACAATTGTGACATTTTTGAAATATTTTGTGAGAATTTTGAATGTCGTCTACGCTGACTGACGCCCACCGCGTGGAAAGTGCTAATAAATCAATAATGAGTTATTTACCATTGACTGAATAATAACATAAAAGTGATACCTCTTAGCTCTTCATCTTACTATATTTTTGAAATTTGAAATATATCGTTTGAAAACTCTTTTTTTCTTTCTGTATTTTCAGAAGATAAAGATCAAGAATGTACATCACATTACGCAGCTGAGGATGAAGACAAATCGTGTACCGATGATGTGAAACCTTAGTTTACGCCATGAATCAGGAATGATGAAGACAACAAATATGGATTATTCGGACGTGGAAGATATTACAATTATTCTTAAAGTTCAACACACTCATCGTTTATGTAAAGCTAATCTGATGAAGATGAAACATGAGAAAAGGGGGTTTAAATTACCACCGAGTGAACAGCTAAAAAAAAATAAGGATTTTATATGAAACGGAGAACAATCGCCACACTTATTACTTATTCATACATCAAGTTCAAAACCAGTTAAAGACTATATAAAAAATAGGACTCTGTTTTTTATAATATGTGCGTTCATTTACCATATTTCCATCCGTCCAATGTTAGTTTCATTTTAAAAGAATGAATCACCACAATTGGTAAAAGGTTCATTTTGCATTCGAAATTGGTGGATTTTGCTTCAAAGGACATTAGTGTCAGTCAAAGATGCAAGCGTTATTTTGATCTAAGTCGCAAACCCATTTGTTATACCGTTGACGTTCATTGATGCCATCGGCAAGCAGGTTTAATTCAATTGAAAAAAACAGTGCCATTTAAATTAAAACTTATTTCAAATTGAAAATAATTTGTTCCTCTAAATGCATTTTAGAGCAATACGTTTCTTAGTTATTGGCTGGTCGTTGAGGGTTTGACCTGGAGAAAAATAGGTAGAGAGCTGATTTTAGTGTCATAAGAAGCCTATTTAACCTAATTAACCTACACCTAGCACATAAAGTCCCTGCTCAGGTGCTTTGAGGTTGACTAATTCAAAATATATAATAGGTACCAAAAATCTGAGATATACAGTAAATGAGCAAATTTCTTCTCCGTAGTTTGATACCTCATTCAACAAAATCGAATGGATACTTTTAAAGTTATGTCGATTTCAATGACCGCGTATGCAACAGAGAAAGTGGCACTAGGTATAGGAATCATTGATTTGTGTGTGATAACTGTGTGCTATCTGAACGTGACAGATGAATGGGTCTTTAGTGATAACCGCAACGTGCGGGACAAAGGGTGTATCTGGCTGTAAAGAATACAAGTCATAGCTGATAAGCTGTGAGTTTTTCAGTGCGTAAATCCATAGACGGGTAAAACATTGATTTTTACCGTCTATGGTAAATCACACACAAATCAATGATTTCCTATACCTAGTGCCACTTTTCTGTTGCATTTGTTGCCATTGAAATCGACATAACTTTAAAAGTATCCATTCGATTTTGTTAAATGAGGTATCAAACTGCGGAGAAGAAATTTGCTCATTTAATGTTTATCTCAGATTTTTGGTACCGATTATATATTTTGAATTAGTCAACCTCAAAGCACCTGAGCAGGGACTTTATGTGTTAGGTGTATTTAACACGATTCCTCTAGTCTGGTCGCAACGCTAATTGATACCAGGTTCTGTTTGTATTGATTTTATGATACCCCTCTCTTGTTCATCACGTGCTAGTTTTGGTATTCTTGAACGAAAGGTTTGGAGGTTTGGTACGCACAATTTTGGGTAATTATCTGGGTCTCTCAAAATACTCCAAAATTGGTCGGAGATTGTATGCAGTGTTTCATGGTTTACACGAAATGCAATACAGAATTTCAACAGGCTCCCATGTACATGTATATATGTAACACTTAACGATGTACAGAATGAGTGTTGCATTAACCGGTGTCCGTTATTAGAAAAGTCATTTGATTATAGAGAGGGGGCATTTGGGGGAAATTTCCCAGGCACAATCCTTGCCCCCCTCCCTCACCACCCACACACCCCCACATGCGCTCAAGTCACACCTCATTTTGTCCCCAATTCCCAAACAATCAAAAATATTGACTTTTAAATTTAATGTTAAAATTACTGAAAATGTCCTTAAATTTGTTATGAAATTGCTAATTTGAGCCCAAATTAAGATAATTTCAGGCAATTTTCCATGGAACATGGAACGCCCTCTATATGTGATTGTTCCTAGAAATGCATTTCTTTGTCAAATTACATTTAGAACAATGAAACTAAAATATTTTAAAAGTTCCATTTCCTAATTACTTCAAAATCAGATTTTGAAATAAGTTGGGAAAAGTGTGCTTTAGGTCCCAGATACTGGTATAAATACCACCAGTATCGTACTATACTGAAACATAAAAGTTGCCAGTATCGCTCGATACTGGTACGATCGATTCTACTGTTCCAGTATCGGGCGATACTTGTACACATGCTACCAGTGTAGTCCCAGTATCGAACGAAATTGGTATATAATTGTGTTCCAGTATCGCCCAATACTGGTCAACATTCATATTATATGTTTCAGTACTAGAAACAAGGTGTTCCAATATCGTCCGATACTAGTACAGTCCAGAATCTGGGACCTAGAAGTACACTTTTTCCATAAGTTGTCCTGGTACCAGGACAGTTTATTTTCTGAGTGTTTTTTCGTTCGTAATTAGAATTCGACACTCTCAGAACAGGTTAAAATCATTAAACTTATTGGTTACAATTTTAATCAACCGCGGATTACCAGGTGAACTATTAAGATATGTTTCAAAATGGCGATTTTAAAATTGTAAGATAGCAATGATGGTTAGAGGGCGCCCCCTAGAAAAAAATCACATGCCTTTAAAGAATAAATGCCAAAACGTGTTTTAAAACAGCGTTTTTAAAACCGTTAACAGATAAATGTTTGTCACTGTGTGCACACAAGTGAACACCATACGGAATGTTTCATGATAAAACTCGAAACAAATAATAAATATTATTGTTTATATGCGCCTTCCAAACGGTACAATAAAAGTGCGTACTGTAATTGCAAAATGGTTGTTGAGTAGCTGAGTGTGTGCCAAAATACATGAAATAGTTGCCAATCCGAACGCGAGTGGGCGTAGCCCTAACTTGAACCTTATAATCACCAAACTGTTTGTGAAATTTGCGTACAAAGCTCGCGAACCTCAAAGAGGTTGATTTTGAATATAATTACCTTTTCACTCCTATTACGATCTCAACCAACAAACCCGAAGATAGATTGGTTTATAGATTGGTTTATTGAAAAATACAAAATCGTGGCTTAAAAGCCAAATTGCAATGCACTTACAATATTATAAAAACATTTAAATACATTCAAAGAGATACATTAAAATATAAATATAAAATACAAAGACACATTTATATAAAACATGTGATACCAATAACACTCTCACGAGATGAACATACACACCCCCACACCAGACCTCTCCCACACACTTTCATAAATTTAACAATAAAAAGATCCTCTCACGAGATGAACATACACATACCCTCAAACAGCCTTACCCACACGTACCCCCCCCCCCCCCCCCCCCCCACCCCCACCCACCCACACCAGACCTCTCCCACACACTTTCATAAATATAACAATAATAAGATACATTTATTTATTGATTGCACAAAAAAATTCTAAAATTATTCATTGTTTAAAAGTCTGACATAATATGGTACCGGGCTGTTAAAAAATCTCTTTGTCCTGAAACGAGGCTGAGAAATTGCACTTGAATTACGTAGGTTAAAACTGTGACATTAATTTCTTCTGGGTGGTAAAAGTTGTTCAGTCCTGACATTATGATCTAAAGCTTTGGCAAACTTGAGAGAGTGATGTTCTCTTCTTTCCTCCAGACTATCAAGATCACACATGCAGAATAAGAACGATACGATACTTGTTACCAAATACCCAATACCAAAATCAAGACTATAATCTCATTTCTCACACTGCCTGCCAAAATGTAGCCTAAGTAACGTACACTCTCAATACTTCAACACGTTGACACTGTCTAACAAATCAGGGTATCCGTACTTCTGATGATTTATGTATTATGCATACGTAAGCAGCTATTTTTATCTACCACGCCCACTGGCCATGCGGAAGTACACCAGTAGTACACACTAACTACGTCATGAGGTCAATTTGAAAATAATAATAGGAAACCTCTGCGTTGTTTATAAATCAATAGAGATCGCAAACCTTGTGACAATTTGTAGTTATTTATTTTGGTGACGTTGGTGGAGCCAAGTCAATATATATTCATTTACGATCGTTAGTAGCCACACAGTTACAAGCGACGACAAGTATGCCTTTGTTTGGAAAGAAGGACGAGAAGGGTAGGTTTCTGATGATCATCATCATTGCTTTTGAAATTTGATGTATTATTTAATTAATTTGGTACCAGGGCTCTAGTCTAAACAGCTGACGGAATAACCCGTATACTTCATGTAACCTGCTGTTGACCACAGAATCAGATAGTCATTCCATGGACTTATTCAATCTAGTTCATGAAGTATACGGTTTATTCCGTGAGCAGAATTTACATCTCAAAGTCAAAAAACAGGATAAGTTGTTCACACATTTAAAGGTAGATGTTCCGATTTTCAACTTGAAGTTTTCTATTCTACATGAATTTTGATGAAAGGTCATCCTTAAAAACGTCGTGTCCCAAAATTTGAGATGCATAGTTATTATGGTTCTTATTTAAGACGCACAAGATGCTGTGAACTGTACCCATTGAGTAGTAAATACACAAAGTTCCAAACGGTGTCCAGTCGACTCGGCCCATTGCCGATTGGGCCCGTTGCCGACTGGGCCCATTACTGATTGGGCCCACAATAGTGACCATCTCGGCCCATTACCGACTGGGCCCATAACCCTTTCAGTCCACTTGTGTCACATAGTGAAAAGCTTTGAAGTTTCAGTTGTTGTTTTATTATTATACTGATGCATTATCAATATAACAAATCTGACATTTTTTAAGGAAACTTGGAAGTCTTTTTTTTCACGTCATTGACGAAACGGTGTCGAATTCGGCACCCTATAACTTCGTGATCGAGATCGAATAATTCTGAAAGTATATTGCTATATAATAATAAAGGCTAATGTATGTGTTATGTTTAGTCAGTGTAACTATTTATGAATCTGTGCCTTTTTACTACTCATCTCCTATGAATTCACTGCAGTATGTTTAAATATTAATAAACTATGATTAAAAAAAGCGGATTAAGCTTATTAGATAATTAGGCCTACTTGTTTTTTATTCGTTTTTTGGATTTATTTGTTGTGTTGATTGATGTCATGGATGTCGGTGCACCATGTCATGGATTGCCATTATGTCAATACACATGATACAAATTTACAATACTGCATTGTATGTTGGGCAATTCTGTTCAACAAAGCAAAGAGATAAAAAGTTTCTTTTTCCTTTATTATTATTATACTAGTATAGTCTTAGATAGATAGCTTATACGAAATGGGCCTGGCCCTAGGTAGTTAACACTCCAAATCCTAAATCTAGTAGTAGTAGGCCTATAGTAGTACTATAATAGGCCTACTAGTTGGAATTACAATTGAACGAACACATTGAAGCAGCGTAGCGTATTGTGTACATTGCGTGAAGCGCACACAATCCAAAATGTTGATCAATTATTTTGTTCACAGTTAGATGGGTTAACACTCAAAATCATAAAATCGATTTAGGATGACGGACACTTTCCGTAATTTTGATCGAAATGCAGATATTTCAACATTTAAACATGAACATTGTTTGAAATGATTCATTTGGAGCCGGACTCACCGATGACTTCACTGGTAACCAATTGCAACAAATTTTGAAATCAATCCAATCCAAAATGTTTTTTTAATGACGATTAATGACGGATTTTTTTTCATATTTTTGATTAAAATGCACATTTTTCAAAATTTGAACATAAAACGCCGTTTGAAATGAATCATTTGGACTCACCGATGACTTTGATATCACTTGCAACAACAAATTTTGGGATAAATCTACAATAATCTAAAATTTTGATCAATTTTGTTCACCACTTAATTGGACTCACAGATGACTTTGATATTAACCAATTGCAACAACAACAAAAATTGAGATAAATCCACAATATTTTGATGGGTTAACACTAAAATCATAAACCGAGTGAGATCACGGACACTTCGGTAATTTTGATCAAAATGCACATTTCAAAATCTTAACAAGAATATTTGTTTGAAATGATTCATTTGGACTCATCGATGACTTTGATATCACTATAACCAATTGCAACAAAAAATTGAGATAAATCCACAATTTTGATGGGTTAACACTAGAATTATAAATCGAGTGTGAGATCATGGACACTTTAACAAGAATATTTGTTTGAAATGAATCATTTGGACTCACCGCTGAGTGACTTTAATATCACTTATACCAATTGCAACAAGAAATTTTGAGATAAATCCACAATGTTGATGAGTTGACACTAGAATTATAAATCGAGTGTGAGATCACGGATACTTTTCGGTAATTTTGATCAAAATGCACATTTCAACATTTGAACAAGAATATTTGTTTGAAATGATTCATTTGGACTCACCGCTGACTTTAATAATTAATATCACTTACCAATTGCAACAAGAAATTTTGAGATAAATCCACAATGTTGATGGGTTAAACACTACACTAGAATCCTAAATCGAGTGAGATCATGCCATCACGGACACTTTATATCGGTAATTTTGATCAAAATGCACATTTCAAAATTTTAACAAGAATATTTGTTTGAAATGATTCATTTGGACTCACCGATGACTTTGATATCACTTATAACCAATTGCAACAAAAAAAATTGAGATATAAAATCCACAATATTTTGATGCGTTAACACTAGAATTATAAATCGTGTGTGAGATCACGGACACTTTTCGGTAATTTTGATCAAAATGCACATTTCAACATGAATATTTGTTTGAAATGATTCATTTGGACTCACCGATGACTTTGATATCACTTATAACCAATTGCAACAACAAAATTGAGATAAATCCACATTTTTGATGGGTTTATGCTCGAATCGCTTTGCGATTAAATCGCTCCTATGACGAGTTTTACGTCATATAAAAAACCCCGATACATCGATCAAAAGATCGCTTGACTGGAAACGACCGGTCGCGGCCAGTTCGACTATTCGCGTACAGTGGCAACGCTACCGCACATCGATTGTAGCATAGGTGGAGTATGTTCGCAGCTTTAGTCTTTTCGAAGATGTGTCACAGTACGCAAGAGTTTCGAAGAGTTTTGGTTGTTTCGAAACACTATTTTTTCAAGTTTATAGATCAATTTTGCTATTGTTTTCTATAAGAGTCAAAAGTGTGGTTTAGTTAGTACCATAAAGTGTATTTTACATCGGAAAAATGGTGTTTGCAAAATGAAAAAATAACACCTAGCATTTTGGTGCAGAAATCCTATTTATTATTTTAGATACGACCTGATCAGCGTTTCATATTACAATAGCACTGTTTCATGCAAGAAAATAAGTTTGGTCCACAAATAAACCTGATTTTATTCATTTCATATGGATTTTAGGGACTGGATTGTTTCTAGTGTTTGTTTGTTTTGCAAATTGTTCACCATGTAAAAATTTGCAAAGCTGCCGAATTTTTAGGTTTTTTCGTAATTCGAACGCGAACTTTCGCAGCAAATTTGATGATCATTTGCAACTTTTAATTTAGGGGAAATGCGGAATAAGGTTAGGATTAATGGTATCCGATGATTTCTGAAATTTGGTGTAGCCTACTTGCGTTAGTGGGCCAAGTCGGTCAATGGGCCGAGTCGGTCAATGGGCCCAGTCGGTAATGGGCCCAGTCGGTATGGGCCGGGTTGGTAAATGGGCCGAGTTGACTCGCATTCAATTCATTCTTACAAACTATATCGGTGGTAACCACCATTATTCGCGGTAATTCAACGCTATTTCATCGATTTCTCTGTCATTATACCGAATTAGGCCGTCAAATTTCAGTATGATGATGAGAAAAATACGAGCTTTCATATGATATGAAAATCTCCGTATGTTAATGTTTGAAATAATTCTGTGTTACGAAAATGTGATCGGGTCATCTACCTTTAAAGCCTTATTAACTTATATAAGGCAAAATAAAAAAATAACCTGTTTATTTAGCATCCCCTCCCGCTTCCTTTTTTGGGTTCACTTCATTCTGCAATTTTCTTTTTTTCTTTTTATTTCAGTCATAATTTTTTTCTTCATTCAGGTAGGCCCTATTTCACAGTTTAAGATGTTTGTAACTAACAAGTAATGCTTGGTATCTTCCTAATTAAAAAGAGCCTCCTCCTTTTTTAGGTTCACAAAGTAAGAAATAAAAGTGAACGGACAAGACTTTTAATCAACAACTAATTTGCAGTCATATTCCATGATTATTCCCTTGTCAAATGAACCAAAACAGAACTGATCTCAACCAACAGACTCGTGATATTGCCCATCCTCCGTCGTCCCCCCCCCCCCCTATTTACGCTACTGGCCCAAATCAATCGATATGATTACAATTTGATTATTAAACAAATACTACTGTATAGTTGTCGTAGTAATGCTAAGTACGAAATGGGCAGCGTACATGTTGCGTAAACCTGGATGTGTGTTTGGTCAAATTTTTTATAAATTTATAACCATATTATATTATGTGTGATGGTGACTATTGTGCCATATGTATGGGTATTGTCCCTGGACTTGATTCACCATCATACATTAGGCTAATGAAAGTGAATTGTTAGTTTCCCGTCGCCCGACCGACTCACATTTTGGTCCCCGCGTGAATATTTCATTATTCGGTAAATATTTCATTATTTGTTTGTTTAGAAGAAATAAGCCAATTTGACACAATTATATCGTATTTCATCACTAAATAAGTACAAATACGATGTCAATCGAATACTCGACATACCAATCCGTCCGTATGACAATTATTTTTTCTTCATTTTAAGCGATTGTTAGTATGAAAAATCTTCTGAAAAGCAGTAAGAGGAAGACAGTTTTAAAATAAACAAGACTTTGTATGCAAAATGGTCTGTAATTCATTTATTTATTGTAGTAAGGACATAGTTATGCCCCTTCACAATTATACACTCTTGGTTCTATACGCTACACGTATTTGGGCACATATTATATAAAAAATGAATGTTTCAAAAATAATGAATAATGAATAATGAAATAGTCGCCTACTCACTGACCCAAAAAAATGTGACGGGAAACTAACAATTCACTTTCATTAGCCTTACATTATAAACTAAAGGTATGGGACAGTATATTCTTGTACATATTAAACATGGTTTTAAGCTAAACACACGTCTATGAAACACATATCGCTTTAACTAAACGCAATTCTCGAAAATATGTTTGAAGGGGCACGGCAAGATTGGCGATAAAATGAAAATTTGAAAAAATAAATAGTTTCAATAGATTTATAAGGTATAATAGAACCCTGAAACGTAATATTTCATGGGGAAAAGGTTGAAGTGATTGTGCTAGAGACATTCTGGTGAATCGAATACATGAGTGCTAACCCTAACCAGTAAAGCTATGTTTTTGTGCGTATCGGGGGAGGGGGAAAAAGTACTATTTTTTTAACCCGAAAAATCACCCAGCACCCCCCGAGATTCGATCGCGGGACCATCCGCACCCCAGACTGTCCCTCTACCAACTGAGCTAAACTGCCAGCGCATATGCGGGCTAAAACTTCCTGCCCACATATATGCCTGCGGTAGGTGACGTCATCGTGGCAATGCAGCAGCATGTACGTGGAGATAGTTTCTGGCAGTGAGATTTAGTGAGATTCAGTTGGGTTAGGGTTAAGGTTAACGGTATCAGATGGTAGATTAGTATGCGTAAGTATTACTTTGGTGCAAAAATACACACATTTTCAGGAAAATTGAGGGCGCACTCCCATATGTATCTCTCAATGCCCCTTAACACACGTCTTAAACTCACTGAAAAGTGTCTAATTTTAAACTTGGGTATGGGGGTAGCTTAACACACGTTTAACTACACTCGTGCATCAATTGTACGCCTTGAATGGTTAGTCAACCATGCCCAGTGCAAGCTAACGCGCAGATTAGTCTTCAAAAATATATGTGCATTTTGAGGAATTCGGTCGGTATCTTATCGTATCTACATGTATTGTAACACATTTGGGCCACAATAAATTGAATACCTGTATAATACATGTACAGTGAATGCACAACCACTCTAGGGTTTTGTTAAACACATCGTTTAAAAATTAAAAGATTAAAACATGCATTTAATTTAGACCCAGTTTAGTTTAGTCTACTCGTACGGCCTTGTATAATTTCACTGTCACACAATCGAACAACACCCCCTGATACTTCCCATCCGAGAACCAACCAAATAGTGGTGAGATCAGAGGATGGGGAGCGGTCCATGGGGAGTGAGCCCTCTATCGGTACATGTTCATAGAGTGACAAAGAAAAGGAAAAAGGTATACTATAGACTAGTAGACTAAGTTTAGTTAGACACAGACTCAAATATTGGGGTGGGAGCTAGTATGTCACTGTTTAGGCAATTCAAAATGGTGTTGTGCTTTACGCCATTTAGGGTCCATTTCAGAGGTGCTTGGACGAGCATGTATTGCCATTTGATGGGAGTGTGACCCCCCGGGCCCAGGGACATTTCCAAAGGATAATAAATGCACCTTATATTCAGACGTACAGTTGATCTTATGTAATTAACATAATTTATTCTTGGACTTTGGACTATTGCTTGCCAAACCAAGTACCTTATCCACACAACCCATCAGATATCATGGAAGACGGTAAGGTACTTTATAATAATAGTGGAATAAATGTGCAATTTTGTGTCCTTCGTGATTATAATAGCTTATATAGTCTATATGGTGTCCCATCTCAGGCGAGGCATAGTTAAATTGTACAATGGTGGATACTATCAGTATTCCTTTTGCTACATGTAGCGTAAATCAGCGGTTTTCAAGTGTTTTGTTTTGCAAATAGATGTTTATATAATATAGCCATGGACCTTTATCTGCTAAATGTACACAATGATAGTGTTTATAGTACCCTGCATTGTAATTGCTGCTCGTAGTTGTGTAGGTTGCTTACTTGTATAAATTAATGCATTTACTGGTATACATTTGTACGTGTAAACATTGAGACTTTGTGAGGTTTCATGTACTTGTCTGAACTGTTTGCCCTTTATAATGTCAGTTCCTGCATCTTTTTTTGTACATGTATCATTGTATGTACTGTTAAAATACAATTGTTTGCATTAAATTCAGGATGCCATTTACTTTTTAAAAGGCCTGCATTTGTCAATTTCATTCCAATTGATGAATTCAATATATAATTATGTGAGCAAATGCGTTTCTCAGATCAGCTCATCGCCTCCTTTGTCATCTCAATTGTATCCCAGTTTCATGTAGGCAATTACTCCAAATTAAGCTATAAGCCGACGAAAAAAGGGAACCCTGTTGTACAGGCAAATCAGGTCGGGTCGGCCGGTCGGTCGATTTTATTCTTCTTATTTTCCTTTGAAGATGACCGTAAAAATCTATATCCAATTTCTTTTTAAATTTGTAAACATTTTGCCGTTTTTTGAACAAACAAACAAAAAATAGGGTTGGTATTTATTTGCTCGTGAATTTTTTCCCCAATGATTTCCCAAAGCGGTTACGCTTGCACAACAGGGTTTCTTTTTTTCGACAGCAACAATGTAGGAAATCAATACATTTCTGTACCAAAAGTGGGGGTAGACAAAACTACAAAGCAGCGTTGATTCACACAGGAAATTATCTTTTCTAGTCTATAACTTTACCATACATTGTCCAAAAGAAATACTTGAGATGATTTAGTTTGATCCAAATCCAAAGTCACCCCCAAATTTTCATTAAAACTCGGTAGGGATTATTATTGTCAACCTAAATGGTGTCTAATGTTTTACTGATGTTTGTCTTTTATCGGGCAGATACAATTCTGATCCAGCAATCACATGCCCTCTGCAACCCCCCCCCCCCCCTTAATATTTGCCAAGCGTCCCATAGAACATGTGTATTTAATATGTTCCGCATGCCCCTCCCCCTAAATTGTTTCTGTTCCCCGTGAATTCTGATACCTTCACTGCCACTTTCAGATTCCCTGTTAATTCAAATATCCAACCTGTTCATTAATGTTGTGTACCATGTTCCTTTCCTTTAATCTTACAGAAAAGAAAAAGAAGTACCCTGTCCAGCAGCAGGCCTATCCAACCCAGCAAACCCAGCAACCAGTAGCCCAGTATCCACCCCAACAGCAAGCCTACAACCCAGCAGCCCAGTATCCACCCCAACAGCAAGCCTACAACCCAGCAGCCCAGTATCCACCCCAACAGCAAGCCTACAACCCAGCCGCCGCTCAAGGCGGAGTCTACTATCCTCAAGCTCCTATCCAACCTGTACATATCACACCTGCTCAAGGCTATTCCACCATGTCAGCACCACCCCCGCAGCAGGGAGCTCCACCCCAAGGACCTCCACCCCCGTACTATCCAGTGAGTGTATCAACATAAAATATACATTGTAGGATGCTCAAAGAATGAAGCAAGATGGAAAAATTTGATTTGAAGCAGGCGCAAGATTTGATGGTATCAAAATATTGCATTATTACACAGCATGCAAATAGAATATCTGAATATGTCACAATATTTGATTTAACACTTTCCACACGACTATTAGTTTTATCATATACAAAACAGATTATATTTTCAGAAACCTTGCCCAACTTTCAAAGTATATCTCGAGAATTACTGAACCAATACTAGGCATGTTTGTACTTATTTCAATGCATTTCTCATTGTGATTCCAAATATGGTAACTAATGAAATTGAATAATCTTCCCCTTTTTTCAAACATTCTATTACATTTTGCAATGTCGTTTGCACCACATGATTTGAATAGACACTCTACATGTAGGTTGATAAACATGATTAAAATCTGATCTTTCTTTAGAGAAGTAAGAAACACATATCGGGCCCCTTGCATTTGAAAATCTGGTGAGTTTTATCATCAGAGCTCTACTGGTTAGATAGAGTTTCAAAAGTTAAATGCTCGGATAGAGATTTTTGTAGGGGAAAAGACCAAATTCTAAACAACTTCGCCACAAATGTTCATTTACTGAATTACCCACATACATGGTAATGGATTTTAGTCATGATGCAACGTACACAGTAGGATATACGCTTATTTATCCTCTCATTTATTTCAATACAGCCTCAAGGTGCCGCTGCAGCACCGCCACCCATGCATCAACCAGCTACACAAACAGTAATGGTACAAGGAGGATTTGAAGCAGGCGCAAGATTTGATGGCAAGAATCCACCAAGCATTCCAGTAAGTTTATCCCATCATTATCAAGTGACATTGATTATTCTCAAAAAATATATATATATTTTACTCTTTAAATACCCAGGATAAAATACAGGCAGGATGAGTAAAACAATCCCCAAAAAACCTGCAATAATGGAAAGAAGCCATCTTGTTTTCTAAACCAAATTTGAGCTTTGTCACTTGTTTTTTTGTTGTTGCAAGTATGACATTATTATTACACAATTCTACTTTCACATTTCAACAAATCTTGCAATAATTTCATATAATTATTCAAATTTAGAACCTCATTATGGGTAAGGTAAATTGATTATGTGACTCTCATGTAAACAAGAAAAGGTGCATTAAATTCCCATCAACTTTACTTTAAAAAAAAATCAAATTTGATTGAGAGATACATTTTGCACTCTTTTAGGTTTCTTGGGGACAAACATGTAACACAGGTGCCTCAGTAAAAAGGCTCGCCAAAGGCAAACGAAAAATGTGATCGACTACATTTTTTCACACAAAGTTACTAACAAATATCTATTTGGCTTCTTCCCACTAGTGGCATATTTTTGACTCACCCTGTATTCAGTGCCATGTGGTGCTCTTATTCAAAACAAGGGACCAGAGCCGGAAATGCCATCAACAATACTATTTGCCCGAGGGACATATAGCGTCAAAGGAAAAATAGCACTGTTGATCACCAAATGGTTGTAGTCTATTAGAACAAAGACTGAATACTAGTAAATGGTTGTATAGTTTAGATCCTTTATCCTATTCTGTTTTTGTATTTTGTATCAAACAGCCGAAATTACCTATACACATAGCTGACAAATACAGTCCAAATGTGAATGCTGATCAGATTTTACCTTGCATCATCATACATCATCAATATTGCACCAGTACAGGGAGCCCCTAGTACTGTCACTCCCGAAACTTGTGTAAAAGAATTCAAAACACCCCTTTTTTCATTTCGTTAGTGTAAAGTCACAAATATTTATACAAATTATACCCTCTTTATTTATGACGTCACAAACCTTATGAATTTGCCACCATTTTCAAATAAAATATGAAGCATATTCAAGCAATCAGTATTAGAAAACATTGTATTTACTTTCCCTCTCATTTAGTGGTTAATGAAAGCCATTGTCGATTCCTGGCCGGTCCCCGGCAATTAGTTTGTGTTTTCTCTTATAAAGTTGTGATCCCGGTTAAAAACCCTAAACCTATTTATTTGACGCTCACCCTTTAACTTAGATTGCGTCAGAAATAAATATCCATGATATTCTCAGACTCGAAACATTAATGATGTGATATTTGTTTATCCGAATCTCCACAGCCTCCACCCCCTGGATATGCCCCAAATGCTGCGCAGGCGGCTGCTTCTGGTGGACAGAACGTGGTTATATCACAGCAGAAAGGAAGCTGGTTAAGTGGTGGCGGAGACGGCGGCTACACCGTATGGTAGCTTTGTAATTAGCATATTGTTTAGATACGGACACCATTTTAGTTATTTTATCAGAGATGAGCCATATCTTACAATTGTAATATACAACACTTTCAGCCAGAGTTTTTAGAGTAAGTTACACATAGTAATGAGTATCTCTCAAGGGATACAAGTTCCCACGCTATACACTAGCCTCAGTGCATACATGGGGCAAGTAGCCACACAATTCATGTGAATCAGCAATGTCTTCTTTGAAGCCACATGCTCTATGGATAAGCTTAATGAAACTTAAGTCCCATAACATATGACGTCACCGGTTATCAAACAAGATATTGGGTGGGGATCTGCATTTGTAGTGTATGTATAATAACAATCTCAACATACTAATTTTGAGAATGTATTCCAGTAGCCTTTTAGATTCATCTTTCATCAATAGTTTGCTGAAAGGGATTTGAGATTTGTCATGCTTATCAAAACGTATATTGTGCACACAGAATCACTTCCGACAAATTTTCTGATTTTAAATTGTTTCAATTATTGATACTTGCAAAACTATTTATCCTCTGTGTAATACATTCACAGATGCTATATATTATCAAATTTATTCTATATTCTGTGTATATATTTGTACAAGAAACTTAGTAATACCAACAATATATTTCTAAAGATGTTATGTCAGGATTTTCTGCATGCCTAAAATAAAAGCCACCATTCCTTTAACGCATGCTACAAAGTGGTTCTATGCGTGTGGGGAGAGCTTGAGGAAAACTGCACGCAGATACAAGCAGTGCTTGAATCATGCAGTACGCAATAAATGGTAATGCTGACGCTAAATCGTAAAACGAAGTAAAACAGTGGTTTACTTTATGTGGGCTTCATGAAAAGTGATCTCGGTCAAGTTGGGTGGATTATTATAGCAAAACCTTGACCAGTATGTTAGTACTACTATGTTTCTTCTTTTAGTTATAGTAAATAGTTTTATATACAAGTTTTGTGTTTGGTGTACACAATAAAGTCAATGTGACATTTCTTTATCTAATCTTCAGTAAAACTATGCATAATTAACACATCTTGATTCATTTATAATATAACAGTTCCGGCCGACAGACCGTCCTGCATGTGGTCGAAGCTTTTCTTCTCAAAGCACATGCCTTATCACAACAGACAGTAATATAACTATGCCTTAAAATTAAAATTTGTTCCAACCTGACAGATGTACCCTCAATTCAATTGTGCATATATGCTTGGGAATTCACCCATTCAAAATCACATTGGTAGTTGTTCTTGCTTCCTAAATAATACATGTTATAATTTAATCATACATTGTTCATACTTAATGTTTTTTCCAGTCCATGCACTATTAACATAAAATTGGCCTTAATATTATTCAATTATTATTAAACTGCCTTATTTTAATAATTCCCAAATTGGATATAAGATTAAAGTATTACTAATAAATATTGCAGTATTAACCAAATTAACCCGATATTTGTCAACAATGTAAAATGTATCAAGTGATTTTAAATCTTCCATACCAAACGTCCCAGTACCACAAATCCTGTATATTAATCAAGTAACATCTATTTATGAAGTCATGCATCTTATCCAATCGTTAGTGGCCAGAAATATGCAAAAAGAAACAGATTATCATCAATTATATGATCAGTATACAGAAAGTCAAGGATGTGTCACATGCCTAAGAAATGAATATCAAGGGTTTAATGTCACACCATACAGCAATAGAGGTATAAAACACACAGCAGCTATTACGAATAGGGCCTTTTTCCATTACATGGTATTATTGTGAAAAGATCATATCTACAAAAGCTGCTCTGAGTTACACTTAATTAATTGATATGTCTCAGCATTTAGATTGACCTTTATAGAACACCTGGCAGCTATTGGAGATAGGACTTTGTGGCTCTTATTCATTATGGGATATATTGGTCATCTGCTTCCTATGAGGCATATACACAAAGATTGGGGACGGTTTCAGTTAAATCCAGTCTCAAGTTTGAAATGTAATGAATGAGAACAAATTTAGTAAATTATATTAAGTTAAGAGTCAACAGTTTGGGCTGGAACCACATCAAAGAGTAAAAATACATGTTTAATTATGTGTTTGCATGTTTAGGACTTAGGTGTTTATTATGAAATGGCGTTCCTTTATGAAATTGATATTACAACGAAAACAAATATCTTAATGTATCATATACAAGAAAAGTGATTTGTATTTCAGATTGCAACATAGGGACACTAATTGTTTTCACATTTATGCCGTACACCAAAACCTTTGCTTTCACATAAATGTTCTTAAGATGAACAAAACAATTTGTGCATTTTACGGTCAGGTTCCATTCTCTACTATAATTTGATCAGCTCCAAATTGGCGAGATATCTTACAGCAGCGAAAAAATACAGAAGAGTGTTGCAGCACAAAAGGCTAGCTTGTATAATGCAACAGGGCGTGTTGTGCATCAAATGAGTGCATGTGGCCAAAGTCGCTTTTGTGCGCTTGGATTACTTTTGCGCGCGATTTGGAACTGATTGAACTATAGAAATATTACCAGTATCAATCATAATTCTGTCCCATATGTTGATTCTCCTATCTGCATGGATTGTATTCAGGAATGATCACTTTCAGTGCCAATCCCAGTTGCTATTCTTGTGTGGGAATGAATGAATAATAAAGGTTGAACTTGAATTTTACTCAGTTTGAAGTGAACTATAAAGTACATCATTCTTATGTTTGCATGTATATGGGAGATCTGTGTCCATACAGGATGGTAGAATGGGAAAGGTACTTCTGTAACACTTGTTCACCAATAATCTTTAAAAAACCAGGTATATATTTTTGTAATTTAAAGATAATAAATTTAATACTTTGTAATACTAGATATATGTAAATGAATATAATATTCTGTGTTGTAAAAGATACTATGCTGGATAGACCAAGTCCAAGTTCTGTGATTTTTATGACTTAAACACATTAAATGAAGCAAATCCAATTGAATGATTGAAGGCCTTGAACCTAGTCTAAGCATATTATCTTATTTACCTTCTGTGATCTTTGTTTGTATATAATATTGATACTGTATTATCATGTAGTCAATAAATATGACAAAATTAACTTTATAAAAGCATTTTATCATTTCTTACAAGGATATGCATTCCAACTTAATCAGCAGGTGTTTTAATATGGATTTTGGAATGAGCATATCTTTGCTAAACCTGTACACTTATTTACTGCAAAAAGGTGTATTTCTCACAATAATAAATTAAACAACTGGTATTTCATAACTTTCCATTCCATCAAGAAAATGTGCCCACCGAACTGTAAAATCAATAGAACACTATATGGATGATGAATTTTGGAAGCACAGGGTGTCCCAAAGATAAGTTATATATTTGGTAAAATAATTAGCAGTATCAAATTGAAAACGTTTGGATAGAGAAAACTTGAGAATTATTTTGATACCAAACTTGTGTCCGCTTATATTTAACACACGCTAAGAGTTTGGGTCACATAACTGGCAATACCATAAATGTGTTCCAACTTGTAGGACTCCAGATGTGTGTAGCTGTAATCATGTTTTGCAGGTTCCTCGCATTATATTCCTGTGATGTGACTTTGCAACAGTTTGGGCACGTTTCTTATGTACTTTGGCAACACATGTTGTTATTGTAAGTTGGGTATCAAAATAAATCTACAGTTTTGCTCTTTCCAAATATGTTTTCAGTTTATTCTGCGAATTACTTTACCGGAGATATAAAGGTATCAACACTTTTGGGACACCCTATACTGAACAAAGAACAAGAATAACCAAAGTGTTGTTAGTAGTCATTTAAAAGTATATTTATTATGAAAATAACCTGACGCCAAAAATGCCTAGAAACACATTCATGTAGTTGAACTTGCCATTCCATTTGAGATGAATATTAATCACAAGAACAAAAGGCATTCCCTCCTTTCAGATATCAATTCAGGTGAATATAAATGTATTCTGAGCTACATTGAAATTGGATCATGTTTTAGTAGAGCCCTCTTCTTTTAAAGACAATTCATTGAAAAGCAATTACCATGCTATTCTACACAGTTCAACAACAAAAAAGTTCCGCTTTAGATTATGCCTGATATTTTTAAAATGAGTTACTCCATCGAAACGAGTTTTGGCGCACATAATGTATGTGTGCACAGCAACACTAGAACGGGGCTATACAACTACGCAGGTGTTGTAATACTTGAATGAGAACACATTGAATGGAGGAATACCTGAATTCAAAAGTTGCTAAATTATTTATTGAAGGAGGGTGGTTAAGCAGCTTGAACCAGGGTCTTTGCTTGAACACCGCAATTTTCACCTTTTGAAATGAGGTATTCCTCCAGTCAATGTGTGCTCATTCAAGCAGCACAACAACTGCATGTGCGGTGTTCAAGCAAAGACCCTGGTTCAAGTTGCTTAACCATCCACCTTCAATACAACATTTGGCAACTTTTGAATTGAGGTATTCCTCCATTCAATGTTTGCTCATTCAAGCATTACAACACCTGCGTAGCTATAGGCCCGCTGTAGCGTTGATGGGCACAGGTTCATTATGTGTGCCAAAACTCGTTTCGATGGAGTAACTCATTTTAAATATATCAGGCATAATCTAAAGGGGAACTTGATTTTGTTAAACTGTGTATATTCATTGCAAATGTTGCACACTTTCTGAAGTCAGCCAGCAATTGCAATTACTATATGTAGACGTTATTGTGTTCCCATGGATTGGCTCTAAAAAAGGCCTGTACTATAACTGATGTAAAATCATGATGCAATGGTCGATTTTTAAATAAATAAATACTATTATTGATTTTGAATGTACGCGTCTGAAATCTCCTAGGTGCCTTTGCCAGAAAAAAGTTCACTTGAGTTGGAGCTAGCCAATATGATACCTCAATTTAATAGTTGGTGTTAGATTTGTATGAAATGAACACAGTAAAAAAGAACCAAATATGTACACTCTTTTCGCAATCACATTTGGGCAGTTCCAAGCAAAACAGGACATTACAAAATAATTGAAAAAAGGCTGTAAATTTACCATTTAAAGTACTACCATCACATATTTAGTATCAAATGAAAGATATTTTCAAGCTCTTTCAAATGAGCTATTTGTCTTTTTAATTGATATACATTGAGTATGATTTTTTTTGAAAAAACCTGATTTTTGGTAAAAAAATGTAATTTTTTTCAGAAAAATGCCCATTTGTAGCACCCTTCTCTGACCCCTTCTTACGCTTTTATATAAGTTTTGTTGCTAACTAACCGCTTAAATGTTCATAAATTTACACATTTATTATGATTTTATTTTTTCTAATGTATTTTATTATAAATTTTGCATTGTGGACAAAACGTCATTCCGTAACAGTCATTCCGTAACGCTCTCATTTGTCGGTCTTTACGTCATATTTCAAAAAATATTTAACCAATTTTGACCAGGAAGTTGTCATATTGTAGGTAAAGGTATACAGAATCACCCCAAAGTCAATAAAACGTGATACATTTCTAAATATCACAAAGTTTTATCAATGTCTAAATGACTAGAAAAATCATGTCCATTTTGTGTCATTCCGTAACGGCAATTATAAAAATCAATATTTCATTAATTAAAAATATGATGGTCAAAATGTGTACCATATCTGAAAGTGTTTAGTAGTTGCTATTAAAATATATTATTAGTTTGGTGAGAAGTAATAAACTTTTCAAGATATTATGATTTCAAACATCAAAATGCTTTGTGAATGTTATTCCGTAACGCTTGGAACTGCCCATTTACAAATTTATTAAGGTGCCTTTTTGTTATCCAATTGTTGGCTACATGCTGTATTATACTATTTGTGAGCATTTAAATTGACTGAAAAGTTGCAATTACAGTATTCTTTTTCAATGCTGTAAGACTTAAATGATTAGGGTGAGCAATATGCAACATAACAAATGGTATACAAAGATTGTATGACACTGCCAAGGTGTTTTTAAAATGCACTATTAGCTTTAGAATAAATAATGCCTATTCTGACATTGATGTTTGGTTTCTTATTGAAAATGAAACTGGCTTCTAAATCAATGGCTTCTAATCAATGGCTTACTCAATAGCAAAGATTTTCCATTTATCAGGCAAAAACAGTGTTTAATTTGCATTTTTCCAATACTAGTTATGCATGCACCAGGATATAGTCCTCCTTGTAGGGCTGCTACTTAAAAAATTCAGCCTATCCAGGGAAATACTAAGATTGAATATAGAAACACTGAGCCATGTCATCCTGAGCTGTGGAAACATCCCAAGGTGAGGTTCTCGGATTGAGAGCAGTTTTTAGGCTCAGATAGGGAAGTCCTAAGGTATGATTACCAGGATACAGACGTCATATATACCAGTGTGGTTAGCACACTGCACGATGCTGTCACACACCCTTTAAACTGGCCATGGATTCTAAAAGCAACCATCAAACTGCCCTCTACATGAAAATGTAAATCCAAGAAATTTAACTAAACCTAATCACTTTATTATTCACTCTCTGGACAGTCTAGACTGGTATATCACAGGTTGTCAAGATTTGTATCACGGTGACAAGTTACAGATACAGGTTGTCAAGGAGTGTAATGTGTTATATAGAAATATTTCTAGGTCAAACTAAGTTCATGGGTGTTAAACCATCAAAACTGACAGCTCCAGACAGTGTGATATGTGATATTCCTCCATAACGCCCCAGTGAGGTCTGATGTCAGTTATTGTGAAATAAATAAGAAATTACAATTCGTCACTATGTAATATTTATTATATATTATCACCCTGTGTTCAAAGGTTAGGCAAGAGACACCTTTAGAATAAAATTTAACAAAAACATGTGAATACTATCAAAAAATATCAATTTTATTTTCGCTAAAGTTAAATACCTAGCGATTGCTTTTACTCTTTTTTCCTGCGTTAGTTAATGCTTTTACTAGTAAGGCTATATTAAAAAATCTTTTGTCTCAAAGCTCTTCAGTTTTTTCAAAACCTAATGCGGAATGCGATTTTTAAAATAAAAAAATTATAAATATAAAATATTGAAATCCTTGTAAAAGTGAAATTGTATTTAAAATGATGTGATCAATGAAAATCTGAAAAATCTGTGAAATGTTGGGATTTTTTTCTTCTTTTTGGGACAATGAAAATCTGAAAAATCTGTGAAATGTTTGGATTTATTTTTATTTATTTTTTCAGCATTTTTTTTCTAATGCGCACCAATTAACTAACACACGCAGGAGCTTTGAGACAAATGATTTTTTTTTTAATATAGCCTAAGCAAAGGCAATTACTTACATAAGTAAATACTTGATTACTATATGATACATATTTGCATATAAAAGAGCTAACATATTTTTTAATCGCCCAGGTGTAAACACCACAGTGAAGTATGGCATGTGATGTTATGATGCGGTCACTATATAGTTCCAAATTGGTGAGAAATTTAGTTTCTTATCTCTACGCGCATCTCTAGTCGCGTCAAAAAGGACATGTTGTCGGCAAACACAGTTTTGAGAAAGAGGCCAATATATATTTTGTGAAATATAAAGAAAATAATAGAAGAAAAAAAATGCTTCTTCAACTCGTATCTCATGATTAAAATTTCCAATCACCTTCAACATGGTATCATTTTCAAGCTTTATGTGTTCTTTTAAGTCATGACAATAACTCAGAATTGACTCATATGCCACCAACATGTCCATTTTGATGTGACAGGTCACATATGTGTCAAGCATAATTATGATGCACAGTGCGGTTGTCTTTCTTGCATGCCCGCATCCTTCTGTATTTAATCGCTAATGTAAGGACTGAGGCTTAGATCGCTGCTGTAAGGACTGAGGCTTAGATCGCTGTTGTAAGGACTGAGGCTTAGATCGCTGCTGTAAGGACTGAGGATCAAACTATAGAATACATGCTGATGTCACCTCAACTTGAGATAACACAACATATAGTATGATGCCAATGCTCTATATTAATACAAATAATCACATCCCAACCCTGTATGTGTCAAACAGAATACATGTATATAAATTATGAATATGAAAACATGATGACATTTGAAAATAAATATTATATATATATATATATATCAAGTACATGATTAATTAGTGACAACAAGTATAAAACCTACAATGTACACCCTAAAATCACCCATAATTTGGTTATGCTCTATCTATTGATATATAAAAATATGAAAGCATTTACCTGTATACACATTTGATTAATTCCCTCTCTTCACATATACACACGCCAACGTTGTGTCATCATACAGAATACATATAATCTTAAATACAAAAACATGATGACATTGGAAAATGTATATTGCATATAATATAAAGATTTGAAACAGTCAAGCTTTCATCAAGATAAACTCTTCACTTTTTACACACTATGGATTTGCAAAGGAACAATAATCCTTACCTAGGGTTTTTCTTACCTAAAAGGCATTTTCAGGTTATATCATTTTGAAAACTGTTTAATTTTACAACAAAAAATCCAAAAAATTGAAAATTATGGGAGGTTTTAGAATTATTTACTTGTTCTACAAGAGCATCTAATAATAAGTTTTTTTGGTATAATTCATTTACAATACAAAACAATAAATTATACAAAAAAGTCAATGTATTGCTATGCCAAACTTGTACCACATTCAGTCAGATGTTAATACATACTATGAATAAAGTTTGCATAAATCTCTCAAGTACACATAAAGTTTTAAAATACCCTGTTATCCTAACTTGTAATAAGAGTATAGGATTGTTAGTTCAACAAAACAGCAAATAAATTAGCATATGTGAGTAAGTGTCAATACCAGGACGGATTATTAAATAGTATAATTCTATATTCAGTTTCCCTTTCTCTGTGCAGTGATTTTAGAGTGACATTCCATTAATTGATGCAACATTTATGCAAGAGTGGCTAGGTTTGTCTTTAATCACATATACAAGCTAGCATATATAAATCTTGTATGTGATAATAAGCTTCTATCACTGGAATTAGAGAATAAAATATAGTTCATTGCTGTTTTGCTATATAATACAGTGGTCTCTGTACCATATTAGGAGTCATGAATGGTCGCTGCTAACAATGACACAAATATGGTACAGCCTAAACATTATGAGACCACTGTAAAAAAATATGACAAAACAGCTGCAAACCATATTTTATTCTCATTTTTATTTAGTTCATTGATTTTTTTCTTCTTCTTTTATCATTAGAATATTGATTTTTGTTAGATTTATTTTAATCAAGGTATGAATTAAGCCCCGTCCAAACCTATATACTATTGTTTCATAATATATAGTGCGCATTGGCAGAAAATCAGCCAAAAACCAATCAAATTGCCTAATGACATCCAAAACCACACCCACTTTATAAGAATATATTATAATATAGATACTATTATGATACTGTCTAATACTGCATAGAGGTAAATAAATGGACTATAGCATCAATACATTGATATGCTTCATAAATATCTTAATAAAAATACTAGCTAATTTGAATACAGCCCTGGTAACAATTGTCCCATGTTCTTACAAGATCATTGAATGGAGATGAGGTAAAGTTTGAGATACAGATATCAAAGCGGAGCAACCCACCTAAGCAATATTATGGTGGGCTACTTTCTTTTTCGAAGGTCACAAACTGAACACTCGTATAATTTAAAAACACATCAATTCAAACACACATCAATTCAAAAAGTTTTCCAATTTAAGATAATTTTGTAAGAACTTGTCGCAAATGAGCACCAAATATTTTCCACTGGAAAGCTCACTATATCAAACTATGAACACTTGTCCACTAAGTTGGTGATTTCTGTTGTGAACTAAACTTGCTGCCATTTCACTTGCTTTGTTGAATCTTGCAGAACTCTCTTTGATATGATCCTGAGTAAAGAGAAAAATATACTCCACATGTTAGTAAGTACAGCATGCAGCTCTACAGCGTGTCCCAAAAAAATGGGTCCAAAAACTGCAGAGCTTATAATTTCAAAAGTAAGAAACGTAGCTGCTTCATATTTAGGGATATCAAAGTAAATAGAAACTTTCTGAATTACAAAGCTTTCAATAGAGCGTAGTCAGAAACTGTTTTTCCCAATTTATTTAACAATAAACCACCCATGTGTTGCATCTGCGCTGTGTGCAGGTTTTTCCTGGAAGGTCTGCATGGTGTTTAATTTCCGAAATAACTTATGTTTGGTAAAAAGGGTTCAATTACAGGTATTTTGGATCAATATTCAGCATTACAAAAACCCATTGCAGTAACCTTGTTATTGAAAATGTACAAAAACAGAGCAACTGTTAGAGCGCCCTGATATCCTGCCTCTAGTTCCTTTGGTGATATGAATGACTTAACCCTAACTACCCGGGAGTGGTTTTGTGAATTAAACTATCGGGGAGAAAAACAGGTCAAATTTGAGAGGAAAATCGGTCTGTGCATGCGCCGGGGATCGAACCTGGGCCGCGTCATGCAAGTCTAATGCTCTACCGACAAGTTCTAAAAACTTAGATTTTTTTCAAAAGTTAAAAGCCTGGAAGGTTAGAGTTACGCGGCCAATATCATGATGCGTTCACTACAATACGTGCTGACGTCAACCCCAGCTGACATGAACTATAAAAGTATCCTTAAATACTGGCTGAAGATACTGACAACTATAGTCTATTTGGCATCACTATCTAGCAACATTACATGACTCCTACACAGATGACCTATAATAAATGAAGTACTGTACTGTAGTTGCACTTAACTTGTTAACCATCTGACATCCTACCCACCATTCTAAATGAAGTACTGTACTGTAGTTGCACTTAACTTGTTAACCATCTAACATCCTACCCACCATTCTAAATGAAGTACTGTACTGTAGTTGCACTTAACTTGTTAACCATCTAACATCCTACCCACCATTCTAAATGAAGTACTGTACTGTAGTTGCACTTAACTTGTTAACCATCTGACATCCTACCCACCATTCTAAATGAAGTACTGTACTGTAGTTGCACTTAACTTGTTAACCATCTGACATCCTACTCACCATTCACCTTCCTCAGCATACACCTCACACTTCTTACAATAGAAAACATTTTTTCAATGCATGGATGCAACTCTATAACCTACTCCACACCCATAAACATGACAAAGTGACCGACGATAAAGACCCTTTTCAACATAGAAAGAAAGATAATAGAAGAGAATAGGTGCGCTCATATTTGTTATCGAATGGTCCTCCTTTAGCCACTATAACATCTGTTACCATACACAGAGATAACACAATCACAAGATGTTGACTGTGCGTGCAGTTAACTCTCCCACATAGCAGTTAAAGTGAGCAATTAGACTCTTGTACCTACCTTTTTATAGACTAAAATGAAATACACTTGTATATGTTGCAGATCTTCTACCACTTGTTGTGCTATACTATGCAATGCCAACCATGTGTTGTTGAGTACTACTTCACTCACAATAAATGTGACTACACCACCATAGCTGGAATTCTTCTGAAGAAACTCTATGGCTTGGTTACATGTGTGTGATAATGTGTCCAATGATGGGGAAATCTGAAAATGTAACCATGATATGGAGTAAAATGTGAGTTTAGCGTAATATGAGGTTTTTTTGTTTGAGTAAAAGACTTTGGAACGTTAACTGCAAAGACATTTCATGATGTTAGCATTTCTACTCTTAAAAAAGAATGCCATCCTGTTGAGATGTTATAAAAGTTTCACCATGCCC
This sequence comes from Ophiura sarsii, assembly GCA_035610835.1. Taxonomy (NCBI): domain Eukaryota; kingdom Metazoa; phylum Echinodermata; class Ophiuroidea; order Amphilepidida; family Ophiuridae; genus Ophiura; species Ophiura sarsii. The sequence continues at coordinate 45,929,472 of CM069451.1, read as the reverse complement.
AGTTCTTCATAGAAGAAATGCCTTATACCTGCTCACTTGATGACAGACAGAAAAGAGTTAACAGGTAGAAACCAATCACATACTGTAAAAGCTGAAATATTCGCGGTGGTTTTATTTTCGCGCTTTTCGCGCAAAATCTTTTTCCGCGAAAATTATAACACGCGAAAATATTGTTTTCAACATTCATGCAGTGCATCCTGAAAGTCGCCCGCGAAAAAAACAATTCGCAAAATGTCTATGATACCAAAATGCGCGAAAATATCTTTACGCGAAAATATTGGCTTTTACAGTATCACATCAAACAGTACAACTTTTTAACATCTTTTCTAACATTGAGGTATTGACCTAATTCCTCAGAATAGGTAACAAAAATTGCGTAATTCTGTAAATTATGAAAAAACACTAATAATTGTCTTTATATTATGTTAGTTTATAACTACAAGATTTATGGAAAATTCTTGAATTAAACCAGTTCATATTATTGTTTACCTTGTGAATAACAATGCATGTGGTCTTTGGGGATAAATTAGTGATCTCCATACATGGTGGGCTCATCTATAAGAAATGGAAACAAAGTTGGTCAAACATTTCATTTATCTGTTTCTCAAGTTACAAAAATAGTTATGCTTATAATAACAAGATGTAATGATGTGATTCCGTCCCCAAAAGGTGGTCCTGGACTACAATACGATAAAAAACCTAGCCATAATGCAAGTGCATCAGAGTTAGGATAAGGATTCAAGTTCAAATTAAAGTTAATTTAGTGTTAATGTAAGGGAAAGCTGACAGAATAAGATATTTGCATTTTGAGATTGCACTCAATTCATGCAAGACAAGATAGAGGGTGCACAAAGACCAGGCTGGCCAAGTTCACTGTGGTTTGACAGAGTAAACAAATTCTTGGTTGGACAATCTACTGCAAAATCAACTAACTACAGACCGATGTTTGTGACAAACTGAAACTAATCACAGTTGATATAAGTATAGAATCTCATTGCTTCAATTCAATATAAAAGTTAGCAGTCCTACAGATGGACCTATTACGATTATAAATCACACCTTCATCGGTGGCTGCGGTTAATAAAGAGGATTGTAAGGGTCTTTGACAAAGACTACTATCTTACCTGTAATCTTTTGTCTTTGAGTGATGTCATCAATGGGGTTGCGAGGGTCTTTGACAAAGACTACTATCTTACCTGTAATCTTTTGTCTATCAGCGTGTTTTTACTGAAGAAAAAAAGCAGGCATATGACTGCTAACGGATTAAAATCCCCCAGTAAAAACACACCACCACCGGCATTTGCCCGCTCATACCGGTTTTTTTCTCCTGGATTTTAGATGCCTTTTATCCTTCGAAACCAAGGATAATAGCGGTTGAAACCGGTTAGGATAAGCAGTCTTTCGTCAGTATAAACACGCACGGTTCCAGCTCAGCGCGTTTGCCGATGGTAAAGCGGAAATGGGTATAGTCATGCTTACGACCTTTCACTGGCATTTATTATAATGAGGTCAGCGGCAGCCGGCAAGTTTGTTTATCGTACTGCAATAAAAACACGTCTCTCACACGAGCAACCGGCTTTTATCCTGCTTTTTATAAGACGGGTAAAAGCCGGTTTGCTTAATAAAAACACGCTGATAGAGTGATGTCATCAATGGGGTATGCGAGGGTCTTTGACAAAGACTACTATCTTACCTGTAATCTTTTGTCTTTGAGTGATGTCATCAATGGGGTTGCGAGGGTCTTTGACAAAGACTACTATCTTACCTGTAATATTTTGTCTATGAGTGATGTCATCAAGGGAGCACAGCACCAAGACGCTCTCCATAGACTTTACTGTTAGGAAAGGCTTACTTACATGGCTCTAGTTTCTATATTAGTGCGTTTGGTTCAATGAAATTTTGATATGTTTTACTCACAAGGGTAATCTACAACATATCTGAATATGAAGGTAACATTACCGTGCACTTTTTTTGCTATAAGCCGCCGCATAACAACGTAGTGATATGCCTACCTAAATTCGGTCTCCGGTCTGGATATTACCGCATGTGTAAATCGGTCCGTGAAATTAAAATTGACCTCAAATCACCTAGTTTAAATGTCAGAACATCAACTACACATTTCAAACACAACATATTAGTGAAAAATTATATCATAAACCGTCAAAAAACAACTCTCTTTCCCGCCAAATAGGAACTATTGTCGTACTCAACTTTGATTGATCGCGTCGATTGCGTGTCGCGATACCTATTTGGGTATGTGCTCCCTCAATGGGGTTGCGAGGGTCTTTGACAAAGACTACTATCTTACCTGTAATCTTTTGTCTTTGAGTGATGTCATCAATGGGGTCATTATTGGGGACTCCTTACTCATAACCAAACCAACCAAAGATGTACTTTCTGCGCAAGAAATGAAGAGAAATCAATCAATTATGAAACATTATTTCATTGTCCATACCAACCTATCCCTACTTGTTACACTATTTTAAATAATCTTATAGTTAGGATTGTATTAAATGGTGATCTGTTTATCTATATTAAGTTATTCATATTGTTCCCTAAAGGGATAAGGCTTCAATATTATGGTCAACATATCTGAGGAATATGCAACTTTTGACATGAAACTGCATCACTTTAAATACACCATTGTCAGTCTTGGATGGTCTCTATGAAGCAGTGTAACTTTAGAAAACCTGAATAACAACATTTGCCAAAATCAAACAGTGCCAATATAAGACAATATGCAACATTAGTATAGGTTGCCCAGATTACTCAGCAAGAACAATGATAATGTGTTCAATGACTGTATCCGTATATGTCATCATCAATGTCATACTCATTTAGAGTAAAGGTATACTGATTCAATTTACTTTTTAATAAGGCACCATATTACAGATGACAGCAATGGCTGACATACAGCCCTTCATTCTCATTTACAATTCTATGATAGCGATATAATACATTCCATCTGACATATAAATGTGACATCAGGGCGTATCCCAGTGATAGATGCATTTACCTTTCAACACAGGGATTCATCTTAATTGTGTGGCTGTGAGAACAGTACACAATACATCACATTCACATCACATGCCTGAAAATCCTGATAAGACAAAAAAAATTGGCTTTCAATCCCTTTGTGACCGATCCTAAAATCTGAAAATCTAGGGTCACATTTGTTTTCTTTTTTCTGATATTTGATATTTCTTAACTATTTAAAATATCATATTTTGCTTATAATTAATAGCAAAATGTGAACTATGTTTTACTGCAACTTAGGGCGTGTTCTCACTGTGCGAATGTGGACTCATACCTAGGTGCGAGTCTACATGCATAACAGTGATGTTGCGTTCTCATTGTGCGATTAAAATACATCAAAATACCGATGTGGTATCGAGTCCACTTACCCGGATGTTACTTGTTTACAAGTTTAAGCGAGTGCGCCATGCGTACTTACTGCGTAAATACCACGCGTGCATGACATTTGGCCACGTGACATTGCATGTTGAAGCGCGCGGCGGACGGCGGCGCAGTCTGACGCAGCGCAACACGCTTGTTATTGTGGAACAAGTGGTACGAGTCCACATACGATAAGTAAAACGCGTTCTCACTAGCGATTTTGATACCACGTCCTAGGTGCGAGACTACCTCTTCGAGTAGGTTTCGACCCTACATCGTTGATGTAGGGTCGAACCCCCTTATTGCGCGTTCCCACTAGGCTTGGAAGTAGGTTCGATGTAGCATCGAGTCCACGTCCTGGTATCAAACAGCCACAGTGGGAACGCGCCCTTAAACGCATAAAACAGTCATTATAGGAAGAAGAAAGATGCATGTAAAGCATTCTTTTAAAATCTGTGCTCTTGTGTAGTATCTGTTTGTTTACCTAAAATAAGTTTGACTGACCAACCCAGATGTTGGCACTTAAAGGGCAAGCCTAATAAGCTGCACTCATTTGAATAAGCTCTGATGTCAAATTCAAAGTGCATACATACCTTTAGCGAGAAGATCAGCAGCAACAAAATCTTTTCTGTAGGTCACCTGCATATCAGACAAATCAATGACATATGTGTGTAAAGCATTGAATGTAATCTTAGATTATTAAAAGAGAATATGTCCAAAATTCCTTTCAATTAAATTTCTTTTTTGAAACTGGAAGCTTACAGAGAATGAGTGCTGCAGTTGGGGTGTAAAGTAACAATAATATACTATAACCCTAATCCCACAGGGTAATTATGAAAAATGAAAAATCAATGCAGAAATGGGACAAATAAGGGGATGAAAACTAGACTGTCTAGGCCAGGAACCAATCCAGCATCCTCCAAATGGGAGTCCCAGTCTCTGATCGGTACACTGGTGCCATCGGTACAGGTAGCAATGAAATAGAGTGGTAAAATGTGATCTACCTGTGTGGAATAGTGGTAGTGATTGGTAGTTCATAGGAATGTCGGGGTTAATAAAGGGCCTCAAAAACATGTGATGATTGAGTGAGCTTCATGATGGCCAATGGTCAACCTTTTTGAAGAACACTAAAATAATTTGAAATTGGGAGTAAGCTATAGAGAATGAGTGTAGCCATTATGGTGTACATCCTTTATACATATTTTAATAAAGGGCTTCCAAATGCAAGCTTTTTGACTCCAATGATCGTCTTTTAAAATAAATTGCAAATTAATTTAAAGCACTTGAAAGGTAGATGTAGATACCGGTTCACATCTGTTGATCCATTCCCATAGTTAGAGGAATAAAAAATCTCTGTTACTTCCTTAGCTACACATTTTTAACATCTCCCTGGTAGAGAATGGAGTATACAAGCTTTTCCTCACCTTCCACACTTCATCAGGGGATTCTACAAGTTTTGCTTTTGTCCCAGTGTATTCTAACGCCAGATGTAGACATTCTGTACCATAATCCAAATCATGTTCTGTTATCTGAAATAAATGCAAATAATTACAGAGTGATAATCTTTATTAGGTTCATCAAGATTCGTGCTGCAGTTGGGACTCTTATAAAATATTACAGAATGAGAATGTGTCAAGAACTTTTTAGGATTCACAAAAGTTTGAACAAAATGTATTAATTCTGCTTGTTCAATTTTAAAAATTGTATGAATATATTTAATAACACAGTCACAGGCTGAAAAAATAGGCGATACGAAAAGCTCCTTGCAGGGAAATTTGAGCATTTGGAGGGAAATTTTGGCATTTGGAGGGAAATGTTACTCTTTCATTAAGAAATGCATTCCATTTTGGAGGGAAATTTGGAATCGCTTGCCGGGAAAAAAACATTTTTTTAGGCCATGAACACAGTGTGTATAAATTGACAATTTAAACAGCAAAAATATTAGCCATGGATACTATACTCTATTTCCCTTCCTCCAGAAAGTGACGTAACTATACAGGTACAAAACCGTGCAACATTTATGCAAGCGTATGTGTTTTTCTATGCATGAGCAAATTCGCCAGCGCTTCATGCAGGCACGCGCGTTTTTTGCTCTGCAATTAATGAATGACGCAGTTACTTCACTGTCTCAATAGACACACATGTCTCAATAGACACACAGACTATAGCAATGGTGGGCAGTGGATTACCACAAGCATGCGAGATCCAGTGTAAATAGTGTTCTCTCTCAGGATTTAGGCATTCTTAGCACTGGATCTGTTTCCCGTCATATACCCAGCCGAAAAAGGTAGATGAGTTACACTAATAGTAGACTGATGTTGTGGCTTGCTATCACTTATTCCTGCCGGGTTCACATAATATGATTGATTCATATCATCAGCCGAAAGGGGCCAATCATGAATATGGTCTATAGCATGGTGAATGAAAACCGCTCTGTACTACGAAGAAAGAAATAATACAACAGGTATAACTGGCATTGAGCATAAAGAAAACATTTCAGTTGAGTTGTTTAGTCAAGGGTTTGGAGCCACAAGGACTTATCTGCAATAGATGCTATACATAGGTTGCATTATTACATTGATGTACAACATAACGTCACAAGCATATAATATATGGCAGCTTTTACAGATATCGCATCAGTAAGTATCTGAATAAAAAAAAATTGTATCTGCAATAGCTGCTCTGAGTAACATCTCAATCATACAAATTGCACAGCAACTCAATACATAACAAGTGGCAGCTATCGGTCCTTGTGGCACTAAACCCTTGTAATATTTCCTCACCTTTTGATATGCCGTTTTAATGACACTGTATGTGAAAGCTTGTGGTGTGTGGCTTTCTCTGTACTTGGAACGAACCAGTGAATGATCCAATAGTCCTTGATCATCACTTGCAATAATGGTAGAAACAAGTGGTCTAATTGCGCCAGATGCCTGTAAAAAGGAAATTGTTTGAAAATGCATACAAATTGTCATTTGAAGACATTACATACAGGGTTAGTTGTCACCTTTGGAACATAAGGGCTCAAAATTGACAATTTGAATGAACAAAAACTACTTGTTAACTTGAATGCTGTGAGCAATTTCAGACCCCCCCCCCCCCCTAACAACGCCACTGTAAATAACTGTGATTAACATATATAGAAATATTACCTCAATTAAGTGCTTATAATGTCCCTTTAGTTCAAATCTATACTTCATCATTTAAAGCAAACTTCTTGGTGTCATACATGTATGTATATAGACGCATTTTATACCCCAGTGATTAAAATCCTATTGCCTGACTGGATCACAACTAGGATTATTTACCCCATGTTTGTTAGCTGCCATTGCGATCCGTCTCAGTGTGTCTTCTTCCACGAAAGGTCTAACAGCATCATGTACTATGATTACATCTTCTCCATTTGTACACTGAGGTGTTGTGGTACCCAGTCGCTCTGGGTCTGTGCTTAAAGCCTCAACACAATTCCTGATGGAACGATGTCTTGTTGTACTGCCTTTTACAAGGTGTATTTTTTTAAATCCACTCTGTGAAATTATTTCCTCCATATAGGCTCTCCAATCATCAGAGATAGCAACATATATGCCGTCTATCCAAGTTGACCTACGGAATCACAAACAAACATGAATAAGTAAGACCAAATCTATGTCATAAAAGTTGACAAAATTGATGAGAATATATGACGTACATGCGTACCACTTACCAATTGAATGCGTTCAATTCATACCTCTTTTTAAAAGAGCTATGAGTCAGATAATGATATACACTGTACAGTCCAACCTCAGTTATCCGACCCTCTTTTATATGGATAACTCTGTTATCCGGCTGAATGATCCCAAAAGTTTTTACAGCCTAATCACTTTATTTATTTTCACACTCTGAAGTATTTGGAGGCCATCTTTTGATGTTATGTTGGTAGTGCTGTTTATTGCATAAATACATTCGGCGTGTTTCCACAGAACTGAACTTTCCGGTTATTGCCGTGTAAGAAATTGCAATTCCGGTAAGTTCTCCTGTGGAAACACACAATAATCGGATTATTGATAAACCGATTATCACCCATAAACGGTTTATTATAACCTTCTTCAGAGGTGGTTATTTCCGCTCAAGATCGGCACCACTGCGCTGTGGAAACACACCGGTTTATGATAAACCGTTTCAGCTGAATTTAGAATCATAATGCGCCTGTCGATGCGCGCCCCGTAGTGCGCCCTACCTTTCACGCGCGCACACATTGTGCAACGTAACAGTAGTACGCTCGGTTCTACGCAGCCTTGTTATGGCAGCTGAGATGCGGTGCATTCGACAAACACCGCAAGGCTTAAACGGTTTAAGTCAGGAGGGTCGGGAGCCGATTATTTAAACAGCTCTGTGGGAACGTGACGGTTAAGCGCCGACACAGAATTTTCATTCCGGGTAAGATAGACCGTTTAACTAGCTCTTTTCTATGGAAACACGCCGAATGTCGCTGTAATCAGATCTTTCACTTATCCGGCCATTGCTTGGTCCCATCATGTTAGGTCTAGGTTAGACTGTAGATAGATTTGGATGTCACACTAGTATTTGAATACAAAGAACGCACAAGTGACAAAAGCTACAATCATCAATCACAGTTAGGACATACTTAGATGCCCAATTTTAAAAGGAAACGTCATGTTTGCTGCCCCATTAACCCTCATCCTCCTATACACTACAAAACCCGACGCTGCCACAATAAAACAATATTGTACCGCGCTTGGTGGCCCGGTCTATCTCGTACCATGCTCCGCCAGTCGTTCAACTCGCGGGAAAAACCTTACATTTTGTGAGCCTGATCCGTAAAGCATAGCTAAGTCGGTAGAAGTTTATATTACAGACCCGGGTTCGATCCCCGGCGCATAAAGAGACTGATTTGGTCCCATCATTTACGGATAAACGAGGTTGGACTGTAGATAAATTTAGAATACAAAGAAAGCACAAACAGCTACAATCATCAATCACAGTTAGGGCATACTTAGATGCCCAATTTTAAAAGGCAACGTCGTGTTTGCTGCCCCATTAACCCTAACCCTCCTACATGTATACACTACAAAACCTGATGCTGCCACAATAAAACAATATAGTACCGCACGTGGTGGCCCGGTCTATCTCGTACCACGCTCCGCAAGCCGTTCAACTCGCGAAGAAAACCCATACCTTACTTGTCAGGTCTGCCTCAGCTAATTATACATCCCCGCTAAAACCCCGGCTATTGTCCCGGGTACTGGGACATCCATTTTGAGTATTCCCCCGCTAAACAATGCTAAAGTCCCGTCTATTTTTTCGGCACGGCCAGGCCCATGGTCCCCAGGAGCGGGGACAGCAAATGAAAAGCACATTCATTTTAACGGAATAAACGAATATTTCACAGAAGTTGCGTGAACCCACTACAGGGCACAGAACACAATATTGGTGGTCTCGTGCATCGGAAGAGCAACATCCGAGCACGTTAAAAGGTCACAGACTCCTTCGTAAAGAGCAGGGGATCATCCCGGTCTGTGTCTGTACAGCATATTCCTAGGTTTCAGGAACGTTTGTAAAAGTACGTTGAAGTTGGTGAAATGTGTCCGAATGGATACCCTACCGACATAACCGATACTGATACTGATACTGATACTGAATACGTCTATGCTGAATTTTACAACATCCCTATTATTTACTTATTAGGCTGTTGAATTCGGAAACCCATTCTTAGTTAGACGTTGTTTCACTTCACCTTTCGAACCGTTCCAACGTGTATGTAATCAACGGCCGACCCGCGACTGCACAAAACTGTTTAGGATTTGGAAGGGATGACCTTTCTCCGCATCCTGCAGCCGGTAGGATGGCATACGTTTGGAAATTCATTGTAAACAACACAAAGAAACCACAACAATTTGAACGAATTTTGTTTGTACCGGTAAGCCAGGTCAAAGGTTAAATTATAGGTAATACTGTTTCTATACACTTTCTATACAAATAATTATTGTTAATTTATTCAAAATACCTACAATACAGTGTAAAATCTTAATTAAGAAATAGCTATACAATTAAAACTTGTTCTTTGTGGGATGGATTTCATCAGTCATGAACAATTTTGTGGTATTTTAATCAATTTGAAATAATTTAATACCAACTCATTTTGTAATCCAAAACAAGAAAAATGTTTTTAAGGACACAAGATAGATCTGAATGAAGATCCTTTTTTTTTTTAAATAAAAGAATGGAAGTTCTTTCTGTTCGTGTTTGACTGGTAAAAATAGTTTTAATGGGCAAAACTTAGGGTAGGCCCTATTGTTACTTAAACGGTAAGCTCACGCAGAGGTGAGCGACCAAATTTTTTTCCCGATATTATAGTTGATATCAGAAGAAAGCCCATTTTGGCATTGTTCTTATTATCCTGCCGAATTTGAGGCTTTTAAGAGACATTTCATTTATTATGTTACTTTAACTTATAAGCAAAAGAGTATTGACTAATAATACTACAAATTAAAGTTTGTAAACTGTTACATGGGCGTAGGCGCGTATGGGAAAATTCAAAATGCATTTTTGCTTGCAATGAGAGTCATACACATTTTAATAAAAAATTGTGTTTATGATGTCCCTATGTAGTATAGAAGACTTTGTTGAAAAAATCGGGTCATACCACCTTTATTTTGCAATCCAATTCGTTCCGAATTCTATTTTCTGTCCATAAATGATAGGCTATCTTTATTATGATGGGGTGGCAGTGGTGGCACCATGGAATTATTATTTGTAAAACGTATTGATAATCACGCAGTGCTGAATGCAGGAGTTGATCAACTACAAACGGTTTGGCGTCGAAAGTGTTAACATATTTGAAATCTTTCAGAGATATCCACGATTATGTGTTACATCCTTTCTGGTGGTTACACCAATACAAGTTACAGATTTGGGCATATATGTGACCGAGCACGACAAAATGAGCGTAAAGTCGATGGGGCTGATTATGGCCTGAAATAGTCAATTTGACAAGGGAAGGTCGAAATTTTTTTGAAGTAATTTTAGAGAGGCATTTGTCTTTCATCTCAAGAAATGAACGCAAAGAGAGGGAAAATGTCTCGGAAATATTTACATCGTCGTTTCCACGGGTTTAAAATAGTATCCCCTATGGCAAATTTTGTATGGTCTTAAAGGTCAGGGCTTTCCGGAGCTATTTATAGTTTGAACCCTGTATATTACCAAATGAACCAATGACAGGCCGTTTAATAAGAGGTCTTTGGCATAAACAATCTTTCGATTAAATTTTGACAGAATATTTTGGAGAGCCAAGTGACGATAAGCTTCACTGACTTTGAAGTCATTTTCTCCAATTAAATAATTCAGCGGGGATTAACTTCAATTTATCATAATTTCACCTTGGAATGGCCTATTATAACAACTTTGGTGTCATTTTAAACCTGAGGACTTCTACTTTATGAAAATGTGAAAAAAATCTCTTTTTTTATTCTTTTTTTGCTACTTAAAACCCTCTCGGATCCGAATAAAATATAGGGTTCCAATTTTAACCTTTGACCTTTGAGATTGACTCCTATATCATAGCAATTCTGCCTCATTTGTATATGTTTTAAAGCTGTACAAGCTTTAAAATGATACCAAACTTAAGTTTATGGGTTGTTCCATTTTTGAGATATAGAAAAATTATTTGAATGTTTCTCTAAGTATTTCTTTATTTCCTAGGGACGCTGTGGCGTTCTATGGATCCGAAAAGTTTGTGGTGCCAGGTCACATATCGTATCCGCCACTATCTGATTAAAGCAGACGATGCAGGACTCGCGCTAGTTCACAAATATTCAAGATTAAATTATGCGTATAGGAGTTTACGTTATCAACCGAATGCGACGAACGGTTAATGACAGATGAAAAATTCAAAAAATTATACTTACACTGTGATGAATTTTCTGAAATCATAGCCAACATCTAGTTTTACATTAAAAACCAACGGGGATTGGAAATGTACGACCATTCGTGCCCATCGTCATCTGGGTTAAAGCTTGGTTAAGTTAAACAGCGCTCTCTATGACACTATGATTTTATGGTTGCTCATGATTGCACGGGTAGAGTCGCTAGAAAATATTTGCCCATATTATGAAAGTAACGGCATTGCCATTGAATACCGGATAAAAAAAGTTATGCAAATACAAATAGTCTAGAGAGTCATTAATGTTAATCCACATGATCCTCTTTACATGTTTTTTAATTCTTATAAATGTAAAAATGTTTTATATCGGTAACTTACATGGGCATCACAGGGTTCACCTTTAACATTTTAAAGGGGTAAATGGCATCTGCAGTGCATATCTATAATTGAGTACAAGATATAGGCCTACAGCAAGTCACGCAAAAGATCTTTAGTATCAAAACGTCAACCGACCGACTTGATCCTACCTGAGAGTTCCGTTTACCCATAGAACGTGGGGGCCGGGGGGGGGGGGGGGGGGGGGGGGGGGGGGAGTCGTCTTATGATCTTTTTATATTTGAAAAAGGCAGTTTCTACAATATCGATCTAGGATGAGGAATAAAATAGCTTTGAAAATAGGTTATTCCATTTGAAATCCATATCCCCCCCCCCCCCCCCCCCCCCCCGGACTGGAGGACATACCTCAATCTTCCCCATCTCATGCACATGGACTATTTCAAATGGGGTTATACGCACTGTTAAAAATTGCCGTAATTTTACGGACAAAATTTAACAGTAATCCTCCGTAAACGGTAAAATACGGAATAAAATTGTAAATTTACGGATTTCTACGGAAAACTAGTAAAATTTACAGAAAAATCAGGTAAATGATAAATTTTACAGACGATGTCCGTAATTGTACAGAAGATCATTATTGAAAGGAGACGTTTACGGTAACATCTTGTAAATTTACAGGAAATTAGCTGTAGTTTTACGGACAAATTAACATTTAGTAAAAAAAACACCATGGAATGCATATTTGTATTGAAAATACTATTCCATTTTCGGCCCATCCTGAACAAGACCGTACTTTTAAGGATCAAGCTGTCAAATAAATGATAAATTTTACAGACGATGTCCGTAATTGTACAGAAGATCAAAGATCGTAAAAAAAAAATTGAATTCTGTGATCTGTTATTTTTACGGAAATGTGTAAATTTACATGGGAATTTTGTAAAAGTTACGCAAAAGGAATCCGTAAAATTACGGATTAAAAAAAAAATTCCGGCAGCAAAATTTCCGGACAATTTTTTTTGTTCCGTTATTTATTTTTACGGAATTATGTTAATTTACGTCAAGTTTCTGTAAAATTTCCGTAAATAGAATCTGTATTTTCACAAATTATAATTTACGGAATTTTGTATATTTTACAGGAACTTTTCCGTCAATTTCAACTTTCTGTAAATTTACGGGCAAAAAAAAAAAGTCCGGAAATTTTGCTGCCGGAATTTTTCTGTAAAAAAACGGAAAATTTTCTAACAGTGCGACTCCATTTGAAATCCGCACTCCCTGTGTGGAAGATTACCTTGTCGATCTTCCATAGAGGGTGTACTATATTTCAACTGGAATAACCCCACTAAGGCATGTAAGGGGAAACAATGTTGACCAACACACCAATGTAAGCATTAAAGATACACCGGCGACTTACGGGCGTTAACGTTGAATAAACCAGACTTCAGAATCGAATCGCCCGAAACTCCTGGCGGCATGCACAGCAAAAATATCTTGAATGACAAATAAGAACACAATACAAATGAATATGAAGTAACCACTTTCAATTGTTTAATATTAAGACAACCCTTTTATATAAATTTAGTGTTTGACAACATGAACAATGGCGTCCCGGGTTCGTCAATATGCCCATAATTGTATTATATGGCGCCATTAATGTCCGACAACATTTTAACAAACGGCGACTATCATTTATAGGCCTTATGCATAATATTTGCAGACTATAAGTTTAACATTTTTTTGTGCCGGAATTTACCAACTACTCTTTCGTATTTGATCAAGCAAGTAGATATATAGTTCTTTAGCGCTTTCATTCTTTTATAGAAATACTTATAACATTGTTTTACTATTGAAACTTCAAAACTAATCTGTCAGTGTTACAATAAGGCCGGCTTTTGGTCGCCAAGACATTGGTTTCCAGGAATTATTATTGGGATACCTGGATTTGCTAGTATAAAATACGGCAAATTGTGTAATTTTACGCTTTATTATCATTGATGAGGGGGTCTGTATAAACGACCAATGTTAACTGCTAAGCTATTGTATAAATGATAGAAAACAGGCCTGTGAAAAATTAACTATAGAATTGTATATAACTACTACATGTAGTAGTTATCAGATTTTTTGGGGTTAACTACTACTACATGTAGTTAACCCCAAAAAATCTTCAATTTATTGTAGAGCGTTACGTATCGGTGTTACCATGAGTAAGATATTCATGAACGGATTGAAGCTCATCACTGTTCAAGTTTTCAACTGATTATATTACATCTTTTGAATTATGTTAATTTTTCAATAAGTTTTTGGTGATTTCATACATATACCTCAAAATCACTGCAGAGTGATGACCTATGAGTTATACTTTATCATGTTTATTGCTCGTTGTCTTCTTGAAGTCTTTTGTTCCAATTAACCTTTTTATGAGCTCACCCTAGCTATAAGAGTATTCATTAAAGACGGACAGGCTGCTTCCCATACCCTTCCAAGACATTTGAAGTATGTATACAACACGTTTTCAACAAATCTGTGAAAAACCTTAGGTATGTCAAGGACTGTTAATACATCAGCTAAGCCAACACTTCATGGCTCATACCAGGGCTCCTCATATTATCGCAGGCTACCGCGCAGGGCCGGCCGGTCGGTCGTCGCTCGGCCTGGCCTTGTCGATAATGTGTACATCGGCGAGACATACCACCTGAAACTCTCCTTTTTTCCCTACTCTAGACGCGAATTGTGTACTTTAGAGGTTTGCTCTGTTCGATTGTTATAAGCTATATGTCTAGCACACAAGTAAGGTTTGTAAAGATCTTCAATTAATTTCTGTTAAACATTTCGAGCATGATTAGGACTCCGTTGGGTACATAATCCGTTTTAGAAAATCATCTCATGAATTCACATAACTAAAAATACCGATAGTTGTTACGGTAGGTTATGAAGCATCCTGAGCATATCCCGTTACGTCTTTAGTTAAATATAAGCCCTTATCATATGCTCTTAATGTGGTATTAAAGGCCTAATATGGATTTACATACCTGTAAATTATGACGAATTCGAACACTCTGAAATCAAGAACGAAACTTGGACTTATCGACCGATATCACCATCGACGTATAAACATTAGCCTACCCTGCCATTTGCCTGCTCTGTCACAAAATCGACAGAATACTTAAGTTTTTGTTTGGTATTGTAATACAGAATACAGACGTGACTGACGATAGCAAATAATCTAATTGAAATACAGACGTGACAGTAAATGGTAAAAGCTATCTTCTGAAGATAGCAAACAATTACACTCAACGTTATATCGAGCTATTGAATTACTAATAATGGCTGATGAGTTTTGAGGACGAAGAACTGTATGCAATAATATAAACTCCTCACAAAAAGTATCGAGACTCTTACACATGATTATTATTAACGGCCCGAAAAGGTATGGATTAATCGAAGCAAATAACCCAGTGCATAATTTTGTTCTGCGTATTTTGACACCTCGATTGTTGAGATACGATGTTGCGGAACGGGGTTATTGTCATTTTAATGGTCGTAGGTCCAGTTTCAAAAGTTGTAATTATCCCTATTATAGATAATAGATGCAGGTTTGCATTTATGGTTTTGAATGATCAGGTGCTTTACACACGTTACAAAAATGCAACATACACTCAGAAAATGAAGATAATGTGTGTTCCTTTCACAACACAGAGTTATTGTTTTTATTTAACTTCAACTTTACAATGACTTTTTCTTTTTCTTCAGTACTTTGTGTGTCCACTATCATTGTCCACAACAGCGTGTGTAAGCATAAACCTAATCAAAAAGAATAAACCTATTCATTCGAAACAGTAATCATGGTAATGCAAACCTGCTTTTATAGGGACGATTGTCACTTTTGAAACTGCACCTACGTCCATTGAAATGACAATAACTCCGCTCCGCAACATCGGATCTCAACAATCAAGGTGTCAAAATACGCAGAACAAACTTATGCACTGGGTTCCTGACTTCGATTAATCCATCCCCTTTCGGGCCGTTAATTATTAGATCATGTGTAAGTGTCTCGATACTTTTTGTGAGGAGTCTATGTCAAAGCCCCATACCCACAAAGTAGCTAAGTTCACTTCACACATCACGCAAAAGTATTCGCCCAAAAAATAAAGTTGTATGTTTAAAACACCATTAACCATGTTAACGCCGTCTTAAAACTAAATAACAAATCATCTCAAAACTAAATAACAAATAAAGTTGGTAACTTGTACCAAAGCGAAACGATCACGTTAGGTTTGTCCAACATTTGCGTAAATAATGGTTAAACAATGGGTAAATGTCCGATAGAGAGAAACAATTCTGACATTTGCATGTACCGTACCGTACCGTACCGAAATCTTGAAATATATCATTGTCTATGTTTTATAATGTCTCGTACCTGGTGGCATTTGCCTCAACGGGTGTGAGGTGTGAGTTACATTGTATCTCGCACTTGGTTTTGTGATGGATCAGGAGTCGACAAAGCTGAACTGTTGGAAAATAAAAGTATAAGAGCTAGACTGTGAAAATGTGGTGTAGGAATCGGGGGTTTCGTTCTCTGATGATGCCAAAGACGGTTGATGAAGATGCATTATTCCTCCTTCGATGAGGGGAATAGAAAGCAAAGGTCTGATATTTTCATGACGATAACCATTTCATATTTTATTCTACTTTCCATCCGTTATAACAGAACTCCGATCTTTTAAGAACCAATATACAAACGTAAACAGGTCAAATCCCTGAACCTGGTGCATGCCGTGCTGAACCATTGCGGTTTATCTCGGAGGACTTACCTAAGATTGACATAACTTTTGTGTATAGGTATTTCACGTCACATGCGAATTACCAAAGTAACCATTTGCTAAAAATACACGCCAAGCCAAACATATCCCTACGGTTGAGAAGTCAATCCCTCCCACTTTACTATATTCAGAGACTACTTGGATAAAATTGTACAGAAGAAAATTGTATGCTTTATAAATGAATCCTATTTGAAATTGCAGATTGACAGTTGTTGAAAGCCCGCAAATCTCCCTTAAATTCCCTTATACAAACTGTGTAACAGTGCATGATAAATAGGGACGTTTTCCCCAAGGTTTCTCAATGGTCGCGTTTCGTAGCTGTCAAAAAGGCATGTCGAACTGTTTGACAGGCATGAATCCGCCTCTGCAACAGCAGCAGTAACTTCAACTTGAACTCAATTCTTTGACGTGGCACATAGCTGAAATCATGGAAGTTCCATGCTGCAAGAGAGCTAGGGCATAGAACTATAGACTGTCGTCAAGAGATCAGACAGCTAATTTCTAGGTAACAAGTCCAATGATGCTTTAAAATGGTGTTTGCCCATATTCCTCTTTACTGTAGTCGACAATAAGCATGCGGTTAAACTAATGAAATTATCTAAAACTGAACAACAGTGCGTGGGCTGCTAAGCGCGAGGTGCCCGACAGTGCCTCATCGCCACCATGTTAAAATATGAGCAAATTACAGGTGTATCTGCATGGCGGCGATGAGCCACTGTTGAGATATTTGCGCCTAGCAGTTGACGCAATGTTGTTCAACTTTAGATACATTCATAAATTGCCAGCAAGCATGCTCCATGCATTTAAAATAGTGAACATGACAAAAGTTGCATTACACAATCTTGTCTTACTCGCCTCTACTGCATCTTTTCATTTTCTTTTTCATTTTGTGGAGCATATGGAACATGCATTCTGCCAATACATTTACAAATCCTGTTGTATTGTTGACCTTTTGGGTTCGACTTACAACACGTACAACCAACTTAAAAATAAATATTCTGGTGGGAGCCCCTAAGAAAGATAAACTCATGTATAATAAAGTGCACATAATTGAATCTGGAATTTCTTCTTGAAAATCCACAAAGAAAAGGAATATCACAGCTTTGACAATTGGCTTTTTACATTTGGTAGAATAAAAAAGTCTCATGAATAATTCGAAGTAAGTAAAACATGATTTGAATATCTTGTCATGTTTGCTGTATCGTAGTTCAAAATAACTCGGTTTGATGACATAAATGTTATATGTTTGCTCTGCTCAGTGAAATATGAAAAAATGCCCGAAGTCCCTTGAAGTTTATCATTTATGTATACTTTTGAATGCTCTATGCGGAGTGTCTTATATTGGAATGTATAACATTTGAGATATGCATTTATTTTATTTGTATATCAATATATATATCAATATGCCGAATCGAGGAATTTCGTTAGCAAATAGTATCAGTTATGATTTTAAGCTTAAGCACTTACAAACATTTGATTCAACTAATCTGAACAATCAGAAATATTTCAGGGAAGGAATTCATACAACAAAAATCAGATCTATAATTTCAGGAACAACCGTTCAAGGTCGATTTTGGAACGATTTAAACCATTTTAATCGTATAAAATACTGAATAAAAACACATGCGTTTTGGTAATGTATAATGTGCCATACGTTTTTATCGTTTTTGAAACATTACAAATGAGGTGGTTTATTAGTTTCATACTTTGATGTATGTATCTATCTGTATGGTATGTCAGTATACAGGGTGTTCCAGTTTTGATACCTTTTTAAAACTTTATATCTCCGGTAAAATAATTCTCTGTATAAAACTAAAACATATTTCGATAAAGAAAATTTAGAATTATTTTGATATCAAAACAGCTTATAATGACTTTAATGAAGTGAAGGGAGTGAGTGAGAGAGGGAGGAGAGGGGAGTGAAGAGAAAAGTTTTTCACGGTGAATCTTTTTGATTTCATATTGAAATAATCCTTATTGTGAACAGTATTAATGTTGTGCAAAAATGTAATAAGTGAAAGCCTTTTTGCAAAAAGAAGGTGAATAGAAGGTGAGGAATATGCAGCACGTGATTACAGAGATGTTAAGCCCTTTAAGTTTTATTTTTTGTATATAAAGAGCAAATGTGAACAATAGCCCAACAGACATTAACAAAGTTAATGAACTGAGTGATTACAAATCAAACGGGTAACTCTCAACAGAGAGCTCTGATGGGCCAATCAATTGGTTCACTGCAACTCAGAAAATAATCAAAAATGCAAGTAAACACAATTGGGCTAGTAAAAAAAGCCAAGGAAAGTGGCGTGGGACAGGAATAGGATAAACACCCAAACATAGAGAATAACATCAAAAAAATAAGAAGAAAATAATATCTGGAGGTCATTGATACATCGAGAGAGCTTAGCCAACATACTCTGAAGAGGTGGAGAGAAAGTGTCTGTTAACGATTGTAGTCCTTCCTCTTGTAAGTTGCCAACAACATTGACTGGAAGACTGTTCCACAGTGGAACAGCAGTATGGATGAAGCTTCTGTCTACATGGTCTAAGCAGCAAGTTCTGGCAGGCGGCAGTGAAAGGGCATGATCTGGCATTGCAACACTTGAACGCGTAGCACGACGATGAACATGGTGTGGGGAGCAGTGCTGCTAAGTCTTGTGGGCAGTGGTTGGTATGCATTTTGTACAAGACCGTCGCCGTCGGACAAGTTTTAATCTGTCAAGCTTTCGTCAGGATTAGCTCTGACTTCTTCAGGACCAAATTATTATAATATTAAACAAAACATAGAGATTGTAGTCCTTCCTCTTGGATGTTGCCAACAACATTGACTGGAACATTATTAAGTATGTTAAGGAAGGAGCCTCAGAAAAGTGTTCTCTATCCGAATATGTTTTCAGTTTGATACTGTGAATTATTTTAAGAGAGATGCAGGGCTTAAGGTATCAATACTGTTTGGGACACCTTGCATTAGGATTGGTTGAGTGACTGGTGGATGCGGAATTCAGGATTTTCAGTAAATTTGGTAAATAAGTAATTCTCTTGTACATGTTGAAGCTATTTTAGAACCGCTGCTATGATCATAAACCACCTGTGTACACATTAAAATAGTAGCCACGGATCGGCAAAACAGCTGCCCTATGCAAACTGTTAAATTTCAATCCACTTTTTACGAGATATGTTAGATCAAATAATGGGTAAGACACTCAAAGCAGCTATTGGACGTGCGTCCTTTCGCAAGATGATATGAAGTATAGGCTAACTCTAATACCAAACTAGTCGTAATCCTACTGTAATACCTATATCATGTACATTATATAAACTCACTCACCGTCTTGGCGTCTTGGGGGTACAATCAACATAGTGCTCTGTTGATATCAAACAATAATGAATTTTCCTCCTATCTCTCTATTAAATCTCGCTGTTAATGTTAATATGCTCGAACTGTGTTAGTTATTTGTGAAAATATAGGCAAATCCACACATTTTAAGTCTTGATATTGTTTAATTTTAATCAAATAATTAAGCTTGTAAGTAAGTTAACAAAATTGGACACAAATTGCTTCTCTCCTGCAAAATGATCAAAATGTCACTAACGCCGTTGTTGCATTCCCATCACGGAGCTTTATCCTAACATTAAAGGTTCTAGGGGCTAACAACATTTTGAATCTCATGGCGTAGGCCTATATCCTCAGCACTGAACTGTGAAACAGACGAGTGGTCGCAGTTTCTGTATCATTTCAACTACATTGGTCAGTTCTCTTTAACTATAGTATTAGTGCTACTGCTACATAGGCCTACAGCAAGCAACATTATCTCAGGTTTGACATGTTTGAAGAATGGATTGATGACAACCAGTCTGCTCCAACAGAATAGTGATTTCTGGATCACTCTTGACTATTAACCTGTTTCAACACACACCTTGACCCCTCATATGATCTCATAGCATGTCCATGTGTAAACTCTATCTTGGGGTCCGAATAATCCAGAAAGTTTCATTTACTCTAAACAATGGAAACACATGTTTGAATGATTTAACGTATGAAAAATATCTGAATTCAGTAAATAATCATTTAAGAGAAGTATTGCCTATTTATACATGATTTAACAATAGAATAATCAACAACAAAATATCAAATTTACTTGGAAATTCAAGTCAGAAGAAAATACTGATCAGAATAAATGGACTACATTAATAGGATCGTAAGTTCATGAACTTATCAGTCTGATCCGGAACGGGAGCGCGTTCGGCTTCAGGGCGTGTTATATAGTGGCGCACTACCGTCAATTTGTACACGGCTTAAGTTCGATATTTCAGTAGAGGGCGGGCTTGGGAACGGGACCTGCAATAGAGGGCGGGTTTGGGAACGGGACTACGTTTCCCAGGGAACAGCCTCCCGTTCCGGAGCTGACCATATGAGTTTCCATTGCAATGGAGTGGGTCATGGGGCATGATTCATGTGGAGCTTTTTCGGGTCAAAATGGGTCATCCAAGGTCATGTCTTAGAATTTTAGGAAAACCTGGTACCTAACCCAATTTGGAGTTGGACCCTGATTGTCCCAATTTGTCCCGGTGTTTCCAATGAACTCCGACATCATAAGTTTGTTGTGAGGCTTTTGGTGGGTTATCCAAGGTCGTACAACCCGAAAAAACAAACAATTAAAGACGATCTACCGCTAGGCCACGGGGGGAAACCATACATGGCGGAGTATATTCCGCTCTGTATATACCCTGGGGCCATTATTGCATCGAAAAACTGCCGAGCCGGGTGACACAAGCACACCGCATCGTAGTAATTCGTAGTACTCAAGAGTGTTAGGGTTAAGGGTTAAAATATATCTGCTTTTAAAAAAATCCAAACAAAATCGACCTACTGACCAAAAACAAAGGAGTTAGGTGCGGTATTGTAACTTTTGTGTATTCACCTGACACATGATGCATTGAGTGTGGTCGTTTTTTAACGTTTTTTAAAGAACGACGCATAACAATCCCGCACTTTACAATCCCGCACCTTAATGAAACAAAGTGAGGTGAAAGGGAAACTCCATCCTTTTTTAGGCCTAGTATATGTATGTGTATGAGGGGAAACCTGTACAAAGCATGTATACAAGAAACATGTGCTGAAAACTTGGTAAAAGGGTATGCCAAAGTCAGTTGCCTGCCAGACAACCATGAGATTTCTTCATGCACATGATCATGAATAGAGCCTCAGCCTCCATATTGAAAAGACATCGACCTGTTCGAAAGTTCCCACACACAGTCATGAATTTGATACCAGAGGAATGAAACATCTATCTGGTGTGCAAAAAGAAGAATTTAGTATGGATAACCTGATGACACTTGACACAGGGATACCTATCTTCAACATGTTAAAGAGGGTGCGGCATATTACTACTCATGTTACTGCAAAGATACCTTATGACAAAAGCCAAATGAAATCTTTGACAGATGATTAATGATCCTACGTGGGGATCTCAAAACCCAACCGAATTAAGATACTTACTCTTACTATTAACATGATTAAGAGTATATACACATAAGGGTTGCGCATCACATACCAACATGAGGATCGATTCGACTGGTGTTCGAAAGGTCGCGGATTCGATTCCCGCACCGGCTCATGTCCTTGCTTTTTAAGTTGGGATATCACGAGGCTTGTTTAATGTTTGTTTGAGTTGTGGAACTTGCGGTAGTTATCTGCCTCGCTGTTATTATTGAGAGTATGTAAGAAGATTATTAGTCTTATAAATATGTGTAAGTATTATAGCCCTGATCTTAAAATCATGTTAATTAGATCTTCAACGTATCGAAAGGATAGAAATCTGCACGTTATATCTTACGTATACCTTTTCCACGTAATATTATGGTACTTAGATAAAATGAATGTATCAATCAAAGAGCAACCTGTCAATTATCATTAGCATGATTATGCAGCATACTAACTATATATTTACCCAAACATACACACATAAGGCAATACTGTGTACAAACAACCATTAAAGTTACTTTCCCACCACTTAAGTGTACTATTAGTACAAGACTACAAGTGAAATTGTATACATAACCCCCTTCACATGCTTTACACTTTATCAATGATATGCGGTCTTAGAGTTTACTCGCCAAGGGCATTAGTGTACAGGGGAGAGAGACCTACATGTAGATGGAAGAGACATCCAGGTTCTGACCCGGGGGTTATAGGAATATGTACTTGAAGTAATCTTGGCAAACATAAAGCATTTTATCGTAAGATAATTGAAAACTAAGGAAGAGTTATGAATGCTGTACGTGGTCAACATTTAGTAGTAGCTTGTTACAATGCTCAAAGTGAGCTGCTGTGTGGAGGCACGACACTTCGAAATATATTATGACCGAATTTAAATGGACCAACCGTAATTAGAATAAGCCACGATAATTATACGCAAATCTTTGCATCCTCTTTTAATCAAATTCAGCTTTCGCATTTGAGAGACTCCTTGGGACTACAATGGTCTATGGGAAATTGAAAATTCAAAATAAAATTTGCAGTTCTTCATGCAAAGTAGGGCCTATCATGTTAAATTGTAAATAGAATGGCGGTAACTATTATTTTATTATTTTGGTAAAGTTTATTGCTGTAGCCTTTAATTTAAAGTGGAGTAACAGGTGGGAAATGTCATTGTTTAATGTATCGATTCTTTTGTTAGATTTTATTTAATTGTGCATTCTTATTTTGTATTTAATGCATTGTAGTTCTATCTATGTCCAGGCTTCTGTTTTTATGTGAAAAAGAATGACTATGCGCGATGAATAAAGTGAAAGATATAAGAGTGATGCTTTAGATCATCAACGCGTGTTGTTTTGTCATAAGTGTATTGCTATGGATACGTGACACCTTAAAAGATGAGCAAATTCAAATTTACTAATCAAATTAGGAGATGCCCCTGTAATTGCTGATCATGATCAGTAAATAAAAGAAGTATGTTGACAAGTCATCGAATGCAACAATCTGTTATTAAAGTTGCAAAACCCTTTGGCTAACATTCCACACATTCAATCAACAATTTTCAATATAAGATTTGGCAATTGATTTCAACAGATTCGGGTTCCACACATTTGGTTCCGTAAAAGTGAAGGTGGTCGAGCATGCGTTTGAGTATGAAAGTACGACTCCATGGTTTGAGCGATTGGAATGACTATAACAGTTTGATCAGTTCCAAATTGGCAAAGCATCCTTACAGCAGCGAATGAATTAAGAAGGACACGAACGCACATGAAGGCAACAAGCGTACTGTTAATAATATGAGTGACGCGTGCGTGCGGCCCAAACCGCGTGCGTGTGGCCAAAACCGCGTGCGAGTGGCATAATTGCGAGCGTACGCTTGGTTTACTTTTTACGCGCAGCACCAAATATTTCTCGACAATTTGAAACTAATCAAACTATAGAAGCGATTGGGCCAGATTCTCTCCTTATACAATGCAGGGCTGTCAACTTTTGGGATTTGCTGGGAGGGAGAGATACAGACTCAAAAAAAAAATCGTAAAACATGCACATTTTTTTCCCCGTCAGCAGCTGAAATCCTGATAAGTGTGTGGGGGGGGGGGGGGGGGGGGGTAGCGATGATGTTTTCCTCAAATCCGCACGAAAAGTGCATGGTCAAAATCGCAAGTGTACCGACGGAAGCTAGTATAAAGGTGTTAATTGAGGTAATTTTGTTGAGGCGGGAGATTTAATATGCTATGCGGGAGTGCGGGAGAAAGAGTGTATATGCGGGAGACTCCCGCCTAATGCGGGAGAGTTGACAGCCCTGACAATGTTCCTGTAAGCCTGGTAAGGGTCACTCATGTTACGTTCCTATTATTGGAAAATGCCGGTACCAAATCAAATGCATCTGGTAGAAAGATGTAATTGCATGAGGTATAGTGCCTTACATCATATTATTTTGCCCAATTTTGAATCCTTTTAAAAAAGATTTCAACCACCATTCCTCGTGTTACACTGTTATATAATCATAATAATATCCCATGAATGTGTTTAAATTTAACCAGATCTAACCCATAGTTGAGTTATGAACATAATTATGCTGAATCGTGAGGTGGTGCAGATCAGACTGCTAAATGTAAGTATAAACATTCAATAACAAACGATTCGATAAGAATTAAATTAATGAATTAAACTTTTAAAGCACCTTTTATAAACCACTGTTTATGGAAAATCCAGCTTACTCCAGCTTTTCGCTGCTGCTGCTTTGGCTGCTGGTTAACCATAAGAGACTTAAAACCAATGCTTGATTTGATACCTTTGGGGTCTATACAATTGAACAAGGCAACAAGTCAACATCCAGCCCATCTATTGTTAAAAGCTAACACTCAAATTGATTGACAGCTGGCTGTCACGTTTAACCCTTCAACTGCTTGATCCGATACATAAATTGTTAGAAACATGTAACTGGTATCTTTTTCAATTCCACGACCCACAGCGCACCGATACGGAATGAAAATAAAGCCTTGTTCCCACATAAGTAGAAGTTGTTTCGGTCGGGACTAGTCCAAATCCAGACCCAATCCAGATTTTAATACAGGCACTCACGTTATACCTATAATTTAGTTGAAACAGCGGTCTTATTCTGCCGGGGGACTATACAGAAGAAAAGCACTGTATTGCACATCTTAATTAATTTGATACATGTTTGGATCTTGGGCTCTTGGATCGTGGATCCCTTTCCTGGATCCTGGATTGTTGAACCTCTTGCTGATACCAGATACGGGCAAATAGTTGGAATATATGTTGAGAAAAAGAGAAGAAAGAGCACAATAATTTGCTCAATCACGTAAATGGTTAATGTGAGGCTAAATGTGACAGGTTGGTTCGGTTGTGTTATATATAATATAAAGTTCGTTTACAACTCTCACGCGCACGTACGGTATAGTAGAACCAAAACAAACATGGGAGTATTGCAATCCTTTTCAGCGTCGAAGTTTCTCCGTAGGTCAACGAGTCTCCCTCAATGATCCAGTATGCCAATTATTAACTCCCGGTTGATATACACCGGTCTGGTGCCATCACACGTCGTCGTCTCGATGGATGATAGACGTGGATAGAAAAGAATGCAGAGATGCATTCCATCAAAGTCTTCAAGTACCTATCTTCTATGACATAAAGGTACTTGAGTGGCTGATAATTGCAGTACATTATTAGTTCGTCAATTGTGACAGTTACACAAAAGCCTTATTTAGCTGGCCATTTTGGGGGAATGCAGGTGGGACAGTTAGGCCCACACTCAATGACTGTAGAAATCGTGGATATTACATAAATGTACGAGCGGTTTGTCCTAATCTGAAAGGTTAATGAGCCGTATGCAAAATATGAGCGTCCCGGTCTCCATCGTATAGCAAGCATCCATTTGGCAAATTACATCGGGGTTAGATATGACCTTGAGAAATGATGGTGCTGCAACAACTCCGAACGCATTGTAATCCCAAAAATGAGCTCAGAGTCAGTGGTGAATGTCACCATTGGACACACAGTTATCATGGTTATAGCTATAGCTAGCTATTGATGAAGAACCCATATCTTTTTATACATCTTTATATAATATAGTTTTAAGTAGGTTAAATTTAGAATATATTTGAATTACAAATCAGTTGTGGACACATTGTAAAATATTCAAAGTTAAAAAAGGTTTAGATCAGCTAGAGCTACCAAGGTTTCATCAACCTACGGTCAATCAATTCGTCGCTGTTCTGACATACCGGCACATCACAACAGAAATAAGTAAAGAGATGTGCCGGTATGTCAGAACAGCGACGAATTGGTGGTTGCATTCTGGATTCGATCATATCCATTAATAACAATAATAATAATAATAATAATAATATTACCGTTCTTATATAGCGCTCCCCAAATAACGCTTGGGTCGACGAGGCAATAGAGACTAAGAATCTTGCCCAGGGATTCAAACACGTTGGCCGTAGCGGGGCTAGAACTCACAATATTTGTATCATGAGTCCAGCGCCTTATCCACTCGACCACACATACTCTCTAATACAAATTGAGTTAGATTGATCAAATGTTAATCGTAAAACATAATTCTTTAAGCATGATTTCACTGGATTTACTAATAGTCTGCGACAGGTGAGCAGGTGAGTGTGTGTTCAAAAGGCTGGCTATTCAAAAAATAAGATATCAAAACAAATTGTTATCACCAGTCCTCGTGATGCGTGAGGCGCGTGTTCTTTGCCATTTTACTAAACTATGTGATCTCGAAACTGTCATATCCATTTACTTTGAACCAATTCAAGGAGTTTATAAGGCCGTATGATTGCATTGATATATAATTGCAGCGATATCTGTTTACGAGTGTTTTATCTGTTAGAATAGAAAGGTATGCCAATTGACTCATAACACATTCCCTCCCACACTTAAAGGGACACTAAGAGATGTGTTGGAGGCAGCGCCCTCAATTATGATAAAAACTGAGATTAGTTTATTTTTATAATTTTATTACATGTATGAACTTACACCTATAAGGATTAAGAAAAATCAGCTCTCTTTGTACCAGAAAACGTCGATTCAAAAATGCTGGTCCCGCGGGACCAGCATTTTACGTCCGACAGTATCCCCGTGCAGTACGCGTGATACATAATGCGAACCATATTTACATAGAGGGCGTTTTTCAATAAATAGCGATGATATTGTTTTAATCTAGTTTTGCTGTGTTTTTTGTTAGTAGAAACAACACTAATGGCGATTTTTTATGTTCATCTTGAATTCTGAAGTAAATTTTTAAACATTTAAACTTTTCAACACCACTTAATGTCCCTTTAAGGACGTGTTCAGGTGACAGCCAAGACATGGTATTCACGATTATATTTTATGGAAACAAAAAGAACCTGCTTGATATATATGCACTACTCTCGAAATCGTCCATAATTTAACCAAGTTTTTTATAGCGACGATTTACTGTTCTGTTTCATATTTTAATCTTCCGGTACAACCAGTACTTAGTAGCGTGTCAACCTTGCATAATTGTTTGAAATGTTGGTATATATCTGATGAATTGTAACAGCTAGTAGACCTTTAACGATCTTATTTCCCTCTAAAAGGATGGCAAGCAGGCCAAGTAGAGCGTAAAAGGTTCTTTAATTTTCTTACTGTCTGAAAATATTTAAAGGAGAACGGTGCTATTTATGAAACCAAGCATTATATGGTAGGAAGATAATTATCTAATGTACGTATATTGACCGGTTTAATTGAACACAGAACTATAATATTCAATAAAACGAATTTAAACTGCACATCCCCAAACTGTGATTATTTGAAATTCGCGCCTAGTTGTATGTGCCGAAAGTGCTGATGGGATAGCCATACCTAATATTGTGACGTCATCGTTACTAAAACCGCCTCATCAGCAACAGATCGCTGCACGTAATCATCACGCAGGAATTCAATGCATCAATCGAAAATATCAATGAAACATAGATGTGGAAATCTTGTAACTGTTTCGTCATAGCTTCGATCTAATGGCGACTTCCATATAAAACAGGTGATTCTTCTTCTTTCTAACGATTTTGTCTTAACGCGGCACATTTAAAAACGTACGGATGGGGTTTGTATAATAATAATGCTACATATCTGAGCGCTAAATTTTCATGGCAAAGATTTTCTGTTCCGTTTCAAATTTTAATCTTCCAGTACAACCATTATGTATACTTAAGAGCGTATCAACCTTGTATAATTGTTTGGAATGTTGGTATTTATATCTGATGAATTTCTGACAGCTATTAGACTAGACCTCAACGTTTTGTTTTCCCTCGAAAAGGAAGGATGGCCAACAGGCCAAGTAGAGCGTAAAAGTTTCGTGAACTGTCTTACTGTCTTAGATGTAGAACCTTAATATGTTTAACATAATTAATGCTCTCGGAAAAGAGCTTTTGTTGATTCTACGGAGAATGCCAAATTGCCAAATTTGGTGTGGACTTCTGTTTTTGGATCTTCCGAGAACTTGGCTATACTATGTCAATTCATCTATACGACCCATTTCACAAAAGAGATTATTAAAATGGAGTTCATGTAATATACCCTCCACTGCATTTTCAATTGGGACTTATAACCCATACATTTATACAGTGAGGAATAAGAATGGCCGGGTATTCTTCATAAACATTTAGCATTTTATTAGATGATATTTAAAAGCAACATCTGCAAAAGAGTACATATAGTGCGTTGTAACGCAACTCTTAACACATATCACAAATAGTTTAGTTACACATAACACGTTGCTATCTCTTTCAGGAAATATAACGATAACATGATATAAACATGACAAAGCATTGATAAATTCATAAGAATGAAATGAATATCATCATATTATATGTCATCTGCTGGGTGGACAGATCTTCTCGAAAAACTGGCACGATGTGTACTTTGACATTCATATCCTTATTAATGAATCCATGCTGAAAGATAAATTTGATTTTTAATCTTCGGCTCCAGGATAAGTCCGTATTCCTTTATTAAACTTTACATGAATGAAATCCGTACGCCTAAGATAACATTCCGTGATCTAGTGATTGTCACGGAAACAGGTCTAATGTGTCTACGCAATGACCAAAATAGATGTTACCATCTAGGGCACTCTGTAATGGATTTGGTCTAGGATCTCTAAGGTTGCCAACCTGGTGTTTTGTTGTGAATTCGTAGTCCAAATGGCGTAGTGCCAAACTACAAACGTCAATCCCATATACATGATATAAGGTCGTTAAACTTGAGGCCATTTAACGGTGCATACGTTTTCTTTATTCAGGGATATTTTTAATGGGCGATAAAATAGGCAAAGAGGGCATAATTCTGGGACGAGGAATTTGGAATAGGCAGATAAGTCAGAAAGACATGCCATGAAATGGTTAGACACAAGTAGCATTGAACAATGACAAAATATGAAAAGGGACAATCGATGATACAAAAGAGCCAGAGCAGAGCCAGAACAATGCCAGAACAAAGCGATCAGATTGATGAATGAATTTGAAAGAAACATCTGCCATTAAACATGGATCTGTCCTATTGACCCTAAAATTCTAGGGCATGGTGTATACAAGTGTCGGGAAGGGATGTCTTCTAGGCATTATGCATGCATTGTCGATGGAATTCCAACTTCAGGACCTACGACGAGGCTAACACCAAAAGGAAAGCACTAGAGTTTCAGATTAGACATGAGAAGTTACTTCCGCGTCTCAGAGTAATTGTACAATCCTGGTTCTTAGCTGGAACAACCAACCACCGGAATTTGTAAACTCAACTACTTTTCTGGGATTCAAAATCAAAACGTTTCTCGGGTACGAATACAATATGTTGATATTAGAAAAAGGTCTTACCAGATTAAATAAATCCAAATCTGGAAAAGACCATGGCTTTATCATGGTAATATTGAATGGAGTGTCCTTAAAACATTGTAACCGCGGTACAATGCTTCTTGGGCCTTTACATCTTGTCAAATAACTGTGATCACAGCGTATTGCATGTTTCATTAAATTGAGGTTCGCTTCACCTAAAAAATTCAAGGCCATGTGTGATCTGCTGCCCTCTGTCGATAGACTGCGGTTATGATCAATGTCAATGTGTGCGTTGCACTAAACCTTTACAACATTCCTCGCAGTTTAGGACACTAATCAAGGTCTTTATTAAAAATGATAATAAAGGCATCACGTGTCAAAACATATGTAAATATAGAAAAGAATATTGATGTGATATTCTTATAGTATCTCCATCTGTTGAATTTGAACTTTGCGTGGTGATAAGACCTGATAAGATTTGGATCAGCAAATAGGAAACCCCAGTCCCCTTTTTGAGTACGTGTGGAGAGCAGCTTGAGAAACTCCTCCATGAATTTATTGTTCACATCTTTAAACGGCTTCTAATGACATGACACATTTACAATAATAGACTTCGCTTTACGCAAGTCCATAACAAAATATTTTGTTGCGGTTGTATTATTTGCCTGAGATTTCACAAACAAGATTCACAGGTGCAGGCATATTCACTAAGGGAGTGTTCATAAATACTTTGGTGGGCGCTGGATAATTATAGGGGGGGCCAAAAAGTGTTGATACTCTGCAAAGGGGGGTCCAAAAAGTTTTTGAAAACCCCAACAGAGGGGGGGTCAAAAAAGTTTAAAACACTCATTAGTTTCCAAAATTTTCTGAGGGCTCCGCCCCAAACCCCTGCTTTACATGTATGCACATTATTTACGGAACGTTCATAAATCAACGTAAAAATAGCCATTTTTTTTGCGCGCAGATGTCTACGGCCCTATTTTTTATGTACTAGCCCAGCTAAAAAAGAATGAATGGCAAATTCATGTCAATAGCAAAAACATATTTAAAGCCAGGATATATAATTGGAGGGAGCATCCTAATTGGAGTAATTGGTTTCAAAAACAGAGATCCGTGCATAAATATGTGAAGTTATTCAGGGGATTAAAGACCATGGCACTATACTAAACCAAAAATACCTGCAATTAAAATGGGAGTTCTGATTCACTCTAGATTCTACAACCTGCCCTCCTAGATGTGATACGTCAATCAAAATAGAATACGGTATATGAAACATGGTCAAAAAAATCCCATAAATGATATCATATCTATGTTCTCTGAACTTGATAACAATGAACGCGGGGACAAGAAAGTTTCAGGTGCAGGCAGTAATACAGGGGGGTGTCAAAAAAGTTTGTAGCATGGCAAGAGGGGGGGGCCAAAAAAGGTTGTGGCATGGCGAGAGGGGGGGTCAAAAAAGTTTTTATATACCAAAAATGAAATTATCGAGCCCCCCCCCCCACACCAAAGTATTTATGAACGGTCCCTAATGTATCTCAGTATACACGGTATAGTTTTATTATTAAAACTTAAGGAACACTGTACTAAATATCGTCATACTGGGTGTGTATGTCCCATGAACATGAATAATAGCAATTCCCCAGAGATCTCCTATGAAGAGCGCCCTCAGTTTATTTTTGTACCAGAATAGCGGTGTCACAGATATACTTATTATCTAGGACTACTTCCAGTGTGCACTACTTCTTATCATAGAAAATCCTTCAACATGTCCATATAATCATGATAATAGGATCCTTTATGACCCCAAGTTTGAAGTATTCTATTTTATTACTATCAGGATTAATAATATGCAGACCTTATGTTATGCTGTATATACATGTTTTAGTTCATGCCTAGATTTGCCAAGTCGATCACGGACGATTTCATCCTATTTATCATGTTTACGTCTTTAATGTGTTTGCGGTCAATTATCAATTTGAAAAAGGTGCACGATTAATTTCACATTGCAGAATGATTTCCTTATATATTTCGAGGAAAAGATAATTTAGTCCAGGCATGTGTCATGCCATTGACAGAATACACTGGGTCATAATGCACTGTTGGTATCCTACACACTAACACACTATTGATAATGCATACCTGGACATTAAGTGCACTTCATCCCTTTTCTGCGTTAAAGGTTATTGCACACACAAAAATCACTCAGTTTGAAGTCACTTTCACCTTTTCCCTATTGTCCGTGATTTGTGATCATTGATAAATCCATCCATAACACTCGTTATTAATAGCGTGCAGGAGCCATGCTCGAAACAATTTTTACCGGTCAGTATTGCGCAATCGTGATCTAAATAGCGTGCAGCAACACAACAGGAATCAGGATTTAACTCGGGTGGTGTCCCCGATCTACGATGGCTCTCCACACTTTTCGGTCCTTCATAGCTTGTCTTTATGTTACTTGTCTCCAATCCTTTATCTTGCTTGAGTAAGTCAATGAATGTCAGAGCAGGTCTTCCCGGCTTTTTTCGCCATGTTTGGGAGTCAAGTGCACCAGTTTGGAGACTGGCTCTTCACTTCTGTAACAGTGGCCAGCAAACCTTGTCCGTCTCTTCTGAATTTTCTGGCTTATTTTGGGGAGATCACCATACAATTGGGTATTTGGTATGTGTTTTTTCCAGTTGATATTGAGTACTGCTCTCAGCATTCTGGTGAAGCAGCCATCTAGCTCTTTCTGTAACTTGGGAATGATGGTCCAAGCTTCGCAACCATATAACAGAACGGACTCTATACTGTAGACAGCAGTAGAGGCAAATAGGCGAAGTTTGAATTTTCGAACGAGAGTTGACTTCCATATTTTGGTCATTTTACTACATGCTCTCCATGCTGCTGCTTTGCGTTGTTTATGTCCTTTACTGTACTCTCCATCCAGGCATCAAGATATTTGAAATCTTGTACCTCATCCAACTTGGTACCATCCTTTGTCTGTATAGGTTCCTTCTGACTTTAGTTATATGACATGAACTTTGTCTTGCCAGCATTCATTTTCAGACCGACCTTTGCTACTGATGTCTCAACTCTTTGCAGCAGATCTTGTGCTTGTTGAACATGAAATGTCTCTGACAACAATGCAATGTCATCAGCGAAGTCAAAGTCTGTCACCACCTCTGGCCCTATCCGCCTACTTCTACGCCTGTCAAGATGGAAACCTAGCTCTTCTTCTCTTCCTTCTATGGTCATCCTCAAAGCAAAGTCCAGCCCAATCACAAACAAATATGGGACGAGTGTGTCTCCCTGTAGAACTCCAGCCAATATTTCAAACTGTGCAGTCTCTCCAACGGATGAGATCACCTTAGCCATGGTATTCTCATACATTCCTCCGATGGCTTTGACGACCTGCTTTGGTATTCTATAAGCTTGCAGGATTTTCAGCATTTTGCCACGGTGGATAGTGTCAAAGGCTTTCTAAAATCAATGTAGGTAAATACTGCTGTTAGATTGTTGGCCTTAACTCCTTCTATGAGCCTCCTCAGTGCCAGTATGTGGCCCGCTGTCGTCCTTCCTACCCTGAAGCCGTTTTGGTTGGTTCTCGAATGCTGGTCTAGCTCTGGTCTGATTCTGTTCAGGATCATTCTCCAGTACGTTTTGGCAACGATATAACTTAGGCTGATACCTCGGTAGTTGCCTCCTATAGGCTAAGATTCCCTGATTTTGGTATTGGAACTATGTTGAGTACAGACCACTGGCTTGGCCTTTTCCCAGTCAGCAATGCGTCATTGCAGAAGTTCAGTACAATGTCATCAAGGTTGCATCTTTTCAGTACTTCAGGTGGAATGTTGTCTTCACCATTGCTTTTTCCTTCTACCAGTGACTTTTTAGCATTGTCATATTCCTCCTGGTCGAAAGGCCCTGTTTTAATTTCCAGGTCTTCTAGGATTGGTGTGATTTCCTCCTCTTCATTACTGATGTCAGGTGGGCTCCCCAGAAGGTTTTTGAAATATTTATACCAGTTTGTGACCCGATCTTTCTGAGTTTACCCCTCCAGCTGACCTTTGGTGGATGCTTTCCTACCAGTAATTTCATTGATGAGCTTCCAGCTTAGAGCATGCTTGGAATTGGAATGTGCATCTTGTACTTCCTTGATCTTGCTGTTTAGGTCCTCTTCTATGTAATGACTAGATTGTAGGCTTCATCAAGTCCTTGCTTTGCCTTCCTGTATTCAGTTCTCTGCCCATCAGTGATATCCTGTTGATAGAGATTATACTTATCCTTGATTTTATCTCTTGCCGCAACTACCGTTGGATCGCTGGAAAAACGTGTTTTATGAGATCTTTCTCTGACTCTGACTAGTATAATCTTCTCTGCAGCCTCATTGTTTGCTCTGATAAATCTGTCATATTTGTCAGTGGCTGTTTCTACCTCATCCTCCAGGACTTTAAACCTGTTGCGTACTTCAACTGCATACTTCACTTGTAAGCTTCCGTCAGTTCTAAGGGCTTTCCAGTCATATGGTGTTTTTTTGGTGTTGTTTTACTTTTCCTCAGGCTCAGTCTCATCTTAGCTGACACAATTCTGTGATCAGAGCCCACACTGGCAAAGGTGTTGTATGTTTCGGCATTCATAACACTATTTCTCCACTTAATACTTCTCACAAGTATATAATCTAGCTGACTGATTTCCACCTGGGCTTGTGTATGTCCACAGTTTTCCTTTTTTCTTTTGAAACTTGGTGTTTGTATTAATAAGGTTTTTCTCAGTGGCTAGATCCTTCAGAAGTTTTCCATTTCCATTGGTTTCCTTGTGGTAAGTAAACTTGGCATTCTCTGCTCCTATCATGCCATTGAAGTCGCCAACTACTATCAAGACGTTGTGCGCTGGGATGGAGTCAATTGCCCTTCTTAGCTGGTCAAAGTGGCTATCAATAATCTCATCATCCGCTAAATTCGTTGGACAGTAATTTACTATTATTGATATTGCAGGGTTGACCTGGAAGCTAGTGACTAGTATTCCGTCAGTATGTGGGCTCACATTTGCTAGCGAACTTTTGGCACGAGTTAGAGAATAATATATGGTTCGTCGATGTTTTGCTATAGAAGGCTCCCATATAATGCATAGGCTGTACCATATTTTGAGTCGTGAATGGTCGCCGCAGGCCGCGGCCATTCACGACGATAAAAATATGGTACAGCCTATGCATTATATGGGAGCCTTCTATAGCAAAACATCGACGAACCATATATTATTCTCATTCTTATATTTAACAACAATTTTTTCAACAATTTATTCGTCGGGGATCGTTTTAGATTGATTTGAATTAGTACACAGTGACAAACCAACTGATTACTGTGCTATACATCCCCACAAACAAAATCGAACAACCCACAATAAAAAATTGTTTACTTTGGCGCAAGAATCTCAAGAACATGTGATTTGGTGGCCTTAGTGATCAGGTAGCCCTTAGTGATCAGATTTATTCGCGGTATACGATGGAATTTTTACTTGAAATCACTGCAAATAATTATTTAATCGTCATTCTTATATATTGTTTAAAATGGCAACCCATAATATCCATCAATTTCATTGGTTTTGTTGGATACGTGCTAAAGTAGTTCCTATTTCTGGCCTGTGTGCGAACGCAAAAAGAGGGGGGACTTTTGAATGTTTTAATTTAATAAATACACGTAAAAATGTTTCCTTACTTTTACGGCGATTGACGCCCCAGCTCGTGGCCCTTTTCGGTAAGTTTTGTCATCTTTTCACTCCTCTATATGGCTAAATTCAGCCTCACTGAGCTCTACAAATGGTAAATTCAGGGGCGGGTGGATGGCGATCATCACGCCAGCAGCAAATGCTTACCGCTAGCGTCGGACCTTCCCATCAAATTTCTGATCACTTCATCTGGTAAATCATCACACTCCGGTTCTGGTTCTGGTTCTCCTTTCACATGTTTTACATCTAGGTCTCCAATTTCAAAAGTTGCTGTGGTTTCTTCCATATTCACTTTATTGCAAGTAATTACGAATGTAGCCTAGGCCTATACGAATATTTTAGCAGACGAAAATAGGCTTTTAGGCACCCTTTTTATTTGTCCTTCTTTCTTTTACATGTCTTATTACTATTAGCGTTTATTCATTAAATGGACCTCTGTCTTTTATTTACATTTAATTACATGAATATAACCTAATGTTGTATTGTAAAATAAGCTTACTTTCGATTTACAATAATTGACGAGGATGTTTACAATTATTGACGAGGCGATGTTTTTTAAATGTAGTTCCGGCATCATCAAAGGTGTGAATTAAGCCCCGCCCAGATCCATAGATTAGCGGTCTGGTAATCTATAGCGCGTATCCAACAAAACTAACCACAGAACCAATGAAATTGATGGATATTATGGGTTGACATTTTAAACCACGCCCAATATATAAGAATGTTCAATACAATACCAACTTTACCAACTGCTGCTCCTACACTATTTCTGGTTGCTGATGACGTGATGAGCGTCTTTCCTAGGATGTTCTCGTATCTAACTGGTCGTCATGGACAATGCGGTGTTCCTGTATACCAAGCACTTTGATGTTGTAGTCAATGAAGTTAGAAACAAGCTCCTCTCTGCTCTGTTGCACTCTTATTGTTCTGACATTCATAGTAGATACTGTAGTAACTTTCTTACATTTAATTTGGTTTCTCCTCATGCAGGCGCCGTATTCAGGCTTGCCCCTTCCAGAAGGATTTAAGAACAAGGCGTCATGTAATTTCTGTAAATTAATGTCTGCATCAGGAGATATTGATTTAGTAGGGACTTTAACCCTAGTGTTGTGTATATTGTGGGGACGAGGAATATAAATGAACCGACAAGATTTTTTTTAGTGAAGAGATGCGCGCGTAGCGCGCGAACATTTTCGACTTTACAGGGTTTTTTTGCACGATTGAGCTACATTTTGGCTCTAAACAAGCTTGTACCAAAGAATGTTTCATTTTGGGAAGATATATGCGCGCGTAGCGCGCAAACATTTTCATATGTGTACTTTTGACCATCATAATTCCATGATTCCTTTCGTCAAATGAACCGACAGTGCCAATCTCAACCGACACAACGTCATTATTGGGGGGGGGGGGATTTGGTGTGTACTTTTTTTGTAAAATTCATTTACAGCTTTACTTGATTTCATTTGGGGGGCAAGCGGGGGCAAGGGTTCCAAGTGGGGGGCTCCCGCCCCCTGCCCCCCCCCCCCCCCCCCCCCCCCCGCTGGTTACGCCACTGTGTATAGGATGTTAGATTGTCTATACACATCTATTCATACCATGAAAGATGTTTGTAAATACGCGCAATGCGCTCTGGCAACAGTGCAATTGTGCAATGATATACACGGAGAATATTAATTCTTCAAAAATGTGGGTCTTATTTGACAAATTAAACATTTGTCATGGAAGGTTCGTCAGTTAAGAAATATTATGTAATGCTAAACAATTATATTTTAATGATAAATGCACGGTGACCCTAAAATCAGGAAAAGGTTCCATTTGAGTCATTCAGCTCATCACCGTACACATTTCCTACATACTCATGATACTAATCCTAAGGTCTTCAAGAACTATTGGAAATACTTGAGCTGTATATGAATTTGCAAACATGACAAATCCAAAATTCAGCCTTTAACCAAAATGATAATGTCGTTGTAGTAAATGTCATATTCAAGTAGAGGGGGGTGGGGGGGTTCAGATATGTTATAGTCAAGAGCAATGAACACGATATAATGAATTAGCAGGGAACATTCCTTGTTAAAGGCATATTATGTGATCTTTTCCAGAGAACGCCCTCTATTCATGATATTTTTTAGAAAGTAGATTTTCTTGCAGATTTACATTTCCGATCATAAATCGTACAAACATTCCAAGTTACAGAGCGATACGATTCCTAATTACCTCAAAATCATGGTTTTAGAGTGAATTTAGAGTGAAAAATATAAACTGTCGGGATTCCGACAGTTTATTTTCACTCTAAAACCATGATTTTGAAGTAATTAAGAATCGTATCGCCCTGTAACTTGGAATGTATGCATGATTTATGATGAGAAATGTAAATCTGCAAGAAAATCTGCTTTTTTTTCGATGTTGAGGGCGTTCCCTGGAAAGATCACATAATATACCTTTAAGAGCAATGAACACGATATAATTAACAATATTAGCAGGGAACATTCCTTGTTAAAGAAAAGCGTAAAGGTGCACAAGAAAGTCAAAATAATCACAAATTAGTTGACGTTTTTTCAGTCATCAGTCTCTTTCAGTCTCTGGTCAATTTTACAAGATACTAGATGCTTCGAAGCTATTTATCTTTTCCCTGTGTGGGCCAAAGGCCTTTAATAATATTGGCCAGGATAAAATCTTGCGCTCCTATAATCAGTCGCTTATGTAGTTCATTTGCAATGGCGTCGTTGTGTGTATTCCGAATGTTGCTGGTTCGAATCTGGTCAGAAGAACAAGGTTTTCTATCAACATTCATGTGCACTGTCCTACTACGAGCAAAATATTAAATATTTTATTAATATGGTTAACATATGGTTATCAAATATTGAGCTTCTCTTAATGTTTGGAAGTGAAAATGTTTGTCTACATTGATCTGGGAAAGGGAGTAACTTCGCATAGCTTATTGGAAGGAATTAAAAGACTTCCGCCATTTAAAACGATTTCCACAACATACAGTTGTATTAGTCGTTGTATCATCGCTCTTTGTAACATTGTTTAATAGCTTGACATGGCCGGGCAGCAATAATTTCCAGGAATAAGCCAAGCTACAGCTGTGTCCACGTTCTAAGTTCTAAGGCACGGCTAGACATGTTGTCGGATCGAATTAGGCATTTAAAAATTAAACAAAAAAGATTCAATCCAAATCGTATTTGATTCCATCACTCAATAATGATTAACGCCCGCGCCTTAAACATGTTTAAAATCACATTAGTAAGATTGCATTGTATATTGCTAATATCCTGTCATTATTTAAATATTTGATGACAATTGATTTGATTGTGATCTATTAACATGATTAATGGATAACCCGAAACAGTCGAAGTTGCAGTCGATTCATTAAACTTTGGTGCAGTGGCCACGCGTCCGATTCTATCAATGTCGACACTTATACTTTTAGGTATGTGAAATCCAAGCCTTAAGTATGAACACACATAATATTATGATAGACTTATTAACGCTTTGTTTATAATCTTGCGCTCCTGGCAGTTGCCTCCTTAGCTCAGTCGATAAGAGCGCTGTCTATGAACACAAAGGTTGCAGGTTCGAATCCACTTCGAATCACATTATATTAATTAATTGAAACAGCATTTAGATCATTAGATGAGCTAACCATCCCAAGTCAAACGGCGGCGTCTTGAAAATAATTCCTCTCTAAGGAATGTGGTGAATAGGCCAGCCAAACGTCAAATAAACTTTGATTTGGTTGGTTAAGAGAGACCGCCACAATATTGACACACACCCCTGTCATCTAATCACAGCAGCAAACATAACTGGTATTGCTAAATATTCATTCAGTTGTGAAATATCTGGAGGGGCGAATAACTCACGTATTAGTACATTGTCAAACTCAAAGAGTCCGTCATCAATATACCACAGACTCTCAATTTGGGGAGTAAGCCATGTGTTCTGTCCTTATATTTCCGTCCTATACAAAACTGCAATTAATTCATGCAGAATGGTTCATCAGAACAAGAAACGCATGGTGAATTGCCACTGTTTATCTTGTATTCAACAACTCCCCATACCTTACGTACAGTAGCAGCAAAGCGTTGTCGATTTGAGATAAACCCACTGTTCATAATTATATGCAAATTACTAGGATGGCGAACCTTATTTGGATTCCACTGTATGCATTATGCATCATGCATGCGTATCGTACGTCACGTATGTGGTACGAACATAGATTTTTAAAAATGTACATGCACACTCACACTTGACCAGACTAGACAAGACAAGTTTAGTCTTTATAAATAAACTGGGATGAAGGGAAGCTTTACGTTGCCACTCACGGCGGTTTCAGTCCCATTCATTGAATGATACAGTTTTCA
Organism: Ophiura sarsii; assembly: GCA_035610835.1. Classification (NCBI taxonomy): domain Eukaryota; kingdom Metazoa; phylum Echinodermata; class Ophiuroidea; order Amphilepidida; family Ophiuridae; genus Ophiura; species Ophiura sarsii. The sequence goes on along the minus strand of CM069451.1, from coordinate 45,889,672 downwards.
AGTTCGTGCGTCTCAAACAGCTGGTCGCGAGTTGCGACCACTTCACCTTTCTCGCCACTGAACAGCTTCGTTCGATACCGAATAACTATTGCTCGAAAAACACGATTTCTTGATCATTAAAGCTCACCTAAAACAATCAGTGGAATTTTCATGTGGAAAATAACTAAAGCCTACCTAAACATATTTCACAGGCCGCTAATGTCGGGGCTATTGTTAGCTTTCAAACTTGATTTTGAAATATAAAGTATGCCAAATTCGGAAATTCAGTAAAAATGCAAGCATTTACATCATACATGTCCATTAATTCTGTATCTGTATCTGTTATAGGCCTACTCCAGCAAAACGGTAAAAAACCACATCCCGCTAGAGTTGGCGAAGCGAGGAGCTAGATTTTGTTATGTATACCGGCTGGAGTTTTGATATTTAGGAAGTCGATGGTGGCGTTTTGGAACTGGTTTAGCGTCGGCTTGCTGACGAAAGTAGATGGAAGGCTATTCCAGTGTGGAATTGTGGCTTGGAAAAAACTTGTGGAGTACATCTTACTTGTAGTGTGGACACGTTGGTATGAGAAATTGTGAGAACTGCGGTGTTGTCTTTGTTGGGGGTCAGGTAGGCATTTGCATCGATGTCGACTAGGTCGTGAGTTAAAGGCATATTATGTGATCTTTTCCAGAGAGCGCCCTCTATTCATGATTTTTTTTAGAAAGTAGATTTTCTTGCAGATTTACATTTCTGATCATAAATCGTACATACATTCCAAGTTTACAGAGCGATACGATTCCTAATTACCTCAAAATCATGGTTTTAGAGTGAATTTAGACTAGAATAAAATAAGTTGTCGGATATCCGACAGTTTATTTTCACTCTAAAACCATGATTTTGAAGTAATTAAGAATCGTATCGCCCTGTAACTTGGAATGTATGTACGATTTATGATCAGAAATGTAAATCTGCAAGAAAATCTACTTTCAATTTTTTTTTCGATGTTGAGGGCGTTCCATGGAAAGATCACATAATATACCTTTAATCTGTACATCATGTTTAGACGAATATGATTCCTTCTGGTTTCAAGCGGTGGCCAGTCGAAATTTTTGAGCATATTACTTACGCTTTGCTGTCTAGTGAATGAATGAAAAAATAGTGTAGTTATTGCAACACATCCTGGCGGCGTATCTTTAGATGCTCTCTAATTGTATTGACTCTGCGGCTGTGTAAGGGGCCCATCTGCAGACACCATATTCTAGGTTTGGGCGTACTGGTGATTGGTAGAGATGTGATTTTACCTCTCTGCTACACGACTTGAAATTACGCCGGATGACGCCAATGGTCTGCTTGGCACTGGTTGTGAGTTTGTTTATATGCGAGAACCATCTGCAGTCGCTACTGAATATGAGGCCGAAATATGGGTGGTTGGGAGTTGCCAGTAGAGGTTTTCCATTAATGTTGTAGTTATGTATTATTTGTGACTTTTTGGTTGACATGTGCATAATGAAGCATTTACAAGCGTTGAATTTCATTTCCCATTCTTTCTCCCATTTACACAAGGAGTCGAGATCTTGTTGGAGAGCAGCAGCATCGGAGGGTGAATTTATTGCACGATACAATAATCCATCGTCTGCGAAAAGCCTCGTCTTAGATGAAACATATGACGGAATATCATTTACATACAGAAGAAAGAGTAGCGGGCCAAAGACCGTCCCTTGTGGAACCCAGATGTGACATTAGCTGATGTAGAGCTCACACTTTCAAGTACGTCTCTCTGGGAACGTGTGGTTAAAAAAAAATGAAATCCAGTTAAGGATATTACCGGTGTCGCCGTAGTGCTTGAGTTTCAGGAGAAGTCTCTGATGCGGTACTCTGTCAAAGGCCTTGGAGAAGTCTAACGCCATCGATTTGTTTTCCTTTTTCGATGGATTTGGCGATGTCATTGACCGTGATAAGTAGTTGAGTGGCGCATCCTCTTTTCTTCCTAAATCCATGTTGGCTGTCTGATAGTATTTGGTGGTGCTCAAGATGATACATGATGTGACGATGAATAACGTGCTCAAGAAGTTTACAAACAACTGAAGTCAAGGATATTGGCCGGTAATTACTTGGATCGCTTCAGTTACCCTTCTTAAAGACAGGTGTCACGTTGGCTGTGGTCCAGTCATCTGGGAACTCACCAGTGCGGATGGATTGGTTGAAAAGGGCTGAGAGGAGAGGAGCCAGTTCAGCACTACACTCTTTCAGTATGCGATTAGGGATCTCATCCGGTCCAGATGCTTTGTTCGTGTTGAGGTCTTGAAGTTATTTAAGGATACCTTCGGTAACAATCTCAAGCGGTTCGATGTCAGGATACGTCTGGCTGAGATATGGAATGTCTTTAGTTGATGAGAATTTAGATGGAATGTAGGCTATATGTCAGTCAGCGTGTGAGAATGGTCTTCAGTGACGTCCAGTTTTCTTCTACTGAGAAATATTTGAGATCATACAAGAAAAGGTCTCCTAATGTCTTCAATTCACTACGTATCTTGTCAAATTTTCCTTCCATGTACAGGTAGTATTTGTGGCGGGCAGGCTTGGATGTTTTGCAGCCGACGTTGATGTGGGCGCTCACTATGCTGTGGTCACAGACCTGGAAGGTTGATCACATATTCAACTGTTGAGGCATTAGATACTAGGAATAAATCCAGGATACTTTCCTTGCAGGTTGGCTCAGTGACGAGTTGGTCAAGGTTGAAGGAATTGCATATTTCGACAAGTTTCCTGCATTGAGGCGCAAAACTACTTCCAGGCATTACGGATGGGTCTTCCCAATTAATGTCATTGAGGTTAAAATCACCAGCTAGCCAGATGTTACAGTTCCCTTTGGTTTGTTGATGGAGTTTATTGAGGGGTGAATTTAGAATTGGTCCATGTGAGGAATCTGGATTGTAGAAAGCGCCAATGCAGACTCTCTTTTTGTAATTAAGCTCTACCTTTACCCGATGCAATCGGAGTCGGTGTTGAGGTCATCCATCATATGAGATGAGAGGTTTTTAATTGCTATTAGGACTCCTCCGTAACCATCTGGACGGTCTTTCCTGAACACGGCAAATTCAGGAGGAGATAACTCGGAATCCTGTATTAAGCTGTTTAACCAGGTTTCTGTGCCGATCACAGCAATGTCAGATTTCTGTTCAAAGAGTAACGCTTGGAATTCAAACACTTTGTTTTTCAGGCTCTGGAAATTAATGTTTAGGACGGTGAGCTTTTTTGCTCGAGATTTTTCAAGAGTTTTGGTAGGCTGTCAGAGTTCCTCCTACTGAAACTGGTATTGTTCGCAGATTTAGCCTTGTGGGTGTCGATGCGGCTAGTGGTATGGCATCTTTTGGGTCAAATGATAGATCACAGTCAAGAGAATACTAAATGTGTTAACAGATTCAAATCCAGATATATCACCGAGTAATGATGAAGAGTAATTTGAATGGCCACAGTCAGCACAGATCCATGATATGCTGTTAGCGAGAAGATGATAGGCACGGCTGCACATATGATGCAGGTGGCATGATTCCATTTTTCGCATTCTTCACACATGATGGCCCTATCGGAGCATCCTACGTCTTTGGTACATATTGCTCAAGGGGCAGACGAGTCATCCATGGGTGCTGAGGAGGTGCTCGAAGATGTGGGGCCTGGGTTAGGGTAATGTCATTCCCAAGACCAATAATGATGATGTGGGTGATGGATAACCCTCGGGAATTGCGTAGTGTTTTAAAGATTTTTTCCGAGGTAAAATAGAAGCACGGTAGAAACGTAGCATGGAAGGGTTTAAAGACCAGCAGCTACCTCTCACAGTCACATTCATAGACTTCAAGAAAGCCTTCGACTCCATAAACAGGAAAGTTATATTTGCAGTACTGCGACATTACGGAATCCCAAAAGCTTTAGTCGACGCTATAGGTGTACTGTACAACAACTCGAGAAGTGCTGTGATGGTCGATGGCAGTATCTCTGATCCTTTCGCTGTCTCCACTGGAGTGCTACAGGGTGACGTTCTGGCTCCATTCCTATTTGCGATATTGGTAGACTACCTATTGACGAAGGCCACATCTGATCTTGACTCAGGAGTTGTGACACATCCACGTCGTTCGAGGCGTCATCCTGCCATTGTTCTCAACGACTTAGACTTTGCTGATGACATTGCCTTACTCGAGACAACAATTCCACGAGCCCAGACGCAGCTGACAGAAACTGCTGCAGCAGCAAAAGACCTCGGCCTCTACATTAGCGTATCTAAACCAGAGTACATGACTGCCAACTGCAATCCTCACCGACACTTCAGGTCTATGGGGATACCATCAACCATGTGACTGATTTCAGGTATCTTGGTGATCTTAAAAGACGCAAGGCATTAGCATGGTGCGCATTTTGGAAGTTAGAACGCCTCTGGAGGAGCCCTCAAATAGGTATCACAACAAAGATGAAATTATTCAATACCACCTGTGTGACTATCTTACTGTATGGATGTGAATCCTGGGTGATATCCCAAGATATGGAATGCAAAATAAATGCCTTCGCTACCTCTTGCTACAGGATAATGCTAAACATCAAGCGCATGGATCATGTCCCAAACACCACAATTTATGACATGACCAAGACAGAGCCTCTTATCCACCGTGTAAAGCGCCGCCAGCTGGGATTCCTTGGCCATATACTCCGTCTCCCTGATGAAGAGCCAGCTAAAAAGTATGCCACCTACGCACCACCAACACATGGCCGAAGGAGACTTGGTCGTCCTTGCATAACATATCTGACATATATACAACGCTTACTAGGGGACAATGAAGGCATGGTTGAAGATCGACAGATTGTCACTCTTGCTCAAGACCGTCGTGCGTGGAAGAAACTTGTGGTCGCCTGCTCTGCAGCCGAAGGATGATGATGATGATGATGATGAGAAACGTAGATGGTCGAATTTGACATGGTTACAACTTGGTAATATACTGATGCAGTGGTGGCCCCTAAGTGAACAGTACTTACAGTTTGTTGTCCTATACTACAGATGCAAATGAACAAAAGCACAAATCCAAGAACTGGGTAGCTAATAGAGAATCTCGTGTTGATTAAATCCGAGCAGAATGTGTGTGAAGAGATGTGACATTGACAAGCCAAGAACTTGAATGTTTAAAAAATCCGGTGATCGATAATCGATTGCACTGTAGTGTCGTCATGTATACAAATTTCAAAATGATGGCGTCAGTAGTGTATATTAAAAACCTCCGAAATTGTGGCAAATGGCAGTGCGTATTAAAAAAAAAGTGATATATAGGCCTAAATGTTTAATTTTGTGAAAATAGGCCCAAATTGCAATATTTGGTTCAATAAGGATATGTTTGGTTACGTATGAGATCGGTCATTATACAAAACAATTTTAAGACAAAAATGTTGTTTCGCATAGAAATTGGAGCGGTTTTTTAAATTTTTAGTAGGCCTAACCGTCTAATGTCTTTTTTTTTTAAAACAGGCTCAAATTGCATTATTTGGTTCAATAATGCTATTTTTTTGGTTACGTATGAGATCTGTCATACAAAACAGTCTATCTGCAATCAATCTTACGACAAAAATGTGGTTTCGAATAGAAATTGGAGCGATTTTTAATTTTTTTAGTTGGCCTTACAGTCAAATGTCATTTGGTTAAAAACAGGCTCAAATTGCATTATTTGGTTGAATAATGCTATTTGTTTTGGTTACGTATGAGATGGGTCATACAAAACAGTCTATCCGCAATTAATTTTACAACAAAAATATTGTTCCCGTAGAAAATTGAGCGAAAAAAGATTTTTGAGTATGCCTAACCGTCAAATGTCATTTTTTTTAAACAGGCCCAATTTGCATTATTTGGTTAAATAATGACATTCTTTTTGTTACTTATGAGATCGGTCATACAAAACAGTCTAGAACAAAAATGTCCTTCGCAAAGAAATCAGAACGAAAAAGCTCTAGAACTAGCCGTCATATGTCAACTTTTTAAAAAAATAGGCCCAAATTGCATTAATTAGTTCGTTCATCCATGGTTCAATAATGCAATTTTTTGGGGGTATGTATGAGATCGGTCATACAAATGTCTGTTATGTTATTCCACATCCTCCGTATACATATTCCCAAGAAAAATATGTCATTTCAATATATTTCTGAACTCTGCAATCCCTGTTTGTTCGTACCAGCTTGCACATTCGTTCACCCACCGCTTGTACCGCTAGCTCAGTCACCGATGACCGGAATTCTTTTTGTTGGCGGCCACTTGCGGTTAAATGGATTCCCTTTCATCTTTATGGACCGCTTCACTATTAAAATGGAGGGGTGTGTTTTGAATTGATACGATTATTCTTTAAATCTGTACCAAAATGTGTTATATAGGCCTAGATAAATGCACGATTCTTGATTTAATTTGTCTCTAAATGTTAGATGTTTTGTGAATAAAATACTATATTCCCATGCATAGAGAATGTACACAGTGCCACCGCCTCCGCCGCCACCGCAACCGCCACCACCCCTGACTTTCGAAATATAATCAATCATATCACAGCTAAACAGTTATAGAAATACCTGATTTATTCTCACAATGTCTAGATCAATAGGCTTTCAAATGACACCTAAACATAGCTATACCACATTTAGTTGTTGAGTTAATAGAGAAAGATGGATGATTCGTCACCAAAAATGCAACACCACCACCCTTTTTGGGTGGTGAGTTCAAAACACATGGCCATAAATGTTTATCCATGAAAGTACTTCCTTATGGTTAGCCAAGACGATACGTGACGATCCGGATTAGTGACGTCACAAGATCGTGTTTCTTTGCACTTGGCAAGGAAAGTCTACACATTTCTGAAGTTAACATTGGTTAACTTAAAATTGATTACATATACGTGACAGCTGCACAAGAATGTTTCTTATTTTATTTTTTTATTTGGCGCAACTGCATAATGCAACATCCTAGACTAGGTACGCTACCCGGTACAATATTGCTTAAAATAGTGTTGTTACCCTTTATTCCGTCATGGACTTGATTCAAGTCTAGCATCGTGTCCATGAATGTATGTTGAATTCAGCAGTCGCCCCATTTATTTATCTCTAAGTCATTCATTTGTATGTATTTCCACGTGCTAGAATTGAATTAGTTTTTTAGTCATTATAATATAGTCAAAGGTTATTTAAACACAGACCAATTACTTTCAAGATACATGTAATTTTGTAGTTTCCTTCCCCTCATCATTAAATTGTACCTATTCGTTTTCGGAAAGGTATTAATGCGATGTGTGCAATAACAACATTGGAATGTTCCCATTGAGCATGTTGCTGGAAGGGGAAAAACTCCTGTTCTACGAATTTTCAAAAGACCCTTCAGACAACAACCAAAAATTACATTTCATGTGGCCGTAAAGCCTGCAGAAGAGCTTCCACCCGGCCCCACCGATCATCTGCCAACGACTTCCTATTTAAGTCGCATTAATGAACAGCCTTCTCTTGATGTATCATGTGTGTTACCTCGAATTACTAACATGTTGTATCCCTCCTTAGCACAGTAATCCCGTGTCAGTTACGGAAAGATAGGCGACAGCATTTCCTTACTACACTAAAATACGTGTATGCTGAATTCTTTGTGCTGATTTAAACCAAGATTTGATATTGTACAGAGATACTGTGTGATGATTGGTTGGCCATTGTGTCATTTCTTGCTTTCGCCAAGTGGGTTGCTCATCCTTCATTGACAACTGACCAATTGGAGCGGAATTACGATGGTAAGTAATAAAATGTATATAACTATCTTTAACAACTATGTTTTGAGCTTTTCATTTAAGTATATCCATAGGTGCGTATCAATTTACGTGAAGTATTTTCGAAATAATTTCACTTTTAAACACATTATGTGATATATTTTTCAATAACAATAACAACAACTCATCTGTAATAATCTAGTACTAGTATACGGTATAGTTTGATAACACAGCAAACAGTAGTACGGTTTCAGACGTCAAAATAACCATCCATACATTGAAAAGAAGTGTCAAAGGCTCTGTTAATTTTCAATCCTTGACGTTGAACAATGTTGTAATTATAAGCTTAACCGTAAATTCACAGTTTGTATACAGAACACAGCGTTACAATACAGTATCTGCAAAATGACGTCGAAGGATGAATTGTCCTAATTTGCTTTCTAAATGTGCTACAAGCATTTATTTACAAAGCAAGTGTAACATTTTATTTAACGAAGAAGTAAGAAAACGGAAAGTAAAGTAAATAATTACTAATTAGGACAATTCATCCTTCGACGTCATTTTGCAGATACTGTATTGTAACGCTGTGTTCTGTATACAAACTGTGAATTTACGGTTAAGCTTATTCCATTCGGGGCGTTGGCAGGCGCAATGTTGTCCAATAATTCGAAAACGAAAATCTTGGATTATCGATTGAGAATCCAAGATTTTCGACTTATTGGACATAGGGCGTCGATAAACTTGGATTATCGATCGAGAATCCAGGTTTATCGGGGATTCTTTTGAAAATCTTGGTTTTACGATATGATAATCTAAGTTTCTAACCTGGAAAATCTAATGTTTTTGACTTATTGGACATATGGCGTCGGTAAACTTGGATTATCGATCGATAATCCAGATTTTTCGAATTATTTAATCAAACCAAGTTTTTCACTTCCATCATTTTCATGTCCATGTTAAAAAAACCTTGTGGATTTTCAATCAATAATCCAAGATGGGTGAATTCTTGGACATTGCGCCTGCCATCATCGGGTCACTTTGAAACTTGGTGGATCTTTTAGCATGTTTAGTGCTATGATGACATCACAGATTGTCTCTGTGGAAAACAGAAATCTGCATTGTTTTAACGAACTATAGATGGCGCTCGGTATAGACGCATTGTGAAAATATCTATTACATTCACTGTTTTTAAGGTGTTGAACAATGTCCACAAGAAAGGTAATATTATGACCACTAAATTGCAGTGAAAATGACACATTTCGTATCAACTCCGTTGTGTTTATAGTAATAACAATTGAAGTTATTATAATACAAAACCGCAATTTCTATATTTTGTGTATCATGTCTGCCCCACGTACATATTAGACATATTAAGTCGCCGAATAGTCACCACTCGTTTGGACTAAATGTCTGGTGTTGCAAGACCACGAACACCATGACGAAGATATAAAGTGCCTTGGCTTGAATTGAACGGCAGCCCCGCCTAACAAGACTTACAAAAGATTTAAGACCAGGCGATGAATAAGAACACTTTCTAGCAATAGTTAGTCTGGTTTTAATGGCCACTAATCTATAATATACAAATATGTTGAGGTTCTTAGTTAAGGGGTTAGATGCGGTAACCAGCCTGAGGTGGTTCCATTTTTATCCACCATTCGGTCATCTATATGGTATGGTATGGTATGGTATTCTCGAGTAGTTTTACTTTTCTAGGTTCTTTGGCTGTCTATCATAGAACCCCAAGCGAATCCGATGTTGATTCAACTGGTATTATTTTGAAATGTTAACCTCTGATATTATTGTTTTGAGATACTGTTCTTTTATGCAATTCGTTCTTCGAAGAATAATTACCTGGGCACCATTGTTTACCCATTCAATACTGTGTAGCATACAATTACAAGAACAAACTCCAAACACTCGTTTTCAACTTTCTGTGACCTCTGTTATTCAAGTGTGTGTGTGTATGTATAAAAATGGTTAAATCACGACAGCTTAAGGCATCGATTTCAATCTTTTCTCCCACCTTATGTATTTTATTTTTTAATTATAACACCTATTCCAGTCGCTCTCTGGAAAGTTATCACACCTATTCTAGTCGCTCTGGGAAGTTATCACACCTATTCTAGTTGCTCTGGAAAGTTATCATACCTATTCAAGGCGCTCTCTGGAAAGATATTACAACTATTCTAGTCGCTCCTAGTCGCTCTGGTAAGTTATAACACGGTTTAACACCTATTCCAGCCGCTCTCTGGATTGGAAAGTTATAACACCTATTCTAGTCGCTCTCTGTGATGTTAAGACCTAGTCGCTCTTTGGAAAATTAATACTTATTCCAGTCGCTAAGTCTCTGCAAGGTTAATACCTATTGCAGTCGCTCTCTGGAATGTTAACACATAATTCCAGTCACTCTCTATATAGAAAATTATAACATCTTCCAATCGCTCTCTTGCAAGTTATAACACCTATCGCTCTGTGGACATTTATAACACCTATTTCAATCGCTCTCAGGAAAGTTACAACACCTACAGGTTATAAGCAGTTAGTATTTTATTCGGGCTCCTTCCCAATCCCATATCAATAATGTATATATAATAAACGACATCTCACGTCAGAATTACTGCTAATGAATCCTCATTATAAATGGCGCATCTCAACTTCTGTAGGGGCATTCAGAGATAAGTATGGGAGTGCGCCCTCAATTTTCCCGGATTTTCTTTTTTTGCCCCAAAGTAATACATTATGCATTACCACCTGAAACCGTTTACCTTAATTCGCAGTATATCATGTAATATTTCACAATTTGGTAATTTCGATGCCTATATAGATCACGTCGAATTTATCAGCAGAATTCGGCACATTATGGCTTCACCAAAATGTACATTAAGCGCTTCAATCACTTCAATTCCCGTGCATATTACGTTCCAGTGTTCTACTATACCTTTATATTAAAACTATTTTTTTCTCCTTCAAATAGCATTTTTATCACCAATCTCTCCGTGCCCCTTTAAAACGTAGACAGACCCTGAATATCATTTTAGGCCAACAACCTCGGCCATACAACCCTGAGAACCACCCTAAGTTATTCCATTCTATAGAGTTCACGACTTGCACTTATTTTAACTGGCAGACCAAAAAGAGGTTAAGGAGTCCGTGAAAAATATTGTGCAATTCCGTCGTCATTCTATGCAAATGGTAATATTAGTCAGTGGTAAGTCATGCGAAATTTGAACTTGTATTATGTTGTAACCGTCATTCACCCCACTGGTTCGCTTGCTTGCCTTTGACCTATATATAGTTCACCCCAGGTGTGTGTAATGTATCGCGGACGCGGACCACCGTATGGTATTTTGTGTGTTAATTATTCATATACACCTGAACCTGAACGCAAGTTTTGTACTTATCATGAAAGATACACACCTTTTTATGCAAGAGCATAGAGGTTTGTAGCTCTGCTACAGAGCCTCAGGTTTTCCCACATCATTTATCCACCTTGTTTTGTCCAATTTTGATAAATCCAAGTTCTAGAAACAATGTAGATCAACATCTACCAAATTACTAATACAAAATGTGACCAGTGACCATCGAGAATTGGCTGCTTCAGAGCCTCAGATTTGCCCATATAGGCCTATACCATGGTAACCCACCTAGTTTTCCCCTAATTTTATATTTACCCACCTATTTTTTTCCAATTTTGATAAATATTAGTTCTAGAAACACTGAAGAATTACTATCTACCAAATTACTTATGCAGCATGAGACCAGTGACCATCGATATGGAGTAGAACGGAGTAACTGCATAGAGAGAGTGTTGGTAGATAGTTGACCTACTAAAATGTTTCTAGAACTTGGATGCAAGATAAACCTGAGACCATAATAACTAAAGGGATCGGAAGCAAAGGCCAATTATCGACTTTTCACCAAGTCAGCCCCGCTACGGCATTGTACAGAATGCTAATACTGCTTATCGATCGATTCAGACCTACCGAGTCATTTATCTACTTCCGTGTTTACGATATCAGCAACAATTGCGCACGCGCAAATCAATTACGACCGACCTTTAAATGACCTTTAAATAATTGTAGTTATTATGGTCTCAGGATAAACATGGGTTGGGCAAATATGGAAAAATCTAGGCTCTACAATGTCTACAGCAGAGCTAAGAGGTCGGAGGTTATCGATTGGATTAGCTGCCATCTTGTCAGGAATAATGCTCAAGATATTCAGAAAGTAGACAAACTTGATATGTAGACCAATTTGGTAGCACGGTTCGAGCAATGATTTGGACGTCATGCACCGACTCAATTGAATGTAGAATATGCCGGGTGCGATTCACCTTTGTAGTCCGTTCCGCCTGGCTACATGGATATCCTCTATTGGAAATGCTAATACCGTTATAAAGTCACAAATCAAACTGAAAATGTCATGTGATTTGGCTGAAACACCTCTTCTTCATCAGAGTTATTGATTTCCATTTGCAATTCGCGAGTGTAAATACGAGGGGGTATCAAAAAGTTCTTGACATGTAGGGTCATTAGAGGTCAATCTGTGTACACCCCATGATACCCACAAGATTATTGTCACCAAGCTGGTTTGTAATGACCTTTGACCCCTTTCTGTCAAAACTTTAAACTATTTATTGCTGTTTTGGTGAATAACGCAATCTGAGGCAATCTGAGGATCAATCAATGGCGGTCAATCTGAAGATCTCTACAATGGCGGTCTGTGGACAGGTAATAAAAAGTGGGAGAAATGTGTGACTTTGCACAGTGACTTTTTAAAGATGTCTGAAGGGTCACATATCAAAAAAAGGTTTCTGGCTCCTTTACTTCTTGGTGATGTCAAGAACTTTTTAATACCCCTCGTATTCATATCACAAACGTTCATCTTATTGACAGTTACAACAAAAATACCAATAGGTCTAATTGAATTGTTCGTGCTGCCTGCTTCCGGTTCTTCTCATAGGAATCAACAATGTTTCCAGTTTTCAACTATCATTTTCACAAGGGTGAATAAAAGTGATATTAAATCATCATTGAATTCTTGTAAACTGGATCCTGTGTCTCTTTAACCAAATATTGTTATGATTGAAATCTACTTACGGGTATTTTCTTACTTTTATAACGTTTGAAAAAAATTGCCTTTCAATTGTTTTCTCTCGAGGGTTTTATTACTTGGTAGTTCTAAAACATAGATATTTTTGGTATGACATATTATACCCTGTGATTGTGTTAACCCACAACCTTTTTACTATACTCATGCCATTCATTACTGTAAGATAAAATGTACCTATTTTGAGAATGTTGAGATAATTGGCGCATACAAGACATATCTGCGAGTCATAGAATAAATCAGTGGAGTGCATTTGGTTTTGGTTTTTATTGGTCGGAAATACCACATTACAATAAATATACATGTAGGACCTATGTTGCTATATATAACGCCTCCAGTTGATAAACTATTATTTTAATGTATATCACTTGACACTTTAGGCGTAAACATAGATGTAGCATGTAACCGCTGTGCAATATTCTTTACGGCAATCGTGCAATTAAGTAGAAATGTGGTAACATAAAATGGGTGGGCTGTGTGTCTATCCGCAGGCATACATAGCTATCAACTTATCCAATTTATGAAACGATATACACTCCTATCATGCCTATGAATCCCCGCATGAATCATGGTCACGGAACTACTGGTATATAGACAATATTGACTGTGTTATTCAAAGTTACACACAGAAAACACTATGTAAAAAAAATACACAAATTATGTAAAAATTACACAATCTGTGTAAAAATAGAACTCCATAATACTATGTAAACAGTTGTGTAACGCTTTTGCATAGGAATTTACACAAGCTTGGGTATATATTACATGTTTTATGTAAACTCTTACATAATAATTATGGAGTTCTATATTTACATAATTTTTTACATAGTGTTTTCTGTGTGTAGGAAGTCATAATTTTTTCACGAAAAATGTGTATCATTATTCATTATGGGCCGCCCCGGTAATAAACCGCGAATAACTGACTGCGCTCCTTCCACTTTCGATTGCAACATGGAAGTACGATCGACTATAGAATGAGACAGATAAATCTACAAAATGACCACGCTCGTTGACAATGCTATAGCGGTTATGTCATGTATGTAGCCATGCGCTACGAACTACAAAGGTGAATCGCACCCAGCCTATTCTACATTCAATTGAATTGGTACATGACGTTCAATTCATTGCATGAACCGTGTTACCAACATTGGCCTACATGTCATGAAACAGGTGTGTCTTCTTTCTGAAAATCTAAACACAGTTATTATGGTTATTATTCCCGATAAGCTAATTGAAGCTAGACAAAACACTAACCTCTATTACAATGATAACTACAAAATAGAGTTGTAGACATCTGCAGCCAATTAGCTTAACAAGTCTACAAAACGTATTGTATATAATCGAAAGTTACGCTTCACAAATTATTAGTTTTACATTCCTGATCTGATGGCAATTGGATTTATCATCAAAGATAGGTCACACTCTCGTTTTTCATGATCATGATAACCTTGTGTAGGAATAAATAATGGATGTTGTATAGGTAAAAAAACAGTAATCTTAACCATGTCAACAACATTTAATGTCATCTTGAATTCAAATAAGTTTCCTTGTTATCCAGTAAATAAAAATAAATAAAACATATATGCAATGCAAATAAAAAATGTTACAATTTGTGCACAGCAATCACGTTCTTTTGTATCCAAAATTGGGACTTACGCAAAAAAGACAAGGTAAATCGCAAAATGTATTTCTGCTTATAAATTACTGAGTCGTTCACACGGGTAGAGGCAAGTCAAAATCAAAAGAGCATCTACAGGGCGAGTAGTTGATGTTTGTATAAAGGTTATCCATGTCATGGATTAGCTGCCATCTTGTCGGGAATAATAAATGTGTTCAAGATACACTTGCATTATATCATGATAGGCCGATTTCATGCAATGAATTGGACGTCATGCACCAATTCAATTAAATGTAGAATAGGCGGGGTGCGATTCCCCGTTGTAATCCGTTGCGCATGGTTACATGGATAACCTCTACAAAAGACCATTTGTGATGTTGTTGTTGTTGTTGTTGTAGTTTTGTTATCCTTTTATTCATTGAAGCTATCCGTGTTGTGGTTAAGGATTGCTTTTCCTAATTACAGGTTTCTTAATTGTAAGTTGGTGTTGTCGTCGTTATTAGATTTTGCTTTTAATGATGAGTTTGTTAATGATATGATGTTGTTTTCTTGCTGTCATGGCTGTAATCATTGTTGTTATAAAGCATTGTGCTTTACCCATGAGTCGACTTGCGGTCAACCATGCTTTAAGTGGGGGCAATATTTTCTATGACTTACAAAAACTTGTTTTAACTATACTTAGGCCTAATCCATACGATCATATTATTGAGATTGGTTATGATTATACACATGATTAAAAAAAGTTTCAATAACGACGATATAAGGTCACACCATCGAAACAGTATGAAAGGAATCAGGCTTGTATCGAATTGGTTGAAAAAGTTGATAAAACACTTTAAAGCCGCCTGGAAACATCTAATCTTGTTTATAACATGCCTTAGTTTCTTAACATCGTCGCGATATAAATCTCGTTATGGGTTAAATAATAGTATATATATGACAATTAAGCAGAATTTTTCCCTTGTGGGTCGATTGTAGGGTTTTATATGCAATGCGGTTCAAGTTTACCATCATGTCGCAGCGATTGAGCGAACCTCGTCGGCCTAAGGGGTCCCCTTATACTTCACGAACTGCCCCTTTCATCACGTTTTCCCGTATGCCAATGACCGCATTTAATTATACAGTATGCCCTTAAGATA
This sequence comes from Ophiura sarsii, assembly GCA_035610835.1. Taxonomy (NCBI): domain Eukaryota; kingdom Metazoa; phylum Echinodermata; class Ophiuroidea; order Amphilepidida; family Ophiuridae; genus Ophiura; species Ophiura sarsii. The sequence continues at coordinate 45,874,064 of CM069451.1, read as the reverse complement.
TCATGGTTAATATTAGAAAATAATACTTGTTGATATGTCCATACAACACATATCTGTATTTATACTCACTTATTACACCGCGCTTGCCGCGAGGCTTGGCACATGACATCAATAAACATGTTAAATGTTTAATGTATGTTTCGAACCCGGATGTTAGTAGGCTAAATGTGATGTGATTAATTAAAATTGGTTTAAAACTAATGAATTTGTACTTCAAGACCATCACAAGTGGTTTGATTCTTTGGAGTGTGTGTACCCGTTATAGAGGTTATCCATGCGCAACGGACAACAAAGGTGAATCGCACCCGGCCTATTCTACATTCAATTGAATTGGTGCATGACGTCCAATTCATTGCATGAACCGTGTTACCAAATTGGCCTACATGTCATGACACTGGTGTCTTCTTTCTGAATATCTTAAACAGCTCTTATTATTGCCGACAAGATGGCAGCTTGTCCGTTATAAGGTCCGTTATTGTACTTGAAAACATTCATGTTATGCATAAGTGTCATTGAAGTGTGTTTCACACCAATAACGTTGCGTACTTAAAGATCTTTGTAAGGGATAAAAATAACTGTTGCAATTCATTGCAATGTGTTATTAGCACTAGAATGCTAGATGTTAAGTACAGTAATAATATTCATTTCAGCGCGTTCGGAATCAAGTTGAAATTATTATTTATTACAATTTAGAAGTATTTCACAAGTGATGGAATTCCTTCACACCAAGTAGGCTACTTTGTTATACTAAAAAATTGGCATGGTGTGTTTCAATTTGTTATCAAGGAATGAGATTTCTGGCAGTGTAAAGTGATTGTTTTTCTAATGTGTTTAAATTGGGTATGTCTGCTTGAATTCTTTCCTTAGTAATCAGAATCACTGAAATACGTTTAGGCGGCAAAACAAATCTGTTGTATTGTATATATACGTGCCCGATCGACCCTTTTTTCGAATTGAGAAAACAATCACTTTCTTTCACACATTTTGTGAAAATATTTTTGATAATTGGTGCAATTTATTTTTTTCGGACACATTTTGGAGGAGAATAAATTAAAAACTAAAGTGATATGATTCAATGTAGTGTTTTAGCACCAATTACTATGTAGAAGGCTTTCACATGTGATCAGATTCATTGCAGTGTGTTTAGCACCAATCACTATGTACTTTAACATGTTAAGGCTTTCACAAGTGACGAGATTCATTGCAGTGTGTTCAGCACCAAGTTTTATGTACTAGAAGGCTTTCACAAGTGATGAGATTCATTGCAGTGTGTTCAGCACCAATTACTATGTACTAGAAAGCTTTCACAAGTGATGAGATTCATTGCAGTGTGTTCAGCACCAAGTTTTATGTACTAGAAGGCTTTCACAAGTGATGAGATTCATTGCAGTGTGTTCAGCACCAATTACTATGTACTAGAAAGCTTTCATAAGTGATGAGATTAATTGCAGTGTGTTCAGCACCAATTACTATGTACTAGAAAGCTTTCACAAATGATGAGATTCATTGCAGTGTGTTCAGCACCAAGTTTTATGTACTAGAAGGCTTTCACAGGTGATGAGATTCATTGCAGTGTGTTCAGCACCAATTACTATGTACTAGAAGGCTTTCACAAACGATGAGATCCATTGCAGTGTGTTCAGTACCAATTACTATGTACTAGAAGGCTTTCACAAGCGATGAGATTCATTGCAGTGTGTTCATCACCAATTACGATGTACTATAAGGCTTTCACAAGCGATGAGATTCATTGCAGTATGTTCAGCACCAATTACGATGTACTATAAGGCTTTCACAAGTGATGAGATTCATTGCAGTGTGTTCAGCACCAAGTTTTATGTACTAGAAGGCTTTCACAAGTGATGAGATTCATTGCAGTGTGTTCAGCACCAATTACTATGTACTAGAAAGCTTTCACAAGTGATGAGATTCATTGCAGTGTGTTCAGCACCAATTACGATGTACTAGAAAGCTTTCACAAGTGATGAGATTCATTGCAGTGTGTTCAGCACCAATTACTATGTACTAGAAAGCTTTCACAAGTGATGAGATTCATTGCAGTGTGTTCAGCACCAAGTTTTATGTACTAGAAGACTTTCACAAGTGATGAGATTCGTTGCAGTGTGTTCAGCACCAATCGCTATGTACTAGAACTTAGAAGGCTTTTACGAGTGATGAGATTCATTGGAGTGTGTTCAGCACCAAGTACTATGTGGGTATTTCCATAAATAAGGAAGCCAATGTGTGACATACACAAATTAGGTATAAATATTCAAAATGTATCTATATTAACTGAATAACCACTTTCATAATATGTTCCATTATTCTATTTCATGAAAATGGGTCAGAACAGGTCATTGACGCGTACAGAGATACATTTTCACCATTATAACATCAGTATTTCTTTGAAATACTTGTCTCCCCGTGTAACTGAGACACCAAAAGACACCAAAATGTTCAATTATGCCTGGCAACTGCAGAAACTGTCTGATCACTTTTATTTAATTTTTTTCTAAAGGCATTTACCATTGCTTTACTCTATAAACATGAACAATGAAAAGATAAGATTACCTATTTTTGGGGTGGTGGAATTGATATTTCATGCGTCCCCGTGTAACGGAGACACCAAACCTTAATTTCCTTGTAACTCAATTTATATTGATAAAGTGGAAACTTTTGTTCCATGTATGCTAGGAGCCTATACCAAGAGACAGTTTATCCTCAATTTATTCATAAAGTGTGCTGGCACATAACCATGATAACTACGACGTTACCCTAAAGTTCTCACAGTGTAACATTTTTGGAGACACCAAACGTAATATTCAAACTTAAAAACAGCTATATTTTCTATTTTTGTTGCGATTTCAGTTTAACTGCTCTATTATCCTTTAATCTATCAGAGAGGCTTGTAAAATCAACAAAATGGAAATAAGATGGAGATTATTGTCACTGTTAAATTTAAAAAAAAACTGCCTTCACCGTGTAACAGGTTTTTGAGACACCAAATGTTACACGGTGACGGTAAAATTGCCATGTATTCAATTATTACTTCTCAGTAATTTGCTTATGAAAAATGTGTTGAACACTTTAAAACTAGTTTGATATTGATCATTTAGCCTACAGATAACACAATTACTCTAAACAAAACACCATATTGTTAATATTTTGACCCTGTCTTTTTATGTCACACTTTTTTGTAAAATTGTAGGACATTTTGCCGAATTTTCACCAAAATAAGAAAAAACGTTGATATAATATACATGTTGGGGTGTTATACCAGTGCAACTTTATGGACTTAATCAGATTTTAAAATGAAAATTAACCAAGTACATTCGTATAACAGGATATTGAACCATTTGAATATAGACAATGCAAATTTATCACTAGTACCTGTATTTATGGAAACACCCATGTACTAGATAAGAAGGCTCTCACAAGTGATGAGATTCATTGCAGTCACTGGTTCAGCCCTATTAGTATAACTATGTACTAAAAGGCTTTCACCAGTGATGAGATTCATTGCAGTGTGTTCAGCACCAATTACTATGTACTAGAAGGCTTTCACAAGTGATGAGATTCATTGCAGTGTGTTCAGCACTATTACTCTGTATTAGACATGTTAGAAGGCTTTCACAAGTGATGAGATTCATTGCAGCGTGTTCAGCACCAATTACCATGTACAAGAAGGCTTTTGGAAGTGATGAGATTCATTGCAGTGTGTTCAGCACCAATTACTATGTACTAGAAGGCTTTCACAAGTGATGAGATTCATTGCAGTGTGTTCAGCACTATTACTCTGTATTAGAAGGCTTTCACAAGTGATGAGATTCATTGCAGTGTGTTCAGCACCAAATACGATGTACTAGAAGGCTTTCACAAACGATGAGATCCATTGCAGTGTGTTCAGTACCAATTACTATGTACTAGAAAGCTTTTACAAGTGATAAGAATCATTGCAGGGTGTTCAGCACCAATTACGATGTACTAGAAGGCTTTCACAAGCGATGAGATTCATTGCTCCCCTACTAAGGCTTTAAAAAGTGACGAGATTCGTTGCAGTGTATTCAGCACCAGTTATACTCGTATTTAAGACTTTTACAAGCGATTCATTGCAGTGTATTTAGCACCAAATAAGCAAGTGATGAGATGCATTGCAGTGCGTCTAGAACCAATTGCTATATACTAGAAGGGGGATTGGCTAAGTAGTGAGTTGTAGGCACTACACTGCAAATCTAAGTGTTAATGATTAGAGTAACGGATAATCAACACTTGAATGCGTTAATGCTCTAAGATTGTACAGTAAAGGTGTAGGATTCATTAACGCCTGATTAACGCCTGAAAAATACAAAAATTAATGTGTTAAAGGAAGTGTCTCGCAAGCATAAAAGTGTGCATTATATGTTAGAAAAATAACTATCGAGCCCAACTTTTGTAATTATATTGAACAAAGCACTACACTTATGACAAAAACAAATAAAAACCGCAATCTCTCAACATGCACTTTTTAAAATTCGCGGCGATCGAAAGTCCCAGTGTCGATGATGTCATAATTATACAATTCACATGCGCAAATTTGAGCACCGATACCCATGACGTCATCGACACCGGGACTTTCGATCGCCGCGAATTGTAAAAATTGCATGTTGAGTGATGGCAGTTTTTATTCATTTTTGTGACTAGTATGGTGTTTTGTTCTATATAGTTACGTAATTTCGGCTCGATAAATATTTGTCTAACACATAATGCTCAATGTTGTGCTTGCGGGACCCTTCCTTTAAAGAGTTCATAATATTTGAACACACGGACATGTTAAAGGCATCCAAAGCGTTCAAATATGAACTATTTAACAACTCTCTGCACATCAACTCTCCCATGCACAACTCACTGTTTAGCCATCCCCACTAGAAGGCTTTCACAGGTCACAAGATTCATTTTTATGTCCTATCATGGTCCTATATAGACAGTTTCCACAAGCGATGAGTTTCATTGCAATGTGAGTAGCAGCAGGTAGTTGTGTATAGGCCTACTTGAACAAGTTGAAGACTTAAACAAATGATGGAAGGGCACTACACTGCAAATCTAAGTGTTAATGATTAGAGTAACGGATAATCAACACTTGAATGCGTTAATGCTCTAATAGTGTACAGTAAAGGTGTAGGATTCATTAACACATTAACGCCTGATTAACGCCTGAAAATACAAAAATTAACGTGTTAAAGAGTTCATATTTGAACACACGGACATGTTAAAGGCATCCAAAGCGTTCAAATATGAACTATTTAACATGTTAACCTACGTATTTTTCAGGCGTTCATCAGGCGTTAATGTGTTAATAAGTGAACACGATGAAGATGTCCTATACCTTAACTGTACAATATTATAGCATTTACGCGTTGAAGTGTTAATTATCCGTTACTCAAATCATTAATACGTATAGATTTGCAGTGTACTGTGTACGGAGTAAGTCTAGTACTTTGATATTTCCATGAGTGCTGATATTTATATCAACCATCCACTATAAAGCTTGTGTTTATCTATATAGTTGAAAGGATGAGATTCAATGCAGTTGTGTGTTTTACTCATGTAAATTTATCATGTATGAAAAAGTGTTTACACCGTATTATATACGTTTTCATTTTAAAATAGACACATTTAATCGAAAAAGGTTTTCAAAAAAGGACCTGAATATTTTGACTCGCTCTGTATGAAGGCAAAATTACCTTTTGCGAACAATATATTTGTTAACACGCAACCCTATATAAGCGCATGAAGCAGGCACAGAATGTGCGCTGCACTACAGACCTTCTGAAGGCTTCAATCAACTTAAGTATTTCCCTTTACTGCAAGTAGTACTACTAGTGTTCTATCTTCGGAAAGCCATAAATCTCTCCTTACAACCAAAGTAAATGAATACTTAGCACAGGAATATACAGGAAACACATCGTTACAGACATGACATATTGCAACATGTTGCGAATTTGCAGAGCTATTTATTGTAGGATGTGGCCTTCTATTGCTTTTGCGAGGTGTGTCCTGTACAGGTAATATGATAGGCATCAAGCTAGGAATTCAAAAACAGTGACACTACACCTGATCATGCTGATGGAACAATTTAGCACATAGGCCTATTTTTGGATATGGCAAAAAAGGGGCTGGTTGTGTGTGTGCCAATGAGTGCTAGTCGTGATATTAGGTCCTAAATGCCTTCAAAGTCGTGCAAGTTGGGTGATAGTTGAATTGAGTTAAATTCAAGTGAAATATAATAACCATGATAAATAACTACGGTGATACAAGACATCAAGTTTTGTTTTTGAAAATGATGAACAGTAGGTCCTAGTACATGTTATATAAGGGTCAAGTCAAGTCCTGCAATAAGTTCTACCTCCTACCTCATAAATTTGCTAGTATTGTCATCCATTAAGTTCTACCTCGTCCCTCATAACTTTACTAGTATACCTCCTCTTAACTTTGCTTATATATGTAAGCTAGTCTTTAGAATTGTTGATCTTCAATATAAAAGACAGAATGGAAAGTGAAAGTTGCGCATACAGAAAACGTATAAAATGACTATAATGTTGAGATTAACGTACAAGGCATAACTGTGCGTGTTTCAACTGGGGAACTTAACGTTTATTACAGGTCAGTTTGCCCAGTAGAAACAGCCATCAGATAACCGTTAATTAACGGTAAGTTTTGTAACTGCAAAAACATTCACAAACCAGGTTTGTTACCGGTAATTAACGGTAACTTCCGCAGTAGAAACAGCCACCCGATTAATCTTAACGTTATGTTCCGTGAACCGTGTCACGCTGGATTATACGCGTTGTGAGGCAATCTTTTTCAGGTGGGGCGGCATTGTTTGGTATAACAAAAGGTCAAATGTCGTGGCTCATCGCTAGGACTAAACTTAGCGGTAACTTTTCGCGAATAGAAACAGGGGGATTAAAAACTTACCGTTAACTGCGCAGTGCCCCAGTAGAAACACGCTCACTGTGACATGACATTGTAACAACGAATATGATTGATTAGCAGTATTCCAACATGCCAAAGGCATAGCATTAGCAACACAATCATGAGAGTTGATATATCGTATTATACTATTGTAAAGCTACAAGAATTAATAATACTTGTAATCTTATTTGTACATGACTTGATATCACCCATCAGTTTTGAGTTGCCAGTATTAAAATCATGCTCGTATGTGACGGTATGTCTAATCATAAATACTTGAATTCCTCCTCAAATTTGACCCGTTTTGTCTCCCCCTGATAGTTTCATTCTCAAAGACACTCCTGGGAGTTAGGGTTGGTTATATTACACACACTTATTATATCCGATGTAGTGGAATAAACGTCATGAAAAACATGCATCTTTAGGACCCCTTGCCCAACGTCGTGGGGCGTTACAAGTTGGCCTACTTGTTACTCCTTTACATCAGTTGTAACTTACGTCATTTTTTTACAAAAAATCGACCTATTTATCAAACTTATTCAAAATCTTATGTAAAACAGTCCCCTCTATGTACAGTGGGACTACAGTGCAACAGAGCATAAATTTCCAAAAGTGCATGTTATTGAAATTACGCTCTAATTCAAAAAGTAACATATGTAAGACAAGGAGACAATATCATATTATAGAATACAGCTTGGTGATTTAATGTCATAGAGAAAAAAAGGTTTGACCTTATTTGCATATGATTAGCATATTATAAAGAAATACATTAACATTTTGCTTTTTGGAATTTCCAGCAAAAACTATAAATGCTATTAACACCAAAGTTACAGGAAATGAAGTTCCCATCATTGCCAACAATACTGTCTGAGAAAAAGTTCACATTTATCTTTATTTTTAACAAAAACCCAAAATCTGTCTTAATTAAGCTTAATTAATGACCAAACTCGTTGAAATTATTAAGTAATACTGTGTATCCAAACCAGACTTGCATGGTATCAAATTAAAGGTAAAGATGTGCTTAAAAGAATGGTCGAGCAGATAATTCAATATCCCTTTAGTATTTAAAATATCGTCCTCCAAACATTTAGTATATTTAAAAAGAGATAAAACCACATGTAACCACTATTACATACAACTGTACACAGACTTGTCAAAAGTCTATTTTATACTTGTGCAGCCATGCACGCAAACAATGGAAGAAATATTCAAGGACATGCCCGTGCTAAGGGACCAGTGGTTTAAAATTCGCGCTACATAAAATTTGAAATGCAATTCGCCAGTGTGCAGTCATAATGGTGTATGTTACTTTAGGTGACCGTGTGCTGACATGCATGGGTGTTACAAACAGGTATCGTGTTAAAGGCCTGCACTAAGTCTAAATAAAAAAGAAATGTTTAATAGTCAAGGCCATGAAAGAAAGTAGGCAGTAGCTGGTTGGATTAGCGTGTATGGATAATCAAGTATTGGCCAATCCGAAATCAGGTTTAATAAGAAATGTAACAATGCTGATAATCATACAAGGACACGAAATAGTACTTTAAAACAAAGCTGTTTTAATTATATATGATACACATACTTAGGATTGAATTGAAATGTTCATTGATGTACAACAATCAGGAGGCACTATATTTATAATTCAATATTTGGAAGTTTATGCTCTGTTGCACTGTACTTATTCCGAGGGTTTACATAATAATCCTTTACAACACTATTTTGCTTAAAGGGGCATGACGAGATGTGTTGCGCCCTCAATTATGATAAAAACTGGGATTTGTATATGTTTATACAATTGCATTACAACAAAACGTCTATTAAAAAATATTGGTTGAGCCGTAACCAGCATTTTGCCGTAGCCAGTGTCCCCCTGCCTGCAGCGCGCGTGATAAATAACGCGAACAATATTAACATAACATAGAGGGCGTTTTTAAGAAAAGGTTGAATAAATAGCGATGGTATTGTTTTAATCAAGTTTAGCTGTGTTTTTGTGAGTAGAAACAACAATAATGGTAATTTTTAATGTTCATCTTGAATTCTGAAGTTTTTTTGGGTTTTTTAAATCTTCAACACTACTTCGTGTCCCTTTAAGGGAAGTGTCAACCCTTTTTTATGAAATTTATCAAGCACTGTTACTTTAAAACTAATAATGTAATGCACATAAAAGTATACATTCTATTAAATGAAATTAGTCAGAGAATCCATATTTGGTATCAAATTTCTCTAAAAATAGTGATTTTTATCTAAGTATTAAAATTGTTGGCACTTTTTGATCAATGAATTCAAAACTAAAAAATTGAAAACAAAAAAACAAAACAAAAACATGATTTTGGTGAAATTCTGCATTTTTTTACCAAAACTGATTTTGTTAGGTTGACCGAAAAATGTTGGCGCCAAAAAGGTGATTTTTGGGCAAAAATGTAATAAACTGCATTTTTAGTGATATCAAATATGGACTCTCTGACTCATTTTGTTTACGGTTTAAGTATACTTTTATGTACATCACATTAATAGTTTAAAAGTTACAGCGCTTGATAAATTTGGCGCCAAAAAGGGTTGACACTTCCCTTAACATGCTTGTTACGGTCAAATTCCAAGCATATCAAATGTAAAAATAACATAACAGGTATTAGTTACAGTTACAGGTAGAAGTTCATGCCAACAAATTCCACAAAAATTGGCGTACCCGATTTCTTCAATATAGCGTGTCCCATAAATATTAGGTCCAAAAACTGAAGATTCCATCACTTTAGACATAAAGTAAATGGCGTATTTACATGTATCATGTCAATCATCCTGCCGATGACTTACTAATGCATGGAGTACAATTTAAAAAAATTATCAAGTTAATTATGCTCAAAGCGCTGAACATTTATTCCGCTGCTCAGTATAATATAACATCAGAATCACTTTAGTAATATTAAAACTAATCAATTCACTATATTCATTTGCTCACCCACTTCTGCATGCAACCGTAATCAAGGAAATTGGTGTTGATACACTGCGCTCATTTTCGCGGTAATTCACAATCGTAGTGATTATGTAACTCCTTGGTTAATGTTTTGTACACTACCTTTTGCAGTTTATAGTAAAGGTGTTGACACTAGTAGCTTTTGCCTTGTCTATGGTCACGCGTTCGAAGCTCGCCTCCTTTCGTGTTACACACGGATTTTGGATTTCGCGACAAGATTTAAACTTTACTCATTTATATTTGCTTGTATAGGCTACCCCTAAGGTAGTAAAAGTATAAATTTTCTGAAAAGGGAAATTGCACGAGGAAACCGAATATGCCATTGAAATTATAGTACGACAAGGACTAAAATGATATGATTCACAATGTTCGGGAAAATATCAGCTTTTTTAAATTTTTAATTTGAGATCCATATATTTTTATACCTACCCCTATCATTATATACTTTACATATTTGAATTCCTCATGAAATTACCCATCAGATGATATATAATTGTCAAAGGTTACTACGTCGGAAAGGTAATTATACTTTTATTTCATATATTTTTAGAATTTTCAGAAATATTTTGAAGGATGTACCCTTCCCTGATCTAAACTGCATTTCTAAATTCCACTAGTTATCAGCTTTCCAAAAATGTATAATTTTACTATCATAAGTTGAAAACTTTTTCTGTTATAGTCATTTTTATAAATCCGGTAAATTGAGGCTGATATATTCATATTCTGTGGAGCGAATAGGAAGAAAGCTGATGATCATGCATGGCCTTATCCATAATTAATTAGTTGTTACAAATAGTTGACAAGTCTGTTGAACCACATACTTAAAAACTATTAAATATT
>CM069451.1:45523305-45858305 GCA_035610835.1 Ophiura sarsii | reverse complement strand
GGCAAGTAGTGAATTTCTTGGATGTCTTATTAAATTGGATGCTTTTCAACTTTGTTAGAAGACCTGTTCTTAATTAAGCTAATTAAACACAGCTTAAGTTCAACTTAAGGCAAAAAGATTGGTTGCAATAACAGGTTGGTTGCTCGAAGCACAATTCGATTCATCTTCAAAATCGATATGAGAGAAATTTCAACACAGAATCGTTCCTAATAATCATGAATATCAGATGAGGCGACATCGGTATTCATATCACGTGTGAAGGGAAAAAATCACCAATGTCTAAAAACAATGGGTCAGTTGGGCCCGTTACAACCGGGTTTCTTTTTTCGTCGCCTAAAGACCAGATTCACCAACAATCTTGTCAACAAACAACCCCCTCCCACCACTGTCCTCTAAATGACGTTTATTTTGTAAAGAGCTGAAGAGGACGTCTTTAACCTAAGATTTCCCTTCCCTAACCCCAATCAATTTAAATATGTTGAACACTTTGAATGACTGCTCTGAAGCCATTGACATTTCTCAACATTTCACAACAGGAAACGGGTGGTATGTATCGTAATTAAAGGGCGGCGGAAGCGGGGGCACGAGCCCCCCCCCCCCCCCCCCCCCCCCCCCTCCACCGTACCATGACTGAAAGTGTAGGGACATTTTATGTAATGTGCCCCCTAAAATTGCTAGGGGAATCATAAAAATACGATGGTCAGATGTATAAAGATTGCAAAAAAATAATATTTGTTATTTTAAAAGCTTGTGTACACTGTTAGAAATATACCTGTAAAAAGCGGTAGAATACTGGCAACCAGTTGTCATCCGTAATGTTAAATCACAGGATACAGGAACCGTTAATAATTAAGTTTCAGTAAAAAAACCGGTAAAATACCGGCAATCTGAATGCCAGTTGTCAACCGTGATGTTAAATCACAGGTACTGTTAATATTTATATTTCAGTAAAAAAACCGGTAAAATACTGGCATTCTGAATGCTAGTTGTTCACCGTGATGTAAAATTTATACAAGAACCGTTAATAATTATATTTCTGTAAAATAACGGTAAAATACTGGCAATCTGAATGCCAGTTGTCGACCGTGATGTAAAATAACAGGAACCGTTAATAATTATATTTCAATGCCAGTTGTCAACCGTCATGTTAACACGGGGTGGGAAAACAATAGGAATTCTGGGCGATGCAGCAGAGCTACAAACATACATCACTTCCTCTCGGTAGTGAACCAATAACTTGAATTGGGAATTCTGGGCGATGCAGCAGAGCTACATACATCATTACCGATCTGTAACTTTTATTAACATGTTATTAAACTATATAATATATCTTACATCTCTTATCAATTTATCATTGGTGTTTTTAATGTGGTTGACCAGTAAAATCACTGCATAGAGTATACCGTTACTTTGACGGTAAATTAAATTACGGTCAACGTAAAATCACAGCAATTCTTACAGTTTCAATGTTAAATAACAGATTTATTTTGACCTGTAAAATCACTGCAGAGAGTATTTATATTATCCCGTTATTTTACAGTAAAATGTATAGAAACGCTTATCTATCGTATATTTATATGCAATATACCGTTAAAATAAGAAACCACGGTAGTCACCGTTACTTTGACGGTAAAATCATAAGAAATTCAAAATGTTCTTGCAATTGGGACTTGGGAGGCCCTCTCAAACCCACCCCGAACAGCGTACGCGGTCGGAGCTGCTTCGCAGCTAATACACAAATCCAAATTCCCCCCCCCCCACACCCCATTTCAAAATACGTTCCGCCGCGCCTGCTGTAAGCAGTGCTGTAGATGACAAAGAAAATATGGTGTGTGTTTTTCTTGAACACTCTGTAGACATACATGGCAAGTGTGTGATATAAAACACTTGCTGTGTGGAAACAACTCGACAAGTTTCGTGTGATTGGAAACATTGCGAATTACATAATAGATTTCTGGTTTTAAATTGGGGAACAGAATACATCCGTTTTGGCATTTCTCGCGTATGATGTGTCTTTAGACATAGGAGGAATGAAGGTTCAATGCCTACGACCATTCGGGTATAGAATATTTTAATATTCTAAAAATATCCTAATATCCTTAAAAGGAGGCCAGGGTCCTATTTTTATTAGTTAAAATTGAGTGGATTTCAGACTTAGGAATTCTTCCTAAAAGTTGAACTAAGTAAAATGATAATTAAATGTATTGGACCGGTGTCCTACAGGTATTTCATGATATCATCTTATGGTTAAAATGTGGGTTAGTGATACACATTAATATTAAAATAGGTTTTACTTTTTATTGAACTCTATTTCATGACATTTGAGTTCTTCTATTTCATGACATTTGGGTTCTTCTATTTCATGACATTTGGGTTCTTCTATTTCATGACATTTGGGTTCTTCTATTCATGACATTTGGGTTCTTCTATTCATGACATTTGGGTTCTTCTATTTCATGATATTTGGGTTCTTCTATTTCATGACATCTGGGTTCTTCTATTCATGACATTTGGGTTCTTCTATTTCATGATATTTGGGTTCTTCTATTTCATGACCAGGGCTCAAATTACATCGCGGCCATCGCGGCCATTGCCGCGATGCCCTCGCATCTGGCCGCGATGCCCTCGGATCAGTAAAAAATTCACGGCCATAATGGCCGTGCCCTATTTTTAACAGAGGCCGTGTGTGCCCTTGGTTTGGCCTTGGTGCCCCAGAACATGGCCTCGGTGCCCTTCGAAATTGTATATTCTTAAGGCCAAAGTGGCCGTGCCCCTAAAATGACGAAATTTGAGGCCTGTTCATGACATCTGGGTTCTTCTATCTCATGATATTTTGGTTCTTCTATTTCATGACATTTGGGTTCTTCTATTTCATGACATTTGGGTTCTTCTATTTCATGACATTTGGGTTCTTTTATTTCATGACATTTGGGTTCTTCTATTTCATGAGATTTGGGTTCTTCTATTCATGACATTTGGGTTCTTCTATTTCATAACATTTGAGTTCTTCTATTTCATGACATTTAGGTTCTTCCATTTCATGACATTTGGGTACTTCTATGTCATGACATTTGGGTTCTATTTCATGATATTTAGGTTCTTCTATTTCATGACATTTGGGTTCTTCTATTTCATGACGTTTGGTTCTTCTATTTCATGACATTTGGGTTCTTCCATTTCATGACGTTTGGGTTCTTCTATTTCATGACATTTGGGTTCTTCTATTTCATGACATATGGGTTATTCTATTTCATGACATTTGGGTTCTTCTATTTCATGACATTTGAGTTCTTCTATTTCATGACATTTGGGTTCTTCTATTTCATGACATTTGAGTTCTTCTCTTTCATGACATTTGGGTTCTTCTATTTCATGACATTTGGGTTTTTCTATTTCATGACGTTTGGGTTCTTCTATTTCATGACATTTGGGTTCTTCTATTTCATGACATTTGGGTTCTTCTATTTCATGACATTTGGGTTCTTCTATTTCATGACGTTTGGGTTCTTCTATTTTTATTAGTTAAAATTGAGTGGATTTCAGACTTAGGAATTCTTCCTAAAAGTTGAACTAAGTAAAATGATAATTAAATGTATTGGACCGGTGTCCTACAGGTATTTCATGATATCATCTTATGGTTAAAATGTGGGTTAGTGATACACATTAATATTAAAATAGGTTTTACTTTTTATTGAACTCTATTTCATGACATTTGAGTTCTTCTATTTCATGACATTTGGGTTCTTCTATTTCATGACATTTGGGTTCTTCTATTCATGACATTTGGGTTCTTCTATTCATGACATTTGGGTTCTTCTATTTCATGATATTTGGGTTTTCCTATTTCATGACATCTGGGTTCTTCTATTCATGACATTTGGGTTCTTCTATTTCATGATATTTGGGTTCTTCTATTTCATGACCAGGGCTCAAATTACATCGCGGCCATGGCCGCGATGCCCTCGGATCAGTAAAAAATTCACGGCCATAATGGCCGTGCCCTATTTTTAACAGAGGCCGTGTGTGCCCTTGGTTTGGCCTTGGTGCCCCAGAACATGGCCTCGGTGCCCTTCGAAATTGTATATTCTTAAGGCCAAAGTGGCCGTGCCCCTAAAATGACGAAATTTGAGGCCTGTTCATGACATCTGGGTTCTTCTATCTCATGATATTTTGGTTCTTCTATTTCATGACATTTGGGTTCTTCTATTTCATGACATTTGGGTTCTTCTATTTCATGACATTTGGGTTCTTTTATTTCATGACATTTGGGTTCTTCTATTTCATGAGATTTGGGTTCTTCTATTCATGACATTTGGGTTCTTCTATTTCATAACATTTGAGTTCTTCTATTTCATGACATTTAGGTTCTTCCATTTCATGACATTTGGGTACTTCTATGTCATGACATTTGGGTTCTATTTCATGATATTTAGGTTCTTCTATTTCATGACATTTGGGTTCTTCTATTTCATGACGTTTGGTTCTTCTATTTCATGACATTTGGGTTCTTCCATTTCATGACGTTTGGGTTCTTCTATTTCATGACATTTGGGTTCTTCTATTTCATGACATATGGGTTATTCTATTTCATGACATTTGGGTTCTTCTATTTCATGACATTTGAGTTCTTCTATTTCATGACATTTGGGTTCTTCTATTTCATGACATTTGAGTTCTTCTCTTTCATGACATTTGGGTTCTTCTATTTCATGACATTTGGGTTTTTCTATTTCATGACGTTTGGGTTCTTCTATTTCATGACATTTGGGTTCTTCTATTTCATGACATTTGGGTTCTTCTATTTCATGACATTTGGGTTCTTCTATTTCATGACGTTTGGGTTCTTCTATTCCATGACATTTGGGTTCTTCTATTTCATGACATTTGGGTTCTTCTATTTCATGACGTTTGGGTTCTTCTATTTCATGACATTTGGGTTCTTCTATTTCATGACATATGGGTTATTCTATTTCATGACATTTTGGGTTCTTCTATTCCATGACATTTGGGTTCTTCTATTTCATGACATTTGTGTTCTTCCATTTCATGACGTTTGGGTTCTTCTATTTCATGACATTTGGGTTCTTCTATTTCATGACATATGGGTTATTCTATTTCATGACATTTGGGTTCTTCTATTTCATGACATTTGAGTTCTTCTATTTCATGACATTTGGGTTCTTCTATTTCATGACATTTGAGTTCTTCTCTTTCATGACATTTGGGTTCTTCTATTTCATGACATTTGGGTTTTTCTATTTCATGACGTTTGGGTTCTTCTATTTCATGACATTTGGGTTCTTCTATTTCATGACATTTGGGTTCTTCTATTTCATGACATTTGGGTTCTTCTATTTCATGACGTTTGGGTTCTTCTATTCCATGACATTTGGGTTCTTCTATTTCATGACATTTGGGTTCTTCTATTTCATGACGTTTGGGTTCTTCTATTTCATGACATTTGAGTTCTTCTATTTCATGACATTTGGGTTCTTCTATCTCATGACATTTTGGTTCTTCTATTTCATGACATATGGGTTCTTCTATTTCATGACATTTAAGTTCTTCTATTTCATGACATTTCGGTTCTTCTATTTCATGACAAATGGGTTCTTCTATTTCATGATATATGTGTTCTATTTCATAAAAGCAAGATTCATTAAATATAAGAAGAGTGATTCATATCTAGTGTTCAGTGGATTTTTTTTATCATGGCGTCTTATGTGCCCTCTAACGAAGAGAAATCGCCAAAAGACACGTAGGTTATATGACAAATACCGCTTCATTTCCCTTGGAACGCGTCTGAAACACTAAATAACCCACAGCCAGTTTCCAGATATATTATATCAATAAGTTGCTCAATTAATAAAGAGCGCGCTGTTATGCTCTGTTGATATTCCAGTTAGACAAACATGTTAGAAAAACCCAGTGATACTTGTCGAATTTGATATCTTTAGTTTTCAGACACCTTATATGTTTCACATGCATTTTTATATTTCTTTGTTCATCAGATCATAGACGACAATAGTATCGCCCTAACGTCATACTATTTCACAGCGACAAAACAGCTCATAAAATAAATTAATACAACCATCATAACCACATAGACCTCAGGTTAAGGCATGGTTAAGGAAAGCCAACGGAAATGTTGAATTCAATCCCAGCACATCTGTTGAACGTCCTTTCCTCTTTTCCATAAATAGAGTGTTCGGCAAAGAACTCGCGTTTTGTTGTTTTTTCAATAGTCGAAGCCTGGAATTCCAGATTTTTTTGTCTCGCAATATAGTCAGCCATTTCAAATCAAAGCCTGAAATTCATCACATTTCATTAACGTTCCCGGAATTCCAAACAAATGCCCATTATCACTATTCCTCTACCCAATTCCCATACCTTAACCCCTGGAATTCCAGATTTATTTTGAAATAATATTATGTTCCTCTATTAGGGGGTTACATTGTTTTCCATTCGAGCACAAGCACCAGCTTGGATGGTTTCTATCGATATGTGATTCTTTGGCCAACGACGAGTACCCGGTTCTTTCTAAATCTAATCTGCTAGTACTTGGTGTTGTTTTTAGACTGTAGTATGGGTAGGCCTACAATTGAGGCCTTAAGGATATGGTGGAACTAGGCTATAGTGTTGTCCCGCTCTGGTGGTAAGAAACTATCCAATTTTTAGCAATTACTGTTCCAAAAGATTCCTGTGATCATTTAACCACGATAGCTGAGAACCGCAATAATCGATACAATTCTAATATATTTTAATAATAGCATTGATCCTAACTATATTTTACCAGTAAATTACGCTTTGTCCTTCGCTTTTTTGTTTACAAAATGTTTCTGTGACAGACGTGTGTTATAAAAGGTATGTTTGGGGTTGTATTTCGTTTAAAAACATTTTAAAAGGTATCAGGAAACCTTTAAAAAACAGACGTTCAGATTCACCCTTTAAAACGTAATGAAACCCACATGTACTTGCGACTATAAAACAAACCTCAAACTGCCACTACCATCCATCAGTGGCTGATTGGAAGCGTTAATTAAGGGAAAGGATATGTCAACCTTATAAAGATATCCGTAAAGGAAAATAATCCGACTAAGGGCCTATAGCTTTAATGGGCAGCATATTCCGGAACTTCTACATGTCAGTGAAGCATTTCTGTCTGTTTTGCTGTTGTTCAGCAATATGACAATAACTGCAAACTGTGTATTGAGCACCCGGTTTCTCGCATTATTTAGCGTTTTGAGTGTTTGTGTTTGCGCTCCGTTGGGAAGTAACTTACCTGCAGCGCCATTAGTCGTTTTACGCATTGTTGGAAATTCCTCTTGATGGGTGCACATTCAACGCCAAGTTCAAAGCCGTGCGTGGTGACAAATGAACAGCTTTAAAATAGTTCCAATGAATTTTGAGTTATGCACTTACATTAGGGATACAAATCATGACACTTTGAGGAGAAAAACGCGTCGGAAGTTTAGACACTTAAAACGTCACACACCTGTATTATTAAAATGTTACCCTGTCAAGCAGCGATAAAACACCTAAAGTTTATGGACGTAAATTGTCCCGGGGGTTCTGCTCGTATTGACAGTTTCAAGACAACAATGGTTTTGAATAAGCTTTTAAAAGGACAAAACAAAAACAGTTTTCCCCCAATTTTCCCCCTCACACTGACTACGCCCCCTACCATCACAGACATTTAAAAATCACATATGGGGGAAATGACATGACGTAATGGTAGGCTGTATCACGGGCTACGTGCCAACCGATATGCAGAAATATTCATTATGTACTTCACACTATCGACGCCGCCTGCCAATCCTTAAACCAGGTAAATAATCGGAAACTATTATAACGACATTAATACCGTTAGGAAGTTTTCAATTTATCCACGTAATTATTTCAGTGCGGTACTTGACACATATTTGTTCACATTTAACGAGTTCAACGATATATCACTTGTCTATGGTGTTGACGGACAGTGAATTTATACATTAGTACAAGTGTTGCTTTAACAGTGTCAACCGAGAGTTAGGGATAACGCAACATGTTAAAAATCGTTTATTGTATCATCCTAAAACGTATATAAATATTTCAGGACAGATGTTTTAAAACAGACGCCTTTTTCGTGTCACCAAAAAATATTACTTTTGAGAATCATGTTCTGTGTTTAAACAATATTTAGGGCCTTTTTATAGCAATAACATCTTTGAAATGGAGTAAATCAATTGTATTTATCAAATGTGGCAATAGACATGATAGAAGTGTTGCCAATTATCACATGATGATATAGCGTTTGAATAATGTAATATGTTAAAATCTTATTTGACAATTTAAATTCAAATATTTAAATTAATTTTGAAATTCAAGTCGGGGAATTTACTGTGTTAGTTCTTCATGCATGTGATCTGATAATGAAAAATGTTTAATGTGGGTATGACAGATATCATATTACATTAGGTTTTCAATTCATTTCAAGATCTTTGATACACGGTTTTGACATTTTTAATTACCAGATCACGTGCCTATGAATAGATACAATAATTTTCCCGACTTGAATTTCAAAATAATTTGAAATAATGTTGATAATTTTAAAATGTTAAAGCATTGACAGGCAACACTTCGACTGCCACATTTAATTCACAATTTTCAACGATTGAAATCAGATGATAATAATTATTATAAAACTATTTTTATTTTTATTTTCCGGAGGCCAAGATAAAATTACATTAACATTCAAATTACATTGACATACATGTTATATACGTTAAATTACGAAGTCAATGAAACGCATGAGTCCCAAGTCTCAGCGTTGTCTCAGCGTTGTTAGTAATAAATTACTCATCCAAGTCGAAATTTTAACTGATTTAACATTTAAAAAGTACCTAAATTCAGTACATCAGGGCATGATGGCGAGAGAAATGTTGCCTGTTATACAGGGTGAGTCAAAAAAAGTTTACCCTAATTGAAAAAATCAACAACAACAACAACAAAATCTGACCACAAAATCAAGGCAAACAAAACTTTAAATGATTGTGCCATTTCTTTGCTACCATCTGGAAAAAATTCACGCTATTTGATGATACCGTTAAGTAAATATTACTATTTCTGTACAGGAGCTGTTTATTCACCAAAAACACGGTTTTTAATTTCAAGCTTAACGAGCTTAATAATGTTTACTAGGATTATGATGTAAAGCATTGCACATCTTGTTTATTAAAATAATTAAGTAGACAATAGACTTGTTCAAAATTGTCTCCTAATATATTAAAACAATAGACAGCTTTAAGGCCCATTTATGACACAATTACCACATTTTAATCATTTCATAACAAAGGAATTGATCCTATCGCTGTCGGTATTGTAATTTTTTATTGGTCGTATCTTATGGTCAAGATCTGGAAGCGTGTTCGGACGTTAAATTGGTCACTTTTATTCAAAGCAGCGTAAAATAAGTTTTCTTCAACCAATCTAAACCAGATAAAATTCATATTAAAGCTAATTGATTTGTCTTTATACCGTAGTAAATTGTTTTGAAAACAAACAAATACTTTATTCTAAAGAAATCGCTTGAAGTTGAGTAAACTTTTTTTTGACTCACCCTGTATGATAAGCAATAGAATTATAAACATAATTTGGAAATTTATTTTGAAATTCAAGCCCTCCAAAATACTGTTTTAGTTCATATGCATGTGATCCGGTCATTAAAAGTGGTGAGCCTGTGCATTTTAAGGTATTTAAATGCATTCAAACCCTGTGTGCTATAATATCCACCATGCATAAACGAAACATCTATCATTACCAGATCACATGCACACAAACTTAAACAGTAATTTTTGTGACTTGAATTTCAATATAATTTTTTAAAATTCGAACTAAAATATACAAACAGTTATAAATCTTTCTAATGTTATCTCATGTGACATGTAACACATCAATGGCCATATAGGCCTATAGTTACAAAATGTAAATTATATACTGAAAATGTTGTTGCTTTACAAATGAATTGTATTTTTACACAAAAGAGGTCCTCCTTGACTTACTTGAATGTCGGGTGATTTTCCCGAACACGATGTTTCTCCAAATATTTTCCTCCAAATCTTTCCTTTCCTTTCCAAGGTCCTCCATGTCATACATTCGATCAGAATAAATGATAGACTTTAGTACATAGGATCGTATAAGTTACCAGTGTAATCCTATGGGTCATGGGGAATTATGTGGGGTTATTTCAGGTCAACTAAGGGTCATCCAAGGTCATGCTTTGTTCTGGCGATGAGGGGGGTGTTGTTTTTTGGGTTTTTTAAATTTCAACAACAACAAAATCTTAGCGGCCTCAAAGTGACGTGGGGTGGTCGAGAACACTCGACCATATTTGTATATTGGCCCGAGCCTCCATACCAGCCGACTTTCGTACTAGTCCGACTGCTGCACTATTCCAGAAATTGGTGTCCCAATAGAACTGCGACCCAGTTGGCAAGAAAGAAGGGCAAATTAATCGAGCTAATCTTGAAATTTAATGGAAATACTGCTTTTGTTCATCTTTAACTGCCATTCCTTGTCTTCATACGACCATGGAATAGGCCTACTTATAAGTACGTCCATGCTCAGACTTGTCAAAAGTCCAAATTCACTTACTATTATAGCTAGATCTAACCATGGTTATACACATTATTACACACATTCCGACAGTGTTTCAAAACTAATTGTCTGTATGGTGCATAAACATAAAAAAACCTCATGAATACCGGGACAAAATACATTTACAATCGTGGCCAATAATAGTGGGATTTATATATAATTTTATGTTAACCAATACAGAATGAGGTTATTATGTATGATTGAGGTTAACATGCTTCACAATCCTTTATTCTCGCACTCAAAACAAATGTTTTATGGCATTTGTATTTGAGGCCTATTCATTTCAATGAGCTACCTTCTCTGCCTCCAGTCTTTACGAGACTGTTTTTATTTTGAAATGTAATGAAGTACGCGTGCTTGTATTCTCTTTATTCATATGGCAGGCGGCACCTCGATCTTAAAATGGTAACCAGTCATTAACCTGTAATTGACCTTATAGAAACAACCAACTGTTTAAAATGAAATAAAAGTGACTCTAAAAAGTGACTCGATAAATGAACGGTGTAAACACGGACATATGCACAATTTTGTCGTGCACCGTTTGATATTTGGTTTGACACTTCCATTTGTTAAACACCCAGGAACCATTATCATGAATTTATTGAGTTCATTTAACAATTTTGAAGAAGAAAATTGTTCCCATATCAACATATACAGCATTATAATGTGTCCCGAACCGAATTTATAACCGTGTATACTCGGTAGATCGGTATCCAATGCGCTCCTTTTGAATCCCTATACGTCATACAAATCAATGGCTCTTGAATTTGTTTTATAGTCTTCACTATTTATACAGCACGTGTAAAATTCAGGTCCCCGTAGCTGCTTCTGGAGCAGCCTACGGAAGCTTAAATATAAATAAATATATATTGCTTTTTATTAATAATAATAAACAACATTTATAAAGCGCAAAATACAAAGGTTTCTAAGCGCTATACAATACAACATGCACAACATATACACTATAAACAACAACCAAATTGACATAAATACAACAATGCAATACAATTACTTGAACATGAATGTTTTGAGTTTGGATTTAAATTGATTAATTGACTCAGCTGAACGGATATTGACAGGGATATTGTTCCAGAGTTTGGGTGCAGCAACTGCAAAGGCACGGTCGCCATAGGATGATGTTTTTTATTCCGTAAATAAAGCTTTATTCCGTAAAATAGCATAAGCCAGTATGCTATTCAATATGGGTTACAGATGATCTTGTAAAGTTTATAATTTTAATTCGATTTGTTTTATTTACAGGATGATCAATGATTGACAACACTAACCTACTTCATATAATGAGTCAATAATTCCAATGTATCGAGATGGGATACACTCTGTATATCACTGCACACAATATGGTCGATTCTGGGTACCTAGTATTACAAGGTTTGTAACATTTTTTATTCTATTCTATTCCTTTTTTTATGAAATATCGAGTGAAATTGAGTCAAATATGTTGGCTTTTATCTTAAAAGGCGTTTTGGAATGTTTTGAGGGTAAGACAAAATGTTTAGAAATCTTCTCATGATGTCGTTGATATAATGATATTGTCGGACAATTCCCAATGTTTACTCCCTCCCTTGAATTCCAAAATGATTCAGCCACTGAAGGGGACATCAAACTAATCATTCGTTTGAAGACGAACTGAACCAATTCATTTAGGCTACGCCATACACAGATACAAGTATTATTTCACAAACATTACAAAGCAGTTGATATCGATAACTGTAACTGGAAATTAAAACAAAACACGGCAAATAAACTGGATAACCTTTCACTGAACATGGTCAGTGATTTTGAAGATTTTTAAAAGAGATAATCTCGGTCAAATCTACCATTTTAACAAAATAGTTTGCTTAATTTCTCTCAAAAACGTCCGATTTTTTAAATCCTATAAAATGCCAAAGACAGCTTAAAATTATGTAGATGTTAGAAATCACACCAAACTCAGATGATGAGAGCGAGGGCGCCAGATAGAATTGAAGGTGCCAACTCCGCTGTGTATGCTAATGTAAAAGCGTTACAATGCTAATTGATTACAGTACGAGAAGATCATTTATATAGCTTTAATAATCATGATAATAGCAGAACAAAATTATTCGACCGTTTCGTGATTTATCACCAACAATTTTTGCCGAAACCAATATTAAAAGCCAAACCCTAGAATAGCTATATAACACGTAATAGCATTGTCATGGCTAGCTGATTTTAAAAAAGTGCTACATTTGAACGGTGGTTATTGCCATCCCCCATGGCCCCCGTTGAATGGATTGGGTTTATTAAAATGGAGGGCTTTACAACCATTTAAATGTACATTTGGGCGCCTCCCCCCCCCCCCCCCCCCCCCTCCCAATGGTCGAACTGAACAGGATTAAAGATTTAAAATATTGGATGATTCGAATAAAACTACATCCATGGATAACAACTTGTTTAATTAATGCAGTTGTTTGTAAATAATCTAATCTAAGGTGTTATTTTTCTCTGTGTAGCCTTTTAGGAAGACCATTTTGTACTTGGACAACTACAAATTCTGCACTTCCGTGTTATCGTGTTAACGTCATCGAAACCACAAGTATCCACAGGTATGTTTGTAACCTGTCTGGTCTGTAAATATTATGAAAATGTTACTAAAAGTAAGAAAATACATACTAATTACTATACTTTGGTACAGCGGAGATGATATTTCAAATTTCAACGCAAATCTAGACCCTAAATAGTGTACACAAATGGAGCTAAAAACAGCAAGTTCTTCAAAAAATAAATGCAAAAAGCATACATGTATTAATAAGTCGATGTGTCATCTTTAACATGCTTAATAAAATTCCATAGCGCGGTACGTCCGTTCTTTCTAAAGTTGTTCTTGTTCAAGTTCACTGTCATTCCTGAATTAAACAATACAGCACTCACTATACTCAGTCATGTCAACGGTGCAGGCCGCGCCGGTGACCAGATGACACGCGGATGAATTGCCATTGTTTAGCGAGATAAAAACTGATAAAAAGAGTACACCAGGCGCGACTTATACGCCTGACCCAGCCCAAAGAAATGTAGACGAATAGACATGACTAGCTGAGTCTTTTTATTGGGGACGACACGGTCGCTAGGTTGGTAGTTTGTTCAGGTGGCTGACGTTATCTCTGTTCAGATTTGTATGTGAAGTTGTTCTTACGGAATACAATAAACGAAATGCTATTGTGTCGTCCCGTATTGTTTCAATGCATTGTTCCCACCGGCCCCTGGTTCAGTTAAGCATTAGACAGCGATATATTGCATATATCATGTATATGATGTATATGATACGAATTGTATAAACTTGTTGCAGTATATATATGCAGTCAATAGTAAAGTCAAAGACTGAAATCAAATCACCCTGGGCATTTGAATTAATACATGAACATATCAAAGATATTATCCATCGTATAATGGAATACATTCTTGCAATGTTATGATTTGCTGATGGAACGTGTCTGTGTCTGGATACGTGGAATACGTGCAAACGATAGGGACCGTCAATAACGTATCAAACATTAGACTTAGTAAGTTTTATTTACTTGTGTGAATGACGAAAGCTGTCATCAGAAGATAGCATTCCATATCAGATTCGACCCTCGCAAAAGTGCCAGCCGCACATAACAGACATGATGAGATAACGTAACGCGGATGTTTATAAAATGCCTGCATAATTTATAAATTGCGCAGTAAGTGATGGGGAGTTCAATCAACTTTGCACGAGAGGTAGTGTCTAATAAGTTGGGAGAAAAGGTGTACTTTAGGTCCCAGCATGCATTAAGTTTTTGCCGGAATAGAGTGCATCATACAATTACAACAAGTTTCTCTTTTCTACAGTTTTAATAATTGATGCGTGCCGCGCTTAAAGACACTCAAACACTATCACTCGCATGTCACTTGTGCTTGTTGCATCTCTTAACTTGTTTGCTACGCTTACATCAACTCATATGTGTTAAATATGCATATTTATATAAATACCAACTATACTTCGCATTATTCTTTTGTTGTATACGTAATCCTGCACGACGATTTATATAACGCGTATGACACGTAATACTGCTATCTACTGATGACAGCATGCGGTGCTCCAACCAAAAGTGCATATGAGTTTCTATAAAGGTAGACTGGCTTAGTTTGTGGTTTCGCTCTATCCTTAAATAAATACATTATATAATACAAGAACAAATCAGCAACGCCATTCATAAAATCATAGCAAACACACCATAGATGAAAAGTTGCATTGAATTGAATGTATCATTAATAATATTATATTTCATATGCATCCACACGACGCACGTACGTAGTGAATTAAAATGTAGGACGCACGATCACTGTATAGATAGTTTGCAAGTGGAATGAACCGCTTGTCACCTTAATTTGATACCACAAGCTTAACTAATTACCAAATAAATACACAAATTTGCAGAAAAGATCACTTTACTCAACATTTGTATTCACCAATGTCCCTCCTCCTCTCCTTTACACCGTACCTGTCAGTTACAGGCATGTCGCAGGATCGAGAAAGCACGTGTGGACTGTTGTATGTATTCAACTCTTACCTTGCAAGTCACGCTTCTTCGGTCACTTGATTGGCAAACCTTAGTCCCGCCCACTTAAGGTAAAGCAAAGCCCTCTCCAACGCTAACCAACTGTAGAGTGCTACACTTTGGGTATATTATTATCTACATGAGTGGTTAAACAGTGTCATGTCTGTGGAGCTATTTTCTATGATTTAATACCAGTGAATAATATTTTCTACCTTCCCGCGAATTCTTTCTCCATTTTGTTTTCAACCTTATATCTCAGGATTGCAATACTACAAGAGAGCCTGTATGTTCCACTGGATTCTTACCACCCTTGCAAGATATTCACGGAAACTTATATTTACTGGCTGAATGACTGCCGTTACTCAAGTTTGGTTGACCACGACGGCAAGATGAAGCCGATAGAGTGGAGTAGGAGGACATGCATGGTGGCAATAGTTTATATGTGGGTCGCCTGTCTGCTCTGCAATGGTGTACTTGTGGAAGATACCAAAGCACCTGAGACAGCAGTACCAACACTTCAACACAGCGGTAGTAGTAGTGAGAGGAGAAGGGGAAGGCAAAGGGACTCTGGTAATAGTAAACCGACAGTAGCTGGAGACGAACGTACGATAACCACTGGGAGTAATTATGGTGGATCTGGAGTTTACGATCCTGGTAAGTGGTGTGGAGTTCCGCCATGAAGATATGGCTCACTGGGTGCCACAACACACATACAGGACGACTATAATAATAATAATAATGATAATAAATAATCTGGGAAAGTCCATGAGCTATTTGTTGCTTTTTCAAGATGAAGCCCGACGACCACTCTACTCCATCCATAGCAGCACTACCATGCACATAATTTCAGTTGTGTAAAGAATAGGGCTTGAACATGTTGAATAGCAAAAGCTCCACGATGGTTTTTCTGGTTTTTGTGTGAGTTTTTGTTGCTCACGCACCCTGTGGCAGCAGGGCAGCCAGGTAAACAAAAGCCACCTTTTCATGGCACAGTACTGAGAGCCCCATTCAATTTTCGGCTCTTTCAAAAGCGTGCTCTTTCATGCAGTAGAATTGAAAGCTGCTACTCAACTCACCTTTACCACCAGTTTACCTGTGTGCTGCATATATTTCTTAACGCTTGTGGCACAAACCTCTGCCCGATTTGTGATCAGGGTTTTTCTCTGCGGTTCCATATTTTATTCACTCAAAAGGTCTCTCTCTTCTCTCTCTCCCTTGACCTAGCATCAAAGCCATGCGTGCAAAGGATTGATTTAGCATTAAAGTTTAATAAGTTATTGCACTGCCTCTGTACTGTAGCACTTTGAACTTGGCTTTACAGGCCTAAAATGACGACATATAAATAATAAGGCACATTGTTAGCATTTTAATATGTAATGATTTGTATTTGATAAAGTCTTTACATTTCATATTACAATAATATTTGAATTTTATGTTTGGGGAGCAACAGGATGCATGTATTCACATGATATTATTTGAACAAGTATTGAATTAAGGAAATAGAAAAACAGATACGTAATCCACATATTCTGTGGGTTCACAAAGTCATGTTCAATGTAGTACAATTTAAGCTGCAAGCATCATTGTCATGTTACTTTAAAGTTGCAGTGATGCTTAAAGTTGCAGTGCTACCACTACTCACAAAATGTGTTGTCACTGAATTGGGGTTTTTTTCTCTCGATATATTCAATTGTGAATATTTTTGATTCAATTCAATTACTAATTCAAAGTGTACATCCGGTGACTACACACCCCTTCTTACTGCTCGAATGCTTATACACTGGAAAGTTTCTTTCAATTCGAAGACCATTTAAAACTAAACACAGAATAAACCTGTCTCAAATCTCTTTAAGAAGATGCATTACTTTTCTGGAACCCCATACATCATTTTTTTAGAATGAAGTCAGAATTTCTATAACACTGATTTCCATCCCAGCCGTTAGTACATATTATATTATGCCATGGCTGCTTTTCGTCGTCGTCGAATCGTTTAAAAAGGTTTTAATCAAAAGTTACACGGTTTGGCCCTGGCAGGCTAGCCTGGGTGTATTGTGCTGAGCACAATTGCCATTCAGATTCAAACAAAATCCATGTTCGCCATAGAGAAGACCCCGACAAGTGTTCAAATGCAGCCTTGCGTGCACTTCTATTGCAGTTGTGACGCGGTATACCGTGTCCAGTCCATAAACCCTGGCTCAACTCAATCAAAAACCATGGTGTAAATATAACCTGTGTGAATAATTTCAAAAAACAGGGTTTTTTCTTCTGTCATATGGAACTTTGCCAGGGACGGGCAACAATTTCGTGTTACCAACAGCAGAGTGTTATCATAAGGAACTCTAGTTAGGTTAAAGAAAAAAGGAAAGAAAATTGTCCTTTTTCTTTTTTAGCTCAGGTGTATTTCTGTGGTATTCACGCTCGGTCGGCGTGTGCCATTTGAATAAACTTGACACGTTCTGTGTCCCCACCTGCCGTGACTTAGTAGGCAAAATGACGACTAAAACACTTTCGCAATTGCCGCAAACTTGTTTTACCTTTTTGTTTGGCTACCTAATTGCGATACATCACGTTCATTTTGCGTTTTAGTAATAAAGCATGACCTCTTAATTGACTGTAGTTTAACACTTTCCACGCGGCAGGCGGCTGCAGACGACATTCCAAATTTTCACAAAATGTTTAAAAAATATCAAAATTATGGAACGTCATTTCCATATTTAGAATTATCTTGAGAAATGCATTGACATAAGTACCAACATGCCTAGTATCGGGTCAGTAATTCTTGAGATATACTTTGAAAATTGTGAAAGGTTTCTGAAAAACCTGTTTTGTGTATGGTAAAATAATAGCCGCGTGGAAAGTGTTAAGAGAAGTGTGAACCTTGAACTGCTCTCTCTATCTGCCCGTTCTTGATTGACTTAAAACTATAATTGGCATATGGTGCATTTTGCATTGGAATCGCCGATAGTGATAACACCATGCCAATTCGTTTCAAAATGTCACCATTTCAAATGAATTAATTTCTGCAGTGAATAGGAAGCGCAATTAGTTGTACATGTTTGCATGGAATTCAACCTGATTCTTTGGTTGATGGCCGTACACTGGCTCAATTTCATAAGATAAATGTATACCGTACAGTTGCGTAATTGTGCTTTGTATTGTACACGTTTCCTATTGTAATCATGTGGTTGTTGGCACTAATGACAGGAGCATGGAATGAAATGGGAAATTAGGAACACGCGAAGTAACTACAACTAATTAGCCAGTGAAAACTAAATTACCTTTGCCAAAAGGGTTAGAGAATAATTACATAACATTCGAAGCTGATGGTTTACACCCTGTATGTCATGATACTTTAAATACAGTGACTGCAAATAATTCTAAACACTTGCAGAGAAAGTGTTCATTAGTCACTAGTAAGGAGTCTTTTGACCTATCGATCGAATAACGAACAAAATAATTTAACACGGATCACTAAAATCTGCAGAGAGGAGGAAATATAGTTCAGATTGTATCCTCCTCAAGATCTGTAGTATACTTAATAAATACAAGGGTTAGTGCAGTAATCAGATTGGGCTTTATGATTCTGTTTGCGCTTCATCTAAAACCAGCTTAGACTGTGCAATCGAATTCGAGGATGAGAGTGATTAAGACAATCCGAACGTCTATATGAAATTGATTTTGCGCTCTGTTTCCGTTCTCTAAGTATAGGGCGAAAGGATTTGTAGCAGGGACGGCTTTAATCATTTAGAAGAAAGTATGAGTCGATCTATATGATTTCCATGAGCAAACAGTTGCTGTATTTGTATAATATTAGTCTTTATAGATTTGAGTTTGATAGGAGGAAAGAGGTTTGGACATTGCAGAATTTGACCTACTATGACCCCTCGAACTTTTTAAGTAGCAGGTCCCAATTCGTACTAATTTGTGTATAAAAATGTGCATTTCGTCATCACATGATTTAGGCTATTCTTATACCAGGTATATAAGTATTTTATTTCATTTGGTGTATGGGCAACGTAGCTAGTGCTGAACTCCTATTCAATTCACCCCCGATTAAAATGGCGAAATTACTCGATTTCTGTACGTAGTCTGTGTGTTGACATATATTGAGTATCGGCCCGGTCCGGTCGTCTATACTATATATAATATTGCTTATGGCGTTTGTATGCTGCGCGCGGGAAAAGTTGTATGCTTAAATCAATTACTAAGCAAGATTTAATGTTTGCACTGTTGCAGGTGTGGGGTTACTCGGCCCTTTTCTCAATACGTTATGTATGTAGTGACTGACAGCTAGTTTGACATCTTTAAATACCAGTACTTTTCATCATCAAAACATCATTTCAATGTTTATGTGTCAAAAAACCGTTAAAGTTGTGATAATTGAAGAAAGTACATTCTTTATAAGCAACGTCCCGAGTATAATGTTGAGCGTGTGGTTAATTTCACTCTTTTTGAAGTGGTCTGCCATTCTGTCATTTTGTCGTATCACTCTTATTTCCTTGTACGTTTAATAATTGTCGAATGTTTGATCACCTCATTACAGATGTTTGTTTTTGGTATTACCACTAAAGCTGTTTGTGTATAACTTCGTTTTCTGTTTTTATTTTTTCTCTCTGGTACATACAGATGACCTTCAGATGGGATGTACTGAATTGCGCTCAAAGAGATACATATCGGATGGATTTTGTACCAGTATGAAACCGATCACGGAGGTGGTGTGTGCAGGGGAATGCCTTCCAATCGACAACGGACAACTTCCATTTTATGCACAGTACTTGAAAGTGTGGTCGCGCGAAAAGACTCGGGAATACCGTTGCGTGAACGATGTGGTGCGACAGAAAAGAGTGCATTTGATTTGCGATAACAATGAACGGCGGACCTATCGTATTCGCACTGTGCGAAGTTGCAAATGCAAAAGATATAACAGAGAACATAATAAATCGCAATTATATGATAATATTTCGAATAAGCAAAATACCCGAGGAGCTCGGAGTCACACGACGAACAGCAAAAGCTCGGAACGAGAAAGCAGTAGGGACGAAAGGCGGAGAGCAAGACAATCCAAGAGCGACAGGACGAGAGCGTAGTTTGCACTTTCGTTGAAGAGTCTGTTTTGACAGCAGGCGACCAATTGAAGGCAGCATTCAATCGTTCATGTTTGCGACGTGTGTCAGATTTTGAACGACATGAATTTGTGCGTGTACCTGACACGTTCTTTGCAGAAGTGTTGCACGCCACGTATACAAGTGAAGGTACATAAAAAGTGCTACTTTGAATGGAACACGAGGCTGGTACTATTATCAATGTTCTTTGATGTAGCACACCTGATTTGAGGCGCGGGCGGAACTTGAGGCTTAACAATAGTTCTGAGATTTGTGTGCAAGTACCTTCACGCACTACATCACACTTTCAACTCAAGAGGGCGGTTTCTTACTGCTTGGCGACCATTTTTTATAATTATATTTACCTATTAAACACCATTGAAAAGGGACATGATACTTTCTCAACTGCAAAGACACGACTTTGTGTAACACCTTTAAAACGTGTGACATTCATGCGTTGCTTGCAACTCATTGGTGACCTTCTTTGTGTGTATTATGCACATTGGAAAACAATATACATTTTATGAACGTGTATCAGTGGTGGAAAACTTTAATGGTGTTCCCGGATCAATTGAGTTTTGACAACATTCTGGCGTGCGGCGTAACGCATGCCATTTTTTTTAAATAATCAGCGACTGTATTCGATCGACCTCCACTGTGGAATTGTTTACCATGGAATTATATTAATGAATTGACTTTATACGATGAATTCAATATTTGTATACTGTATAGTTTGTATGTATTGTAAAATATATAAAAAGAAACAGGCCGAACATTTAACACTGCCATATAATGTGTATTATTTCATCATCAACATCAACATATGGTTGGATATTGTATTATTTTTGTATTTTCTCATGCATGCATGCTCTATACAAGAGGATTATGGGGTCGTCGAATGTAGATGTCGTTGTGAACACGTATTTAATACATTTGGGGAGTTGATAATTTTAACATGGCCCAAAATTCATTGCGTTTCATTCGTTATGTTCCGGGGTTATGTCATTGTCGATTACACAGCACATGCTAATGGTACACATTTAGTCTGTGTAAGAGACAGGACAAATGACACACCGTATGGCCATATCAATTTGGCCCATACGAAACGAATACAATAGTGAAATGAAGATTTGTGTTTATAGTTTGTCTACAAACACATTGTTCGTGACGATGTCACATTTTGGATGTGCATGTGCGATCCTCCTTACATCAGCGAATTAATACAGAAGAGCTCGCATAAGACCGCATTACGCAACAGGTCGCACCGTGCATGATATACGTGACGTGTGCGTTTGTCAAAATCCTGCGCGTACGCTTGGATTACTTTTGCGCGCATAGGATAAAAACGCATATTTCTCGCCTATTTTGGAACTAACTAAACTATTATAGTAAACAGCGGTGTATACTGGTATAACTACCCACTGTTGTATAGAGAGATGTTGCTATATTCCAAAGAAAATACTTCCAAAGCCACAATTTTGTTTCGCCGGTAGCTTGCTTGTTGAAAGAATGTCAAATTCCGAATCATCCAGCGGCGTATAGATACATGGATGTTCGCACCAAGCAATATTTCAGTTTCTTACACAGACCTAAATATGCACTTTTGCATTTTGCATTAATTAGAGCAAATGCATCAGTAGCAAATACCATGTGATGTGTTATTGAATGATTACGTAACGAAGAAATACGCTATGAATCATGGGCCATGTTGAAAATGTGAATATATGCAAAATGCGCACTCTACGCGCGATTGAATAATGTGTTCACACCTCAAAATGTCGTGTTTAGCTCTATGATTGTATATGGACGACCCGCATAATTTGACGATTGTTCTTAATTGTAGACCCGTGTCTGTCGTATTTGTTAACTTTTGAGACAAATGGCTTATTGTTAATGGAACGGTAGGAACCTATAAGTTGGTAGTATAAAATAGGATTTTCTAGTCGGGGCACACCATCACTGTAAAAACAGTGTTTATAAATCACGTACAGATTAGTGTTTAAAGAGTTTTAAGCATGTAAAAATGCTTAACATTGAAACACTTATTAATTGTTTAGGGCCTAAACATCTAAACACATGATCGTGCGAAATCGAAATGTTTTTATAACCTAAACATCGAAGTGTTTAAATTCCAAGCTGACTCTCTAAACACTTATCTGTCTGTCCGTGATTTCTAAACACTGGGTGTGTTTTTTAGTATACAACCACTACACTCTTAGAAAAAATGTTCAACTTAAGAACCTTTTTGTTCTCTATATATGAAACCCTTGATATAGAACCCGGAAAAGTTCCTTAAAAATTGCGGAACACCAATATGTTCGTAGATGAACCAAATATGTTTTTTTTATGAACCATGGTTCTTTGTGAATCAATATGGTTCTTTATCCCCTTTTTAGAACTCTTTTTGGTTCTATGAAGAACTATTAGAAATTCCATAGAGGATAGTTTTAGAGCCATTTTTATCTGAGAGTGTATACTTTAAAATGCCCCATTTACAACTCCATCGACAATTCACAATTTAACATACTTTAATTGAATATTCTTCGCTTTCAGAGGGTAGGGGCAGATCACCGTATATCTTTGTTAAATTATCATCCAAAACCCATTTTACAATACAAAAGTGAATTTTGTTTCCATATTTCGGTGTTTTTTTCTTTTTCTAAAGATATTCGTAAAGAAGATTTTAATGTTAATATAAATGTCAACAGCAAAAATGGCGCGAATCACGAGCTCCTTTTGGCGACAAATTGCCAATTGTTAGTCCCTTCTTCTAAATCCTGGCTGGGTAAAGTTATAAGGTGTTGTTCCTATGGCTAATTTTTTTTATTTGACATTTTAATAGGAGCTTGCTGAGCTCCACAATAATCTGAAATTTGAGATTGATCGGAGGTACGGTTTTCTAGATATGACAATTTTATTGTCAAAAATGAAGCAAAATGGAAGCGGTCATTTCTTTTGTTTCTTGTTTTGTTTTTTTACCCCTTGACTACCTAGCAAAATAATTAATCAATGCAAAAATGTTTAATTATTTTTTACCAGAAAAGTATAAATGCTACAAAGCTGAAAGTGAGAGCTTGTTAATTATAGTTTTTAGAAAGTTTCATGTGCTGCGGGAGGCTGTAAGACATCTGCATAATTAATTATACTTAATTATCTAAGGAAGCTTTAGTCATAAAAATAAGGCTAATTAATGCACTTAATAATTTTTTTCAAGTTCATGCACTTTACTTAATGTAATGCCGCTTGGTATATATGTTGGCTATACAACTCTCGGGAATCTAATGTAGTTTTCAGTAAAAAATTAGAGCAAAAACAAAAAACTAAATTTTATAGAAATTTTACCTAGGGAGTAAAAAAACCACAATATAAAAAAGAAAGAAAATAGACTGCCCTCTGTTGGCCGAAAACAATACAAAACAAAAGAATTCAAAATGACTTAAAATTGTTTTTTGACAATAAAATTGTCATATCAAGAAAAGCGTACCTCCGAACAATCTCAAATTTCAGATTATTGTGGAGCTCAGCAAGCTCTATTAAAATATAAAATAATAGGAACAACCTTAACGACTTCATAATTCCAGAAGTCGTATAGGCCTATACCCCTTAAAATAACGGCGCTATTTTGTTTTGGTCAAACAACAACAATTTCATATGTAACCCATTGCCTGACATCCTATGATCTGTTATACGGGCTGTAAGAGTCAGCTGTTGATGGGTCAATTTTTGACAATACACCATGTGTCTATATTATATCGAATTCTTGGAGCAACAACAAAAAAGTTGAGACTTTGCAATACATCGTTGACATTCATTTATTGCATAAATACGGTTGCCCATTTACAGTCCTCAAAATAAGTAACTGACCAGGTAATAAATATACTCTTATCTCCAAAACAATAGCGCCTACGTACAAATATTAAATTATGCAGTTGTAAAGAAATTTCTTCTCTTCAATTTGTGACATTGTTCACAAAGACCCGGTTAATAATTAAGAACGCTACAATGAAAAGGATAAAACAAAGTACAGTTTACATTTTCACACGTTGTTTTTGAACACGCAGGACAGTGTGACAGGTATATGTGTATGGGCTACATTGATCATTGTAGCATCCCCAACCCACATCTTACTATGGACCAGTGAATTGTCGCTACCAGTTCATCAATAATCTGCCTGTTGCTAGTCTAAGGCTCCGTGTAGAAAAGAAAATGTTAAAATGAAAAACGGACTTTGTTTTGGTTTTGGGTGCATAACTGAGTTAATATTCAGTGAGTCTTCACGTGTAATATTTCAAATTAAAGAGGAGAAATTTATAATTTAATATTTTTACGTAGGAGTTATAGTTTTGGAGTTGAGAGAATAGTTATTACCTGGTCAGTTACTTAGGACTGTAGTGTATGGTGTTATAGTAACATAAATAAGGTTTGTGAACGTGCTTGCTATATTCTTGGAAACAATATTCATTAGCCTCCTTAAATCCCAAGCTACAATTATTGAGTTGTTTCCATTTTTAAACACGTGGCAAGGGGGTACCCCCACTGGATTTAAAATGGCCAGCCCTCTATAGGGATCTAAAATCAAATGACCTTTTGCATATTGGGTCAAAAATTAAACTTGTTCCGATTCAAACAACTAATAGCTCATGTTGTTCGTCTAATCACAGAGATTGAAGACAAGGTAGTTTTTACTTCCGACAGTAGTTTTTAAGCCGTTCAGAGGGGTCAAAAGGTCAAATGTCAATAGGCCTGTATACAGACATAGCCCAAAATGGGGTATAACCGCTATATCGATAGGTGTTAACTGCTAAAAATGACATCTTCGGCATCCCTGTAAACAGACGAACAATTTCAGATATTCAGAGCAACCTTAATTTTTTACTAAATATGCAAAAGTCAACGACCTTTTAATGACCCTTTTACATTTTGCCTTACAACTTTGTAACGAAACATCGCACATAAGGCAAACTATACATTTTTGGAATCCTTGTGCCCAGACGAAAATGTTTGTATGTTTTCAGCTTAGTTGCATGAAGCACGTTTCATTTTTGACCCATATATAGGGGTAGCCATTGTGAATTGAGGGTTGGCCCCCTTGCCAGATGTTTAAAAAATGGAAACGACTCAATAATTGCGGTTTAAATAGCTAACAAACATTGTTTCCAAAAATATATCAAACAAGTTCACTAAACAACATCATACACTAATAGACGTTTTGATGGGGAACAGTGCGTGGTAACTTGAAAGTCGTACTGCGTACAAGGTATTCAATTCAAAACCTTTTCTCGCTCAATTAATCAAATGTAATTATTGTATGCGCCAAGCCCTCGACATGGGTGAGCCCCAACATGCCCAACGTGTCCAAATAAATGAACACCCATGTTAAAGGTTTCAACAATATTAAGGTTTACAAGAAAGAATACAATTTTCTAAGTACTATATGTACCAAAGTATTGGTGTTTTAACAACTATGAATTGAAAAACAAGTTTCATCAATTATATTTATCACATGTAATGGTTTTAATAAGGGCTGTTTAGCCCGATTAACCGACTCTGTTCGGTTCCTTCTATTTTTGGACGTTTTAAGTCTAGTATTATATTCATAATGTGGATTCCTATCCGGTGTTTACACTGGTGTTTCTAATAAAAGCAACAACAAAAAGCTTAAATTATGGGGTGTCATTTTCAACAATTCTGGTTCACTCCATATGGAAGACATGACGTAATTTATCCATATGGAGTGTGAATTACACTGTATTTACCTGAACGAGTAACTCCATTTAAATTCTACACTACTCCCTGTGTGGGGGATTAAGGTCATTTTTTCCATAGGGGGGTGTATGGATTTCAAATGAAATAGCCCATTCGACGGGACGTTTATGACTTACGCTAACGCTTATCCCGGAGGATTCGAAAAATGTATAGTTTGCCCCATTTCCGATACTTTACCGAGGTATGAGCAAAACGTGAAAAAGTCGTTGACCTTTGCATTTGGGATCAAAATTTGAACTTGGTCCGATTTTGAAAAACGATATCTCAAATTGTACTAAAAACAAAGAGTCTGATTTACCCAGTTTAAGTGTCATTTCCCGGACAAAGTTGGACTCTTGTAAAAAGGTCACTTCGACACCTCATTTTCTGTGTGTAGGCCATAGCCTAATATAAAGCGCATTTTTCTACGCGCAGGAACTTGATTTTCCATATATCATTGTGTATGTCACTAGTGCACTTTGGCAAGTCAAATTCATACAACTGCCCTTTACGTTTGTAATTATTTTACAGGAGATTAAATCATCCGATTTAACCAAAGCTTTGACGTACACACACCCCGAGCTTTCGAATCAAATGCAAATCATTGCCATAACTATTTTCAATTTCTGCATGCATGCAATATTATCCTTTTGTTGACAAAATAGTGATCTATCAATGAAAGATGCTGACCGTTACTTTTATTTTTAATGTAATAAATGTAAAAAATCGTTACGGCGGCATGTAATTAATACGGTGATACCACCATGTGTCATTGTATTTCGAAATCGAAACATCGGTATGACGAACCCATCTCAAAGCCAAGGACGGATGCTTAACAATTATTTTTAATAATCATGATAATATTAAAATGGTAGAAATCGATTCATCGATGCATGTTCTTAAAGAAACGGATGTAAGTCATTAAGCGACGAAAAAACCTGTCCTGTCCGGTATTCGCGTCCGGTATAGGGTTTCACACCACTAAATAACGTCTGGCCCTACCCCCTTTGAGGCAAAAGTCCAAAACCGGCCCGTTTCTAATACCGAAACGGGAGACCTATTGTAAATTACAGTTTAAAATTAGGGTATTTACTACATGTTATGGCGAAATTAATATAGTGTGAATTTTGACAGACACATCAGCGTTCTTCAGGTCCAAAAAAATTGATGCAATGATGATTTTTTAATATTTTAACAGAGACATTTGTGTTCAGGTCATTTCCGGTATCTGACGCAATAATTGTTCAGGTCATTTCCGGTATCTGACGCAATAATTGTTCAGGTCATTTCCGGTATCTGACGCAATAATCTTAATCAACAATTGCGTGTGACCAGGAAAACCCAACTCGTACGTTTTGAAAAGGCTCTAGCTCAAAATTATGCCGGTTACCCCTATATATGAGTTGTTGAGTTAGTAGTTATGGCTTTCATCTTCAAGTTGAAACCAAATTTCAAGTTACCAGTTTCTTATAACGTCGAGAAATATCCATTTTAAAATTGTGCATTTCACGTGTAACCCTATGGGAGATGTATTTGGTGGTGTGCAACCATAGGGTCGATCGGTCGGTTGTGTTTTACTGTTTTGGTGTGGTTATTTTCAAAATGTGTGTGAAAATAGTGGTAAATTTAATCATGGATTGTGTACAACAATTTTTGATCAACACTCACCATGTTCATAGAGACAACTATTCGATCATATGCAGTTGTAAAACTGCTAGGCCTATATCTAATTTTAATATGTTACATCCATTCTTGTATTAGGAAATCATCATTTTATTGAATTTCCTGACTTTTTTGTCAGTCATGAATTATGACAGGTGAAATGGGTCCAACTTTTATAATTATCTGGTTCATTTTAGGTTTCAAACATTTTACAGACCGTCCGTGGGATTCAAGACCTAATTGTTCATTGCTGAAATATGTGCTATCTTTTAGGTTAAGCATCATCTAAAAATTACGGTATGTCAGTAAGGCAAAATGAATTTATTTCCATTATAAATTACCAAGTTCTTGATAACGTCGTTTTTTTTTATAACATCGTGTCCTGAAGATAACATCATGCATAAAGTACAAAACAGGCCTATATATGGTACAAAGTATATGCCTTTGGAGCAAATTTCTTAGAAATTCTTATTATGTTCTATCGCTATTTATGATCCGTTACAGCCTTCAATCCAACCGAATTTCAATGGAAAATTTGCAGAATTACCCTAACATTCTGTGATTGCCTAATGTGTTCATCGCCATTATCACATTTTCATCCAAATGACATTTTATTTTTACTATTGATGCTGGGCTATTTTTGAGGGTACTTCGGTGTTAGGACCTGCTAATAGAGGCATATGATGAAACTCATCAGACTGAGCACGGTGGTAGTAGGACAGTGACCCCCCACCCCCTCCCCCGCTCCAAATCAAAGTCTGTCGGCAAATCAGGGTCTGGAGGCAAATAAGGGTCTTATCAGCAACGGGTGGAGGAAAGGGACAAATACTATTCATTATTCAATAATTGAAACTGTCAACTGTCATGTCATAGGCCTACAAGTGCTTTTGCGCACTTTACACAAGTTTAAGTCAACTACTATACATACACGGGACTATAATACACGACATTTTGTGTAAAAGGGGCCATACAAATTATGTGCGCGTTATGCTTATGCAATAGGCTACCTCTTGTCGGCAAATTGCTATTTTTGAACCCACAGCTACGCCTATACTCCAGAATCCTGGTTAGTGGTGACCCTACTAATATAACGTGTTATACTAAAGAAACTTACTAGCCATTTCAGCTCTAAATATTGAATCTTAAACTTAAAGAAGTTTAAGATTCGACGCAGAATGGGCGTGGCCCTTTCTCAATTAGATCACTTTCCACGCGGCAGTCGTCTGCAGACGACAGTTCCAAAAGTTCTTAAAATGTTTCAAAAATGTAATCACCACAAGAAATGCATTAAAATAAGTACAAACATACATAGTGTTCAGTAATTCTTGAGATAAGACTTTGAAAGTTGTTAGGTTCTGCAAAAATCCGATTTGTATTTGGCAACACTATAATAGCCGCGTGGAAATTGTTAAGAATATAATTTGTTGACCAAAAAGGCTCAACACAGGTTACTGAGTGCCGTAGGGATGTAATACGTGGTAATGCAATGTAAAATTCAATACTTCATATTATATCGAATTCATTCGAGTAGCAGATTAAAAGCGCCTGGGACAGTGTCGAGATATTCAACGACCTATAAAAGGAACCCAAAGTACAATAGTATTTATACAAATTTTTAAATAAAGGGAGTTTTTAATCTTATCGTAAAAACGCAGGGAACGAGGATTGAGCCCCGGGGATTATAAAATATAAGGAGTTATGATTTCTAGTTATGAATTGTGTTATATTCCATAGCTTATATAGCTGACTAGCTGTTGAATTGAACTGCTATTTTTAGTTCATTTGTTACAGATAGCAACAGGTTGTTTTTATTTAAAGAATGATAATGTGGTGACATGACGTGAGTAGAGTTACTAAATGGAATGCAATGAGCAAATTGTCCATTGCAACATATAAGGGCTGATATCCAAACTCTCAGCGGTGTTACACCGGTATTACACCGATGTTATACCGGTATTACACCGATAAACTGAAATGAAATTAGTTATTCTACACACACGCCCACAGCGATACATGGATTTAAAACCTTCTGCAGATGAACCCTTTCTATACGGGAGTTGTTATAACTTACATGACTTATATGCCTAAATATAATACGTCTCTCATTAAAACTAAGAACGTATTTGTTGGCTTCGCCATGTTTACATATAAATTACAATTTATAATTACCAAGTTTCCAAATCATAATGATTACACATTTAAGTTAAATGTATTCTATTCATTTCAAATAGATTATGAGTTGAAGGTAATTCTTTCTTTTTTACCATTGCACTTATGTCACCTTTCATTGAATGCTCCACCAATCATAATAATTTACAGGGTGAGTTAAAAAATAATTACTCAACGTTAGGATTTTATTTCTAAAAATCTGTGCAAAAAATGCTCACATTTATTTATTGTGGCAGAGGGGCTGTTTCGTTAGCTTTCAAAGAATTTTAGTTGGTTTAAACAGTGACTGGTTAAAATCGGTTGCGGATAAAAGCCTACATTTTAAACACCGAACTAGATTTCCGATATGTTGTCTCTAATATTAATAAGCTTTATTGAATAACGGTCGACACTCCTAGTCCTAGTATAATCCGATCATCTTTGCTCTGATTACTTCACGTAATAATGACAATTGTTTTGTAATTATTTCGCATTTATAAAAAATGATATCTGAGCAAGTTTAATGTGTTATCAATTATTTACCTTAGTTGAATGTGAGTTTGATATGGCTATTGTGTCCCATACATACATCCACGTACTTGTTAATTAATGGATCGTTCATCAATATTTTGTTCGGTTTCAAAATTGCAGTAAATAACTTAACCAAAATAGTCATAGCGGTATCATGAAATGTCGTGATTATTTTTTGTGTTGATAATACTAGATAATCCGAATGCAACTATT
Organism: Ophiura sarsii; assembly: GCA_035610835.1. Lineage (NCBI taxonomy): Eukaryota > Metazoa > Echinodermata > Ophiuroidea > Amphilepidida > Ophiuridae > Ophiura > Ophiura sarsii. The sequence continues at coordinate 45,827,710 of CM069451.1, read as the reverse complement.
GCTTATGACATTGGTTAACTTCATATTCTGGTAAGAGATATTTTAAATATTTAAAAATAGGGTTTTTTACTCACCCTGTATACACTGTTTTTCCTCATCACGGAAGTATTCGAAATTTCTTGCAAGAAAGGAAATATTGGTAATAGGTATTTGATAGCAAAATTAATCTTGTGTCAAATATCCTGGCCTACAATACAAAGTAATATCGTAAGTATGAACTGGGCAACTGTTCAGCATTTCAGATTTAGAAGAATAGTAAAAAGATACATTTGGCCAACAGATAACCTTTTTTTTCTTCAGAAAACAAAACCCCTCGAACAATAGGCTTTTCTAGATCATTTCGTGCCACCATTACGCACCAGTAAACCCACCACCCACATAAATTAAAGAGAGTATGAAAACTTGATGCCAACATTTCCTTGAATTCTAATATGTAAGATATGTAAGAAATGTAAATAAGTCATGGGAGCTTTATTTACAGAAATTATAATAGTTTACGTTTAGGTCAAATATCGATGATTTTCCCTGGTACTCAAATTGAAAGATTACTTTAACTAAATTGTGTTGGTAGGAAAGACAATCCGGCCTTCTACAACTTAAACCATATCATTCATAATGGGTAAGTTTGCTTCGGCTTCCTCTGGCTAATTCTAATATAGTCATGATAAAGTTGAATAGGCCTATACAGGGTTGTTTTTTGTAACCTTCTGTGACCGAATGTTAGAAATCGATATTTTTACAATGATTTTAAGGGTAAATAATGCTATAATGCTAATAGATCCATATTGTTTAAAATCACTGGTTATAAAAGATTGAATTAACTCTTGGAAAAGTGGAAAATAAGATTTAAATATAAAAAATAACCACAATGTGACATTTTAGAAAATGAGGACCGAAACGATTATAATGCTTCATGTTTTCTGCGTCGTATTTGTGTAACGGCTGGGTCCGAGAAAGATACAAACTCTATTGTATCATAATGAATATTACTAATGCAGAGCTCTTATTTCTTATGTAATACAGATTGGTTGGTAAAATAACTAAATTGGAACATTATGGTAATTTCAAAATGTAATTCTTTACTTTCTTCCGTTCGTGATATTCATATTTCTGATACAATGAATTGAATAACAGGCGCAAGCTGGTGCAATAAAGGACAAATATTATTCTTATCACAAGAGCAGAAACATTTTAATATTGCGAAGTCCCTTTGATTTTAATAAATACACAAATGACAGCATGTTTAATCACCCTCACATAGCAAACGTTTTAATATTTTCAAAAATGTCAGCAAAGAGATTTTGTCATGATTTTACTGTATACTATGCTATTCTTTGCTGTGCTATTATTGTATGCTTTACATGCTGTGCTGTGATGTGCTGCGCGCTGTGCTGTGCTGTGCCATGCTGTATTGAGTGTGCTGTACTTTTATTGAGCTGTGCTGCGATGCGAAGTGTTGTGCTGTACTATGCTGCGGTGCGGTGCGCTGCGATGCGATGCGATGTCCTTGTGATGTGATGCCGATGTGATGTGATGTGATGTGATGTGATATGATGCCTATGTGATGTGATACCGATGTGATGTGATGTGATGTGATGTGATGCGATGTGATACCGATGTGATGTGATGTGATGTGATATGATGCCTATGTGATGTGATACCGATGTGATGTGATGTGATGTGATGTGATGTGATGTGATGTGATGTGATGTGATGTGATGTGATGTGATGTGATATGATGCCTATGTGATGTGATACCGATGTGATGTGATGTGATGTGATGTGATGCGATGTGATACCGATGTGATGTGATGTGATGTGATATGATGCCTATGTGATGTGATACCGATGTGATGTGATGTGATGTGATGTGATGTGATGTGATGTGATGTGATGTGATGTGATGTGATGTGATGTGATGCGATGTGATACCGATGTGATGTGATGTGATGTGATGCGATGCGATGCGATGCGATGCGATGCGATGCGATGCGATGCGATGCGATGCGATGCGATGTGATGCGATTTGAAGTGATGCCCGTGTGATGTGATGCCGATGTGATGTGATGTAATGCCCTATATAGCGCTCGTTCGGCCCGAAATTACTTGGATGGTCTGGCGAGCCGGTGTCGTTATTCCGAATTATTACGACGGGTCGTTATTAATACAAATATGGACTGCTCATGAGGGAAATGGGCTGAGGGAAAATAGTAGGCTTACGGTCTCCAGATCACCGAGGGACAATGTTTCACCTCATTTCACGAATAAAGAGCAGTCCATATTTGCTTTATATAACGCATGAAAATAATTCACACTTAAACACATAGAACTTAGTGAATATGCTAGTCGATTCTCGACAAAAATAAGCTTACTTTATAAATGTTTAGTTAGTTTACTCCGACGAGTCCTACTCCATCAAGTCGACGAGGAAAAATTACTCTGATGCTGAACTCATCTCATCGATAGAGGTCTAGACCTCGTTGCAGAATGCCCTCAACCTCAGGTAAATTGACAACAACTATTTATGATTCATGACTAAAATTAACTGATCAGCCGATAAAAGATATGTGCGGTAAACTAAATAATAATGCAATGCAGACGACTTGTTTACGTTTGAACCAATTCCTCTTTTGCTGTTGTGCACTGAGCGGACTTCGTACACACAGATGGCGGTGGAATCGACATTCAGATTTTATACAGGGTCTCTCAAGACGCTCATGTCGGGATCGTACGAGCCTACGAGGGAGGGCATTTTGTATTGACCGCCCGGTCAATAGTACTTTTTAAAAGAAACAAAAATGACCGGGAATGACGTCAAGCATGAAATAGGCCAACATATTTTGTGTTGTGTAATGTATTATCCACCAATCAGATGGCTAGAATATTTTCATGGGTTATATATATAATCCGAAATAACTGTAAGGGTCGTTATTCTGAAAATATACTATGGATCGTTATTCCAAAATAAGGGTTCGGAATACTCTTATTACATTTTCGAGACAATGGCCCTTGCACTTATTTCGGAATTACGATCCTTCGGAATAACGACACTTACGGTTCGGACTAAGGGAGTGTTCATAAATACTTTGGTGGGGGGGGGGGTTGGAAAATATGAGGGGGGGCCAACCAAAAAAAAGGTTCTTAAAAGGGGGGGTCAGGGAAAAAAGTGCTTGTATAGGGGGGGGGGGTCCCAAAAAAACGGTTGGTATTTTTGACAAAGCAGCATTTTGAAACAGACGGGGGGGGGTCAAAAAAAAAAAGGTTCTTGAAAGGGGGGGTCAAGAAAAAAACCCACCCTATTTGGGGGGGGTCCAAAAAAAAAAGATGTCCATGGCTCAATTGTTTCCAACCCCCCCACCAAAGTATTTATGAACACTCCCTAACGACCCTTCAGAATAACGAACCTGACCATCATGCAACTGCTGTACCGTGAATTTATGAGGAATTAGCTTACTCGCATGGCAGAAAGGTAGCGACAGAACATGCTAGGTAAATACAATATCGACGAAGCTTTAACGTTCCATGCAAGTATTTCATTTTATTAATTCATAATCACTTAATTTACATCAAGCGTCATGAATGAAGAATAAATTCTAAGATGTAGAACATCACTCGTTGTCGTCTAGAACGGACCCCATATAAATATAATATTAACTTGGCCTAAACGTTGGCTGACTAGAACCTGAGACTGAAATACCTAAGTAATACCTTTAGGTATTTTAGTCTCAGCAACATGGAGAGATCTAAACGAGCTAATATTTGCGCCGGGCGGGCGAAGATGCAAAAGTAAGTAGCCTACCTGACCGACTGACGGGTAAAATTAATCAACAGTGTAAATTAGTTATACTGGTTGGGGCATTTCTATTGACAGGTATTTTTGTGAGTTGCTACCCGACTGACTGGATAACATACAAATAGGCCGGGCCTAGTAACTTAATTATCTTTAATTTATATCTGCAAATTATAATAGTTAATCAAGTTTACGCCATGTTATGCAGAAAACCCATTAATTTACGATATTTTATACATCCATTCAAATAATAAAATTTTGTGTCACCAAAAAAGTGCCACGCTAATTTATACGCAAATTAACCAAGTTGGTAACCAATTACACGCTGTATAGGCGAAGTGTTAAAACCTATTAGTAGTATTGCACAGATCCTATCGTGAATTCAATGACAAAAATACCCAACAGACCTACGAAAAATGAAGCCCTGTCGTACGGGCCCGACCGGCTCATTAGTTTAGAAGTTGGTGAAAAGAAACCCCATGCAAATGAAGTTGAATACCGCCGGCCCCAGAAGAAAGTTATAGGGCTTGCCGAAAACCGGCAACATTTTGTAAAGATTATTTTGATTATTTACGACATTTTAACCCTAAAATCACTTCCTCATCACTGCACTACAAACTGGTAGGGCGCTTCCCCCGTCGTTGGTCGTGGCGTGAACAAGCGGGATATCATATGGCAAAGTCAGCTGACCCCGTTACGTGATCAGTTAGGTGCCGGACTTTCACGCGGACGACTCGGGTTCGATCTGTGGTTTCATAGTTTTGCTATATTTATAAGGTGTAATTAGGCTATGTACCACATTTGTGTCGTCGTGACTAATCATGCTAATGGCCGCCGGACCCCATGGTACCACCTTTTATAGCAAAACAGCTACGAACTATATGTTATTCTCTAAGTAATTATATCAATTGAAACGCGAACCAGTTGGCGTATTCTTTAGTCTTGAGTCTCTGCTTGAGCGTGTATTTTTTATCGGGACGTACTGTAGAATGATCTGAGGTATCGATATGTTTTTTTAAATAATGATCCATCAAATTTTACTTCCGGTATCCGTCTAATCGCACTGTTTTGTCTACATGTTAGATGACACATGTCCCAACTATGTGTGTAAATAACAATAAATTTCGCAAAAAAAGAAAGTAGTCTACCCTCTTTGTGTGATGGTTCGTTGATGAGAACTTATACTGAAAGACCATTTGAAATGTTGTTAGTCATAATTTGATACCCCGATTGCTACTTATCAAAGACTGTAAATCGTTTTGAACTATAAAATCTGTTTAAGCCAAGCCCGTAACTAGGGGGTGTCCGGACCCCCCCCCCCCCTACCCCCGTTTTCGGAAAACGCCCCTCCCCCCCCCCCCCTCCCCTCCCTACCCCCGTTTTTGGAAAACGCCCCCTTACCCATTGTGTAAAGCCTTTTTTTTCGGGCCGGTTTAGATTAAAATATGTCCTACCCCCGCCAACCCCCCACCCCCCCCCCCCCCCACGCTTTCAAGTTTCTCGAGCTGTCTGCCAAAATAATTGAGAAAACCTTTTACGATTTTTTTTTGGGGTACCAATGTTCCTTTTCCGGACCTCCCCCCCCCCCCCCCACCCCCACCCCCCCCACCCCCCACCCCCCCCCCCCCCCACCCCACCCCCCCCCCCCACCCCGACCCCCCACCCCCCCCCCCCCCCAAAAAAAATCCTGGTTACGGGCCTAGCTTTAGCTGCTGTTTCAAAATAACATTTAGATTTTTGCAATGGTTATTCCATTTGAAATCCATACAGTTGCCCCTAAGAAAGACATGATCTTAATCTTCCCCAAAGGGAGTGTGAATTTCAAATGGGGTTCCCTGTGTTGCAACGTGAATTTTGGGGAATTACTTACCCACGGTTTGGTAAAGGGTTGTGACAGAATACGCTAGAAAATCATACACGATTATTAATATTAGTCCAGACAATCTAACAAATTTGAAGGGCAACCTGCCACTAATTGCAACAGAATTGTTTCCACTAGGCTACACCTAATCACCATTACTAAACGTCCCCAAAAATCCCAGCATGGGAAAGTGGTATAATTTGCATAATATGCAAATTAGCGTCCGCCATAAGGGATAAATGCTCGGATTATACTGTGATGCATATCAAACTGTTTCCGAGTTCATATGAAGCAAAAACATCAATGGTTGTATTTCAACACGATGTTTAGTTTACGATATATCTAGGGCAAAATAGGTCAAAGGTCAACATTTTCCTCAAATTCTTTGTACAGCTGGGGTCAAATTTTTTAAATGCTCCGATTTTAATGAGAATGGTCTCAAATTGTTCGGATGGATACAACAAGCTATAAAATGAATTTCAAGCGGGCACGGTATTTGAAACATCATTTCCTATGTCGTCACATGTCTACTCCTCTTATAGCTGCCAATAATAAGGTTACGTTATTGCCCGGAGCATCAATCACATAGTCAGATGTATACTATAGGCCTACATTCAGTGGCGTAGCTAGGATTTTTTTCAGGGGGGAGGGGGGCAAGATTTCTGAAATTTTCATAAAAGGTTGCCCGAAATATTTTTGCAGTCAGTTACCTCGTGAATTTCACGTATGTTGTGTGTGGGGGTGGGGGGGGGGGGGGGTTGAGGGGGGTGCGGAGGGTGAGGTCAAAAAAAATCGCAAAGTCAAAAAATCGCACAGTCCGCACGTTTTATATTTGAAGGAATGAAATATAGCAATTAATGAGTCAGTTTTCAATTAATGTGTTATCACAGAGAGTTAAGTCCGGATTTACTGAAAAGTGATAAAAAAAATAAGTTACACGTTTTCTTGGACATATTACTGTTTCCTCTTTTTAAATGCAGATTATAGTCATTAATAGTTTAGTTCTTCAAATTAATATTCAATAAAAACCCTCTTCTTTGCTAGTGCAGCTAAGGGGAAAGTGTTTCCTAATTTGTTTAAATCTTTTTAACAATCATTACTAATGCGCGCGCATCCATGCGTTAATTAGTAGGATAGGCCGGGATAAAGCAGTTTGATCCATGACTTCTATGATTTAAATTGACCATATCTTTCACCTGGCTTTCAAACACACACAAAAAGAAAACCGACATATTATTGTCTCATTTGAACTATGACGGAAATGGCTCTTCAAAGGTGATTCAGACTTACAACAGGTGGTATTGAAATATCATAATTACATACATTTTAATTGGTCATTTAACAAAATATTAGTGGTTTTTCAATTTTATGGACCGTGAAGGATATAACAATTTTATTTGAAACTAATTATTAGTTGTACGTATAGGGAATATTCTGATTTTACACATGACATTGTGCAACAACCTTTGAACAACCTAAATTACCAGGCAAGCTTTATTTATCATCATAATGAAATAATGCCCCATCTTCTCGATTGACAGAGTTGTATGATTGGTATAATTAAGGGTGGAAGGGGTCTAAGAATAGGGGGGTTATGACACTTCGATCACGATAGCAGACAGTGGCCTCAATCGGAAGTGGGATTCCTATAACAATCATGACAATCAAAGGAGGTCATTCTGAAGAAGTGTGTGGACCATATAGCGAAACTATCAAAAGTGAGTTGTTTCTTGATTTATACATGTATATGAAGATTACAGATATATTATATATACCGTATTATTAGTATGACTTATAGCACGAGGCAGCGTAGCTGCCGAGAGCTATAAGGAATTAAAAGCACTCATCGACAGTGACCATGTCAAATTTACAGCATTCTGAAGCTGTACAATAAGTGAAATTTGTGGAATTCTGGATTGGCTGTGTATGTGCTTTTATAATACTAATAGTAATAGGCTACTCTAAAGTTACCACTCTGATAAATAAAATCATATTAAACAGTCATATACATAGGTTCTTACCATTAGGCTTATACGCAAGGTGGGAGCACTGAGTTACTTTATTATTTGACTAATAGTAATACACGAGTTCTGCTCTGCTGCATTTTTCGACACATTTCAGTTCCATCAGCGGTCTTTTTTTTTTGAAAATCAAAAAAGGCTCTATAGAAGTTGAATGTAGATCGGTATTCGACCAGTTTTCAATCACAAAATTAATTTGTGCATACACCTTGGGCCAATCATTAAATGGTGGTAAATGTGTTTAGTCATGTTGTTAATCCTCTAAAGTAGGATCAGTGTCCCATTCAAATTTACCAGGGACAACTATAACGTAGGATGGATTGGATAATACACTTTACATTTTGATGTATAATCCACGCCTCGGGCTCCAACGCTAATTTTAAATCTGTAAAATTTCACTTATCAAACCTATAATGCAGACGTGAGTAAGCAACAATTCGTAGTGTGAAGTAGATAAATTGTACTTAGAAAACTAATTCCATTCGATATGTCCGACCCATTCCATTCTTATATTAAATAGTTATAAGAAGGCCTACGGGTATGATGAGTGTTACAAAAGACAATCCTGACAAATGTCTCACGCTTTTGGGGATTCCGTTTAAACGGGTGAACCACATTAACCAACATGCAAGAAGCTCAATAGTGACGTGTATTGATTTTTAACAACTAAAAGTTTTTCAAAAATATAAATTAAACAAAATATTTCTGGTGCCCTTGATATGATATAGCTCGCTGTCAGTGTTGAACATCGAGTTGACATCTTTAAAAATGTTGGACACGTCGTTATCTGTTAAGGTGACATTTAAAACTGTACCCAAACTTCGCCACTTTATGATGGTTAGGAAAACTGTACTTCACGTCACGTAACTATATAAGTATCAATTCTGAGGATACTTCGAAAAGAGGCTCCCTCTGTTTCTTGACTTACTTACTTTGACTTATGGCGGATGATATTCCCGAACCACGATGCTTCTCCAAATCTTCCTTTCCAACATAGCTGTCTTGATTTCTTCTACCTGCAATCCTGTGTCACGCTTCAGTATGTCAATGTAGGTTAGGGCTGGTCTACCACGCTTTCTCACTCCATGTTTAGGTATCCAGTGTATGAGTTTAGAGACCAGCTCATTGGACCCTCTGAAGCAGTGTCCTGCAAATCTAGATCTACGCTCCCTGATCTTATCTGAGACTTTGGGCATATCCGCGTACAGGTCCATATTTGTCACACGCTGTCTCCAGTTGATGTTGAACACAGTTCTAAGCATTCTAGTGTAACATCCGTCCAGCTGTTTACTAAGCTTTGGGGTGACTGTCCATGACTCACATCCATAGAGGAGGACTGATTCTACTGTAGCTATGAACAATCTTTCTTTGAGCCTGTTTCAGCAGCTTTGAGTCTGTTTCAGCAGCTCATAAATATCATCTTCACATTGTCTAAACTAAAGTGTCGAAGTAAAGTATTAAAAGCTACATACCCATTACTTCCTTATAGCATAGAAAACAAAACACACAGGTATGGTATATGGCTCGATGGCTCATTCACAAGAGGTTTATTCAACTCTTGTAACATTGCATTAATTACGAAACATTGATACATTTGATACTGGCAATCTCAATTACAATTTTAATACAAGTCAAGATTCCTTCCAAATCCTGAAACCTTATGACATTGATCTGTCAGACACAATTAAGAAATCACCAATTTAACTATGGATAAAGTGAACTGCCTAAACCCCACCCTTTAGAGGGATACTCAGAAAGATGACTAAATTAGCTGATTTTATTCCTATCATTCAGTAAAACAAATTAAGACACATATTAGGAAATCACCAATTTAACTATGGAAAAAGTGAACTGCCTAAACCCCACCCTTTAGAGGGATACTCAGAAAGATGACTAAATTAGTTGAATTTATTCCTATAGATATAACTTCCAGTAAACCTTGATCGCTTGCCAATGTTACTGGTGTTTCAGGGTCTATACATATTGTAGTGAACTGCCTACAACTATATGAATTCTGAACAACAAATTAATTGTGGGTCTAGTGAACTACCATACGACCCCTTACCCCTAGAGAGACCCTCATTGAGTTAAATCAATTCGCTGACCTAATTCACAGAAATATGATGTACCTGAAATTCAATTTGTCTGACCTTTAATTTATGAAAATGGAGATACAATGCATGGTATGAATTCATTGAATCATAAAATTACTGCAAATTGTACTACATATCCACCCAAGGAGCAATACCGTAAGACAGAACGTATCGGATGTAAACTCCTAAAAAGAGCGTATAAAGACATTGCATCGGGTGGGTAGGAGTGGTTTTAAATTTGAGAACCTCTCGTGAAGAGAGCCAACGAGATAATGGCTGAGAGCAACGACCGTCCGACCCAGACTCGGGCCCTGAAAGGGCAAGTCAACTTTTTTTTTTGGCCTTATCTTCAGTTCTTGAGAAATATTGTCATAAAACATAATAAATACCTCTGACTGTTTAAAATAATTATCTTCATGATTTGGCAAAATAAAAATATACATGTTTAGCGTCCCCTCCCGCTTCCTTTTTTGGGGTCCGCTTCAATTGGGGTTTTTTATGTTTTTTTTATTTCAGTCATAATTTTGTTGTGGCGTAGGTAAGTTTTTATATCTCTGAATGGATACGGTATACGTGTTACGTGTAATTGCAGAGGGGATAACACTTAAATTACATGTAATATAATTCTAAACACAAAAGCCAAATACACAAACTATTTTGCGCTCAAATGACTCGAAATTCTATTCATTTTTAACACTAAACAAATTGCGAACCTTCCTTTCCCAATTTTGTATAGCGCATGTCGGGACATTGTAGCAATAATTTAATGGATTCAGTAGGTTATTCTATAATGCCTGCACAGAATGCACAGAATTTGAGTCACCTTTCCATAATTATCATAGGACACAACATCGACGCGCACCGATGCTTCTTAAAGCCTAGAATAATGAGATGGGTAATTGTTATATGTAAAAAGACACTTAGCTGACCTTTTGGTACGACTTTTTATGGATCGTCTGCCAAAAACGTATTGAAAATTGAAAAGTGTAAAAGCTTTTCAGTATTTCACTTTTCAGGAATTCAGCGTGCGTGGTGTTGGTGGCGACTTAATGACCAGAGCCTCCAAGCATACGGCGGCGGTTATTGACATGAAACTTTTTGAAGTTATGTAACTTTAAATTGTCCCTTAACCCCTTGAGCACTATACCTGCCTATTCTAACAATGTTTATGATTGGTTACTTACTATACTCCATTTGGCCATCTCGAGACAGTGACGTAACCGCGTATTCTACTAATTGCATCACATAACGCGCGCGAATACTCGCGGCGCTGGCGTACAAACACCAGCGTTGAAAGGCGGAAGATACACACGCGTGCGTAAAAGCTGCGCCTGTTCAGTTACGTCACTGTCTCGAGATGGCCAAACAGAGTATAGATACTCATTTGAATACCAAATAAAATATTGTACAGCCTCTAAAACATTGCACTCAGGGATTATTCTAACAATATCTCTGATTGATGCAAGAACTGTGTATGCCTATTCATCTTTCTGATCAATCGGTCTGTAGTTTTCAGGCATGTCGGGAGGTAAAAATGTCCTCACCGACAAACTTCACTGGATACATTTCTTTTGCATCTAATAATATGATGTTTCGCTAACATTTGAGCAATTTGCCATTAATGGCACACTGCTTCTGATTTCTCAAGTGTTAAATATTAGCGATCTAATAGGACGAAACCACACGCCAAGCACTAATGTTCGAATCGTACTAGCCGGTCGCTGGTCGCAACAGGTCGCAACAGGTCGCGTAGACGACATCAAACCTGGATAATTGCTGCTGATTGGTTATGCTAATTTCGAGGCAAAATACCCCCCCCCACCCCCCCCCCCCCCCCCCCCCCCCCCCCATTGGTTGAAATGGTATGGTGTTCATTACGTCATGAGCGACCGATCTTTGGAGTTGAGATGAAGTCAACTGGCCGCGACTTGTCGTTTCCAGTCAAGCGATCTCTTGATCGATGCCCATCGATGTATCGGGGGGGTTTTAACTGACGTAAAACTCGTCATAGGAGCGATTTAATCGCAAAGCGTCATTAGTATGTTTCAGAATAACAGACTCTGACCGTGGTCAACGTATTTGGCATTTTTTGTTGATTTCGTCGTCAAGGCGTAAAGGCGAGCGACGTCTCATTTTAACGTTTTAACGCACTTACGGACGGACGCCCGATGTGTCTCTTTTTGATGACGCGTACCTGTTGCGTTGCCGAATATTTGAAATTCGACGCAGCCCTCACCCAAACGCAAACCGCATGGCACAACGCAGCGCAGTTTCATGCGCAAGGGTTTGCGTTGCATTTTTAATTAGTGTGGAATGTCACACTATTATACTCTGTTTGGCCATCTTGAGACAGTGACGTAACTGAACAGGCGCAGCTTTTACGCACGCGTGTGTATCTTCCGCCTTTCAACGCCCGTGTTTGTACGCCAGCGCCGCGAGTATGCGCGCGCGTTATGTGATGCAATTAGTAGAATACGCGGTTACGTCACTGTATGTATGTCTCGAGATGGCCAAAACAGAGTATAATAACAATTCGCATCGGATTTTGGATTTGGGGGCCAGAGAGATTAGTATTCTTTGGCCCGAAACATTGACAGATTGAGCAACGACATTAGTCTTATATTTTATAACGTATCGCGTGAAAATCCTTTTAACCGGGTACACCTCATTATTTCAATATACAAAGGCGTTTTAAATTTCTGTTCAAGAAAGAGATAAATATTTATATTGGAACAACTTGACTATAAAATACTCTCTATTTTGTCGTTCACCGAGCGTGTGCATGGCGATTTTAAAATTCCTCATTTTAAACAGTGTCGCGGAAGGTACACTAAAAACTAGTATCTTCATTTTACTTAAATTGCTCAGAATCTTGGATTTCTAATGCCCTGAAGACCAGTTGATAGCTACACTATATAACATTTGTGTAGTTAAATTAACAATATCATGAATACAGTTACACAAGTTTTAAGTATAACTATACACGTACATACCTCATTAACGTTGAATACACAAAAATGCCTTATTCATTTTAAAAAGGAGGGATTTTATTTCACCGTCAATGGAATTCGATTTCCCCTCGGCCGGCACAGACAGACGAGAAGTAAAACACGATGTAATACTCAATTAGGTTCCATTATTCACCGTTTGGTTTTTTGTCATGATTTAAGTGGGAGGCCCGTTTAGGCCTTTACACAACTACACGCATTATTATAGAGGCAATCAGAGTGTAGTAATCATGGTAATGGTGTTCTCGTGTACCAATAATGTATGAACTGCTAAGTGAAAATTACAATACACTAATTTCAATTAGAGCTTTCATGTCTAATAAGCCCGCCCAGAAACTCAAACATATCTCATTCATAAAATGTGACGGGCCTTTCCTGACTGAATCAGAAGACCTTCTTCGATTGCCTCTATAGCTCTAGCTAGACAGGCACATACTGTCCATTTAGCCATCACGAGACAGTGACGTAACCGCGTGTTCTACCGTAATGCAGTACATAACGCGCGCGACTACTCGCGGCGCTGGAATGGAGTATACACACGAGCGTTCAGGGCGGAAGATGCATACGCGTGCGTAAAAGCTGCGCCTGTTAAGTTACGTCACTGTCCACCGGAGGCCAAATAGAGTTATCGTCTCAAAACTTCTCAAACAAAGATGTCAAATCAACTACAGATGCAAGTAGCTTTGACTAAATATGGTGGAATCGTTACTCATTTTACAATAACAAGAAGCCTACTTCAGCAAGTTTTGTTTTATATGCTGGCCAATTTTAGTGATAGATGGCGCTCCAATATTAAACATGCATTTAGATAAGCTATAGCGGCGATTAAAATAAAGAAATAAAGAATTTTTACAAATGTTGATTAGTAAAACAAGGTCTTCTAAAAAACTGGGTGGACAAGTGTTTTTAGTGTCAAAAGGATGAGAAGACTTGGAATGGATCTGTTGCATTTTTTGTGGAAGTCGGCAAGAGGATCACTAGTGTGTTGTTTCTGGAAGGAAATCACCGAGACGTTATGTGAGCGATATGTGGTGAAGTTTATGGAGAGAAAAAAAATTGAAAGAAAATAAAGTGCTCCTCAGCTGAGTCGAACGACGTAATTTATGACACATTTTGTAAAAATAACATTAAATAAAGTGCTCAATCGTACCCCAAAAAAAAGTCTCGTTAATAAACCAAACTATTGATATTGTAATTAATTAATATAATGGAACATCAAAAAGTACCAATGTATTATACACAAAAAAAGTGGCTCCACGCGGATTTGACCCGGGTTTTCCGCGTGGCAGGTAACGATATGAACCACTACACTACTCATTCTCATTACTTTCAATGGAGTTAAAATGAATATACATAATTCAGACTCTCACTCGAAAATTAAATGTGACATTTATTTATTATTTAAAGCTACATTGTCGATTAGAACACCATTTTATTTACGGTAATAGACACATTTAATATAATATAAAATAAAAATATTAATTTCGCACTGAATAACTGAATTTGGAGATATTTTCGGTTTTATTACGACCCAACTGGTCTCACTCAGGTTCAAATTAAAAGTGACATTTATTTATTATTTAAAGCTACATTGTCGATTAGAACACCATTTTATTTACGGTAATAGACACATTTAATATAATATAAAATAAAAATATTAATTTCGCACTGAATAACTGAATTTGGAGATATTTTCGGTTTTATTACGACCCAACTGGTCTCTATGGTGGCCAAGTTAACTTGTCCACCAAAAAAATCGCCTCCCGTCCTAGCCAGTGCCGCACGGCGCGGATCTGATCGCAGCGGAACGTGAAAGGGTTTTAAGGCCCTGTCACACATACGGCGATCAGACCAGCGACTGAACTGCGCTCAAAAATATGTATAATACGCAGTGAGAGCGCACAAAACTGTCCGAAATTGTCAATTGTTAAATCAAGGTCGCTAAAACCCTTTCACATTCTGCTGCGATCAGGCCGGCGCTTAGATTACGCTTAAAAATTATAAAAACTCCAAGCTAAACGCATCAAGATCTCTATGAACCCCTTGGTGACGCAGTGGAAACTGGCTGGGACGCGAGAGGGTCGTGAGAGCGTCCCCATGGTCGCCCTTAAGCGCCAGTGTACTACGCTTGTTTTGTGCATGCTCAAAACAAGCGTAGTACACTGGCGCTTTCAGGGCGCTGTCCTGTCCTGTCATCCTGTAGTTGTTCACTCGTCAAACTCCAAGCACATACTGACATGACTGAGAATTCTTTGGACAAAGACATGCATGGTTGGAGTCCATTCACTTGGATTATTAGTTTAACAGGTGTTTGGTATTGTACTTGGGGCAATGATTTGAATAATATTGACCTGTTTTGTCAAATTGAATATCAAAATTTCATTAATAAAACGAGGGTCATTCAATGAGTTATACCTCCTCATTCATAACATCGTTAATATGAATGGCAGCTGCCTCATGACTTTTGTCATGAGTATAATCATAGCTACACATTTATAATAAATTAGTATCTCTCTCACTTTTATAATGATGCGATCAAAACCAGAGAGAGATTTTGGACAACGGACACGGACAATTATCCTAAAGATTATCCTATGTTTCTTTTTTCTTTTTTTCTGAATATAATACTGTATTATCATGTATAATCAAATGATAGGCAATAGTAACCGGTGTAGGCTTGCAAATAGTATAATATCAACTCGAATGTATTGCTACGCCTTTAGCAAACTGGAGTACCGCTATTAAGTCAATTTTTCGTTGTTACAAGTCAATCCAAGTCAAGCCATAGTAAAGAGCAAATATGACTTTTGCAGCGGTTCTCCGTGGTAGGGGTTACACTAATAGCTGTCCTGGTTTGGTTCTGGCTAATTAGAGGGCATCCCCCATACTATTATATATACATAGGGTACATCAATTAATTTTATTGTTTATAGTCTGTTCAAGAGATATCTGTAATTTAGAACGGTTATAATCTACCGATTAGAATTGGCTAAAAGTATAGTTCTTATGAAACATTTGGCTGTTTTTTTAACCGTTTCCGTCGCACTACTTGGACCTTTGGTTTGTACTGCATCTCCAGAAAAGTACAACCAGTACTCAGACCAATCTACTATGAATTTGTAGCTGAGATTCAAACCTACAATTGTGGAATATTTCATACGACTGGCTTATATAATAGCAAAGTTATGAGGTATGAGGTAGAACTTATTGAACGACCCTCGTATTTAAATATTCCGCTTTTTACTTGACAAAACACACAATGTATTCAGATTCGACAATTATGTTATTTCAATGGCTTTACAAGTAGCATTATCGCATTACGTTAAGCTAGGATAATGCTCTCTAAATAGGATTTAAATAACAATCAATGTATCGGCAATGAGCTTTAAACGTGGGCCATTGTTATTCCTTCTGTATCTACTACAAGGAGTATAATGTACACTCCTCAAAATAAGTAACTGACCAGGTAATAGTGTTGAGTTGAGTGCATATTATATGCACTCAACTCAACACTATCGGCCGAGTGCACCAATGGCGAGTAGCTGAAGAATAGCGCTACCTCGCTAGTAACTGAGGCATAACCAAAACATTTGAGAGCACCGAACCGGGGTAAGCTGCTAGGCTAGTAACTTTCGAGTCGCGATATTGGAGGCTGGTTTTGGGGAGATCGTGAATAGTGTGAGGCATAATCTTAAGGAAGGAAGGAAGACAATAACGGGTGTATAAAGCCAATTTGAACTCATTGCGAACCAGTGATTGCTCAATATTGTACAATTTATTGTTTGTACCACAATCATGTCATACACATCTTTTTCTTTACCATTGAATGTTATCAGCGAACCAAGGAAACGTTGGGTCCTGATCAACAGTTTCTACAATTATGTTTTCCCCAATATTAAAGTCAATTACAGTTGGTTTCGCCTGCATAGGGAGAGCGAGCGGCATTTGCTTGGCTTTAGGGTGAAACCCATAGGCCTACTGGATGCTTAGTTTCATCTTTTAGGGGACGATGCTGATTAATGTGGATATTTACCTCGCTAGTCACTGGTGTTACTCGCCAGTTTTGCTCTCAGAATTACATCGTTAGTAAGTTACGCTACAGTTAGGGCTGCTAGGAAGTAGCTTACCTCCCTATAAAGTGGTGCACTTGGCCGATATGTGTTATATGTATGTGTTGTATATGTATAACCTAGGTAGTAACTTATTTTGAGGACTGTATATAATTTGAAAACGTGTTGAGAAGGTACTAGTTACGCAGACAGCGACGTATAAGCGCAATTTGATCGCAGCAGAGCATAAACAAGCGCGGCGCTTTGTATGGCCCTCAAGGGCGATCATGGGGACCTTACCCCGCTCTAGATGGTGTACACTGCGTTCCCATTCGGTTCTTAGAGACCTTACTGTGTTTTGCATGGCTTTTTTCAGCGCAACGAGAGCGCAAGACCTGATCGCCGTATGTGTGACAGGGGTATTAGTGACCTTGATTTGAAATTGGTCAATTTCGGACAGTTTTCCGCGCTCTCTGTGTGTTATTCATATTTTGATACTTTTTCAGCGCAGTACAATCACTGGCCTGATCGCTGGCGTGTGACAGGGCCATAATACCCCTGTCATACATACGGCGACCAGCCTTGCACTCTCGTTGCGCTGAAAAAAGTATCAAAACGCCATGCAAAACGCATTAAGGTCTCTAAGAATCAATTGGGGACGCAGTGGACACCATCTAGAGCGGGAAGCGATTTTTTTTATTTATTTCGTTTTAATACGGAATAAAGCAAAACTCTTTGAAAAAATGTTTTATTTTTATTTTTTAAAGTCAACTGATTTTACCTGTGAGCCCATACAAATGTTTACTAGTAAAATAAAAATCGCGAGCGGGATAGGGTCCCCACGATCACCATCGAGCGCCATACAAAGCGCCGCGCTTGTTTACGCTCTGCTGCGATCAAGCCAGCGCTTGTATTGCGCTTATAAGTCGCTGTCTGCGTTACTAGTACCTTCTCAACACGTTTTCATAACGTTATCTGCGTCGGCGCGGAGAGTACAGAGCGAGTGCACGAAGGGTTTTAGATCAAAAATAGAAATAGAAATAGAAATAGTAGATACAGAAGGAATAACAATGATCCATGATTAAAGCTCTAATCACCTGGCCGATCTTTAACATTGATTGTTATTTAAATCCTTAGAGAGCATAATCCTAGCTTAGCGTAATGCGATGCCACTTTTGTATAGCCATGGAAATAGTAGCGTGTCTTTTCGCGGGAGTTTTGAACAGGTGAACTGAATCTGAATACATTAAAATGATATAGCGATAGTATCATGATATGTTTGTCCTAGCTCATATCGGTTCAATAAAAATACCATTGAATTATATGGACTACTTGGTAGTTGTGGCAGAGTATGTTTGGCTTATAAAATCTGATTGTCTTTGATGCATTAAAGTTGCGGTGCATCCAATACATGTAGAAGTACATACAAATATGAATTTGCATGACAGATTATAATCTGTTAACCTAGATTACAGCATCCCATGTTTACAAAAATTAAAAACACCTCTGAAACGATATTCATGATATAAGTTTTGGCAGAGTATGTTTGGCTTATGAAATTTGATTGTCTCCTGACAGCGCAGTGAGAGAGAGGGGGTATTGAGCGTAATAAGGTCAAGCGAGACATAGTGAGCGCCTCATTGATCTTACTGCAGTCGCAGAGAACAAGTAGTTTATGTGTCCTTGCTTTGTCCACGGGACGCTCATGTCGCTCGCTTTGTGCTGCCACGGCAACACTACTGAGTCATTACAGCCAGTGGTGGAACTTCAGATATTTTTCAACTAGCCAGTCGGGCAGGTAACTCACAGAATTTACCTGCCCGACAAAAATTTCACCAGCCCAAGGTTTTTTCATAATATTTTGCAGCAAACAATTAAGAGCAAGACTACTTTTAAACTACAATTACATATTTTTGTCTTTATTGTACGATGTTAACTGTAACCCTAGCCCGTAACAGCTCCTCGTATTCATCATGTTCATCAATCCAATACTCTCTTAAATAATCTCCTATCAACCTGATCTCCTCTATCATCATGACACACGATCATCTGATGATCATGAAATTACCTTGAACTTACTATTACTTACACTTTAGCTTCAAAAATGTTACCCGCCAGTCGGACGGGTACCTTTGTATCTTCACCCGCCCGACACGAAAGTTACCCGCTATGGGCGG
This sequence comes from Ophiura sarsii, assembly GCA_035610835.1. Classification (NCBI taxonomy): domain Eukaryota; kingdom Metazoa; phylum Echinodermata; class Ophiuroidea; order Amphilepidida; family Ophiuridae; genus Ophiura; species Ophiura sarsii. The sequence continues at coordinate 45,808,711 of CM069451.1, read as the reverse complement.
GCGGGCGGGTCTTATTTCCATCGCTGATTACAGCGCTCTGAACAGAACGCCGAACCTCCACGCTTGTTTTGTGCATGCACTAAACAAGCGCGGTGCACTAACGCTCAAGGGCGACCATGGGGATCCTCTCACGGCCCTCTCACAGTGCCAATTCCCACTGCGTCACAGAGGGGTTCATGAAGATCTTGGTGCGCTTGGCTTGGTGTCTTGATAATGTTGCAGCGTATAATCCAAGCGGCCTAATCGCAGCAGAATGTGAAAGGGTTTTAGTGACCTTGATTTAAAAATGGACAATTTCGGACAGTTTTCCGCGCTCATTGCGTGTTATTCATATTTGGATACTTTTTGAGCGCAGGGCAATCGCTGGCCTGATCGCCATATGTGTGACAGGGCCTTAAACAGAGGATATCGGGCTCTAGCTTTGGCCAAGCCTTTATATTTTACTCCATCCACAGACTTCGGTTGGCTGTAGCCGTGAACGACTCTTTCTTATCTGAAACCCCAAAGCATAGGCGGTCCCCGTGCATATAGGTCTCGATTTTGTAGGGATAAACATGGTAAGTAACACTAAAATGTTGACGTTAATTTCGGTGTTCGTAAAATTGAAATCAGTGCACCTCGGTCATTCAGAGAATATGCCATCCGTCACCGAACTGTTGAACTTGGCTGCTAAGCTTCCGTACGTGCCGAAGATAGTTACTAAAATGTAATTTGCCTGGTCATTAATCATTTCATTGTCTTATTCCCCGTGGTCTCCAGCAGATCATCTATCGTCCTATTCAATACAGAATACGTCCACAGTATAAATAATGGGTATAGTTCGCACTCTGATAGTAATGAGTGGGAACGGTTCGTCACCCTCAATCAAGTTCAGTTTTTTCATTATATATAATATTCCTTTTATTGAATCGCGACGTTTTTATGATAGCTGTAAATGAATAGCCATTGTTATATGGTTTCTTTTCAGGCCCTATACCTCTAGTTCAAAGTTTACTATACTTCAATAGACTTATTAGACGCAGAAGATAATCCGGGCATTAAGTTCACGTGGTTGGCACATGCGCACAATGCTATCCGCGTTTCAGACGATCAAGTCTCAACTATAAATCACTCTCAATCTTCATAGGGCCTACAATATATGAAAAGAACACACATCCATTACTTTGACAAGCGAGATATATCCGCCTATAGTGACTGATTTGTATAGAAGTCGATGCCTTGCCAAATTTTATATACTAGGCCAGTCAAATGAATTAAGAAACTCAAAATGATCGATTATTAATTTGCCTACGCAAATACCTTGGCTTTCAAAGAATATGTATTTAACATTATTGTATCAGCAATAATACAGGTTAGAAAGTTAATACTTATTAACATGATGAGGTCTAACCAGTTTGCCATACTTATGTAATGCATGTTTCATGTTACATGGGTTACATGATATCCTTGCCTAGGCCATTCTAGTCAATGGCTGTTAGTCACAGTTCTTACCAATCCCCTTACCATGCTTACAGAATATCTACTAGCATCTAACAAATTGTCTCCTAATCATGCATAGGCCTGACATAAAATATATAGACATGGCTCCATATGCCAAAATGGTATAAATCCAGTCATAAACATCCATTTGTGTTTATACCATCCAAAATTGACAACTCAGATTATTGAGCATATCTTCAGGTATACGGAGGGAATCCCGTCAATGCTTTTCTTCCCCCTCTCTCTATGGGGTCATCATTGACTACTTTACAGCTATTGCTAGAATATTGTCACATGATGGTCTGCTTTCTGCACCATATTTCTAGACAATAGCATAAAACAGAATCTTGCAAAGTCAATTGTACTAATATATCATTACATTTAGGCCAATAATCAAGTTTATGTAAGGCCTACTTCCATAAACCAAATTATTTACTGGAGCGGACAGTCGCCCACTGGCCTGGGCTGATCAATTTGCATAATAATGCGTCAGTGTTTCTTGGTTACCGGGCGCTGGGCCAATCAACGCTCTTGCTTTCTTGCCCGCGATTTTTTGGCCTTTGTTATTGTGCAAGCGATAGGCTTTGTGTTTTTTGCTTCTCCTCCCTTTCATTCACATTTCTTGTCGGCTTCAGCGAGATAGGTTGTGATTCTAAAAATTCCACTCCCACCCACCCAGTGCATTGTTTACTTTTTGCTCTTCCTTAACCCTTTAGTGGGGTACCTTTTGACATATGCAGGGCAGGGGTGGGGAAGTAAGTATATTTTAGAGTCAGCAATTTATATCTTGTATTCATTCTATTGCCATTAATACCTTCTAAAATTGATATAAAAATTGATGAAAATTATAGGACATCCCATATGTTGTCTCTCGGAGCATAACTCTCTAGGGGTAGGTAGGACTTGGCAGTTTACTACGTCCAAATCATATGTTGTGTACAATGTGGCCCATATGTAGATATCTTTATGAGCAATTCTCAAGGGTATGGATTAAGGGTAGTTTTACCAATCTTGGAATCATATGGTGGAAAAATTGTATAAATGGATTTATGGTCCTATATCAATTCAATATTTTAGCCATAGGTAGTTATCTTTATCTTCAGCAATTTATATCTTGTATTCATTCTATTGCCATTAATACCTTATAAAATTGATATAAAAAATTGGAATGAAAAATTATAGGACATCCCATATGTTGTCCCTCGGAGCATAATTATCTAGGGGTAGGTAGGAATTGTAGGCAGTTTACTACGTCCAAATCATATGTGTCTACAATGTGGCCCATATGTAGATATCTTTATGAGCTATTCTCAAGGGTATGGATTTAGGGTAGTTTTCCCAATCTTCGAATCATATGGTGGAAAAATTGTATAATGGATTTATGGTCCTATATCAATTCAATAATTTAGCCATAGGTTGTTATCTTTATGAGCAATTCTCAAGGATAGGGATTTAGGGTAGTTTTCCCAATCTTGGAATCTTATGGTTAAATATGTATATTATTTACTTCAAAAGTTAAACCATCTTATATGGTCAATGTGAACATTCATTGTCATGGCTTATTACTAATTATATAAACGAGCTTCGTCACCTATTGTATCCATGGACGAGCGTTTATTCATGATTAAATTAACTCTGTTAATTATTTGAGGTACTACTATAAATGTAATGACATTAATAGATTATAAACTATGCTAAACATTTGATAAATGTTGGTAGACAAATCAATAATTAATTTGGTACATTAAATTGTATATGGTCTACTACATGCAGTATCATAGTGAATTATAATTATTGATATTTTGGAGCACGGAGTGCTCGGTAATAAATCGTTGTAGCCGACGAGCGATACACCCAATGTTTATTCTCTTGTGTTTGCTATCTGTAAATAATTAGCCAGCACACTTTTACGAAGTGAAACCATTGGAAACACTGCAGAAAAAATGTACATATTAATATGAAATGAGTTAATTCAAAAGGTAGAATGCATTCTTCGAAACGCAATGAGCCTTATATAATTTTCGGAATAAATTACTTTTCGGCGTAACAACTTATTGGAATAATTACATTTCGGCGTAACAACCTATTGGATAAATACTTTTCGGCGTAACAACCTATTGCAATAATTAATTTTCGGCGTAACAACTTATTGGAATAATTACTTTTCGGCGTAACAAACTATTAAAATAATTACTTTTCGGCGTAACAACTTATATTGGATAATTACATTTCAGCGTAACAACTATTGGAATAATTACTTTTCGGCGTAACAACCTATTGGAATAATTACCTTTCGGCGTAACAACCTATTAATATAATCACTTTTCGGCGTAACAACTTATTTAAAGAATAATGACTGCGTAACAACTGTTTTCTTGAATTTGTTTTGAAATCAGAGGATGTTGTTCTGGTCTGAGGAATTGTCCCTCAGAAGATGCGCCCCTTCGACCAGAACAACAACCGAGGATTTCAAAACAAATTCACGAAAACAGTTGTTAAACAGTCATAATTCTCATTCATTACTGAAAAAGATGTATATTTATCCAAATCGTTGATTTGTACCGACATAATCGCGCTAATAATTAATTCGTTTTGCTGTTTATTATTTTGTCCACCCCTTCTTAGTTATTGAAACAGTCCAAGTCGGGTCATCCCCTCATTAACATTTTATCATTCGACCAATCAGAAATAAACTTTAATCGTGTTTCCTCATAACTCATTGAATATTTAGTTTAGGGGCGTGAGGCTTTAATTTCATTGGTCGGTCAATCGAACACTTTGGCGCAGTATTTTCGGGCAATTATTAGTAACCTGCGCTCGGCGTGCGCGTTCTCATCTAACGATTAATTTGATTGGAACGCACTTGGTACGCAGCTATCGCGATTATTCATGAAATTGGATTCATTACTTCATGAATAATCGCGATAGCTGCGTACCAAGTGCGTTCCAATCAAATTAATCGTTAGATGAGAACGCGCACGCCGAGCGCGGGTTACTAATAATTGCCCGAAAGTACTGCGCCAAAGTGTTCCATTGTTTTGCTCACTGACCGACCAATCAAATTAACGCCTCACGCCCCTAAACTGAATATTCAATGAGTCATGAGGAAACACGATTAAAGCTTATTTCTGATTGGTTGAATGATAAAAATGTTAATGAGGGGATGACCCGACTTGGACTGTTTCAATAACTAAGAAGGGGTGGACAAAATAAACAGAAAACCAATTAATTATTTGCAAGATTATATCGGTACAAATCAACGATTTGTATAAAATATGCATCTTTTTCAGTAATGAATGAGAATAATGACTGCTTAACAACTGTTTTCGTGAATTTGTTTTGAAATCCTCGGGTTTTGTTCTGGTCATTCGGAACCAGAACAAAAACCTCTGATTTTAAAACAAATTCACGAAAACAGTTGTTACGCAGTAATTATTCTCTAATTAATTACTTTTTGGCGCAACAACCTATTGGAATAATTACTTTTGGGCGTAACAACTTATTGGAATAATTACTTTTCGGCGTAACAACCTATTAAAATAATTACTTTTCGGCGTAACAACTTATATTGTAATAATTACTTTTCGGCGTAACAACTTATTGGATTAATTACTTTTCGGCGTAACAACCTATTAAAATAATTACTTTTCGACGTAACAACTTCAATCTATCGGAATACTTACTTTCGGCGTAACAACCTATTAGAATAATTACTTTTCGACTTAACAACTTCAACCTATCGGAATACTTACTTTCGGCGTAACAACCTATTGGAATAATTACTTTTCGGCGTAACAACCTATTGCAATAATTACTTTTCGGCGTAACAAACTATTGCAATAATTACTTTTCGGCGTAACAACCTATTGGATAAATACTTTTCGGCGTAACAACCTATTGCAATAATTACTTTTCGGCGTAACAGCTTATATTGAAAGAATTACTTTTCGGTGTAAACCTACTGGAATAATTACTTTTCGGCGTAACAACCGATTGGAATAACGAATTATAATTTGATCAGCTCCAAATTGGCGAAATCTCCTCACAGCAGCGAATAAATACAGAAAGACGCGTGGGCGCATGCAACAAACGCACTGTGGATCATATTCGTGACCCGTGTGTGCGTTCATAATCTGGTGCGTTTGGCCTTAATCGCGCGTGTATATTTGGATTATGTTTAAGTATATTTAAGGAACGTGGACAAAACATTCATGAAATCTTATTGGACCACTTGTGTCAGATGTTATAATATTTGTATGACCTATTTCAAGATTTTCAGTGAGTGTGTAATACTAGTAATAGGACTCACGAAAAATGTCTTCATGTAGTTATAGGATCTCAAATAAAACACTTTTTATTTGACAGTTTGCTACCTTGGGTTTCTCGCTTACGCGATTGTCAGGCAAACACGTTTTGTATGACTTATAGCACAAGGCAGCGTAGCTGCCGAGTGCTATAAGGAATTAATAGCACTCATCGACAGTGACTATTTTAGTGATGATTTATATGTCAGAGCTCTACCCTACACACCAGATACACACCACTTTCACAGTAGGACACCTCTCACTCACCCAGACTTAGACAATCATCTACTATTAAACACACACACACCAAGTTGGGTAATAATTACAGTGCTGTAATTAATCAGGTTATTTACGATGTCAATTTTACAGCATTCTGAAGCTGTACAATAAGTGAAATTTGTGGAATTCTGGATTGGCTGTGTATGTGCTATTAATATAGTTATAGGATACATGTTTTAATCGCTGTCATGTGCTTTATACATGTTTGGAACTGTCACATTGCTGCTTTACGGTACTATAAATGTTTCAAGGCATGTTTTGCCTGCCAATTTTATTTTAAGGACTTAATTAATTTTGTTTACGAAAGCTCCATCATCGGCGTCAATCCTGCATATCCAGTAAACACGTTAAAAGGATGCATAAGGCTTAAAGTGTCTACGATTGCTATGGTCTGGTGCGTGCTTTTAGGCCAATTCTTTTTGCTGCCATCTCCCGATCTTCTTATCCAAATCAAAATGGAAAATATTTTCAGTTCCTTTAATTAAGGAGGCTTAGCATAATAACTTGTTGTATATAAGTCCGTAAGGAATGTGTAAATAAGAAAGGAAGTTGTTTCACCGCCAATGATTTCTAATGACGAGAAAGACTGGTAATAGTTTAAAAGTACGCCCCAATCGAAAAACATGTTTATCTTGATTTAATGCGGGTATTTGACTGATCCGATCAAGCCTATCACATATGTATTTGTTGGTTTGAAATGTGTGTCAAAAGTAAAGCAAATTATGTGATTTAAGGCCACCAGACAGGCCAGCCATTAACAAAAATTATGATTAATCGGTTTCATAAGTATCAATATGTATCCACGAATCGTTCAACCAGTTGGCGAGAATTGGCGAGAAATGTGCATTTTTTATCTCTCCACCCGCAAAAGTAATCCAAGTCATACACACGCAATTATAGCCGAACGCACGCGTCGCGCATATGACGCGCTTTTGCGTTCATGTGCGCCTTCTGTATTAATTCGCTGCTGAGGAGGTTCGCCAATTTGGAGCTGATCAAACTATAGCAGTGATTTGTTCATTCAGAAAATGAAAAATATCCATTATAAATCTGATGTATGCATTTCTGTAGGCCTATGTAGTTTAGATGTGTTAATGTATACTCAACAAAAGATAAAGACTGGAAGCGTCCAAATAAGAATATAATTTGAAATTTTATGAATTTATTCAATTGTGCAAATGAATAGTGATAATTGTTTCCTCAACACTGGTGTTTCCTTCTTTCTATAGATTTTTCATGTGGAAACATTACTTGATGGAGATTCTATACACCTTCACTTCTAATTAACTTATGCAACAACAACAAATCAACCTTTTCGCAGAGATCACTACAAGCCCCTTTAATGAACAAATTTGGAAATGGGAACACTTCGGATACGAAGACTCTATCACTTTATTTAACCTCGGAGCATCCGGGGAATTCAACAAGACAGGTGTCATTCTAAAGATCTTGGCAACAGATTTAATTTGGTGCAAGAATCATGTCACATCGCGCGCTGCTTGTATGCACTCATTGTTTTGAAAATCCAATTATACAGTCCAATAGATATTCCTTGGAATGTGTAGTACAAGATAGAGAATCTACTCTTTTTAAAAACTAACTGTAAAGAACGACGGTAGCGCGGGCATTTCGAACGCTAACGGGTCAGTCCACTACAGCTAACACTGTAGCCAGCAGCCCCGCCAACCACATGGTCAATACGAGTGCTATTGAACAGACAGCAGAGCAACCACCCGTGGCGAAACCAAGTACTGCTACGCAACGTGAACAATTTGAGTCAGGCGGAATCTACTATATGGTTTGAGCTGGACTAACCTTACGTTAGTCGATCAAAGCCGGACTAACCTTACATTAGTCAAGCTAGCTTGACTAAGTCAAGATGGACACCATCTGGACTAACTTAAAGCTAGTCGAGCGACTAGCCTAAACTAGTCCGGCGACTAGCCTAAACTAGTCCGGCGACTAGCCTAAACTAGTCCGGCGACTAGCCTAAACTAGTCCGGCGACTAGCCTAAACTAGTCCGGCGACTAGCCTAAACTAGTCCAGCTTAGGACGGACTAACATCAAGTTAGTCGAGCGACTAACTTAAAGCTAGTCCAGCAATGCTGGACCAGGCTAAAGCTAGTCAAGATGAGCACACCGTCTGGCGTCTGGACTAGCTTTAAGTTAGTCAGGCTGACCAATTTAGGTTTTCAGTGACTGAGTCCTATCTCGAGTTATGGAAATAAATTTAGAATAGTACATGAATGACGATGTAACTGAAGGGATACTATATACAGTAAGGGCATGCCCATACGTGGAATGCACGCTTAAGTAAAAGGCAGTTTTACAGGTGTGTTTATAGAAATGATTTCTGATGCACTCAATGGTAGATTTTATGCGCTGTATTAAATCTACTGAAATACATAATTGTATTTAAAATATTTTGAATTGACACTTCCCCACAATATCAAGAACATTACTAAATTATATAAAGTGGAAAGATCACATTTGTATATGCCTTCGTTTGTCTATAAATTAGATTTGAGTTTACCTAAAAATGGATATTTGTTAATTGTGCACGAAATGTGTGTATTATACGTGTGTGTATTATGACTAATTGTGCTACATGTATGCCTATAGGCATACATGTACTATTTAATAGCTTCATATCATCACTGAGTAAACCTATTTACATGTAGCCTATAGGACACTATTCATATAGTCCAAGTTTAAAGTATATACCACTCTGGTCCGAGCAGGGGCTGCCCCATATGCTGAAGCTCAAAAATTGAATGGGGTAAAATGAAGAGAAAAAAAGAAAAAATCAAGAAAGATGTAGCCATGAGCTGTGAAATTGGGTCAAAATCGATGAGTCTTCGTGTAGGCCTTTTATCAATTAGGTGGGTATTTTATTAATCCTTATGGTAGGCCTTCTATTAAAGTATAGGCCTTTAAGTAATTAGGAAGGCATTTTATTTACATGGTAGGCCTTTTATTAATCAGGTAGGCTTTCAATGAATTGGGTAGGCCTTTAATTAATTGGATTTATATTTTACTTACAATCGCCTGAACTTACTCGCAATCGTCATGATCGTGTATGCCTAAATTTGAACGTGTATCAAAATCGATATCATTACAGCGTTGGTCAGTGTCGTAACAGCCGGGGGGCAGGGGGGGGGGGGGGGGGAACAGTGTGCCCCCCCCCCCCCCCCCCCCCCTGAAGGTGCTCAGCAGGAAATTCAAACTATACCCACCAGGAAGAATGGGGGGGAAGGGCGATTTTTTGTGACCGTGCGAAATTTTGTGACCGTGCGAAATTGTTTGACCATCCCCCCCCCCCCCCCCCCCCCCCCCCCCCCACCCACACACACACACACACACACTCACGTGAAATTCACGAGGTGACTGACTGGGAACAAATTTGGGGCAACCTTTTACGAAAATTTCTGTCGGGTCGAACTGGTGTTCACCAGGAAAAAATATCCTTTGCCCCCTGGAAATAATCCCAGATACGCCACTGGCGTTGGTGATAATAAACAAAAACATCTAATTTAGTTTATGGTCAGATTTTAAGTACAATTTTATTACCCATTGACAAGAGGATCAAAAACTCATGTCAATGATATCAATGAGGATGATTGCGTTTAGAACAAGCTTCCGTCTTCATCATGTTCATATTTCCGGACAATAACCCGCTTAGCGCGATCAATGATGACGTGTTTCAAAAATTATGTGTTGTGGTATGGGAAATCCCCTATGATTCAAATTATTTACAGACTATTAAGTATAGGCCTTACAACAAAACTTATCACGTCGTTTTACTTGTTCGTATTACAAATACAAATGGAGTCTCCACTGAATTTTTAATCGAGTCTTTGAACTTGGCGTCGCATATGTGCACCTACCGAAAAGGGATTTAGTAGGAATCTCCAAACCATATAGTTCAATCAGTTCCGAATTGGCGAGAAATATATTTTGGGTTTTTTTGTCTCCAAACATCCGATTACTCCTGGTATAGGCTTACTTTATACGGTTCGATGCAGGGAAGTCCCAAATAATTCGGAAACTGTGTAATACAAATGTGCGCTGATAATTCGAAAACTGTATAATACAAATACCATGCACTGATAATCCGGAAACTTTAATAGGGGCCTACAAATACCTATGCACTGATAATTCAGAAACTGTAATACAAATACCTATATGCACTGATAATTCGGAACTGTAATACAAATGTGCACTGATAATTCGGAAACTTTAATACAAATAGCCATGCACCGATAATTCGGAAACTGTATTACAAATGTGAACTGATGATTCGTAAACTGTAATAAAAATACCTATATAGTGTGCACTGATAATTCGGAAACTGTAATACAAATACCTATAATGCACTGATAACTCGGAAACTGTAATTCAAATGTGCACTGATAATTCGGAAACTTTAATCCAAAAGCCTATACCTATGCACTGATAATTCAGAAACTGTAATACAAATGTGCACTGAATTCGGGAACTGTAATACAAATATCATGCACTGATAATTCGGGAACTGCAATACAAAATGTGCACTGATAATTTGGGAACTGCAATACAAATGTGCACTGATAATTCGGAAACTGTAATACGAATGTGCACTGATAATTCGGAAATGATGTGCACTGATAATTTGGAAACTGTAATACAAATGTGCACGATTATCAGTGACAAGAAAGTGTCATTTTGGTCATTCAGTGCACAGTTTTCCTATTAACGTTGGCATTGATTAGATTTGTTTTCTTCTCCGTTCTATTTATTTATAATTAATCTATACATAGTAATATAACATAATAACAATATATTAAACATACGAGTATCAAGAAGTTACAAATATGAACAAAACATGACTCTACCAGCGAAAAGCATGTACCACCAGTTATCATTAGCTTGAAGATATATAGATGGATCAGGATTGTTAACGGTACATGACCTTCGCAGGTGAGTTGACACACAAAATAATAATAGTAAGTATGGGCTTTTCATGTGTACATGTGTTTTACAAGAAAAATGTCAAAACCTACAATTCACTCGATGCTATGTAGGCTTTTGCCAATCTTATGCCACATATTTTCACTATATTAGACGGATGATGATGCATAGGTCTCACCAACAACAAAATGATTACAACAGATGCAAATGTTAACCACGAAAAAATAGAAGAAATTACGATAATAATGCAGGCTATGTTGTGATAAATGATGTCATCGAATTTCTATTCTTAGAATTATGTGAAATAAATCTACCAATTTAACCGCATAAATATTACAACCATGGGGTTCAATCGTACTATTATTGCAACTGTGCAATGGCATACAACCGTAGCAAAAACTATGAGTAAATAGACTATCAGCTCGACGCTCATTTCAATTTAATAAAGTGAAACGCTCATCAATACGAGGGTCATTCAATAAGTTCTACCTCCTCCCTCATAACATCGCTAATATGACTGTCAGCCTCATGACATTTGTCATGATTATAGCTCCGAATCATAGCTGCACATTTGTAGTAAATGATAATTGATATCTGTTTCACATTTGTTATGATGCGGTCAAAGCAAGAGAGAGATTTTGGACAACGAACACGGAAAAGTATCTTGTGCTATTGACACCCTTTAATCAGTCAGTTAACGAGAGCCCGTTTCACTTGAGGGCTCTACAAATTGACTATGCGTCACCAGACGAAGGTAGCCACGCGAAACCTAAATTTTGAATTCGTATTGGAATAACAATTTTTCCAATCCAAAACCGTTGGAGTTGGCTAACCAACTCAATTGTAAATGCTATTTTTAAAATTATTTTCATCGTTAACCGGGCGATGACTGTTACAAATATTTCCCGTTGCCATATTGGGTCGTACGAGACGCGTGGCCAGCGTCGTCTGTGCGTCACCGTGGTAACGTGTACCCGTTTATTTATAAAATCATTGCATTTTCACTTCAACCCTAAATATTTGCATAAAAAAAAACATCTTAACAAATTGAGGGCAGTCTAGCTACTAGAATTCCTCGCGGCAGCTAGTCCGATAATCTTATCTCACCTTTGACCCCAACATCTCGCAATACAGGTCGAAATTACCTCTTATGAGCCTATATACCGCGATGAGACTACCATTTTTAGGCAACTTTACACCATTTTAATGAGTTTTAGGTTAAGTGTGATAATATTTACATTAGATATATGCCTTATAAGTGATGCATTTTTAAACATTATCTCAGAGATAAGAGACTTATTTTACGATTGAAAATCGGCCAAATGGGATTTTATTTTCAATCTGTAACGGGAGGCCGTTCCCTTGGACACGCAGTCCCGTTCCCAACCCCGCTCTCTATTGAAATATCAAACGTATTCGTCACGCAGCGGAAGACAGACTCCCGTCACTTGATGCATCGGATGTGTCAAAATTGACGGCAGTGCGTCACTAAATAGCACGCCCTCAAGCCGAACGCGTCTCCGTTCCGGATGAGACTGTTAATGTGGTATATTTATTTCAATGTTATGAGGAGAGCTGGTTGATAACAATTTATTATTGGGTAATTGGGAACAGGCCTATAAAAATATATATATTAGAGGGTGGTCACTGCACAACAGATAGAATACCCTCATATCATGCAGTGGTAAATCAATTAGTAATTTCGGTATTTTTTACCAAAAACTAGTAAGAAATGACGTCAAGGAAGATTTCTGAGCCAAAAAAATGTTTATTCTCGTCAGCATTCTAAGTGAAATTTGATACCAAAAAATGGATTCTCTGACTCATTTCCTTTATATACATGTACATCACATTAAGAGTTCAAAAGTTACAGCGCTTGATAAATTCCATATTTTAGGGGTTATTAGCACTGTTAACCCTAATCATATGATATTTTTTGGCAATTTTTGGTCAACAATTTAAAAAAAACGATCCTAGAGAAAGGGCTTTAGATTTTGGTGCAATTTTTGCAGTTTTTACCAAAAAGTGATTTTGTTACGTTGTCCGAGAATGTTGAACCGAAAAAGGGATTTTTGTTGTTGTCAAAATTTAAAAGAATAAGAATTTTTATTTTTTGATACAATAAAAATATGGATTCTCCGTTTCAAAGTATATACTTTTAAGTATCACATTAATAGTTCAAAAGTTACAGCGCTTGATAAATTTCATATTTTTAGGGTTAACACCACCCTTAAATAACGTTCGTAAATTGGTTTACTTGACGAAAGTTCCTAAAATCACCAATGTTTTATGAATGTTAGGCCTAACTGCGCACAGGTCGCGCAAAAACAAATTTGACATTATTTTGACCGACCAACACCCCCCCCCCCCCCCCCTCCCTCGAGCATGTAAGCTCGTTTTCGACCTATCTCTCTAGCTATACTCACGTAAGATTGTGCAATCCATTGCATAAAACTGAAATTAGAGCACCGTCACTATGACAAAAGTTGCAGTTTTCTTTCTGAGACACGCTGTTATGCATGGACTGCATGGCCAATGGTGCGCGCTAACAATATTACGGAATGACATTTGCATGAAGGAGTCGTAAGTGAAGCTTGGAACATGTTGAAGCAAAACACTATTTTAATCCCAATATTTAATCAAACCCGTAGGCCTAAACCATGCAATATGAGGCATCTGACTTAATCAATTAAATCCATGTTAAGGCCAAAAAAGGTCTGTCTCACACAAAAATTGGGAAACTAACTAAAGGGTATAAGATATGCAGCGGGGGTTAGAAAATATAGCTAGGCCTATGCTAAATGCGGAAATTCTTTTTTATTGTGTTTTGACCCACTTTTTCCCTCTTTTAATTTTTGCCCTTTCGGAGCATTTTTGTTTTCAATTTTGTTTCGGACAACTAAAAAACAAAAAAACAAAAAATAGGGCTCATCGCGTATGGTTATGCGCCAAAAGTAAATGCACATAATATGCGCCAGTGGCGTATCCAGAGGGGTCCAGGGTGGGGGGGGGGGGGGGGGGGGGGGGGGGGGGGGGGGGGGGGGGGGGGGGGGCGCGTTCCCCCCTAAAATAACCCCGTCGGTAAAAACGACCCTTCGTCGGTAGATTTGCGATTTTGACCATGCGATTTTCGGACAACTTAATCGCTACACCCCCCCCCCCCCCCCCCACCCCCACTTATCAAGATTTCAGCTGCTGACGGGGGGGGGGATGTGCAAGTTTTACGAATTTTTTTTGGAGTCTGTAAAACAATTGTCGGTACATAATGCCTTTCGTCGGTACAACTATGGTCGTGCCCCCCCCCACCCCCCCCCCCCCAGTTTCCAAAAGCTGGGTATGCGCACTGTGTATGTGAGACAGATCCTTTTCTCTTGGCCTATAATCATGATAATGCAATAGGCTATAGGCTATGTTACTGTACTTTTCGTCTTTTAAAAGATGTTACAACGCGTGCCCCAATCAATTTTAACAGATCTAGCCCCAAACAAGAATCTGCATGGACATAGGCAGACGGATGCACCAAGATTGTAAAACATTGATGACCTGTGACGATGTTGATGTTGATGATGATTGAAGAACATTGAAGGTCTATTTTGGTTATTATCAAAAAATGACCCACATCCGGCCGTTGCATCATTAGCGCCTCATTTTCGTCGCGGAGCCAATCTGAATAAATTATACTCCGATAAAACGGTGAATCCGCATCAAAACCAGAGTGATGCAGCCTTGGAATTGTTTCCAAATCTCTTCTCTGATCTGCTGATTGTCTGTCAATCCTTGTCACGGGATTATACGCAGTTTCTATAGTCTTACAAATCCTCAAAATCCAAGTTAGTAACACTTGGTTAGTTGTTAGCCCAACGTTTGGTAAATACAAAACCAGCAGCCGTAAAACATACCAACATGTCTATATGAGGGGTTTAAATCATAATAGCGCATTAAGACGTGGGATCAGAGAGGCCACCAAAATGGTGACTTTTATCATCACATTCTTAACAATATCTATGACGCAACGGATATTGGAACAGTTATTCTATATTTCTACCTCATTCATGACACGCTACAATTATTTTTTATCTCTTCATTCGGGTTAAATGAAGTATGAATTATGAATATTTTGTATAAGGCGAGTTATAGGAGGCGTGGCTGATAGGACATCACAATAAGCCTATGTTCGTCCCCTATACTTTTGGCCCGGATTTTTAGCCCGGAGTCAATGTATAGAAAGAGGGTTTCCATGCATCAATTACACATGAAGTATCTCGTGGTGATAACATACCCTGGCTTTACTTTTAATACTTTACTTACCTCGAAATGGGGTCAGGTTCGTTGTTCCGAAGGGCGTTGAAGGGTCGTTATTCCGAAGTCTCGTAACCCTCGTAATTGAAATAAGTGTAAGGGTCATTATTCCGAAAATTAAATAAAAGTCATCCACCCTAACCAGTGCTAGCCCTTATTGCATTTTCGGAATAACGACCCTTACAGTTATTTCAGAATAACGGCCCTTCGGAATAACGACCCATCACTATTCGAATAACGACCCTTAAGACACCTAAGTATTGCTAAAAGTTATGAAATAGTTCAGAATAAAACAGGATTCCACTTGTCATGTATTATTGTTGTAGAAACAAGTCAGAATGTAGTTTGTGAGGCCCGTAATCACGGTAATATAAGGCACACTTGATGACAACATAAAGGTCAGTACCACGCACAATGCTCCAGAAACAACAAATCCAAAAAATGAATATTTCTGAACTTACTGGACTAAAGTTTAGCTTCATGACTGGACATGGGCCTATATTACGCTATCTTTTACATGTCTTACCTCAGTGGTTCAATACCCACTTTATAGATTGTATATTGTCATGATTGTATAGCCCCTCGCGAATCTTGGCTCTTAAATACCTCCTACATGCAAATGAATAGACAAATGGTATGGGTACAGCCGGGAATCAAAATGAGGACAATAAATAAACTATACTATATAGACGTATTTAAAATATCGTATATTGTAGGCGTGACTACCTGCTTTGCAGGTTTAGACTCAAATAGACTCATGTGGGCGTGACTTGTGGGCCTAAGGCACACCCCCGTTTTTCCCGGGCTTTTAGCCCGATATTACGGAGCTGATGGCAACTTTTCGAGCACCCGGTAAGCATTACCAAGATAAATAATGCCTATATAATTATGAATTTAATGAGCATGAAGATTGCTAAATGTACATTGGTTATACAATGCATAATTAGTGGGTAATCCTGTATAGGTCATATGTAGTCACGTTTTTGGCAAATCGGAAAGGTTATCGCGGGTCAAAATAGTCATAAGGGTCACTAGTCATAAGGGTCGCTAGTCATAAACCCTAACCTAACCCTAATCATACCCATACCCTAACCCTAACCTTAACCATATACCCTACCCTAACCCTAGACCTAACCTACCCTAACTCTACCCTAAACCTAACCTAACCCTAAGATACTTTTATGACTAGCGCACTCATGGTATAGGAAAATACACGTTATGACTAGCGACCCTTATCACGCTTATGACTAGCGGGTAGACCCCGTTATTTCAATCAGGAATTTTCTCACTCATTGCCAATCTATCGGATACGGTAAAGACAACATTTGTTACCATTCGTAAGACGCGTATTCAACAGAAATGGGTTTTACCAACTTTACCAACTTGTTTCAATCTGATGTCTTTTACACATCGGGTGGGTCGTCTTCGCTTCATCAACCAAGATAGGCCTTTAATCAATTGGGTAGGCTTTTTCTTGACCGGATAGGCCGTTTATCAGTTATATAGGCCTTTTATCAAACATAGGCCTCTATGATTAGGTAGGCCTTTTGTTAATCAGATAGGTCGTTTATATATCAGAAAGGCCTTAAATGCAAAGGTCCACTATGGCCAGTTCACCCAGGGTGAACTGGCTTACACCTGTTCATTTGGTGACCGATGAAATAGAGTTAAGTTGGAGAAATCTCAACCTTGAGATACTCCCAAAGGATCTGCGCTGGTAAGAGTGGACTAAGGGTTTATGTGATGAGGAGGCCTTTGTATAATATAAGTTGGATGGGGCGCTTACCACTGCTTGAGAGTAAGGGCGTGTTCCCACTAACACCTGTTAGCACCAGGACGTGGACTCGATGCTTCATGAAAGCCTAATAAAAATTCCATTGAATTGGAATGGGGGCGATCAAGAGAAGAAGCATGTTTGTAACCAAACATCTGTTTCATACCAAAATACCAGGGAAAAGTGTGTATGTATTTTCTATAATTCAAACCAAAAAAGAATCAAAACACTGCAGTCTAAAAATAGTATGGAAACCAATAAAGTTGATTTATGTGCATGGAGGGGGGGGGGGGGGGGGGGGGGGGGGTACAGTCTGAAGAACAATCTAGGTATATATGACCTTGGTCAAACAAGATAAGCTAGTCAAACAAGATAAGCTATTATGTCTCTCTGTTGGGAGTAGCACATCTCTAATCAACTAAACAAATATAGCTTTGACTCCAGCACAGACTGCGGGTACTGTTGAAATAAACTGCATAGGTACATGTAATTTACAAAGACTACAAACATGGCGGCCCCCACTTATGTCTAGAAAGACCAAAATGTGTAAGTTTTTGCAATCTCATGCTATAAGGGTGGCTTCGCCCCCCCCCCCCCTCGCCCCCCCCCCCCCCCCAAAAAAAGGAACGCGAAATAAGGGGTCTCGATGCTACTTCCAGGATCCAGAATATAGCATCGACGACGTGTGGTACCAAATGCCGAATGACACGCGATGTGTATGTTTGGTACGAGTCCACATAGCTAATCATTTTCTTGGGAATATGGCCTAAGATTGTTCATTGGGTGATCGAAGAGGCCTCTTTGCAACGATAACTTATATCTGTTACGCCTTCCCTTCATCATTTCTAACCCACAATTAAAGTGTATTCATTTTTAGTTTACTAAACCAAACTCTATCTTCAAAATGTATTGTATATTTTGATGGAAATGTTTTAGATATATATAAATCCTTAAAGTAAAAAAAAACAAGTTTGAATCAGAAGAAACCTGAAAAAAGGCTATGCAAAATGCGGTTTGTTTATTTTTGGGTTTGTTTAGCAAAAACTGCTATGCGAAATGCGTTATCTGTAAAAAAATTAACATGAGAAGGCTCTGTGAAATGTATATTTTTACACTATCCTAGTAGAAGCAAATCACATTTTGTTGAACTGTGTTTAACTTCTATTTGTGTGTGGGAATGTTACTCTTAAGAAAATGAAGCAAATATGGTACTTCACAAAGTGAAATTAAATTATGAAGAACCATCATTTTCAAAAGTTTAAGAAAAAAATTGGACAACAAAATTATGCTCTGAAATGCGAATTTTAAAAGCTATACGCGCGTCATTCTGGTTTTTTGGCCCAATTGTAATTTGTGTGGAAATCAATACCAATAAAATTGTTTCGACTTTACAATACAGTGCCATTTATTCAATCTAATTATCTGCTTGACTTGAGGAGATATGGTCAATTTAGTAGATGGCTAAATATTCTATTGCTTTGAGTTTCATTTTTCCAATTTAATACCGTTATGCCTCTCCAAACACAACTGGACCATGCATTTAACCAAAACTCATGATAGGGCTCGTGTGGATTGACTAGGAATAAGAACTTGTTAACCCCATGAAAACAAAATTGAACAAAATCAAGGCCCTTGTGATACGATGTTGATCAGTGGCGGATACAGGGGGGGGGGGCGGTTCAAAAACCTTGGTCAGCCCCGTCAATTTTAATCCTGGATCCGCCACTGCTGATGGTAAGCCTACATCGAGGGTTGAGCGCCAGAAGGCCGTAACTCAAAAAATGCTATTCTGAGATAATCGACTTTAAAATATTCGGGACTCATTATAATAACATAGCACCAAACTTATAACTCTAGTTTACGTCAAATTAAGAGTGTTTATGAGTTATCTCTTTATGGTTCTGAAAATCTAGGTTATATGGATTATGTTGGTACCAAAATCTCATTTTGCCCAAAAGTTGAGTTACGGCCTTCTAGCGTTCAACCCTCGACATGTTAGAGATTACGATAGCGATTAAGCATGCTACAGATAAACATCCAAACATTTGTATCGTTCAATGTTCCGTCATGCACCCTGATTTAAATGTTAATTTTAATCATAATTGTTATTCTCCTAAAAGCTACTTCTGATAAGATTTACTTCCTAGAATTTGCTGAAAATAAGCCAAATGACTTTCTTCGAATAGCCTATACCATTTTTCCTAATGGTACGACCTACTTTCATTGCCCGTAGGATATGCTCAATCATATCTCTAAAATTGTGTAAACTGTATTTAATATTAAAAATTATTATTATTATAAACATAAATACCAAGTACTAAACATTTAATCAAAGCAATTCCGCACGGAATAGCACACCCTATTTGGGACACCCTGTATATCAGCACTCAGCAGCATATTGCCCGATAAACCATTAACTTAGTGAGATTCCCACCCGCCGCATTCTTAATTGTGAACCTATCGACCTTGTGTTAAGAAAAAGAAATAGCAGGTCCGTTTTGCCATTATTTTCATTTTAGGGACCTAGGCGCTATAGCCTTCCCTCGATGCGCATTCGGTATTGTTGAAAAAAATTATACTTGATTCCAGTCCAATTTTTTCCGCTATAACGATATGTCTTTCAATTGGGATAACAATAGCACGAACGTGTGATCTATGTGGCTAAACGGGTGACCTGGTGTCTTTTGTGAATGAACTTGCAGCCTTTTTTCTTTGCTGCGGTGCTATTCAATTATTGCATCACTTAGCCGTGTATGACAATGACTAACGTTAACAAATTTAGTCATTTTACAGACAGATGGTTTTTTTAAGCTTACAAGGTGGGTTTTGGGTTGAATCAATTATCTCAATCTTGAACGTGTGAAATTGGGAAACGATTGTTAATATTGTGCATATCATCCACTTTTAAACAAAAATACAAACTTTTTTTATCAATTAGGCTTAGATATGCTTGTAAATTAATTGAACAGGCCTTTTATCAATCGGGTACGACTTTTATCAAGCGGATAGGCCTTATCAAACGGATAGGACTTTTAACAATCGGATAAGCCTTTTACGAATCGACTTATAGGCCTTCAGGCATTCATGTAGGCTTTCTTTAGTCAGATAGGCCTTGTATTCATTAGATAGCCCTATACCAAGTAGGTCTTTTACATTAGAGATTGGCTGTTTATCAATCAGAATTAGTTTCGATGTTGAATTATTCATGCTTAACAAGATGATTTAACCAGATGGCTTCAGAAACGTTTTCTGGACCTTTTTAGTGTTAAAATTGCCAAGATCTGTGGTTTGCCCTTACCAGAATATAACCAATACGTTTTAGGGAATTATTATCACTGCAATGGTTAAGATTTTCAAAAAAAGACAAACCTGTTTCATGACATGTCACGGTTTAACTTTATGCAATGTCATGATGTAGAATAGGCCGAGTACGATTCCCCTATATAACGCATCCGATAAACACGTCCGTTGCTTTCTACTGTAGACAGCAGTAGCCTCATTTGTGCTATCTAATATGTTTTTCAGTTCTATGGAACCCTTAATTCGGGTTCATTACGAGTGTAGTGTATATTGATTCTCGGTTTAATAAAAATTCCTTTAAAAAGGAAAGAGGGCGTTCAAATGGAAATAATAAGATATAGTTTAACATAGAAAAAGTATCTACTACACAGATGAAGATGATGAAGCAAAGCTATATTATATGCAACACGGTGTCTTTTTTCTTCTTCTGAATAGTCATTTTTAAAGAGAACTACATCAGGAGTGCATATTTGCTCTTTTTGCCGTTAAATGGATTAACAAAAGTTGGAGATGTAGGCTTTGCTAACATGTTTAATGTTTTGATGATAATGTTTGCATGAAAGAGTTTTGATTTTACATTGTGTTTGTTAAAAGTGATGTTTTTCACATGGTGAATCTCGAACTATTCATGGGTTTGACAGTGGGATTCATGGTGACTTTTGATTTGTATTGCAACTTCTCTAATATATTATTGTAATAATAGTGAATTGAAGTTATTGTTTAGCGCAAACATTGCAGGAGAGATTTAATGTTGGTGTAGCTTGTCTTTATGAAAAGCTTGAGGAGGGCAAGTTTAAGTTTGAAACATTGATGCCTGCATTAGGATTCTGTTGACAGGTACTAAAATGTTTGTAGATTCAATAGCCATAAACATAAAAATGATGAATGTTTGTATATGCTCTGAAGAAGAAAATGCTGCTTGATTTTTGTGTAGAAGAATTATTTACAAATAGGCAAGACACAAGGATTTGTAAGTATGTATTATTTTATTAAAAGAACATAATTTGTAATATTGACAAATGTGAGGGCTCCCTCCCCGAAGAATCTCTCAGCGACCCCTTTAAAGATTGTTAAAGACTAATCGTTACTTTCTGCCGATGGGCTGTTTTTCATATACGTGCCATTATTAAATAATTGTTTTACTTACACAATTGGAGGGTTGCTAAATACCAAGTAAAACATTGTGTGCTGCTGCTATCTACTGAAGATAATAATAATAATAATGATAATATTACCGTTCTTATATAGCGCTTTCCACAATGCAAGCACAGTCCCAAAGCGCTTTTTAAATCAATTATTATCGCTGCCAGATAGCATTGTAGTCATGGTAATTGCCAACTTTAAATGACTTTATCTTGAAGATAATACTATAGCAATGTAATTTGGTTTACCCTATAACAATAATAGAAATACAAATAGTGTTTTAATGAACCACGTTTCTTTTTTAGAATTTTAGGGTGGTCTTACACCACAATATGCCTTAAGCATGTCGAAAAACTAATCTACGTCATTTGTTCAATTTAATATTTTTAATCTCTCTTCAGAAGAAAACGTCTAGTCAAACAAATTACCCAGGTAAATAATGAAGCATGTTCATTTTTACAATAGGCAATTGCGCATGTATATTATCGTCTCATAGTAACCTACTAATTTGAAAGTTTGAAACATATATGAAAAATAAAAGTCTGTTATAAACAAATAAAAACAGGCTATCGCCAGTGTTATGATAATCAATGAAGGGGTGTGTGTATGATTGACTATTTTAATGGGAAACTAATGGTTGTCGGTGGGGAGTCCCTTCTGTCATTACTGTTTCCCATATACTATCATGGCTACAGGAGTTTATTTTCTTTAACAAATGCACAGTCGATGCACACGGCAGCGGGTGCAAGGCCTGCTTTCATATTTAATATGCACGATGGTTAAGAAAACCCAGTTGACAATTTATGCTATACCCGCTACCGCGAGCATTTGTTTTACGCCTCACAGTATGGCTGCGTGGGTACTGTAAAAAGATCATTAATAACGCATGATTCCAGTGTAAAAACATAACTTGAAAAGGCCTAGACAGTGAAGTAAACGCCAAGTGTTAACTTAACTTAATAATGCCCGTTTCATTGACTTGTTCATCCCCCGTCGCATTGTTATGTTACTATTTCGTCGCTTGAGGTTATTTCTGGCTGGGTTTTTTGTAGGCTGACGTTTGAAGTTTGACAAAATGATTAACATTTCAGAATGAATGTAACATATCATCATGGGATAACTGGAGCGAACTAAAGTGATCCAAAAGTAACACTTTCCACGTGGCAGGCGTCTGCAGACGACATTCTAAAATGTCACGAAATGTTTGATATATGTCAAAGTTATTGAATTTCATTACCATATTTGGAATCACCATGAGAAATGCAATATTATAAGTACAAACATGCCTAATATTGGTTCAGTAATCCTTATAATAAACTTTGAAAGTTGAGAAAGGTTTCTGAAAAATCCGTTTTGCATTAATATGGTAAAACCAACAGCCGCGTGGAGCGTGTTAACCAACATTCGATTACATGAAGCAGTACCAAAGCTATTATCAGCACAAAGTGCTATCTTCAGTAGATAGCAGAACGTAACTCTGTAATACAGGGTGTCCCATAATGATTTATACCGAGAAAGGTGCATTTATTTAGCTATGAATACTATAACTATGTTAAATTGCTTATGCTTTTAACGTCTACATAAATTTAGCTTGGTTAGGAATGTATTTCAAAAATCGGACGTTTCATACAGAAATTATGAACTCATGTTAAGGGGCTGTCAACCCTAAAAACATGACATATCAAGCGCTATAACTTTTGAATTAATAATTTGATGCATATAAAAGTATACATTATTGGAAAGGAAATGAGTCGGAGAATCCATTTCTGGTATCAAATTTCATTAAAAATACTGATTTTTTTTAATTTTAATTTTTGACCAAAACGTAGCAAATTCAGTTTTTTGGTCAACATCAGCGCGCGTGCACTGAATTATATTTGTCTTATTTTGCTTGTTACAACACATACGCATTCATCTGTTTATTGACCTATAAACAATGCTATCAGTCATTACACGTAGTGCTATCACATTATAGAGATAGTTACACAAAATGCTACCATTATGTTTAGATAGCAACACAATGTTATCATCAGTAGATAGCAACAGACAATGCTATCTATCACCAGTAGATAGCAACGCACAATGCTATCATCGTTAGGCCTATAGATAGCAAAACAAATATGCTATAACCAATAACAAGTGTTCAGGGGTTCTTAAAAACATTATAATTGTCTTTATCCATAGATGAAGGAAATGGTTCTTCGACCATTTAGAACCCTAAATATGCTAAAGGTTCTTTCTTTCTGAGATAGAGGACACAATCAGATAAACATTATTAGTTCTTTCAAGAACCTTTTGAAACTTTTTTTTTTTGAGAAATGTAATATTTACTGGTGATAGCATTGTGTGTTGTAATATCTACTGGTGAGCATTGTGTGTTGTTACTTGCCGATGATAAAACTGCGTATTGCTATCTACTGATGCCATAGCATTGTGTGTTGTTATCTACTGATGATAGCATCGTGTATTGTTATCTTCTGATGATAGCATCGTGTATTGTTATCTACTGATGATAGCATCGTGTATTGTTATCTACTGATGATAGCATCGTGTATTGTTAGTGATAATAGCCTTGTGTGTTGTAATATCTACTGGTGAGCATTGTGTGTTGTTACTTGCCGATGATAAAACTGCGTATTGCTATCTACTGATGCCATAGCATTGTGTGTTGTTATCTACTGATGATAGCATCGTGTATTGTTATCTTCTGATGATAGCATCGTGTATTGTTATCTACTGATGATAGCATCGTGTATTGTTATCTACTGATGATAGCATCGTGTATTGTTAGTGATGATAGCCTTGTGTGTTGTAATATCTACTGGTGAGCATTGTGTGTTGTTACTTGCCGATGATAAAACTGCGTATTGCTCTCTACTGATGATAGCATTGCGTGGTGGTACTGATGATATAGCATTGTGTGTTGCTGGCAATAAATGGTGGTGTTCTTACAACTGAGAAAAGTAGGCCTCCTTCTAATACTCTTTAGTGTCGCTCTTTTCTGTTGGCTTAAATGTTAGCAGCTTAATGTATCCATCATGATTCCCTTAATGTATCCATTTATCCTTAATAAACATTAAATCAGGTCAAAACTGATTACTGGTGGTGTGTACAGTAGGCTCCATTGTTCAAAGATACCAATTACTCAAAAATCGCGAAAAGCACATTTTCATACCAAATTAGTTAGAATTTGACGAAATTTGACAATCTTAACGTAGATGGCAAAAGAATTCTCACGCTTTGCGCGCATCTTCTTTTCTTCATGCTCCCTACAAATATTTCTTGCCCTCCCCCCCCCCCCCCCAAAAAAAAGGATAAAGTTATAAAACCCGGGAAGTCAACCTATCCCATTTTTATTCATCAAGAGTCCTATAACTCAATAAAGAATTGATATAATAGGCCTAATACAATAGTGCTTCATTCACGGGAGACCTTTCCTAACCCCTGTCACGATAATAATTACACAAATTAATCACAATTTTCGCGATGTGAACAAAACAATGACAGATATGCTGTATAAGTTCATGAAGTTGACTGGAACGTTTGACCGTTCACTTGAAAAGAAATCATTAATATCGAATAATTATTACTTATTAAACTCGTATTGATTATATTAATTTGTGATAGTTCATCACTATTTTCTGGACGATTGTTAAACACGCGGTGGGCCAACTTTGTGTATATTACATGTATATGCAGTATACTAACAGTGGAGGGAGGTAGGTATAGGCAATGACCTTCAGAAGAATAATAAGAAACGTGAATAGTACTACAAAATCACAATGGTTCCATTCTTATACGGTGAACATCGGATAAGGTCACGGTTTTTTCAACATCCCTGGGATTTCTGTTCTGTTCGATACGGACCTGGTTGTAGATGTGTGTATATAGTATGAACCAAAATGAAAATGCAGAGTCAGTATTTATTTCATTAATACATTTAGTAGGCCTTCATTAAAATGATCTGTGGCTTATTGTTCAGTATAATACAGTAATACAGTATACTTTAGTTTTACCAAATCAATAGATTCCTAAACAAATTTCTTCGAAGTAAGATTTTTGTTTCATATTAATGGGAATATGACCTGCGTAAGCATGTTATAAATGTATTGTGATTAAATATTTGCATCCGGTTCTACGGACTTGTTGAATGGGCCCACTGTAAAACAGATTATATTTATTAAGTACATATTATATTTTAATTGTTTGCCCCTATCTATCGATGATAGATAGCATGGTAAATGTTACAATTTTCTGATAACAGCATTGTGTGTTGCTATCTATTCATGCTATTGATGATAGCATCGTGAAGCTGCTATCTACTAATGATAGCATTGTATGTTGCTATACTGATGATATAGCATTGTTTGTTGATGTCTAATGATGAAAGGATTGTGTGTTGCTGTCTTCTAATACGATAGTATTGTTGCTATCTTCTGAGGATAGCACTGTGTATTTCTATCTACTGATGAAAGCATTGTGTTCGCTATTTGCTGACGAAAGCATTGATTTTATCTATCATTGTGATGTGATGTTATCTACTGATGATAGCATCGTGTATTGTTATCTACTGATGATAGCATCGTGTATTGTTATACTGATGATAGCATCGTGTATTGTTATACTGATGATAGCATCGTGTATTGTTATACTGATGATAGCATCGTGTATTGTTATCTACTTATGATAGCATTGTGTGTTGTAACCTGCCGATGATAAAACTGCGTGTTGCTATCTACTGTTGGTAGCATTGTGTGTTGTTATCTACTGATGATAGCATTGTATATTGTTATCTACTGATGATAGCATTGCGTGTTGTTATCTACTGATGATAGCATTGTGTGTTGCTATCTATTGATGATAGCACCGTGTATTGTTATTTACTGATGATAGCATCGTGTATTGTTATCTACTGATGATAACATCGTGTATTGTTATCTACTGATGATAGCATCGTGTATTGTTATCTACTGATGATAGCCTTGTGTGTTGCTATATACTGATGATAGCATCGTGTTTTGTTATCTATTGATGATAGCATCGTGTATTGTTATCTACTGGTGATAGCATCGTGTATTGTTATCTACTGATGATAGCATTGCGTGTTTTTATCTACTGATGATAGCATTGTGTGTTGCTATCTATTGATGATAGCATCGTGTATTGTTATTTACTGATGATAGCATCGTGTATTGTTATCTACTGATGATAACATCGTGTATTGTTATCTACTGATGATAGCATCGTGTATTGTTATCTACTGATGATAGCCTTGTGTTGCTATATACTGATGATAGCATCGTGTTTTGTTATCTATTGATGATAGCATCGTGTATTGTTATCTACTGGTGATAGCATCGTGTATTGTTATCTACTGATGATAACATCGTGTTATCTACTGATGATAGCATCGTGTATTGTTATCTATTGATGATAACATCGTGTATTGTTATATACTGGTGATAGCATTGTGTGTTGTAATATCTACTGATGAGCATTGTGTGTTGTTACATGCCGATGATAAAACTACGTGTTGCTATCTACTGGTGATAGCATTGTGTGTTGTTAACTACTGATGATAGCATTGTGTGTTGCTATATACTGATGATAGCATCGTGTTTTGTTATCTATTGATGATAGCATCGTGTATTGTTATCTACTGATGATAGCATCGTGTATTGTTATCTACTGATGATAACATCGTGTATTGTTATCTACTGATGATAGCATCGTGTATTGTTATCTACTGATGATAGCCTTGTGTGTTGCTATATACTGATGATAGCATCGTGTTTTGTTATCTACTGATGATAGCATCGTGTATTGTTATCTACTGATGATAGCCTTGTGTGTTGCTATATACTGATGATAGCATCGTGTTTTGTTATCTATTGATGATAGCATCGTGTATTGTTATCTATACTGATGATAGCATCGTATATTGTTATCTACTGATGATAGCATCGTGTATTGTTATCTATTGATGATAGCCTGTTGTGTGTTGTAATATCTACTGGTGAGCATTGTGTGTTGTTACCTGCGATGATAAAACTGCTGCGTGTTGCCATCTACTGATGATAGCATTGTGTGTTGCTATATACTGATGATAGCATTGTGTGTTGCTATATACTGATGATAGCATCGTGTGTTGTTATCTGCTGATGATAGCATCGTGTATTGTTATCTAACTGATGATAGCACGTGTATTGTTATGTAATGATGATAGCATCGTGTTTTGTTATCTACTGATGATAGAATCGTGGTTGTTATATCTACTGGTGAGCATTGTGTGTTTTTACCTGCCGATGATAAAACTGCGTGTTGCTATCTAGGCCCTACTGATGATAGCATGGTGTGTTGTTATCTACTGATGATTGCGTGTTGCTATCTGCTTATAATACGTGTGTTGTTATCTACTGATGATAGCATTGCGTGGGGCTACTGATGATAGCATTGCGTGGGGCTATATACCGATGATAGCATTGTGTGTTGCTATATACCGATGATAGCATTGTGTGTTGCTATATGGTCACAGGTCACTAATAGTATATCAAATAAGGTGGGATCGTTTCAAAAATCCTTAAAATCGTGATACGTGTCTCTATTTTAAATAGAAGTTGTCACAAAAACATAAAATTGTTGGTATCATATTAAAGACAATTTATCCAGCTACCGAATAAAAAAAAATTAAAGCCACATGTTTAGCAACAGTGAAGTTATCAATCTAAACTTCGAGTGAGTCAAGGGTGGGATCGGTGGATGCCCGGGTGGATGAGGCGCCCATAGGTTTCTACACAAAATAGTGGAAAACTAGAACTTTTGAAATTGATGCTATTTTAAAATTATACATAGGAAAGTTTTCAAACTTCTCATATGTGTTAATAACATGTGCCTGCTACTATGAATAATAATATTGAATTGTTATCTAGACATTCTCTAGTAGAATATGATGTTCAATTCAGGGAGTGTTTTAATGTAAAAAATACAGTTTTATTCATTTTATTGATTAAACAATGGCCAAATCGCAGTCTCTCTATTTCATCATTGTGTGACTCTTCGGTCCTTTTCTACCCTGGGTAGTAAAACATTTAACTAAAAAGCCAGAAGTGTTTCTTCACAGAATTGTTCATAGATTCATGAAAAAATTGCTATTTAGACCTATTTTGGACCACCCTGTATTTAAAATAAAAGGAACTTTAACGATATTCGTGTAGTTCATTTTGATAACCATTTTCTTTTAAATTAAATAGTCCATGCTAACTTAATTTCATAGAATATTATATACAAACCTTCATTTTATGCATTATTTCATCATAATTTTAGATACCCTGTACTTTTCCTGTGAACATTTTGGGCAAGTGATTCTTAGCAAATTTGGTAGCACCTTCTGCGGTTGTTCTGATTTTGGTGACTATCTTCAGCTAAACCCTAATTGTACAAACTATCAAAATATTTTGTGAGGAGCAAAAACGATCAACTTTTTTATGTTCCACCCCATACAAAAGTTACACACCCTGTATAATTTGATTTATTTTTTGCAAAAATGGAAAACCTTGAATCATAAGCTTTCCAACAATATATAGTTTGTGGGTCATTAAGTATGTAAAACTTAAGTTTTGTCCCGTTTAATCAGATTTGGTGCATTTCTCAACATTATTAGAAGTGAAACATTTTTTGGACCAGTTTGTGACTTCCGACCATATACTGATGATATAGCATTGTGTGTCGCTATATACCGATGATAGCATTGTGTGTCGCCATACTGGTGATAGCATTGTGTGTTGCTATCTAATAATTATAATAGTTAGCGAAGTAATCGATTTGAAAGAACGTTTTGCAGGTGTGACGTAAAGGCGAGGTGTAGTGGTACGTGACGATGAGAGATAAGGCACAGGACTGAGCACAGCAGACAGATTTGAAATTCGCGCTTGACATTCAGCGTTTTACAGACATGGGGAGATTAGACAGGTGTCTCACAATCGAAGCTCGTGTGCTCCCATGTTCAAGTCTATAGCATTGTGTGTTGCTATCTTCTGATGATAGCACTTGTGTGTTGCTATCTATATTAATGATAGCGTTGTGTGTTGCTATCTACTGACGATAGCATTGTGTGTTGCTATATACTGAATATAGCATTGTGTATTGCTTCAAATTGTTGTAAATACACAAAACAGTTTAAAATTCTAAAATTCTAAAATATTGTTTAAAATATCCTCGCGTCGGTCAGGTATCAAATGGACCACCTGCTGGAAATAGCCAAGAATAATTTAGTAGGCTGCAGGTATTGCGCAATAATAAAACGAGCATAGAACTCTCCTCCTGGCTTTGAGTGACCCATGTGAAAAAGCATTACACAAAGTACAGAATCTTAATTGTGTAGAAAAAGAGGGCGCTTCTCGTTACCAAATTACTAAGGAGGGATTCAAGGACTGAATGTGTCTTTAATCATCGGGCATGTCCCTCCCTGCATGTCCTCCGTTCCGGGCTGATCGCATGAGTGAGAACACAGCTGGCATATCATAATTTATATAAAAGGTATAGATCCAGACATATCAAGATCACTGATAATAAAAACGTTGATGCATTTAAATGGTTTCTATACGAATTAAGATGGAGAATCAGTATCTTGAGACATAGTGAAAATATGTGGCATAAGATTGGCAAAAGCCTACATAGCACATAGTAAATAGTAGGTTCTGATATTCTTCTTGTAAAATACATGTATATGACAGCCCATATTATACATTGCTTTGTTTGTCAACTCACCTGCGAAGATCATGTGCCGTTGATGATCATTAACTATCTATTTTCATGCTAATGGTAATTGTTGGTACATGCTGCTCGCTGGTAGAGTCATACTTATTGATACCAGTATGTTTAATATATTGTTATTATGTTATATAACTATGTATAATATAGATGAAAATAAAAAGAATGGAGAAACTAAAAAAATAATAATAATAATAATAATAATAATTTAAAAGGTGAAGTAGAATATATTTCTAAAACATCAATCGACTGTATCCTAAAATCTGGGTCAACGCAAAGCGATTGGATCTTACATATGAAACACACTGTATTTGTGACAAAGCTTGTCACATCCCTGGAATAATACATGTGTTAATGGTCCACAAATTAACTACAATAGATGAGTCATCAGAATGAAATGGATCCATTATTCCCAAATAAATTTACCTCTTCCGAAATATAATTTCGGTGGACTATTAAAGGTAGATGTTCTGATTGCTGGCCCGATTTACAACTTGATGTTTTCGATATTACATTACCTTCAAAATTGTCACTTTCCAAAGTTTGAGTTGCATAAATCCAATGGTTCTCATTTTACAAGCACAGGGTCACATAAAATTTGCCCATTGAGTAGTACACAAACTGGCTGATGGTTAACTACAATTGGCAGTAATTCACCACATTTTAGCCTATAATTTCTTAATGGAACATTTCTGGTCCCTAAGATTTTACAGACATAATGAGAAAAATATGGGGATTCTTCTGATATCAAAATATCTTGATGTTAAAAAAAAAATCATAGCCCAAAAAATTGATCGGAACATACACCTTTAATACTACAGGCTTACCTTCTGCAACCCTTGTGGTTTATGACGTAAATATGGGGTTTTTTTAAGTATTGGATCGACATCAGGTGTAGTACACACTCTAAGAAATTAAAGAACCCTTTTTGTCCTCTATATTTAGAACCATCAATGGTTCTTGAATAGAACCATGGTTCTTCAGACACCTTGCAGAACCATTTTGGACTCTATATAATTTTTTGAAGGTTCTAAGATGAACCCCTTTAACCTTGAAAAAGGTTTTTGAAAATTTGAGAACCATTTGGAGAACCAATAAAGGTTCTAAAGAGACCTTAAAACGGGTTCTGCAAGTATCCGAAGAACCATTTTTGGTTCCATTGAAGAACCATTAAGGGTTCTAAATAGAGGACAAAAAAGGGTTCTTTATTTTCTTAGAGTGTACCATTGGGGGTTACCTCTTTAGGCCTATAGGCTACTTTTTCACTTGCAGCATTAAACGAAACATCTCTCAGTTCAAAATCTTTGCAGGGGTAAAGAGGCAAAAGATGTTTTTTCTTATACCAAAACCTCTATTTTGACTGATGAAAAGTGAATTTGATAGTCCAAGTCGTTGCGTGTCCAAGACATGTTGTTATTCAGCTCAAGTTTAGCATCAATTCTCTAAATCTGTCAACATGCAAAATGTTTCGTACTTCATCGTACAAACCTTAAACAGTGAATACTTACAATGTTATCCATTGGTACCTATATAGATTACCTGGCCTGGAACCTTCTTGTGTCTGCTTTACCAGGCCACCAACCTGCCTGCCTGCCGAGTACCATTATTATCCGCCTGAGGGCGTGTGACTTATCGGAACATGTATCGGGGCAACACAGGAGTCACATAGACTGAAATGTTTTGTTGAAGACGTAAACGTGACCGCCTTTGGTGAAGCCATGAGGCTGATAGCTGAACTGTTTGAACCTATTTTTGCAATTGTTTCATTGGAGCCTAGATTGAACTGTGGCCGCCGACTGCTTTGTTCTTACTCCTGTTTTAACCATTTTAATCATGCTGTTTTTACAACCGCGAGTTTTCATTCAAGTCTTTTAAAACCGAGCTTCCAACAAATAACACATTCAATAGCAAACTATGGCAGGCAGGCCGGGTATGATCTAAACTAACCACTAATGAGACTAACAAGCTACTTATAGCACCATTACACAATGCTAATGATCTTTCGATACTAATTAAAATAAAATAAAAGATTGGTCGCAATGTTCAGTTATACCTACCAACTAGTATTATTATTGATATAAGAACGTACAGTGTTATATTCCGAAGGTCGTCAAAATAAGCTAACAACTTATAACGTCAACGAATACAATCTTTAGTATGGAAAGCAAAACAATGTTTATCGGATAGCAATTAATAATGCTATCTTCAGTAGACAGCATTGAATATACTGTCAGAAGATAGCACTAAAAGAATGCTATATAATTTGTCGGGTATTACGACAACATGTCAGCTTTGTATACACCCATCCTAGACAAAAACATATACGGTACTCATAAACAAGTATACTGTGAAACAATCGAAATTGTTGGACTTTGAACATTTACCATCGCAGGAGGCCACAGTTATTTTTTATTTGCTATCTTGTAATTTTTCCCACAGTAAAAAGTTTTAAATATTTCCAAACATTCCTGAAACACTTAGTGATCATAATGAACAATGCAAGTTACCATAGTGTTAGTTAAAACCGAAAAAATACCAACATCAAGTTTAAAGGCCGAAATGCAGGAATTGATGGCTGACAAAACATAACATTTCTAACTCAAATTCAGACCATATATGAGGTGACCTATGATGTCATGTATTTACAAATGGGACACCCTCTGTTGTTTCCCTCCAGGCAGAATATACAGTAAAGTTAATGAAGACAACATGAAATTTCTTTCTAATGAATTGTAAAACTCATTTAGTTTTAGTTTTTTGTGTGAAATGCGATAGCTTATAGCATTCCTAAGCAAGTTTAAAGACAGTTTTGATAACAATTTGCTGTGACACCACAATCTAGTTAGAAAACCTGATCTGGCCTATGTAAACTATAGGAACTCTTGCCCGGTGTGTTTTGTCTCAAACCAACAGAGGGCGTCCTAAATGTCAACAAATGTCACCTCATCTATACAGAACTGTTGAAAAATCGCGCAATTGGCGCTAGCGCCAGCCAATCATCCCCCTCACCCCCAAATGCCCAAAATAAACTCACGCCAATTGTACCTGTGAGTGCATGTGTACCTGCGTGACCGTTGATTCAAAGCCGTGACCGCCATGACCCTGCGTTGGTACAATATCCATAGATCAACATCAGTGTTAAAATCATCTGTCATGATGACAATTAAAACGAAAGATTCCATTTCAAAACCAAATCACGCATTTTAGCTGTTAACCCTGTAAATGTGGCCTTTAAGTAACTACCAACCGATCCATATTTCTTCTATCTGAATTTACACGAATTTACTCATGATTTTTTTCAACACAAAATGCTATCATAATTTAGCAATTTTCTGGTTAGCCATCGTTTGAATGACAACAATAAATCAAAGATGAGACATCGTGCAATGTCAAAGCCATGATTTGGAATTTAGATAAGGCCTAAAATTAACAATTTGCCGGCGAAATTGTATCCTGAATATGTTGCTAACCTTTCTCTCTCACCTTTGGGTGACATAATAAGCCTAAAAGTGACAATAGCTAACAATGGTGTTCTAGAAGGTGGTCAAAATATATTTTTGTCATGTTTTGAATGACCATCTGTTAAAAATGTGAACACATGCTCAGTGTGTTCGAATGGTGTGAAAACTTCAATCCTTGGTATTTTTTACAGCTCACGCAATAAGAGTATACCGATTTTGTACAAATCAGGCAATAAGTACACCGATTTTAACAATGTGTACATTTTTTTTAATTTTTTTTTTATTAATATCATAATTTTCACATTTCACATAGTTTCATCATGTTAACATTGCATTATCGATACATGTATAATACATTTTCCTATGTTTTTCAGCATGTTTACATTGCATATCATACACATGTTTAGCACATTTTCATCTACTTTTCAGCATTTTTACATTTTCATATGCTTTTCGGCATGTTTACATTCATGTTCACATAACTTTCACATTTCATGTTTACATTTCATATCAAATACATCCACATATGCTTTTTCATCGTATTTTCATTGCATATCATTACATAACACATTTTCATATGCTTTTCAGCATGTTTACATTGCATATCATGTATAGCACATTTTCATATGCTTTTCAGCATGTTTACACATTTTCATATGCTTTTGGCATGTTTACATTTCATATCAATTACACGTATAACACATTTTTATGTGCTTTCATGTTTACATTGCATATAATTTTATAACACATTTAATATGCTTTTCAGTATGTTTACATTGCATATGTATAGCACATTTTCATATGCTTTTCAGCATGTGTACACATTTTCATATGCTTTTCATCATGTTAACATTGCATTATCGTTACATGTATAACACATTATCACCACATGGAAAAATTAAACAAGGAAACATTGATCTGTTTGTGCCTCATGTCAGGCATTAAGAAGGAAACACATTTTATTTCCTACAACATACAACAGGCATTTATGAATGTAACAATAATCTAGCTCTACATTTATTTCAACCACGGATGTTCACAACTCGTGCCTGATGCGGTCGCCCAGGCGACACAACCCCCCAGTAACTACTTTGGAGTAAAAGTTCTGTTCATCCAAAATAAGAATTCAGCTAGATTACATTTATTTCAACCACGATTTTCATGCTTTTCAGCATGTTTACATTGCATATCATATACATATATAGCACATTTTCATATACTTTTCAACATTTTTTACATTTTCATATGCTTTTTTCAGCATGTTTACATTCATGTTCACATAATTGTCACATTTCATAGTTTCATCATGTTTACATTTCATATCAAATACATGCATAACAATGTGTACATATATGTTGCTACGTGTGGATAGCTGTAACAATCTACAACATGACTTACTGAGAACATCTTTGAGCACGTGTCAGATGTTGACAATGGTGGAAAAGGTGTTACATTTGGGATGTGATTGTAGTCTGGATTGTTATCTGAGGTGAATATCGGCGGAATATAGACTCTAGTACAAAATCAGGATATATATAGAACGAGCCACTGCACCAAGTGCAATGGTTTATATTAAACTTATTGCTAACAGTTTTCAATAGATTCTATCGCATATTACACAAATTTAAAACACTCAGACAGGTGAACAATATCCTTACGTATGGGCACAATCAATCGAATGATTTCATGTGGTCTAGAAATGAACTAAACATACAGTCAATCGAATGATTTCATGTGGTCTAGAAATGAACTAAACATACAGTCGCGTTGTCGGCCCAAATTTATATAGATTTCTATACCGTTTTTATATCAATTTTATTTGATCAAAGGCAATCAGACACAATCCTATGACAATGGCATCTTGTATACCCCTCGTAAAGTGAAGCGGGATAACCTGCTGATGATAAATGACGGTTTGATTTGGAAGTGATAGATAAAATTAAGCACACAGAATAAGGGAGCCGACTGACTTTACGTTTTCAGCAGTGTCCTTGTTACCTAAAGGAGCTTTGGATTTTAGCCAAAAAGGGTGTCCATACACTCTTAAAACTCCTAGTCGTTTTTGACTAGATTCCAGGTAAAATAAGATCTCACTAGTTCTAGTCAACAAAATTACCTCAAACTTGCAATAATTTGAGGTAATTTTTGACTAGAAAATCTAGTGAGATCTTATTTTTACTCGGTAATCTAGTCTTTAAGAGTGTAGCATTCCTGTGGGCGTTTACCTACTTTTTGACATTTTGTGCTTGTTTTTGTAACATGGAATATTAAAATGTTATAATGTTTATGCTGGCCAAAGATTTCGAAGAAGAACTGCCCATGTATAGAGCCCCGGCCGCATAAGATTCATTATTATCATTAGTGAAATGATGAATTTCAAATTTAAGTAGGATCATCTTTTTCTACAGGTAATAGGATTGCTTCAAAGTAGCATAACTCGCAGTTGATCAACATTTCGTTATATTGGTAAACTCAAAATACATCAAACAAACGACATTTTGAAAAAATAATGCACCATACTATTGATATCTAATGTGAAAAATAACTGACATTTACACAATTTAAAACCAAATGCTGTATGTCATGAGTTACATCAAGATGCTATACCACTGTTAGTTGGGACGAATTAAATCATGCTGTGTTTGCTATCTACTGATGTGCTGTGTTTGCTATCTACTGATGTGCTGTGTTTGCTATCTACTGATGATAGCAATTATACCTATTGCTACCCTGCCATCCAATGGAACAGCCATCCCTATACGTGCTGCGTACGAAGCAAAGAAAACGAGCGCAAGTGATGCAATGCAACGAAAAGAGTAGACGCGAAGATATGAAAAATAATTTATATTTCAGAATCCAACTGCATTTTTGATTTTTTTTGGCGCGTTTTGAGTTATCATGACTTTTAGAATGTACTAGGTATCAAAAATGTTTTTAAGTAACGCGCCATTTTCAGCATTCAATTTTGTCAGCATATTGCAGATTTTCGGTCTCTCACTTCAACATCCTGACTTTTTCACTGGGCACTGTATGTTGCCTCATCAATTCTACTTATTAATGGATGTACATGTATAAACTATGGTGGTTTGTTGGTACCATGTCTATGTCCGCGTAGAAACCACACTGAGTGTTTAATTAAATGGAACCTTTTGTTTTAATTGTTAGCGTGACAGATGATTTTGACATTGATGTTGATCTATGGAGAGTCTACCAACGCAGGGTCATGACGGTCACGGCTTTGACTGAACGGTCACGCAGGTACAACTGTCACTCACAATGTATGTTGCTATGTTTATATAGTAAAGTGATCTCGGCATGTGATTAAGTTGACGTTAAATTGACGTGGATGTTTTAGTATTCTGGATTAGATGTGTAACTTGATTTGATTCATGTTTATGATATTGTTGTTTCGTACATATCGGATTTGCTTGTTTGTGTGCACGTTGGGGTGTTTGTTTGTTGGTTGTTGTTTGCTTGTTTGTTTGTATGTTAGGGTGCCTGTGTTATGCTAGTCTTGGTGTTTGTTTGGTTGGTTGGTTTGTTGGTTTGTTGGTTGGTTTGTTGGTTTGTTGGTTTGTTGGTTTGTTGGTTGGTTGGTTGGTTGGTTGGTTGGTTGGTTGGTTGGTTGGTTGGTTGGTTGGTTGGTTGGTTTGTTGGTTTGGTTTGTTGGTTTGGTTGGTTTGTTGGTTTGTTGGTTTGTTGGTTGGTTGGTTGGTTGGTTGGTTGGTTGGTTGGTTGGTTTGTTGGTTTGTTGGTTTGTTGGTTTGTTGGTTTGGTTGGTTGGTTGGTTGGTTGGTTTGGTTTGTTGGTTTGGTTGGTTGGTTTGTTGGTTGGTTGGTTTGTTGGTTGGTTGGTTGGTTGGTTGGTTGGTTGGTTGGTTGGTTGGTTGGTTGGTTGGTTGGTTGGTTGGTTGGTTGGTTGGTTGGTTGGTTGGTTGGTTGGTTGGTTGGTTGGTTTGTTGGTTGGTTGGTTTGGTTGGTTTGTTGGTTTGTTGGTTTGGTTGGTTTGGTTGGTTTGTTGGTTTGGTTGGTTGGTTGGTTGGTTGGTTGGTTGGTTGGTTGGTTGGTTGGTTGGTTGGTTGGTTGGTTGGTTGGTTGGTTGGTTGGTTGGTTGGTTGGTTGGTTGGTTGGTTTGTTGGTTTGTTGGTTTGGTTTGTTGGTTTGGTTGGTTGGTTGGTTGGTTGGTTGGTTGGTTGGTTGGTTGGTTGGTTGGTTGGTTGGTTGGTTGGTTGGTTGGTTGGTTGGTTGGTTGGTTGGTTGGTTGGTTGGTTGGTTGGTTGGTTGGTTGGTTGGTTGGTTTGTTGGTTTGTTGGTTTGTTGGTTTGTTGGTTTGTTGGTTTGGTTGGTTGGTTGGTTGGTTGGTTGGTTGGTTGGTTGGTTGGTTGGTTGGTTTGGTTGGTTGGTTGGTTGGTTGGTTGGTTGGTTGGTTGGTTGGTTGGTTGGTTGGTTGGTTGTTTTGGTTGGTTGGTTGGTTGGTTGGTTGGTTGGTTGGTTGGTTGGTTGGTTGGTTGGTTGGTTGGTTGGTTGGTTGGTTTGTTGGTTGGTTGATTTGTTGGTTTGTTGGTTGGTTGGTTGGTTGGTTGGTTGGGTTGGTTGGTTGGTTGGTTGGTTGCTTGATTGATTGATTGATTGATTGATTGATTGATTGATTGATTGATTGATTGATTGATTGATTGATTGATTGATTGATTGATTGATTGATTGATTGATTGATTGATTGATTGATTGCAAGCTTGCTTGCTTGCGGACTTTGGCAAACCAAGCGTACACGATGGACGAAATGTGCACACCTGTCCTGTGCTATCTGATCTTTCACCGTAACTTTAACAAAATAATAAAAAGGATGATTAAAGTTGCAACATAAAACAGGGCATGACTGACGTATTTTATGGAGCGTATGGGGACAATCAATTGCAGTTCTTTATTACTAATTAGCTGTTTTTCTTTTCATTATTTCGTTACAAGTTATAATACATCTAACGGTGCGTAAATAACGTTTGGGTGTCAAAGGGAGTCGTTTCACTCAACAAGTCCTTCAAGAATGGTCCTTTTATATCATCGAACAGGCCTATAGCTGTCAGGAAGTATATTTAAATGGTGCCCGTATTCGGAAAAGGCCTAAAGTCGACCGTAATCACAATGGAGGAAATTGGCGACGTTTATCCGACATAAATCCTTGTATGTTTGTTTGATGGGGGTGCTTGTGTTATGCTTGTTTTGGTTTTTGTTGGTTGGGTTTGTTTGTTTGCGCTACATTTTAGGAAAATATGATATTTTTAACATCAAAAAAGTGGTGGTGGATATTGAAGATGATTTGCTTTTTCCGGCATCATTTTCCTTTTTGCCTCTTTAGTCTTTCGCTCTGCATTCGTCATTGTTTCGTCGACAGATATCTTGCCGAGGTACCGTTTCCATAAATAATCTCATGTAATCCAGATCCTCGTGAGTAATTGAAGTTCATGTTAGGAATCCCAATTCCGGGACCCAATGCGATGATCACTATTTCAAAAAGAGTCTTGCTTGATGGACTAGAAGTCTCTATAATGGTCTGTAGTTCCGTGTTTTTTAAAACCCGAAATTGCGCCCCTCATACGCCACCAGGTGTTGAGTAAAACTTACGCCTGGTTAACGAAAGTCAATATATGAAGACGAACATAAAAGGCGCGATCAGGGGGTGCGCGACGCAGCAGACATCCGTGTGGTAAACGTTGTCTGACTCACATTGTGACTGTGCTCTCACTTTGGTTTAAACCTCAGCACGCGACAACTTAACCTATCCATGCCTATGTAAATAGACAGTGTCATATAGATAATTATTGTAGTGAATACAGTATTTGCATTTCTTTAGTTCTTTAGTCTTCAAAATAATTGTGGAGATTTACCACAAATCAGGGAAAAGGCAAGTAACATTTTACGCAGATCTCGGGTGTTTCTTAACTCTTTGTTAATTGGGAAATGGCAGGTGATTATATTACTAGTCTTGAAACTTCACCACACGTCCCAACAAAATGGTAAAGTGTATTAAATATGTTTTATTCTTATATTGATATATGCGCACCTACACGTGCGGCCCTATATTTTGGTACAATGCCCAATTATTTACATTTATCTACGCCATTGACCTCGCAAAGAAAGAAAAACATTGGGAATAAAACGTCATTGTCATTTATTTCTCTATTCAATACACACACGGCACAATTTAACTTTTGTACTGCATTTTTGGACTCACATCTGACATTTTGGTTCAGTTACATATACATGGCTGATAGTATGGAAACTTCAAAAAGATTTTTTTTTTTTTAGTGTCGCATTTTTATAGTCGTTTATTGAATTCCAACTTTTGATGTTTATTCGTACGTGTATGTGGGTGGAATAACGCTAGAACGTGCTTTATTGTACAGATAGCCAGCCATCAGATCAATCACTTTTGCCATTTTTAAATGGCAAAAGTGATTGATCTGAAAGACAATAAAAAAAAGTGTCTCTTTTTGGTTTGCTTACACTACAATGCGATTTTCACCCACTTCAATTGACCCTATATATATACACTCTAAGAAAAAAAGGTTCCACTTAGAACCTTTTTCTGTCCTGTGTGTAGAACCCTAAGATCTCTTATAGGTTTTATAAAGAACTTTCAAAGGTTCTATAAAGAACCTTCAAAATGTAGGTAGGCCTAGGGACTTTCTTCACGGGCTCATCTCAAAGTTTAAAAGAGTGAAAAGCAGTGTTAACAACATTACATTTTTTGGGTTTTACATAATTAATACCAGAAAATAATAATAATAAACAAAACAGATTAATGTTGTTAACACTGTTTTTCACTCCTTTAAACTTTGTGATGAGCCCATGAAGAAAGTCCTTAGGCCTACCTACATTTTGAAGGTTCTTTATAGAACCTTAAGAGCTCTTAGGGTTCTACATACAGGACAGAAAAGGTTCCAGTGGAACCCTTTTTTCTTAGAGTGTAGTACATTTTTAAAACGCTGTTTAAAATGTTTAAACAACACAAGTTAAAGGGACACAATGTCATGTTGATTTTTTTAAATTTTAATTCATTTACTTCAGAATTCAAGATGAACATTGCTGTTTCTACTAAAAAAAACCCAGCAAAACTTGATTAAAACAATGTTTTAAATATGTTGGAATACCACCCTTAACCATGTAAAATGCTGATCTGGCCAGAT
The DNA here is from genome assembly GCA_035610835.1 of Ophiura sarsii. NCBI lineage: Eukaryota > Metazoa > Echinodermata > Ophiuroidea > Amphilepidida > Ophiuridae > Ophiura > Ophiura sarsii. The sequence goes on along the minus strand of CM069451.1, from coordinate 45,767,769 downwards.
CAGCATTTTTGAATCGACGTTTTGTTGTACAAAGAGGGCTGATTTTTCTTAATCCTTATGGTGTAAGTTCATACATGTAATATAATTGTAAAAATATACAAATCCCAGTTTTTATTATATATTTTTGTTATTGAGGGCGCTGCCTCTTAACAAGTGCATCGCTCAACGTTGTTTTTATAAACATTTTAAACAAGTTAATAACATTTTGAGCAACATTGTGTTGAGCGATGCACTGGTTAACGTTTGTTGTTTACAAAATTTAAACAGCGTTTTAACAGTGTATTACCTGAAAATCGGGAGAAGCTGTTTTTAGGCAATCAAACTTGAAAACAGCACTAAGAATCGACTGAATTCCGATGGCGCCCACATTTTTCTTTCAATCTGGCATTGGGCGGCACTTAAGGTGAAACAAGAATGTCAACAGGCAAAAACGTGCGTATTAAAGGAGCCTAAAATTACAGTTTTGGTGACGACGATTATAAAAATGAATGACTTTATGTTTATGACATAACCCCCCCCCCCCCCCAATATTTGACCAGGATGAGATGGCCTATGCAATCACCCCCCCCCCCCCAATCCCGAATGGTTATGCATGTTTAAACGCGCTATCCATTCTCTAGCTGTAAGAGTAATTTTAATGAAGTTTTCATCTTTTGTATGTTGTAATACCCAAGACTCAAGGTTAGATCCCCATGCTGACCCGCCCCGAGGGTGTAAACGCTGAGAACGCTCCGCTCTCCCCTATACCTAGGGAATGTGATATTTAGCATTTTTTGATGGGTATTTGCGATTTCATTTTTAACTATAACGAATTGCAAATTTAGGCAAATCGTGTCCAGCATCGTCTGTGCCATCATAACAACAAAAATACTACCCTCTATTGATAACACTTCTGTGCTATCTTCTGACGATAGCACTACACCGTACCACTGTTGCACCTGAGTGTGGCACTACACTATCAGGTCTCAAAATGCAAAAATACATGCTTTATATCCTGATTCCTTGAGCATTAGTTATGAAAGTGTTGATATGGACGATTTATTCGAAACTTTGAAGAAAATATGTTTTTCTTCTAAAGGATAGTTGATTTACAAACTCGATTCTGATTGAACAAAAAACCCTTACTTCAGTGAAGTATTATCATGAAAGAGGGCGCAATTTCTTGGTTTTTGCCGGAGCAGACGATAGCGGTCACGCTGTGACTAATTCAGAATTTCCCGAACAACCAACAGAGCGTCAGGTGGTGTCCGTCAGACATGTTAAATATATTAAACACTATATCTCATACTAAGTGGGGTAGATTGTTTGTGGTAAGTGTTTGCATATACCTTACATTATGATTGTCTCCGATCCAGTCCATTATCTTCTGTAGTGAGGGCGGTCATAATTTGACTCGATTGTTCAGACGACGATGGCCACGCGTCTCGGACGACCCAATGTGGCAACGGGAGTGCACCATTTTGAAATAGTTTTAACAGTCATCGACCGGTTAACGATGCAAATAACGGAGTATAGTTTAACAAACACACAAACAATCACACACCATTTCCAGATTTATAGTAAGATTCAGAGTTCGTATACGTAAATTATCTATTCTTAGCTTAATGTTTAATCGCTTGGTTGCAGCCACCCTCTTTGGTGATCAGGGATCCGAAGAAGTTGAATTGCGAGACTGATTCCACCTCATTACCATCAATTATGAGAGACTCTTTGACACCATCTGTGACTATGGACATAATCTTGGTTTTGCTGACATTTAGATGTAGGCCAAGTTGCTCACTCTCCACCTTGACCTTCTTCAGGAGTTCCGCCATCTCTTCCATATTTGTTGCAAACAGCGTGGTGTCATCGGCATAACGTTGTGTATTTGGTATCCACCTACTGACAGCCCCCTGCCCAATCATCCAAAGCACGTCTCATTATAAAATGTGCATAACGGTTGAAGAGTGCTGGTGAAAGTAGCCCCCTTGACGGACTCCCTGACCTAGAGCAAACCAGTCACTATTTCCTTTCTCAGAGTGAACACAGGCAGCTTGACCATCATACAGATTGCGAATTAGCTTGACTAGGTGGTAAGGGATTCCCATTTGTTGCAGTGCTGTCCATAATGCCGAATATCTCACACAATCAAGTCACTCTCAGTTAAGACCTTTCCTTGCTCGTCCTTGATGATAGATAGCCAATCTAGGTATCGGTTTTGAGGTGATGTTGTTTATACATCTAAAGAGCTCTCTGCTGTTTTTGTGAAAACTGTGATCCTCAAGTTCTTGGCATTGCTGTCAGATATGCTTATTCTTATCTCTCCTAGGCATGCGCCTTGATAAAGTGGAGGACTATCAAATACCTTGGAGCCTGGATGAACAGCACTGAAAAGGACATCAAAACACGCAAAGCAGCTGGATGGAGAGCCTGTGGCAAACTTAGTCAGTTATGGAAGGCTAACTCACTATTCAGAAAGCTCAAAGAAAGACTGTTCTTAGCTACAGTAGAATCAGTCCTTCTTTATGGATGTGAGGCATGGACAGTCACCCCAAAGCTTGGTAAACAACTGGATGGATGCTACACTAGGATGCTAAGATCTGTGTTCAACATCAACTGGAGTCAGCATGTGACGAATAAGGACCTGTATGGGGACATGCCAAAAGTCTCGGACAAGATCAGAGAACGCAGAGCAAGATTTGCTGGACACTGCTTCAGGGGGGTCCAAGGAGCTTGTACACAAACTCATGCATTGGATTCCAAAGCATGGAGTAAGAAAGCGTGGCAGACTAGCCCTGACCTACATTGACATACTAAAACGTGATACAGGACTGCAAGTGGAAGAAATCAAGACAGCTATGTTGGAAAGGAAGATCTGGAGAGGCATTGTGGTTCGGAAAAATCATCCGCCGTAAGTCAAGTAAGTCAAGTTATCTCTCCTAGAATTCAATTGAACCTCACTTGAAAGTCTTCTGTATAGGTTACTGCCCTGCAGACCAGCGTCCTTCAATTGGCGTCTTTCATCTGCTAAGTTGATGGTTTCATGGGACAACCATGATGTGGTCTTTCTCTTATATATTTTAGAAACATGTTTTTTGGCTGCGCTGAGAATAGAGTTTTGATGTCCAGCCAGAGTTCATTAGGAGTTGCTTCCTCTTCTCTAACCATCAGTTCTTGAAACAGATTTCTGGTCTCCACTCTGTATTTGTCATCAAGATGCTGCAAATCAAATCTGCAGGATTTGGGAGCACCTTTGGTCATCTTCAACTTGATTCGAAAATCAGCAATTAGAAGTTGATGGTCACTACCTATATCTGCCCCTGGCAGGGTTTTAGCTATCTTGATAGAAGACTTCCACTGACTGCTGATGAGGAAGTAGTCAATTTGGTTTCTTGTGAGGCCGTTTGTAGATATCCAAGTGTACTTCCGTCTTGGGTGTTGTTGGAAGATTGTGTTTGTGATAGTAAGTCTGTTTGCTGCACAAAAATCCACGAGTGTATATACTACCTCTTCCGTTTCTACTTCCCAAGCCATGCGGGCCCAAGGCCATGGTTTCGTCTTCACTTTGAACGCCTTCTCCAACTTTTGCGTTGAAATCACCTGTTATCATGATGATATCTCTCTCCGGAATGCCATCAAGAGTGTCCTGCAGTTGGCTGTAAAAACATTCCAGATCTTCATCAGAGGCTGGAGCCTGTGGAGGTAGGTGCATATACTTGAATGACTGAGAGGTTAATAGGCCGAACTTGGAATCTGATGGAGATGATCCTGTCACTGACTGGGTTGTAGCCCAAGGCATACTTTGAGAAGATTTTGCTGGTGGTGAAAGCTACACCTTTGCTCCCTCCTTTCTCATTTCCTGAGTAGTATATGGTGTGGTCATCTGTGGAGAAGTGGCCTTTTCCCGACCAGCATATCTCAGCAATACTTAGGGTGTTCACTTTACACCTGTTCATCTGTCTGGTCAGAAGCTCGAGAGTGCCAGGCTGTGATAGATTTCTCACATTCCATGTACCAAATCGTATGACTTTTCTTACATTAAGATCCTATCCCGTAGTCCATCCTTTGGCTCCCTTCGGTGCGTCATCACAGGACAAGGGTCGGGGTTGGGTTTGTTGCCCGTTATTTTCACCTCTCTGGGTCCGGAGGTACTCCCCCATCTTTAAAGGATCAAAACTATCTTTAAGTTTTGGAAAATAATCATAGGCTGGCGAGCTTAATATCAACCCATATAAACATTAACATTTCTAATATGTTTTTCTGGAATCTAAAAGCTACATAAATTAACACTACAGTTATAGATCTCGATCATCAACCTATTAATCCTTTGGTCAGCTTTTAATAGCTTGCTCTATAAATCCAAAAGAAACAGCTTTATCTGCGGGAAAGACCATCTGTGTTTCCATTTGCGCGACCCTTGCGATGCTCAACTTGATGGTTGCAAATCAAGACTCCACCGAGTCAACCGTTTCTTCTTCTCTTTGTCCACGTTCAACCATTTAAGTGGTTGATGATCTGTCACAACTCTAAACTCCCTTCCCAGCAGATAATACTGTAAGCTTTCTATAGCCCATTTTACAGCTATAGGCACTCTTTCTCTATGGTTGCATAGTTTTCTTCATTTGTTTTCAACTTTCTACTCAAGAATACAACTGGATGCTCTTTACCATCTAACCCTATCTGACTGAGCACTGCTCCTAGACCCCGCTCTGAAGCATCAGTTTGACAAGACTGATTCATCACACAAGGTTTCTTTGAGGGTCAGAAAAGCCCTTTCACTCTCAGGTGTCCATATCACATTGTTAGTATTGCTCTTACTATAGTCAAATCAGACAGAGGAGCAGCAGTGTCAGCAAAATTGGGGATAAACTTACGATAGTACCCTGTTACCCCTAAGAATGATTTTACATCGGTCTTAGTCTTTGGTTTGTCCCACTTTTCAATTACATCTATCTTCGTTTGTTGTGGTTGTACTTGCCTACTTCCTACTACTAGTATATGTCCCAAATATGACACATAGGTTTGACCAAAGCTACATTTACTATGTTTGACTGTCAAGTTGGCCTGCTTGGGATTCTGTAGCACATCCCTGAGATGGATAAGATGACTTTCCCAGTCACTGAAAATTACTAAGTCATCCATATAGGCTGCTGCGAACTCGTCTTTACCCCTCAGCAGATGAGCAGATGATCCATCATCCTCTGAAATGTGACAGGAGCCCCATGCAAACCAAAGGGAAGATACTTAAACTGGTAAAGACCTGTTGGTGTAGCAAATGCAGTATATAGCTTAGATCTTTCAGTTAATGGTAATTGCCAGTAATTCATAAGTCTAACTTTGTTATGTATTTGGCTGTGCCAATTCTCTCAATTACTTCTTCAATTAGTGACATTGGATATGCATCAAATGTACTCAACTTGTTGACTTTCTTACACAAAAACGAGTAGTCCCATCTCGTTTCGGAATCAGGATGAAAGGGGAAGACCATGGACTGTTAGACTCTTCAATCACCCCAAGTTCTAACATCATTTCAACCTCTCTCTTAGCCTGATCCAATTTGGCCTGTGGAATACGACACGGACGCTGTTTCACAGGTTTCACATCTGGTCCCATCTCTATATCATGTTCTATTAAAGTAGTCTTTCCCGGGTGATCCTGCAATTGACTTCATCATACTCTGATAAAAATCTAAACAACTCCTCCTGACCAAGACTCAACTCAATCCCCTATCTATGTGAATGTCTGTGTCCCCAGAACTCTCACATGTCCAAGTCTAATCTTTGTCCTGACCCTCCTCATCACCAACAACATCCTTTATCCCAACACCAACCAGAACCTCTGGAACTCTCCTAATACAAACTCCTTCAACAAGGTAATGTGGAAGATCTTGCGTTTCTTCCGCTTATCTCCCATTTCTATTTCATAGTCAACTGAACCATCTTCTGGACAACCTTGTATGGGCTAAGCCACCTACCTTCCAGTGAAATACTGCTGGAAGGTAACAACAGCAGGACTTCATCCCTAGGTTTGAATTCCAGAATCTTCGCTTTTACATCAAACCACTGTTGTTGCTTCTTTTGAGCCTCCTCCATATTCTGCTTCACAAGATCTGTCATCAAAGCCAGTCTTTCTCTCATTTGAAGGACATGAGACACAACATTGTGAACCTGTCACAGTACCTGCCCACACTTCCTTCATCACATCTTACATATCTAAGGACCTCTGACCTTTCATCCATATAATAGCTCAAAAGGAGAAAAGCCTGTTGACTAGTCCTGTGGGACCTCCCTGAATGCGAACAACAAGTAAGGAAGCATCCCGTCCCAACCTCTAGGATCCTCATCAATACATTTCAGAATCATGGACTTCAAAGTGCCATTAAACCTTTCTACCAGACCGTCTGTCTGTGGGTGATAAAGAGACGTAATCACCTCTTTAATGGATAACATCTGATAGATCTATTTCAACAACTTTAAGGTGAAATTCGACCGATCTGTAAGAGTTGCCTTTAATAGGAATCCCTACCCTGGAAAACAACTTCACCAACTCATTAGCTATCTTTTTAACTTCAATACTTCTCAAGGGGATTGCTTCTGGGTGCCTCGTCGCATAGTCGCAGATAACCAACACATACTTGTTACCAGATTTCGACCTCTCTAATATCCATAGCAATCTTCTCAAATGGTTGCCCAACAGACAAAAGTATCATCAAAGCTCTCAACTTGGTCTGATACTTAGAAATCAACTGACAAGTTTCACAACTCCTACAGTACTCAGTTACATCTCGCCTATAAACCTCCAGGCCAGAAGAATCTCTGAAAGATCCTGTCCAGTTTTTTCTTCTTACCGAGGTGACCTGACAATGGGATATCATGTGCAGTCTTCAGTACTCTACGCTTCAAAGGTTTTAGGACTACCAACTGCTCAACTACCTCACTGTGACCTCGAAGAACAACCTTACGGAACAAAATTCCCTCCTTAGATTCGATCTGAACTTCCTCTGAACCTTTCCGATCAACCAACCTTGACCTCCTCAAGACATCTAGTGACTTATCCTGTACCTGCATCTCCGTAACTTCTTTACGTCTACATCAAGTATATCTTCCTCATGTTCCTACCTCAGAATTCCTTTGGGCCAAGAACCTCTTCTGATTCTCCCTCTTCTGACTCCTAGTCTTTGGAGCCCTAACTTTTGGAAGAGTACTCATGAAATCATCTCCATCTAGATGACTATATTCCTCTACAAACCCTGGCTCGACCTTACCAACATCAAAACGGTTTAGAACTACACCACAGTCCTTTTCAGCCTGGCCTTCCTCTTTTAGGACTTGTCTTTCCCAATTTGCCTGTGCCCTAATTATGACCAACCCTTCCTTGGTTTGTTCAAAACTTCTAAGCCTCCCTTTTTCAGCGGCTTCCAGCAATTTTGCAAAATTCGGAAACTGCCAGTTGTCAACTGTAATGTTAACTCACAGGTACCGTTAACCATAATGTCAGTAAAAAAACGGTAAAATACTGGCAATCAGGACGCCAGTTGTCAACCGTAATGTTAAATCACAGGTACCGTTAACCATAATGGCAGTAAAAAAAACGGTAAAATACTGACAATCTGAATGCCAGTTGTCAACCATGATGTTTAATCACAGGTACCGTTAATATTTATATTTCAGTAAAAAACCCGGTAAAATACCGGCAATCTGAATGCCAGTTGTCAACCGTGATGTTAAATCACAGGTACCTTTAATATTTATATTTCAGTAAAAAAACGGTAAATAATGGCATTCTGAATGCCAGTTGTTAACCGTGATGTAAAATTACAGGAACAGTAATTACGGTCAACGTAAAATCACAGCAATTCTTACAGTTCCAATGTTAAATAACAAATATTTATTTTGACCTGTAAATCACTGCAAAGAGTAATATTATCCCGTTATTTTACGGTAAAATGTACAAAAACACTTATCTATCGTTATATATTTATATACAAAATACCGTTAAAATAAGAAACCACGGTAGTAACCGTTACTTTGACGATAAATTATATTACGGTCGACGTAAAATCACAGCAATTCTTACAGTTCCGATGTTAAATAACAGATATTTTTTGTGCCCTTTAAAATCACTGCAGAGAGTAATATTATTCCGTTATTTTGCAGTAAAATGTATTAATACGCCAATACGAGGGTCATTCAATAAATAATGAAAGTGATCATGGTATGGGATGCATGAGTGATTCTATTGAGGGATAGTGTGATCAATACAAAGTATGAACCTTTGACTTTCAAACAATACAGTTTTGGATTTCTAAGTGTGAACTATGACGTCATAGCATTGTCTCAAAGTAAGTACACTTGGGACACTGCTAAATCAGTTATTTGGCGAGAAATTTGAATTGTTTGTATGAAACATGTGATAAGAAGATTACATAACATGACACTAGAAACAGGTAAATAACAATTTTTTCGCGTAAGTATGATAAAAAAGACAATAACTTTAATCCCTGTGTAATTTGATATATGTAGTATAAGAGGAAAAAGTAAGGAGAGGCAATTGAATAAAAAGTATACAAATATCAGTATTTCAAATAGCCAATTTCATTGAAAAATGCCCAGTCAGTGAACACTAATATTGCGGAAAATCAAACAATTTAGGAAAAATCCAAGCAATTAACCAATTTGGGAGATCACATATGATAGCTAACTAATTATTTGAACTTATTCGCATAAAACCTGCAGAAAATATGCGCATGCGCAGACGGCAGATCATTTTGAACAGGGCCAAAAATGGCTAAAATCATGAAATTTACCAGATAAAAGCTTACTGTGCCTTCAAATTCTAATCAGAAATAATGAAAAATGCTTAAATCAATGTGTATAAATATTGTGATAGTCAAAATGAAGATATACATGAATGTATCAATCAAAGATGGCTGCCACAACCTCTCTTATTACTGTTATCTTTAGAGCTACTAGATATGTATTGTTAAAGTAATCGTCACATAAATTCAATGGTTTGAGGACATTTTATGAACAGCTCCTCTTGAAATCCCCACTATTATTGCTTTACATCCCACAACAATTTACTAAATTATAATCCCTCCATTGTTCTTTATCCTTTGTTGTATTCTAAGGTATATTATTGCGGATTTTGCTAAATAAAAGCGTATTTGAGATGGTCCCTTCTTGTTTGTATTAAGGAATTCAGATCTAAAAAAGAGTGTCATACAAAGATAAGTGTGTGTTCTAACTATGTGCCAAGTGTTATCTGTTTTTATGCTTGCATTGCCGAGATATACGCAAATGTATCAATCAACCCATATTCAACATATTACATATCCAGCCAAATAATTGACAGATTTCAGTCAGTGTCTGAAACCTATTGTGTTTATGTTAATGACGTTACATAACCAAAGGTATCTAACAATCCAAAAGTGTATTGTTTGAAAGACAAAGGTTCATACTTTGTATTGATCACATTATCCCTCAATGGTATCACTCATGCGTCCCATACCATGATCACTTTCATTATTTATTGAATGACCCTCGTAAATCGTATTTTTATAAATGAAATACCGTTACAATACGAAACCACGGTAGTTACCGTTACTTTGACGGTAAAATAAATTACGGTCAACGTAAATTTACAGACATTTCTTACAGTGTACACACATAGGATGGTACAGATTCATCAGGAGACCCCTTATAGCCCGAAATGCACAATTTCTCTTTGGGCTGCCTACAAAACCTTTCAATATGACCTGGTTGTTTGCAGCGTCTACAAATGATTTGGGGTCTCGGATCTGATGTATAAGTAGCGGCCTTTGGAGCCAACTGTGACCCAGTACTACCCTCTACTTCTTTACTGTTACTCTTATCATTCTTAACAGCACCATTTACAGGCTTATTCCCACTATTCCTATATGTGACCATTTCTTCCCTGCATCCATCTGAACACCCTTTCTAGCTTCAGAATAATCATCTGCAAGATCCGCAGCCTCAGTACCAGATTTAGGTTTATGCTCCCGCACCCAAATTTGTACACCTGGTGGCATATTGTCCATGATCAAGATTTCAGTTACCTTCTGTACATCAGTTAACATCAGGTTTTACCCACTTGTTGAAAAGATCTTTAAGCCTAACATATACATCCCTATAGCTTTCCCCAGTCCCTTTCTTTAGTGACCTGGATCCTTGTCTATGGTTTCATCAGAAATGTCATATCTCCTGAGGATTGCTTCTTTGACCTTATCATTACTATACTCAGTGGACATAGCTGCATAGGCAGCTTGTGATTTGCCTGTAAGGTGGGGAATTAATTTAACTACCATTGACCAACGATATGTTGTTGCAACTCTTTCAAAGATGGGTAGGTAATTCTCAATATCATCCCCATCCCGCAAATTTGCAATAATATGCACTTCTTTCAACTTGATCATTTCAGCCGACCTCTTTTCTTCAACAGCCTTATTCTTTGCAATGTGTTCATTAAACTAATTTAGTTTTTGTCTGTCCAATTCTGTTGTCCATTGTTCTTTTTGCTTTTCGACCTCAGCTTTCCGAAGATCTCGTTCGTTTTGCTGCTGCTGCGTCTGTCTTTCGATGTCTTCTTGACGTTGCCTTTCAAGCCTTTGAATATCTTTCTGACGCATCTTTTCTTGTCGCTCTATCTCTTCTTGGTGCTGTCTTTCTTGTCGCTCTGTCTTATCTTTGCGTTGCTGTTCTTGTCTTTGTGCCGTTTTAACGTGCTGTTGATCTTGTTGGTTTTGCTTGACCACCAATAGCTTCATAACGTTCATTTGTGTGTCGACCTGCTTTTGCATTTGGTCTTGTGCTTGTCGCTGCTGTTGATGCATTAACTGCATTAACTGCATTTGCTTTTGCATTAATGTAGCTAACCAATTTGGAGGTCTCTCATGGGATTGGGATCGAGGTCCGTTTTGCTTTCTTTTTCTTTGACTTAGATAATTTGTTCGTGACTCATCTTGAACAATGACGAAAGATCATTAGTAGCTGCCACCAATTATGTCATGGATTGTCTCTTCCGACAACTCAATTTATTTGAAATGTTTATGTATTTTTGTACTTTTTGGTAAAATTAACTATTTTTGACCAAACTAGACAAAAAATTCGAACAAAATAAATATATTATATTACACGTCAGGTTTAGATGCATCTTAGAGCAAGAAAATAAAATAAAAACCACTTTAGGCCAATGGAAATGGATTGTTAGTTTCCTGTTGCCCTCCCGCCCAAAATTTTCAGTTTACCAAAACTTTCATTATTTGTGCAAAAATTACATTTTCTGACAAAGTTGAATACAAATTGTATTTTTTGGCTCTAAATACCAGGCATCCCTTCCTGCGGACTTTAAGGGGGGTTTATTGGCAGCGGTGTCATGGTATAGGGTTAATAATAAAATTGTTAGTATTACCTACTTTTAAAATTTACCTAAAATTTCAAATGTAATTGATGTTGCAATATTTCAGACACGTTTTTGACATTTTCAACAACACATCTTAAAATGCTCCCTAAATTGTTTAAAAAGAGTTATACACGTGTTATAATACTAATCAACATGATCAATGGGTATCAAGTAGGCCTACTTTTAAAATACTGGTTTGTATAGTGGGGTGCCTTAAATTCCATTCGAAAACATCAATTTTGATTTAATAATGAATAATGAAAAAAAATCCAAATAATGAATAATGAAAAGTTACCTCGTCCCGTTTTTCAAACTTCCAACAGAAAACTAACAATCCATTTCCATTGACCTTAAATCAGATAAGAAAACAGCATTTTGTATCAAACAATCGTATTTATGTCGATTTGTAACTGAAATACATTCACTATCTACGTATGCAATTATTAAAAACAATACCATTCCTCTAGCTAATTTCAATCCCAAGATATAAGCAAAAGAGTAACCAATTACTTCATGATTTTCCTAATTGTTGGAGTTTTTTCCCGTTTTGGTCACTTTTTGCCCTAAAAATGTTACATATTCTAATTTAATGAGGTGTAGTTTTATTCACTATAAGCATGGACTTATCATCAGATAAGTCCATGCTATAAGCTACATTCTTGCAGTGAAAACTGAATTTCAACGTCAACTCCTTCGGTAGTAAACGGGGTTTTAGTTAGAATCATAAAAACGTGCAATTTTCACTCATTTTTGCCCTGCATTTTTGGTCACCACTTTCAATTTTCACTCACATCCACCCTAGTGATGACCCAAATGTTCAAACATCTATCACCAAAAAGTGATGGTTATTTTATCTGGGACTAACATATCTAAATAGATATGTTATTTTAGATATGTTAGTCCCAGATTTTATGATCTTTTAGCTTTCCATTTACCTTTCCTTTTTCTTATATACCTGCAATCTGGTCAGTGTCAGGATTAAATAGCGCCATCATTTTGTTCAGAAGTTTGAACGAAACTTTCACATTTGACCGTGTACTTGAAGCAATAGCCTAAGTTTTTCGCTGTTCCGCAGTGTGGTTCCGCAGCGAATTTTCATACACAAACCGCACGGTATTTAAGATTAATCCAGGAAGTGCGTTGGAATGTTGGTAAATAAAAGTTTGTTGGTGTTGTCGAGGAGTTCGTGACACCGGTGATGAAGATTTCGTTGATGCCATGCCAATTTCAAATGTCTAGCTTACTCAGTTTGAGGTTGTTTACTCAATCACTGTCTAATTGTAAGTAAAATACTGTATAACATAGTTAAAGTAATAAGAACGTTCTAATATAAAACTTAAAGACACACTTTTCTAAACTTTTTGATGCGTGTTTAGTTTTCGTATAATAATAATTGCATTGCTTCCGAATTCGGAAGTCGGGCCATTGCCAAAATAGCCTATTTAGGTTATCCGCCTATAGGAAGGGGCGGACATACGGGAACTTTGAGTTATTTTTAGCAAATTTGCTTGGCAACCAGTGTTTCAGAAACAAAACATTCCATGCACGCACTCAACGCTGAGCGTTACGCACTTGATCCGCAGTAGGCGCAATGTGCGGTTGCTTAATTGATTGATCTGCGCAAGTTGTTTTTGTTTTTGTTTTCACCGGCGGTTGATTTGTTTTCACCGGCGTGACGTAGGTCCGCCCCAACCTATAGAGGCGAATGAAAAAGTAGCACCATACTTCCTGACACCATTAGTGATTTACTCTTGTTTAATGATGTTGATAATTAACAGGCAGGGGTAGGGATGTTCATAGTACAGGAAACCCATACGTTGGTGTTTTTGTTGTTATTTTTTCCCCCTAGTACAGGAAACCCATACGTTGGTGTTTTTGTTGTTGTTTTTTCCCCTACCAACGTATGGGGAAATTGTATTGCGAGAAACTGTCAATTTCATTTGCTGTATGAAGTGAATGGAGTGCATCTCGAATGATTCGTGGGTGAATTACAGCAAAACTGCTTTTCCGATGATTTTCATACTAGCTACACACCTTCATAAAGTCCTCTTCTTCCTTGTCAGCCACTTTTTAAAACATGAAAATCCTAAATTATTCGATATTTAATCACTGATTCTCCGCCGTGTAATGCAATGGTAGAATTTGTTTTAGTAGTTCCGATATCTTTGCTAACCCAACATGCAACACGTGCAGTACAGGTCAGATCAGATCTAGTCTCATCCACCAGTCGTAAAATAGCATACACGTCTACGTACCCCCACTGGTAGAAAAAACGGCTATATAAATGTTTAAATTAGGTGTGGAAAACGACTTGAGTTTATCGCTAGGAACCGAGAACAGATTTCTAGCGATTACATGATCGAACCACGCCTCTTCTTTTCGTACGCACGAATAAATGACAGGCAATTGGAAGAACAATATCATTCTCAAAATTTATAATTGAATGAACATTAGTTATTACGTTTTGTGTCCGACGCACTCTGGGAATGTTAAAACGACTCGAGATACCTCTATCCAGATATCGACGAGTTATCGAGCCCCGTGTTATCACTGTAACATTCAAGTTTCGTGAAATTATCGCTAGTGCCAGTGAAGTGTATTGGCTTAAAATGTCACCTTATTTTTCAACGGATTGTTGAATTTGTACGGAATTTGAAACGAATGGCCAGATAGATGAGGAAGAGTAGATAAGAACAAGCACAAAGAAGTGTGTTTTTGAGCTCTGGTAAGCGATACAGAAATTACCACAAAAATCATATTTAGAAGGAGTCATACTTAGGATGGGGACAGATAGTGAAACATGCAAAATACCCTATGATGAATAATACCAACTGATGACAAATATCACTAAGTATGATTTGTTGTACTAGGATGTTCATATCATTGACTACAGAGGGCGACATTTTAAAAAAAAAGTTGGCCAAAATATGAAGAAAACTCCATGTGTACCTCTTTTAAATACAGCGATGTAGTACGATGTGGCTAGGATGTATTCACTGATGTCTATATAACCACTGCACAAGCAGCTAGACATCATGAAAGTAAACCTTTTTTTTACCTAAAATGGTTTAAAATGTGCATGACTTGCCCGGTTTTCAGCAATATGAGGCAAACTACTTTTGGTTATAACTTTTTTTATTATTCAGCCTGCAGACATGGTTGAACCATAATTTTTGATTGTATGAGGGGCAGTCAATAAATAATGAAAGTGATCATGGTATGGGATGCATGAGTGATTCTATTGAGGGGTAATGTGATAAATACAAAGTATGTATGTATGTAAATTCAGATTAGAGGCATTGTCTTGGGCTTAGGTGAGGAAAAAACCCTTTACTCATTTTTGAGCTCCTTGATTAGCACCACAATTTAGTCAGGGAGTAATTTTTAATATAGCTCCACCAGCTTTTAGACTTTTCAGAAATGAGGGCCTTCCTGAAATGTACCTGTGTACCACATTGTTCCAATCTCCTATAAGCCTATGGTGTATTTCTCTGGCTTTTTTGTGGGTGCTTGTTGTTAATATTATAGGACTAATGTAGAGGAATTGTGTTTCTACAACGGTAAATGCAAGTGGAATGGCAAGCCAAACAAATCCCACATCTGACACCAATGTAAAGTAAACATTTGTGTTGCAAGACATTTTCAAATGTGGATGAATTGGTCGAGTGTCAGCTTTTTTCAACTGCATACATGCTATCATTACATACAACACACTGGCCTTGCCTTTATCGTGTGATAGCCTGTGAGTGCAGTTGCAGAGTTTTAGCTTCATCTTTAATGCATCTCATATATACATGCATATTTCACAAAATAATAAACTTTCATCATGCAGCGTTGGAAGACCATTTTGTAAGTGTGCGTAGCAAATAGTAATTTGTGTAGCAATTCCCAATTTTTGTGTAGCAGTTTTTGGTTATGTAATAATAAATGTACACATTCAATAAAAGAATGATTATTTGCCACAGATTATGTGGATGAAAGATTCAAGATTGGTGATTTATTATTGAACTTTGCTGAATTTTGTAATATTTATCTGCTTTTGGACAAACAATCATTTGGCCTCAATCCCTCATGTGATATGGCATGCCAAATCATAGGTATTTTTCCGTATTGTGTGAACATGCAAGGGATAACTAGATTAGAATCTGGTTATTTTTTTGCATAGCATTTTTTTGCAATAGACAAATTGAGTAGCAACACTGCAAGAATGTGTAGCATGCTTAGTGGTCATTACATTATTAGGCGCTTCCAAAAAACATGTGTATGTAATTAGGGTAGTTTTTCAAGCCAGGGCACGTTATGTACATAACAAGCAAAATCAAGGGAAAGGAT
The DNA here is from genome assembly GCA_035610835.1 of Ophiura sarsii. Classification (NCBI taxonomy): domain Eukaryota; kingdom Metazoa; phylum Echinodermata; class Ophiuroidea; order Amphilepidida; family Ophiuridae; genus Ophiura; species Ophiura sarsii. The sequence goes on along the minus strand of CM069451.1, from coordinate 45,752,037 downwards.
ATAAATACTGATATTACTTGCTTAGGGATGTAACATATCTAAAGGGTTCAACAAAAGAAAGTATACGACTTTGTTTATGTCATTTTGAGTAATATTCTATTTGTTTTTGATCAAACAGGCTAGATAGGCATTTCGAAGAATCTTTTAGGCATAATTTGATACCAAATTTTTCCCCTAACAACAAAGATAAACCATGATTAGCACCATTTAAAGAAAATTAGTCACTTTTCAAAAGTCACATTTTCAATACACTACGCGGGAAGAAAAGACCACATGTTACCTGTTCATAATCAAATAGCCCGCTCGCTCAGGCACAACCCAACGCATCCCCACTGTGTGATCAATATCCATTTCATTCCCGGCCATTTGTATATTTTTTGCTCTGACTCTGTATTGATATGTTGTATGCGAAATAAATAAACCTGTAAACCTGTAAACCTGTAAGGTGCCCATGCACAGCATTTTCTCACGGCTTGCGTGCGTTGAAAATGTGACTTTTGAAAAGTGACCAATTTTCTTTAAATGGTGCTAATCATGGTTTATCTTTGTTGTTAGGGAGCAAATTTGGTATCAAATTATGCCTAAAAGATTCATCTAAATGCCTATCTAGCCTGTTTGGTCAAAAAACAATTGAATGTTACTCAAAATGACATAAACAAAGTTGTATACTTTCTTTTGTTGAACCCTTTATATACTTGTTTAGAGGGGGCTTTTCTTCACATTAATGCAATTACTTATTCAGGGTGCTTTTTGAAAGTCCTTGGACGCGCCTTAAAATAATAACTAAGCACCTCTGGTTGGCTATTTGCGATGTGATACCGGCTACTTCATATGCTACAGGGTGTACAATGTAGATGATTAATTTACAGCATGATATTTATTGCTAATCATGAAAAGATATCAACAGATATATTCACATTAATTTGGGGTTGGAAAACTGCTGTCCAAGATTCAAACTTGAGTGAAAACAATGATTGAAAACAAATGTAAAGGTCCGACTGTGGATGAAAATATTGCAAAGTTTGGAAATTTTGTGTGTGTAAAATAAGGGTAAGAATCTTGACTAAACTTGACTAAAGAGAAACTTGAACAGTGATGGGACAGGAAAATAATGGGCTCCCATTCATCTGTTACAGTACCATGTCAAATTTTGAACATTTATAAGTGTTGCGTTCCTTAACATTTGAGATATGTTTGGTATCAGTTTATTTTTTAAACCTAAACTGTTTTCAAGGTTCTTTAAAACTTAAAACGGAACAGTCATGTATTGAAATCAGTTGCCAAAGTCAATGTTTCTTTATTAAATAGATGTGTCTTCACTTCAATTGAATATGCAATTCATTTAATATCTTGTACAGAGTGTATTGCCCATGATTTTAACAATAACAATCTTCACTCCATTGTCACTGACTGATGCAAAATTAAAACTCAATTTATAATATAACTATATGAACAAACTCATAACATCATTAGGTTGATGGAAAAGGTATATATTTATCGTTACGTGGGTAGTCTCAAATATAATATTACTATATGAATGATATCATTACATCATTAGGTTGATTGAAAAAGTATATTTATTGTTACATGGGTAAAATTTAATTAATTTAGAATATAATGTTTTATTAACCCTAACAGCCCTGAATGCTACAAAGTGCTGGTAGCACTCGGTTCCCCAGTCTAGATAATTCCTCCAACCCCCCCCCCCCCCCCTCCCCCACGGAAATTTTCTTAATTAAATCGAACTCCCCCCCCCCCCCCCATCCTAATGTCTTTTATAAAGATAAAAAGATAAACTCACTTTTAATTCAGACACAAGTTTCTAGTTAGTAACGGTTTTCGGTTTTAAGCTTAAACCTTGTATAGTTGGAGAATACGTCCCATAGTGTTGTTGTCATACATGTACTAAGATATTGGTACTTGTAAGCATTATCGGAAGGCCGATAAGATGCCATTCTTGCTGAATCCATTTTTATGGACATCTATATTATATCAGGCCATGATCTGATCACAAAAAAGCAACTCTAAAAAGTTGATTACTTTTGATCCCAACCCAAAATGTAAGACCAATTTTTAAACTGACTTAATCAATTCTAACATTCCCATCACAATTTGTGTCAAATTATGAAATAGGCAACATTTCTTTTGACTTTTTACTTTGTAAAAATGCTACTCTGTGTAATTTTCAACAATCGGAAATCCAAAACTATTTTCCCCTCATAATGATTGAATTTTTGTGGTGGTTCTAATATGTGACCTGGCCCCACGAAATGAGAGTAAAGTAGCAAAAATAAAAAATGGGTTTTTTTAAAAACATTTTCAGAAAGTAGATGTCTTCAGGTTTAAAATCACACCAACGTTGTTATAATAGGCCATTTCAAAGTGAAATTATGATAAATTGAAGTTAATCACCGCTGAATTATTGAATTTGAGAAAAATGCCTTCAAAGTCAGTGAAGCTTATCGTCACTTGGTTCTCCAAAATATTCTGTCAAAACTTAATCAAAAGATTGTTTATGCCAAATACCCCTTATTAAACGGCCTGTCATTGGTTCATTGGGGAATTTACAGGGTTTAAACAACTATTAATAGCTCCGGAAAGGCCTGACCTTTAGGACCGTACCCTGGTGTTCTTTCTTCGTATTCAGAGGGGTAACACATGATCGTTCCAGGATCTTGAAATACCCCCTAATGGACGGCGTTTCGCAGACAGTAACGCTAATTCCCCCCCCCCCCTTTTCACACAAAAATGAGGACATTTTGACTGAAAATACCCCTCCCCTTTTTTTACCATTTCATGGACACTTTCTATATAGTCCCCCTATTTGCGCAAAAACGAGGACACATCTGGTTCAAAATATCCCTTTTTCTTTCTTTGCGGACACAGCCTCTCCAAAAAATACCCCTATTTTTGGAAATGACAGATATAGCTTCAAAAAACAACCCTTATTTGGGGAAATCGCAGACATGGTACAGAAAACCCTCCTTTTTCGCGATATTTGGAACAATCATGCGTACCCAAAGTCAATGTTGACTGAAACAAACGGGGACCATACCAAATTTGCCATAGGGGATACTATTTTTATAAACCCGTGGAAATGATGATGTAAACAAGGTAATTTTGAGAATTTTTTTCTCTCTGTGCGTTCATTTCTTGAGATGTAAGAATAAACTGCCCTCTCTAAAATTACTTAAAAAACATATTTAGAGACAAATTATTTTCTTAATACTTCGGAATGTGATATATAAATAGTTTATCTTTCCAGAAATGAAAAAAATCTCATTTTTGACCTCCCCTTGTCAAATCAACTATTTCAGGCCATAACTCAAATTCAGCCCCAGCGACTTTACGCTCATTTTGTCGTGCCAAGAAAACCAGGGTTAGAATTAGGTGTTCAGCTGCGAGAATCCATTTAAATTCTTGCAACATAATTTACGAGAATCTATGGATTCTCCTCCATTTAATTTGTGTATAAACTAAACTTTAATGTTTGTGAGGATCTACTTGGATCCTCGCATATTTGGTTCGGAGAATCATTGTGAAAATAGATTCTGGATCAAAAATATAACTGTAATTTTGTTTATTTGTTCATGTTCCCATAGCAATAAACAAAAACATGTTTGAGCCAAATCACAGCTATTTCCATCATGTAAGTTATGAAAATTAGATAAACTTGGTAAAAGCCCTTGCATATTAAATTAATGTTTGTAAAACTAGATTTCTATTCCAATTTCTTCATACCACTATAGTTTGATTAGCGAAAATTTCTTACACAGCAGCAGCGAATGAATGCAGAAGGACGCGGGTGCGGTGACAAGCACACTGGGCATCATATGTGTGATGCGTGTGTGTGCAACAAAAATCGTGCGTGAGATAAAAGCAAAGTATTTCTCGCCAATTTGGAACTGATCAATCTATAGTAGTATTAAAACTAGATACTGAGCAGGGGAGGGAAGTTGCAAACTAGCTTTTACTATGACATTTTCATAACAAGAGTTATAGATCTACCAAATAACGTTTGTATCATTACACTTAGCATTATGTAGTCTTTTATCAAGAGTCTTAGTATCTGTATCAGCCATTTAGAAATTATTATAACGATTCAACATAATTGGTGCACAATAAATCAATTGGATTGTACTCGCATATAAATTACTACATTCTCGATTAAAATTCATGGAAGATAAATAGTTGTGTTTTGATGGCAATTGTCTATTTGATGAAGATGCATGGAATCGTGGAACCGAACAAAGGAAACTGTTTCTCTAGTACGGTACTTAACTTTTTAATTGGCTTATATCCTTGAAATAAGTCGTCCAATTAATTTTTTTCCCCTGCAAAATGTAGCATCACAAATCGCAATAACCACTATGTACAATCAAGAAGCAAAGTAAAAATGTAAACTGCCCAACATCTGACTGATTTTGCTGAACACGTCACTTTTGTTTCAGCCTTTAGCTAGATGATGCTTCCTTGATTGTTGTACATATCGTTTGCAGGACAACGTTTGATAACCTTTTACTGACTATTTAGATGATGCCTTGATTGTACATCATTTTGTTAATGGACGAGATATGCAGGCAATGCAGCTCATAAACTTTGCTCATCATGATTGGTGGACTATAAAATAAAGTTTTAATTATAGCCGAGAATTTTGATAGGATTCACACACTCCACTCATAGTCTGGGATGATAGTCGTTTCATTGATTGGTGCACGCCAAAAAGAATCCACCACTAAAAATAATCTGCATTAAGATTTACACACTGACGTCATTACCTATCATTTTACCAGTCGTAAATCGGCACCTGGTTTATTTATAGAATGAGAGATAGTGAATTGATGGCCAAGCAGCCAGTCAGCCAGGGTGCCCTGGAGCAGGCACCGTGACATATGGTTTTGACACGTCTGTATTAACCCCATTCCTGTAATCTCATTCCGCAGGGTGAAGTTCACTGACCTCCTAACAAGGGGGTTGACTTGATATGTGACCCGGATGATATTTGGATACTGTGTTACACAACAGTGTCAGTTTAGTTGTGGAGGAGTTCGTCTCTAGAATCCAGAATCCGTGTAATGTCTTCGCATGGACGTATCCGCTATCAGATCAGATATACATGTCTGAATGTCTAATGCGCTCTTTGACGTAGAAAGGAAAGATTATACACATAAACACATGAATCTGTCTGTGTTGCGTACACCATAGGCTTTATTTGGAGGGTATGGCCTCATAGTGCAGGTGGCGAGATACAAGTTAAAAGCGAGTGAGGGATTAGAGAGGGGAAGTACTCGCATGTAAGAACGAGGGGGACAGGTAGAGAGGTACAGGGAGAGGCAGGGGTAGAATTTCGTAACCAACCGCGAGAATCTTAACAGATTCTCGCGGAAGGATTTTGCGAGAATCCAGATTCTCGCCAATTTTGAGAATCCATGGATTATTGCGAAATTAATGAAAATAATATCCAGAATAAGGCTATAAGCTTGCACAACTTCCAAATTCGGCATGTTTGTTGACTAAGGGTCAACTACCAGTCAGTCCTGTTTTAAAAAAAAAAGAAAAAAAAGAAAAATGCGGGAATCCAACTGGATTCACGCGGTAGTGATTTGACGCGAATCTTCACGCGAATCGATTCACGGATTCGCCCCGAAATTCTACCCCTGGAGAGGGGCACAGGGAGAGGCGGTACTCCGGAAAGGGATTCACATTTGATTTTGGTAAGATTGGCGACCTATTGATAAAACCATTTCCCCAATTATGTATCCAAAATCCATTCAAAACGATCTTGGTTTGTGTCAAAATTAAAAGTCTGAGGCTGCTGCATATACATGTAGCAGCTACCGGGCTACCAAAACGCTCCAAACTTTAATCTATACCCTAACTCTCTACCCCACTCCCTCTCTCTCTCTCGTAACCCTTAACCTTATAACCTTTACCATAAACCATTATTCAATCTCTTATCACTAACCCTAACCCTAACAGAGGATGAAACTGAGAGATATCATACTGGGAGCTACTTTTTCTTGAGTTTCCTCCCAAAGTAGCTCATGGTCCATGACTATTTTCAATGAATCAAGAGCTATTTTCAAGCCCACTAGGAACTGGTATTTTGGGGCTGCTTCAACACTGCATCTAGGATTAGATGTTTGAAAAAGTAAATTTAGTTGTCTTCGTTCTCTTTAGTTGTTTGAAGGAGCAATACAATGTTTTGTGACAATATATGGCTTCAAATGTCAAATAATACTTCTCTACCTACTTCTCTACAGAAATCAAGAATTATTATAACTTAAAATCTTAGTTTTCAAAAAATGTAATATTGAACAAATCTAATCAGGCGCTGGTTTGATGATGATATGGTGCCTGGTCCGGGTGTTTAAAAATGTTTACATGGCAAAATTAGAGACGTACCAAGAACTAAACAGCGCGCCCAACGCCTGCTTCTTTTCACCCTTGACCATAATAACCCTACCCTAATTTTGACACTGTAATTCAATAGACTTAAAATATTTTACATCAGTCATTTGTTAAGGCTTCATGACATTAGTAAAGAAATTTTAATATTTATTTCCCTTTTAGGATCTTATTATAATTACTCTTCTTCACTATACAAGTATTGTATTATGTGCATAAAATGAGGGCCTACGTGGATGGCAGTGCCGGTCACTGAAGCGTTTTACCCTCAATAAAATCAAGTGTGGGCATGTGTGGCGCAGTGGATAGAGCACTGGACTCATAATCCAAAGGTGGTTGGTTCAAGTCCCGCTATTGTCAACATGTTGTGCTCTTGAGTAAGGCACTTTACCACAATAACTCCTTCCTTCCAGGGATATTTAAATGGGTGCTAGCATTCTTCAGTGCTGGGAAGTTAACAAACTCGCTGTGGAGGAGGTGTAGCCCACACAGCAATATTATAAATAGGAGTGAGTCTGACCCTATCGCTTTGAAAGGGAGATGGGCACTCCGCTCCTGGGATTACAGGATCGACCTTTACCTTTTTACCTACCCTCAATAAATATAACATGAATACAACTGTAATTGACACCCTTGATTTGTTTTCAAAGTGACCCTTATAAAAACATGTAAGAAACATAGGCTGTGCTTGGTTGGATGCGCAATTGAAATGTGCAGCAGGGTATCATCTCGAAATAGACATCCCTCTCTGTGATTCAATTTATGTGTCGCCATACTATCCTCGCATTTTTCTTGCGGCGACACAATTAAATTATCCTAGTTTTAGAAGCAATAGAACCAATTTATCCAGGTTAACTGAGAACTCAAATCGACTGCTGCTGCTCAATGCATACGGTGACGTCCGAATGACCAACAGTAGAGATAGTGTTGCCGTGGCTGTGTTTCTTTGGATATCACTTGGCTGCAGTGGCTGATTTCAGGTCTAAGAAAAATCAAAGAGCTGGGGAATTGAGAATTGACTGTGAAATACAAGATTTTACAAATGGTAGAAAGAAATGATGGTCTCATTAAGGAGTTATGGGATTCATCAAACAATCTAGGATCGAAACGTTAAACCCTCTCATATTTTTTACATTTACTAACACCGGCTATTTTTGTAGATAATAATAAGTTTATATTCAGCTATTTACATTATATTAATATTACTGACAGATTGTGGTTCATGACAAGACAAACTTGGTATGAGTGTGATACTAGTTTAAGGCAATCTATTGAAGCAAACTTATTCATATCAAGCAGAATAGTAATTTTGACAAATTGGGTAAAATGTAAATCTTAAAAAAATGCAACCCTGATTTTTTAGATTTTAGGGTCAGTTGCTGAGGGCAACACAACAATGTTTGAGTGTGGCCTAATTAAGGAGCAATGGTCAAAATAACGGTTTTTTTACCAGGAGCTACTTTTTTTCTTCAAAAGTAGCCCTCGGAAGTTGATCCCAGTTCATGAGGATTTGTTGAGAAAACTGGGAGCTACTTTTAGTCTACCGGGAGCTACATATTTTTATTAAGTCAAATGAGGCATACACTTTTCGTTCGGTAGACAGTATTCCCCGCCATGATCGATCAGAAAGTTACTTTCCCTTTTTGCATTCATTATGCCCATGTTAATTATGTGGCCTATAAAATATATTAAGAAGTAAAATTGCCTTTTGCAAGATGGCTACGTCATATGGAAGGGGCTGAGGATCCCACCAAAGATGACATCGGCTGCAGTGAGCAATTACGATTAGTTTTCGCTGATAAAAATTAAAATATTTGTGCTAAAACTCAGCTGTTATGAATTGTGGAGACTTTCAACAACATACTCAACTCTGATTTTAAACAAATAATCCAGCATGGCAGCATTGTCAGATCAAAATTCAATGTTTTGGGTGTTCTTCCCGATTGTCAACCTGTCGCTGGTTTTGTCAAATATCAGCGCTTGGTCGTTTTATTTTTCAGCATTACCGCAAAATCTCCCAGCGCCCGCTTAGCTTGACCCTTGTAAAGGAGGATATTGAAACAACTCTAATTTTGAAGAATTAAGCTAAAGTACAGTGTACGATCAAGGTAATATCATTGCGATTGCCAAAAAGTGTTTTTAAAAAAAAATATCGTTGTCATAAGGATGGTGCCAGTATGATGAGTCATGTCTGAGATAAAATAGGATTACATAACCCCTCAGAGCTAAAAGAATCTCAAGCTGTTACTAATACAATGCGATTAAATATGGCACAATGTTGCCGCTCGCAGACAGGTGTTGCCGGTTTGTTAATCATGTAAAACCATTCTTTGATTGAATTAAGGATTTGCGAGTGTTGAGGGAGAATGCTTATTTTGGAAAGTGCATCTTGGGTGAATGAAATGTACCATGTTCAAAGAAATAGAGTGATAAATAAGTGTCCAGTTCAGAATCGACGCCTGATGCTATTACCTTACGCTATAGTAGTAGAACTGTGCCATCAAACCGAGGATAAATACCGCGATTCGCCTTGGGAACTGTGTTTTTTAATAACACCACTTCGCTCGCTTAGTAAATCATGGCTAAATTTGCGAAACTGCGATGGTTGTTGGTATATTTATGAAATTACACATTTTTGGCGGACATCCAATCATTTTGGCAGACAACCTGAAATTGTTACATGGTTGGCTGGCGAACAACCTGTTTTTTCCCCTTATTTCTAACACTGGCGTGGGCGTGCAAAACGCTTGCGTAGCGCAACATGCCACATTGTAAACAGCACAGGCTGAATAAGTAGGCAATACGGAAAGCTCCTTGCAGGGAAATTTGAGCATTTGGAGGGACATTTTGGCATTTGGAGGGAAATGTTACTCTTTCATTAAGAAATGCATTCCATTTTGGAGGGAAATTTGGAATCGCTTGCCGGGAAAAAACCCATTTTTTCAGGCCATGGTAAACAGCATGTGTGACACCCGCATGTGTGACACCCGCATGTGGGACACCGCATGTGCCAAAATAGCATGCGTACGCTTGGATTACTTTTGCGCACTGAAAGATAAAAAATGCATATTTCTTGCCAGTTTGGAAATGATTAAACCATTGGAGTGACTTATTAAGAATCACCAATGAAGACATCAAGGGTGCCTAATTTTCGGACTTTCTTCGGCCCGCCCTGGACCGATGTGTTATGTGTGGATTTGTTATTTTCCCAGTCCCTAGAGTTGATCTGCCATTTTTAAAGACGTCGGCCAAATCGAGGGACGCAGGGACCCGGTCTAGCTTCAAATATGGAACGTTTTGCTAAACTACATGTAGCACCAGACTAGTTAGATAATAATGCCTTAGGAAGTATGAAGGCAACAAATCTTTAATTCGTAAGTCTAATCAATTACTGTTCTTAAAATGTCAGTAGAAAAAAACTCAATCATTTCCCCCATGTCCAATTATTGCAAAGATTGACTATATTTAGACAAAGGGTGTCTGCGTGACATTGACATTTGAAGTTGGCTGATGAGATTGACTGTATCTTTAGCCAAGTAAATGTGTGACAAATTATTTATCTGTCTGTATATGCTCTGTGCTCTGAGGGAATTGTAAGATGTAATACAGCGCAAAGCAATTTCCGTTTTTATATAGAAATCTTATTTTCCTTTTTACAAGGATTCATCTCAGGGGTCCTGAAATCCTCTGACTGATGTTTCAGAATTTTCTTGTCAAAAAGATATCCGTTAAATCAGGGTTAAATGAACTTAGCTCGTTGTATTCGAGTGATAACATATTCTTGCCTATAATATAAAGCCACAGTGTCTGCATTTTTGAAAAAGGGAATATCTGTAAATTTTAGAGGCTTTTGCACAACAAATTAGTTAATAAATTACATTTTTATGTAGGTTCGGCTACTGTTGTTATTTTAATACTATATGATACTAATTTAAATACTAATAATGATACTTATGTAAATACTGTTTAATGTAATAATGATACTATTAACCTTTTAAAGCTATGGTTATTGAAAAAAGTATTGGGGCCTTAAGGCCTTTAATGGAATGCTACATAAGAGTAAGACAAATAGCCTAAACATTTTACGTGGATGAAAATTGAAATTCATGCAATTGGTGCAGCGTTCTTTTTTACCAAAAAACTCTTTTTTTTTAGTTTTTCTTTATTTTAAGTTAGTTTCTCTATCATCTTAGGGAACGATCACTATTTACGCCAGGGGGCGGAGGGACAGAGGAAATCAGCGGGGACACAAAATAAATTGATATGAAGGGGAGGATGCAAAAAATTTTTCTGGCAAAGGCAAACAATTTTCGCATTGCACATACGGTACTGGAGGGAGGACATGAAATTTGTTTGTGTTCAAGAAGGAGGGTGATGAAAAAATTGCACCCCCCATCCCCAAAAATTCTCCGCTCCCCCCCCCAAACCCCCCCCCCCCTCTGCCCTCCCCCTTGGCATAAATAGTGATCGCTCCCTTACCAGGATTCGAAGACCTATGCAGATTGTATTTGAAATGCTACTGTACTATGTTTGATGCGACTGTTATTCATTTTTTATGATTTCACAGAGCAAAGCTTTATACTCTTGAATCTATCCCTCTTGAACATCATGAATGTTTCATATACACCCCATTTCACACATTATCAACGCTGTTCACTTATCTATCCCTTTCTCTCTTGTGGTGGTGTTTTTACTTTTTTCTGCACTCTTTTTCACAGATTGCCGTGTTGTGTTTGCTGCCCTCTGTTGAGCATTCATTACCAGTCGCTAGCTGTCCCATACACGTTAGCACTCACTGCATGCAGCAGCAGCAGTCAGCACCAGCGCACAGTCGTAAACAAATCAGCCTGTTGGTCATCTATTAGTGTGTGGGTCATTCAGTCTGTTTAGTCAGTTGGGTCATTTGGAATGCCTCGCTGAATCAGCCTGTCCAAGGAGCTGGCTAGGACGGACCGCGCACAATAACCCTCTAGCAAATCAGGGCAATTGACCTCTACCGAGAAGGATTCATCATCCGCTGTCTCAGCTGGGCTGGGTGCACTACTGACACTATACTGTATGTGTGTGTGCGTATGTGAGGATATGTCATCTGGCTATAGCAGCAGCAGTAGCAGAAACGGTCCGTTTATGCTTGTTTGTCTATGAAGCAGCAGCTAGCTAGCAGCAGATTATTGGTATAATATTGAAGCAGCTTTTATTTAGTTGGAAACCGTACATAGTATCACATTACCGGATACCGCAATAATAAAAACAGGTCAAACCCATCTCGCTACTACTAGTACAGTACGTACGTGCAAGGCTTTATAGGAATATCCCGAGCTATATATTCAACTAGTGCGGATTATTAATAGAGAGCGACCGTCCTACCTGCTTAACTGTGTAGTGTGCACCTACCTACCCACTGTAGGGCACAGGATTCTGTCAGCTAATCCGCTTTCATAAATGCATTGATATATGCCGCGTGGCCGATATATATATATATACCATGAAGCTGTGAAGTATTATACACATCACAAGCAACATTCATTTCAGAGGCCAACTGAGTTATACCAGAGTATGTAGCAGATTATAACAGCTATATCAAGAAAATACGGAATATTAAACCTCGCCGCAGGCCGCCAATCGCTGCCATCTCCAGCTTTGGATTATTTGCAGGAACTTTTGATTTTTTGTTTACCAACCCTCTCATTACGGTCGTCATATTTTTTTCATGAGGAGCAATGCTGGATGCACTTCCAACAGTACGGCTAGTTACAACTGTGAAAGCAGCACATCTCTGTCAGTGATTGGATACACAGGACCATGGCCAGAGCAATGATTTGGGATAAGTTAAGCCCCAATGAGTTTGAACAGCTTTTGGATTATGTTTCATGTAAGTAAACGATGTCTTAACCCTAACCCCTTTGAGTGCTAAAAAAACGCTACTCCTAAGTCCATCTCCAAGCGCCTCTGCCGATGGTTTGCGAAGACGTTATCAACCGAAGCGTATATAGTGAGCGCGGTATACTGCGCGAACGAGTAGCTGAGGGCCGGGGCTTAGTGGGTGGGACGTAGGGCCAGAGTCCAGAGGGTCCCCGGAGTGATTTCCGGCCGGTTCCAGGTGATTTAGATGGTGTTTTTCTTCGAAAATTGTGATCCCAGTTTAAAATTCTAAACCGCGGTTAGGGCTTACAATATATACTTTTTTAGAGCATTGCACCCTCTGCTCCCTTTACATAAATTTCCTGATAAAATGCACACCTTGATCTTTTATACCCAACATCACTTTGGAGCAGAAATAACAGTATGTCAGCCTCATGCCAAGGTGCACTTTTATTAGATCTTAGTGAACACTTTCCACAGGGCTATTAGTTTAACCATGTATACAAACAGATTTTTCAGAAACCTTTGCCAACTTTCAAAGTCTTTTCTCCTGAATTACTAAACCAATACTAGGCATGTTTGTACATATCTTAATGCATTTCTCACTGTGATTCCAAATATGATGATGAGATTCAATAAGTGATATTTCGGAACTGTTGTCTGCAGACAACTGCTGCGTAGAAAGTGTTAAAAACCCTTCATAAATGCTGCAACTGTTTTCTTATGACCTTCAACTGTCAAGTGGCATAATTATGGAATACCCCCTTATTCTATAAAACATAAGAGTGTGAAGGGTGTGTAATCAATCTTTATTCAAGCAATCACTGACATAAATTATACAATGCGAGAAAAAAGAAGGTAGATTAAAGCCCAGGACAAAAATCGGAACCACACAGTGGTCCAGGTTTAACGCAGGGCTGAACAACAAACAAAAATACATCAAATAACCACAAAAATCAATAATGTCCAACCGGAACCAGGACTGGATACACAGAAATAGAGCGAACCCAGCAAAGTGGAACTGTGTGCAGGGATAGAGAATCACACCTTGAGGTAGGGTTGATCATCGCTTCCCCATGCTGGCTCTTGCCTCGCATTCCAAATAGTGTAGCTGCACAAAAGGGCCAACTTGCTGAGTTCCTTCATGAATTGCTTTGATGGTTTGGCTTTGACAAAGGTGAATATTGCCTTGATATTGTTAATATTATCTGGTGTGATTAGACCACGAGATCCAATTTCAAAACATGTGAGGTCACAGGTAAAGCCATTATCAGAAATGTCGGAAACAAGGTTTTCGTACTTACTGGATTTACGATCATGGGCTTTCTGAATGTTAGTCTCAAAAGGTACAGTCAATTCTATAAGGTGGATTGAGTTGTCTTCCTTATTGTGGATAACAATGTCGGGTTTCAATTTCGATACAATAACATTGACTGGGAGTGTGCCGCCCGTGGTCGTAAATCCGGCAATGTCACTAAAGATCTGAATGTCTTTACCTGTGGCCTCGATAATAGTTTTCAGTGTTACAAGAATGTGGCGGAGGATGGAATTATGGCGCCACGTAAGTCTGCCTTGGTTAAGGGACACGGAACAGAAATTAAGAGCATGCAGAAGTGTTTCGTGATTACCACATAATTTACATTTAGTTTGCTTTCTTTTACCCCATGTCCTGAGATTACTAAATGTGGGCAGATAATCAATCCCAGAACGGACAGCAAAGCTCAGTACACCCCTGGGGAGATCATAGATTATAGATCTCCAGGTGAGGTCTGCGTTTTCCGACTCAATAAGTTTCAGCATATTTCCCTGTTGGACAAGGGGTTTGATATACTCCCTCCAGAAGAGGAGACGGTCGTCACTAATGAGATCTTTGACAATCTTTTTGATTTTAGACCATGATTTTGGTTGATCAGATTCAGATGATGAGGCTTGTTTTGAGGCCTGTTCATACTTGTCATTCCAACGTTTAGAACCATACTTGTTTTTCTTACGGGTCCATTTTGACTCCCTATTTAGTTTTGATTTGAGCGCATGCACAACGCGGTTATCGGCTTTCACCATGCAGCGAGCGTAAGCAGAGGCATGGGACTCCAGGTATAGATCGGAGATGCGAGGAAAATTAAGACCTTCGGGGCTGTGAATAAACGCGGGGGTAGGACCCCGTGATGGGAGACCAAGGAAAGCCTTAATAATGTTGGTGTGCATGTGGTCGAGTTTCTCCAGCTGGGTGTCGGTTAGTTCATGGACTGTAAGCATATACCTGATGGAAGGGGTAGCATATTGAGTGTAGACCTTCAGTTTGAACTCATCTCTAACCATACACGATGTGATATTTTGTATCATGTCATTTAGTTTAGTTTTGACTATTTCATGAATTTCTTTAGATTTGCCTGCGAATGTTATGTTACAACCAAGAAATTTTTCAGGGGCATCTTTCAGGGATTTTAGCACATTGTCACCGATTGAAAACGTACAGGCATCTGATTTGCCTGAGCGGATGGAGATTGACTTACATTTGACAGGTTTTAGTGTCAAATTCATGGATCTGGTTATTTCGTGAATTTTGTCCATGAGTTTTTGATGTTTACGTTTGTCAGAAGTTATGAGACAAAAGTCGTCGGCAAAGGGTAATGTGATGTAGCGACTACCATCAAGATCGTAACCGTAAGTGTCTTCTAGCGTTTTCAGATGCTGAACGATTGGGTTGAAAACTGTCAAAAAGATAATCGGAGACAAAGGGTCGCCCTGAAAGACTCCTCTTTTAAAATTGAATGGCTTAGACACCCAATCAGTACCTTTGACTTATTCTCTGTAAAGTGTCTTAGGGCATTACATAGTATGTGATGTCATCTTATGTGTACACTTTTACCATCCTTTTGATTAATGTAAAAATGGTAATTTTCATGCGATTAATTTTTTACGCTTTGCAGATTGTCAAATGTTATCCATGTTTTTAAATTTGTAATTGTAGTTTCATCAAGTAGACTCATACGCAAAAGATATGTATTTGTGTGATATTATTATTGCGGTAGCTGGTTCGAACGCAAAAAGCGTGAAAATAAATGTAGTGCGAAAATGTCAAATTTTGCAGTTCTCACCCCACCCTGTGTTCTCATCACACTCCTTCCCACTTTCCAGTTATAATTCTGTATAAAATAGAATCTTAACACCTACAGGAGTGAATGGCCGGGGCCAGTGTCCATTTTAGTATGTATCGCATCACAGTTCGCTATACAATATTTGGGACATTTCTGCTATACAAACAGAAATTTACATTTTGCAAAAATTTGATGTTAAATTGACCCGCTGTGTAAATATCAATTTCCTAATTTGCTTGTTTGTGTTTACTTCTTTAATATTATCAATTTTTCATACATTTATAGCGCATGTACTTTCGCTTAATAAAACAATTAAAACCATGTAATATCATCTTCCATCGTCTAGATATAAATCATGCTTTCAGTTCACGCTTTATTTCATTATGCACCTGTTTAGAACATTTGAAGTCACCCTCAGTGGTACATGAATGGAACCAGAAACCTCTATTTTGCATAAATTTACAGCACAGCCTTCCACTCTCACATCACATATAATTCAAATGTTATGCCAATTTGGTTTCCATATGGACAGACTGGTTAAAAAAACCGAACATACCAGATACACATTTTCATGCTTAGCTTGTGCAAATAACGCCTGTTTCGTAAATCCACAATATATAATAATAAAAAAACGGAGATCTCCAAATATTGGATGAATGTATTCACCCTGTTATTAAGCTAAGTGTTACCGAGTCTACTCAGAAAATGACCTAGTCCTTTTACATCACGCATAATAACACCTTGTAATATTCCGCCGAGGCACCGTGTACAATACACCACCGAGTCCCTGCAAAGGGCAAAGGATCGAGACTCGAGATTCTTCTCTCTGTTTATTTGCTGCCCGTGACAAACTAAAGGTATAATCAAGACTTCAATTTTGATGCCAAGTGTGTAATTTGATCCGCACTGACGATGTGTGTATATAAGAAGATTTATTTCATAAAAGGAAGACAAAAAAAACCTGACAATTTTCTGACACACACTTAGATTGATGCATATGACTCAATATGTTGTAGCAAGATATGAAATCAAGCTATTGTAGTTTAGTTTAAGAAAATATGTTTGTCCTTTAGAATAGGGCATTTATTAAATACGTTCAGGTATCAACCAAACATCAGAGAAATTAGAAATAAAATTCATATCATTGTATACTTAAAATTAAATCTTCTGGGAAAAAAATTAAACAGTGATTGTAATGGCCATTAACAAACATGTTTATGTATGGTCTTCAGTTCCGCTTCAAATTGGAACAAAAGACACTATAACAACAAACAATATTAACAAACACCGGCGAATGTCCCAACGAAAAATAAGTAAGGACATTCACTAGCAGGGACTTGAACCCCGGTCTCCTAAACTCCCTAGATAAGCGCCTTAACCACTCGGCCATCGTTAACTTGCTTTTTGAGTTATCAATCAGTTTAAAACAAAGCCCCAATCGAATACAAAATATAATAATAAATAATATTAAATATCCCCTATTTCAGTGACTGTATAAACCTGTTCACCACTTTCAAAAATAGGGGCCACAAAGAAGTTGAGTGCATGCACCCCATCAAAAAGGACTCAAAATAAGTAAGATAGAATAAGAAAAGGGACATTAATTTGTTCCTGCTGAGCCTGAAATGTCTACATGGTTCTCATCTCGCCAATCGGGTGGTGGGTTACTTGGAAACTGTTGATAGGGATCAGCTAAATGAAGATTGACCCTAAAATGTATTAAGAAAAATCCCGGTGTTCTCTCTTCGTATTCAGAGGGGTAACACATGATCGTTCCAGGATCTTGAAATACCCCCCTTTTCGCACAAAAACGAGGACATTTTGACTGAAAATACCCCCCCCCCCTTTTTCACCATTTCAAGGACACTTTCTATATAGTCCTCCTATTTGCACAAAAACGAGGACACATATCGTTCAAAATACCCCTTTTTACTTCTTCACGGACATAGCCTCTCCAAAAAACACCCCTAATTTTTTTGAAATCGTGAACATAGCTTCCAAAATGACCCCTTATTTTTGGAAATCACAGACATAGCTTCAAAAACACCCCTAATTTTGGGAAATCG
Organism: Ophiura sarsii; assembly: GCA_035610835.1. Taxonomy (NCBI): domain Eukaryota; kingdom Metazoa; phylum Echinodermata; class Ophiuroidea; order Amphilepidida; family Ophiuridae; genus Ophiura; species Ophiura sarsii. Next base: position 45,734,603 of record CM069451.1, on the reverse strand, counting down.
CGGACATAGCTTCAAAAAACACCCCTAATTTCGGGAAATCGTGGACATAAATGTCTGCGGAATGTCCGCGAAATGACATTCCGCGGACAGAAAACCCCCCTTTTCCGCGTTTTTTGGAACGATCATGCGTACCCAAAGTCAATGTTGTCTGAAACCACCGGGAAAAAAATACCCATTTGTTTCTTGGAGATATTATACAAACATTTGTTTTTCATTGTTGACAGATTTGGCCGAGAAAATGAAGGATAACCCCCAGAATTATCAGGAAATGAGACCCATTGATTTTCTAAATAGGTCAATATTTAATGGCATATTTCATGAAATCAGACCAGGGGTCACCAATGATCATTTGTTTACTGGACGTAGGAAAACCAGGATCCTATTTGGTGGCTTATCCCCACATATCCACTAATTACAACCCCCACTTATAAAACTCGCTCATTGCTTGTGTGTTGGATTTCGATCACGACAGGAGCATGCGCAGATGCGATTTTTGTGTAAGTGGTCTGTGATTTTGTCAATATTAGATTTTTACTGTGATTTGTCGATCTGCATTAAATGCAAAAAGAAACAACGCCCCTGGGTGGACTCGAACCACCAACCTTTCTGTTAATAGCCGAACGCGCTAACCAATTGCGCCACGGAGGCGGTTATTTACTAGGCTGTTTTGGTTTGTCATGTTCACCCGTACACTTCCCCGTACACTCCTTTGCAAAGCCGGGCATCGTCTTTTCTCAAATGTTGCCTGAATATTGTTGTTGCTGTGTACTTAAATACATGTGCTGTCTGTTGAACTTCGAACCAACGTTTAATTTGAACTGTCTATTTTCAATAAAAAAATACTCCAATTCTGGAAAAAAATCACAAAAGCTCACAGACAACAAATAAGCACATCATTTTACTTGACCTAGAATTTCAAACCTACAAATTTGGCATTCCGAAAATATCGATGATGTGAGTGACGTCATTTAATGAGCGGCGCCCTTCATGAATTAGCTCATTAGCATAATTTATGTCCGTGAAATGTATCACGCAGTTTGATAAGTGACCCCTCTTCTACCTGTCACACATTACATTATCATATACCACTAGGGGCAACTTCTTAGATTTGCTGTAAAAAGAATCTCAAATATAGCAAGCACATCTTCATGTTTTAATAATAAAGCACCTGCAACACTTTCAGTTTGCCCTTTTGCCCCTGTACCTGTATATAAACCATTTTTCACATAATTTGACACACAGTCTTTTGAGAATTGAGTCAAATTCCAACAAATTGTCCTACTGTATTATACCAGATTATTATAATACACATTGCTAAATTGTTACAAGTATCAATTCATTAGTGCATGTTTGTGTTGGGTGTTAAGTCCACTCAGTCACAGCATAGCACAAAACACATAGACAGTGAGAAAACATTGGTCAATGGAAATACTCTCGATATTAAATATGCCTCAATGGCCTGCATCAACAAGAATTACCAAATCAATTTTTGGCTAGTTAACCAGTGCTTCATCCAGTCTGATTTGGGTCAATAATTCATTGAGTCGGTATAGATTAGAACATTCTATAAATATAATCTGTGCGTACTGTATGGTCTATAGATTGCATTGTTATCAAAGTAGATTTTAAGGTCTTCCCACAATGCATTGCACGAACACCAGCCAACTAAAGCTTTTTACACACGATGCATTTGTCGAGCTCTTAAGTGTTAGAATTAAGAAAAAGGAACACTGATGACTAATTTATTCATTGATGTAAACTAGACCCTAAGCATAGGCGTAGCCAGGATTATTTTACCCGGGGGGCACTCAGACTCTGATCAAGATAAGTTTAAGGGTGCCCAAATAACTGAAATTGCTAAGGAACTCATTTGGTGCGATCTGGTGTATACTTTTGACCAAAATTTATCGAAAAGCCACCTCTTCATTTCCAATAATATATTTTGTTTTTTATCAATGCACGAAAGAAGTTGAGCATATTATATACTGATATATTATTGATTTAAGTACAGATGGTTGAAAAGCTCGAACAGGAGGTTGGATGTTCCCCCCTCAGAATTGGAAATGTTTTCAATTTTCGAACTCATTTGGTGCGATCTGGTGTATACTTTTGACCATAATTTTATCGAAAAGCCACCAATAAATATTTTGTTTTTTATCAATGCACGAACGTGACGAAAGAAGTTGAAAAGAAGTTGAGCCTATACTGATATATTTTTGATTTAAGTATAGAATGGTCTAAAAGCTCGAACAGGGGGGGGATATGAGGGGGATGGGGGATGTCGTCCCCCCCCCCCCCCCCCCTGAGAATTGGATTTTTTTTCAATTTTCGAACCCATTTGGTGCGATCTGGTGTATACTTTTGACCAACATTTTATTGAAAAGAAATCACTTTATTTCCGATCAATATTGGCTTTTTATATAGGCCTATGCCAGTCGAGCCCCCCCCCCCCCCTGTATCCGTGCCTGTGGCACTGACCAAATCGGCGTGCCATCCACCAGGGGCCGCTTCCGGGCCCCGGTGTGCTCCAGGGGCAAAGCCCGTGGGACTAAGGGGGCACTACTAAAGGCTTTCTGCAGACTGCAGTTTTAAGGCCATGGGAGGGCTCTCCTGCTACATATTACTGTCAATAAAGACATTTTCTTTTGGGTAATTCTATCTTCTTTTTTGTACGTTTTATGAATATCAAAATCTTAATTTAATTTAAAAGAAAACGAAAGCTGCAAATCAAAATCATATATTTTTGAAATTATTATTATTACGCGCGCGAAAAATCTGCTATTTTACAGTTTGCTATGATTGAGGCTTGCCTTCATAAAGCTAAGTTAATGTTTGAAGTCACATTAGCGCGTAGCGCACAAAATTTAATACTAATTTGTTATGAAGCTAAATGTAATGTTCGAAGGTTCATGCGGACTTTTTTGCTGATAACAAACTTCTAAAAAGAATTGTAAATATTTTGAGGTTCTAAAACATCCACCCACCCTTCACCCATCCGCTCGGCCCTCAGGCACTCCCGAAACGGACAACAAGAAGTGAAGTCACACAATGACTGGTCCCAAGTCTTATCGTTTGGGGCATGTGCGCGCGAAGCGCACAATTTTTTTTGCTATTCTACATATTTTGCCAATTATCGCTGGTACAAGCTTATAAAACTAAAGCAAATATTTCGAGGCACATGAGTAAAACACGCAAAGTATTGGCTTCTCAACACTAACTAATTTTGTCATGATCGAGATACATTTGGGCTTAAAATTAGATTCCAAAATTAAAGTTAACGTTAAGGTCACGTGCGAGCGTAGCGCGCGAATTTTATTGGGCTATTTTACATAAATTGTGCCGCGATTGAGATACCAACCACGCAAAATTGACTTCTTTACAATAATTTTGCCAAGATTGAGATACATTTTTGCTTCTATTAAAATGTTTTTATTTTTATTTTTTTACGAAAACCCCTGGATTCTTTATACTTATTTGCCACACTTGAGATAAATGTTGGCCTTATGACACTGCTTTTATTGTTAAATGTTTTGCTATTTTACCCGGTTTTGCTAGGATTGAGGTACATTTTGGCTTCATACGATCTTCTTAATTTGGAATGAATTTACTTTTTGGGGGAAGGGGCACAGGCACATACAACGTTTGTATTTAAACGTCATAATTTAACTATGATTTCTCTTATCAAAATTGAGGCGACAATGGCAAAATTGGGGGACAGGGGCAAAAGGAGCGGTCGGCCCCTTCTTAACCCTCTGGTTACGCCATTATTGCCTTGATATGCCGGAATCTGTGCCGGGAACGTACAAAATAATGGGTGGGGGCATGGATACTTACTATGTTACAAAAAAGAACTCTATACCCTCTACTATCTCTACTATTTTTTTCTTCCTTTTTCTCCTTTTTCTTTCTTTTTCTTCTTCTTCTTCTCCTTTTTTATTTATTTTTGGTGCCAGGGACCCGGGGGGCACGTGCCCCCCAGGCCCCCCCTGGCTCCGCCAATGCTAAGAGCTCCAACGATGAACATGCTATGAAGCCATGATTGTGTGCATACGTGTATGTGTATGGGGACCGAGACAAATTTGAGACCAGAATTAGGGCATATTGCAAAAACGCAATGCATTGTGGTGGTGTCTTTACAATCTTCTTTGCATTGTTATTGTCTTTTTGAGTTTATGTGGGAAAGAAATGGTGGTCTACAGCCAAAAAGTAGCCCAAATAGAGTCCGGCAGTGTTGTTTGGTGTTTGAGTTAAACAGTTAACATGGTTAACAACATTTAAACAATTTAGCACACTTTGTATTCCTGAAATCACCAGTAGTCCTCGATTTAGGCCCCAACGATATGTTGGTAAAAATGTACCTGGACTTGGGGCAGGAAATATGTTATGACACATTTCAGGTTTATAATGTGAAGAGTTTAGCATGAAAAAAGTGTGATTTAAGCCGCCCCTCCACCCCTTCCACCCCCACTTTTGTGTACTACATCTGGACTTGGAGCACAAAATATGAAATACTTCAGGTTAATAATATTAATATTATGAGTTCAGCGCGAAAAAGTGTGATGGCCGCTTTGTATCGAAATGTTAGTGTTGTTTGCTACAATAGCGTATGAATACACAAGTAGTTGCATAACCAAAAATGTAAATTGACGTACTGTATTCAGATGACATAAACAAAAAATCTCATATTCGGAGTCTTCCTCCTACTCTAAGTTATGCCACTGTAATGTGTTGCCAAAAATCAGATTGAATCAAGTTCTTAGCCTTATTTTAACCCTAACCTTCCTAGCCTTATTTTAACCCTAACCTTCCTAGACACTACGATTCACAACGGCCAAAAAACAATGTCCACACGCATGTTACGGATGTTACAGCATTGATTTGATGACGTCATCACAATGTGTGTACGAGGAAATTGCTGACAGGGCAAGCGTTGGCAGGTTAGCTAAGTGGATAGAGATGCGGCCGTGATGATCGTAGGATACTTTGTCCCCCTCCCCGGTTTCCACACAAAAACATTGCCTGGCTGGTTTGGGTTAAGTCAGTCAAGTCACCCAAATCAACATATTGGGGTTGTTTTGAAAGGCAACACTGACATTTGTCATCATCTATGATATTGTTAATCAATGATGTAAGTGTCAGATCCATAAAGAAAAAGCAATCTAATATTAATGGGAATTTCCCTTTGTAAAATTGAATCCTGTTTTGACTATTCACATTGTTGCCCACCCTGCAGTTTCACTATGGCATTGGGCTACTTTCATGAACTGACGTTTTATAAAAGGGCTACATAGAGCGTGTTTCTGCTGGGGCACTGCAAAAAGTAAACGCTAATAAACGCTAAGTTTCAATCGGTCAGTTTTTAATCCCCCCTGTTTCTACTCACGAAAAGTTACCACTAAGTTTATCGATCCTACAATGTAGTCGATGGGCCACGACATGTGACCTTTTGTAATCCCAAACAATATGCCACCGCACCTGATAAAGATTGCTTCACAATAATGTGTATAACCCAGCGTGACACGGTTCACGGCGCAAACCGCTAAGAATCACCTTTCTGTTCTGCTGGGTTTATTGCTGATTATTGCCGATTATTGCTGGTTCCAAACCTGCTTTGTGAAGGTTTTTGGGATTACCAAAAATACAGATTATTGCCCAGTCCTGCCTGTTTCTACTGGGCAAACTTAGCGTTTATAAGGGGTAACTTGCCCAGCAGAAACACGCTCAATGTGGGTTGGTGTAGACGTAATATACGCCCTCTGTCTCCCCTCTAGCCCAACACGCAGTATATCTGTGTATGAACCAAGCATATAATACTTGCATCATATGGCTCAACCATAGCTATTCTAATTAGCGCCATATCCCCGACTCTATTTGCCGACCACCAAGCTGTTCCAACCAGCGGTCTACTCCCATCGGAGAGTGACTCTGAACACTACCGCGCTCCATCGCGCCTTCGGCGCTACCTTGTCACTGTATAGGCATATTATACCTGTATGTAGCACACAGGGACATGTATCGCGCCTTCGGCGCTGCATGTCACTGTATAGGCGTATATGTAGCACGTGAGCTCCATTAACTGGAATATCAGTAAATGAGAAAATCAGTAAATGAGAAAATCAGCGAGCCCGATACCAGTGCTAGGTTGGTGTAGAGAAGTTATGAGGGCGGAAGTTAGAACTTTCTAGTGAATGACCCTCTGAGGGTCATTCCCTAATAAGTTCTAGACAACTCATCAATAATGAGGTGATCGTGTAAGAGAGCCAGGGGTAGTCTAGAGACTTTATTGATTATACAAAATAAATATTATAATCCCTGAATGAAGTTTTCACGCTAGACCAGTTTGGTGACAGCTTACACAAAGGTAAAACCAATATTTTTAGCCACTTTTGGTCGTGGACTGACGCTTGTACTGGTGCTTGTACTGGTGCTTGGGAGAAATTTCAGTTGGCAACACTGATTACTGATATTAGGATTAACCCTTGAGAACTACCTGCCGATTGGCCAGAAAGATTGCGACATCATTTATTGCACCAATCAGAGACATTGTTAGAATAATTGTATCCCTGGTAACAATTAGAATGAAATAATTTAGAAGCTGTATTTTAATTGGCTATTCAAATGAGTACATTTTATAATTATCCAATCACAAACACTGTTAGATTTAGGTAAGCAGTGGTCAGGGGGTTAAGTGATCTCAAGATGAAATCTATATTTTTACACATCTTATGAAAATTCAGATTGATCCATTTCTTCAAAACATCCACAAATAAAGTAGCGGTTCGATGTAGAAGTCCCAAGCAGGCGTATGTTCTCACTGAATACAATACACAGTATTCAACAAACAAAGGAATAAATCTCATAATCCTCATTTGCATGTGTGAGACTTCTACCCCAAACCTCTACCGCAAATAATTAAATACTTAGTTTGCTAAGCATGCTAAACTTGTGATACTGTACTAACTCCAAACCCAAAATGTGATACAAATTCAAAATGAGACAATGTCATCGTTGGAGGTTGATAAAAAATAATGTGTAACTTGCATTTATTCAAAATGCAAAACAGGGTTTTTTCAGCTTGTTCCAATTTGTTTTCAATAAAAGATTTTTGCATCCAGAAAAGTTCCTGACACTGATTATACCCATTCATTCCTGAGACCACCTTTTATCTAGTTCACAAAATGCAACTGACGATTGTGAACTTAAAATTCTAGCTTCACCAATGATGAATTATAACTTGACCAATGGGCCTGTAACTCGCATGTATATCTGTCCGGAATGACACTGCAGATCCTTTCAACGTTACTTGTCCATTATATAGTTAAAGCCTATACGTCACGTTATTAGAATAGTGATTGAACAACGCTTATGTTACAAGACTTGGGTCCTTGATTAAGGCTAATGACTTCTCCCAACCAGTCGGCTGGAGGATGACACTTTCCTTTTTCCTGAACAGACCGACAAATTTCATTTAATTGCGCATTTCTGTGTTACATCTCTTGTGACCGACGACGTTCGTCCTTGCTCGCCATTAAATCACGACCGATTTTGACATTTGTGCTTTAGTAGAACACGGCTGTAAAGACCTCGGGGTAAACAGTGTTGAAGGAGCCCGTTTTAAGTCTGAAATGGAAACCGAGAGAGTTACTGACGTGGGGTGAAGTTGGTGCACCATTATTGCTTATCATATTAAGGGAAAATTTACAGTGCGTAATGTTTCTATGTTGATGATACATGTTTTAACAATTTATAATCAAAAGATATGTTTACAAATATTTATTTGAACACTGTTGTTGCGGTTGATAGTTTTTGGTGTCGATATTGTGTGTTCGGAATAAACCCTCAAAATAATGATTAAGTCGTTTGACGCATTAGTTGGGTGCACAATTTGACACAGTAAAAACTCTGCCATAATAACTACATACAGGGTGAGTCAAAAAAACTGCAACAGTGGAAAGAAGCCATCTTGTTTTTAAAACTAAGTTGAAGTTTGAAAATGTTTAACCGTTATAAGAATACCCTACTTGTTACTAACTTTGTGAAAAAATGAAGTCAATATCATTTTTCGTTTGCCTTTGGTAAACCTTATTACCCGTTCACCAATTTCATACGTTTGTCCACGAAATACTCAAAACATGCAGAAGATCGCAAAAATGTGTTTTCCATTCAAATTTGGAAAATTGAGTAGATTCGTGATGTAATTGGAATTTAATGCATCCTTTCATGTTCACGTGTGAGTTAACATAATCAATTTACCTCACCGATGCTATGAATTGCTTATAATGTTCTAAATTTGGATGAAAAACTGAACCTTTCCAATTTTTTGTTGGCGTGATATTCAAATATGAAAATGCAATGTGTGCAATTTCAATTGAAAATAACTGTGTTCGTGGACAAACACGTAAATTGGAGTGTGCGGCAAAGAGGGTTACCAAAGACAAACGGACAATCCGATCGACTCCATTTTTTCACACAAAGTTAGGAACAAATATGTCATTCTTGCCACGTTTAAAAAAATTCAAAATTCAACATGGTTTTGAAAACAAAATGGATTCTTTCCACTATTGCAGTTTTTTTGACTCACCCTGTACATGTACTCAGACTTCTCAATAGCCTTATTTGACTAAAGTAATCAATTCTTGATTTTGATTAACCATTTTGAAGACAGTTCCAAACAGGGTTCAGATTTTTCTGGAAGAAACCTATTTCTTCTGGAAGAATAGAAGAAACTGGAAAAAAGATATTTCTTCCATTCTTCTGGAAGAAAGTGGAAGACATCAGAAAAAAGTGAAAGGAATATACATGTACATCCATAATATTGAGCAATAAGTACTACATGTAGCTAACACATTTTTAGGTGAACTTTAATGAATGTTACTACTTTAAATGATTAAATGACAACAAATGTGGAATTAAAGAAGAAAACAAATCATTTTCGCAATTTTATAACTCGGAGGGAATGCGGCTGTTACGAGGATTTTATAGCGGTGAAATGTACATTTATATTTATAGCTCTTCACTCCTAACTCTATAAAATGATTAATGATTTTTTTTTTAAATGACCAGTAATAATCAAGTATCTACCTAAATCAGTCAAAATTGAAATTGGCCAGCAAGTTAATGATGCTGTCAGAATATTTCGGACAAATTACGCGAGTGTCAAACAGCTGCGGTGTTATCATCCCGGAACAGCGCGGAAGTGTCAATGAATTGGTTTCATGCGTTATGTAATCTATCAAAATGCCAAACCAAAGGAGTAACAATCGTTAGCATGGTTGGCTGTCTGTGTGTTTATCTCAACGAGGTGTAGTTTTTTAGGGAATCCTAGGAATCCTAGTTTTTTAGGGAATTCTAGGACTTCGAAAATGTGAAAGTTTAACAATTTTGACCTTAATAGTTTGAATATACATGGGAAAATGGGTCTATAAGGCCAAAAATATAGTTGTTTTGCCCTCAAGTGCCAACAATCTTGAAGTCGGGTCGGTCGGTCAAATTTCCTTTTCTTTTCTTTTTTCCTCTTTTTTCTTGCTGAAAAATATTACTGACAAATCTATAGTATTTTATATCAGGATAAAAGAAGATGAAGGCGCAACTGCGTAATTAAATGCAACATACATGACTAGACTAGATATAAATCTTGCTTGAATAGTGTTGTTACGCTTTATTCAGTCGTGGACTTGATTAAAAGTCTGGCATCGTTTCCATGAATGTATGGTGGATTCAATAGTCGCCCCAATATGAATAATGTTTAATGCTGAATTTCAATGAAAAATTGAAAATGTAAAACAATTTTAATAAAAAGTTGAAGATTTTTGCAAAATCAAAGAATAACTTTACAGTTTTGATGATTGTCGAATTTTTTTGCTGAGGAATTCGACAAATGGTTAATGAAAAAATGAAGAATAAAAGGAATCCTTATAAGACCACCATCACTAGTCCAGACAATGAAAATGTGAATTTGTCCATGCAAGCAAGACATTCCATTTAATTATTAAACACAGGGTGCCATGGCAACAGAAACTGAGGAAGTCATCTGGAAAAAGCAGGAATGTTTCTTATTGAACTAATGATGAGAGACTAATCATGTTGTAGCTATTTTTAGTCCGTTTGTTCATTATCTTGTGATTGCTAATTAATGACCATGCTCTGTTGGTGATTCAATACAGCGTGATGAGACCGACATGTAGACACTTTATCATAGGACTAAAGCATGGTAATGTTATTTACATGAACTCCCTCCCACTCCTTGCTCTTCAATTGTGACGTGATCAAACAAAATGAGTCGCATGTCGGCAGTTTTCATTGTCCATCATTTACAAGCAGGTGGAAAATGCTACAGTATGGCTCAAACCCCACTAACATTGAACTTCTAGTTTTTAAGTTACCAAAAATTTACCATTACCAACTGAAAAAACCAAGTTAAACATGAGAATTTGTCATTTCTTTTTACCTATAACTCAAAAACATATTTGCGACATCTGACTCATTCCGCTTGATCGCATCACAATTATGTTTCACATGACTTTACAATATTGTTGCTTTTTCATGGGTGATATTTGAGTCTGGTTTACTTTCCACGCGGCTATTAGTTTTACCATATACAAAACAGATTTTTCAGAAACCTTTCCTAACTTTCAAAGTCTATCTCACGGATTACTGAACAATTACTGGCATGTTTGTACTTATTTTAATGTATTTCTCATGGTGATTTTAAATATGGTGATGAAATTCAATAAATTTGACATTTTTGAAACATTTTGTGGAATTTTTGAACTGTCGTCTGCAGATGACTGCCGTGTGGAAAGTGTTTAGATAAATAAAATGTCGGAGAAACATCAGTTCCATTAGCCAATTTTTGTAGTTGTCATTAGAAAAACCTGGACCAAAAACACAATAAAAAAGAATTTCCGCGTAGCTTTTTACTCATTTACATACAAATGGCATATCACTTTTATTTTTCTACTCATGGGAAAATCACTCTTGCGAGCAACGGGGATCGAACCTGGGCTGCTGGCCTGGAAGTCGGGGCACCTAAATGATTGTGCTAATGGGTCCAAAATAAATAAATTAATATCATAATTATAAATTACATTTATAATTAAAATATATAAATTATAATAATTATAAATGCGTATGAACCATAGAGTGAGTGCCCTATCAAAACTGATTATAAAAAGGAGTGATGTTCATCTCAATTCTCAATATTCTTCAATGCAATTGATTTAGGCCTTTTCTAACGATCCCAAGATTGTTCAATGTTCAGTACCAACAAATTATGAGCTTGTATTTTTCTGCTCATGCAAATTTATTCATGCGTCAAAAACAAATATCTCTTCGCAGCTTTCTAAATGAAAAGCTCCATACATACAACCTGTTACCCTAATGGTACTTATACCTTCTATTATGGCCACCATGTCATGGACCCTGGGCATACAGTGTATGAAATAGATAATGCCAGATGATGGATGCATTCATTTCAGAGGCCAATGGCACGCAGAAGGGAATTTCCCTCCCTCTTTTCCACTAAAAAGTAATATAAGATAACATGCATCGGAAGGACCTGTCTCTTCAATGTTAGAGATCCATATGTATGTCAGTATGATACCATTTACCCTAATGTATCGGGGGGGGGGGGGGGGGGGGGGGGGGGGGGGGGTGTTCAATGTTTTGGGTTACAGGGGCCAAATAAATAAGGCTTAAACTGGCTTCAATGTTTTGTGTTACAGGGGCCAAATAATGAGGCTTAAACTAGCTTCAATGTTTTGGGTTACAGGGGCCCAGTAACAGGGATAGCACTGGATCAAAAATGTGAGAGGTCCCATGACATTTTTCAGGACCCCGTAGGACTTCGAAAAACAAATTTAAGGGGTCCCCCAAGAAATTGAGGGGTCCTGAAGTTTGGGTATTTGAAAATTTTACTTTTTTACGGGCAGTTTTAATGAATTTAAATTGTAAGCAAAGGATGGATATGTAATTTACAGAATTTCTTAAGGTTTCCATTTCCATACATCGTCAAATTTAAGGGGTCCCTTCAATTTTGATCGGGACCCGCAAGTATTTCCAATTTGAAACCTGACGCGTCACTATTAGAAAGTGAGAGGTCTAGGACGCGCAGACGCGTCAAAATGCGACCCCTGCCCAGTAATAAGGCTTAAACTAGCTTCAATGTTTTGGGTTACAGGGGCCAAATAATGAGGCTTAAAATGGCTTCAATGGTGGTGGGAATGGAACCTGCATCCAAATGATCTGTCTCTTTAATGTTAGTGATTCATTTGTACGGTACAATAACCCTAATGTCCCAGGGATGGTTTGGGCATTTGTACGGTACAATAACCCTAATGTCCCAGGGATGGTTTGGGCATTTGTACGGTACAATAACCCTAATGTCCCAGGGATGGTTTGGGCATTTGTACGGTACAATAACCCTAATGTCCCAGGGATGGTTTGGGCATTTGTACGGTACAATAACCCTAATGTCCCAGGGATGGTTTGGGCATTTGTACGGTACAATAACCCTAATGTCCCAGGGATGGTTTGGGCATTTGTACGGTACAATAACCCTAATGTCCCAGGGATGGTTTGGGCATTTGTACGGTACAATAACCCTAATGTCCCAGGGATGGTTTGGGCATTTGTACGGTACAATAACCCTAATGTCCCAGGGATGGTTTGGGCATTTGTACGGTACAATAACCCTAATGTCCCAGGGATGGTTTGGGGATAAAGAACCAAATAGTGAGGCTTAAACTGTCTCTTCATAGTTAGTGATCCATAATCAAAAAACAAAAAGACCAGTGGGCAGACCAAAGCCAACGTGGCCTGGGCAGACCAAATCAAGATGGATGTCAGCCCAGATTTTATGACACACATAATTATTACAGACCAATGATCGAGTGACCTGGAAAGCGATGGTTGCGCTTGCAATTAACAAAATAGCCAGAAAGTGTAGACGAAGATGATAACCTTTTATGCCACAGGGGTGGTTGTGGGGATCAAACTTTCATGAAGGATAAAATGGGCCAGATAATGGATGAAGAGAGGCTTCGTTACCAATAATATCAAAACCTGGGTTGTAGGTTTGGGAGTCCGAATCCTAAGCCATGTCACACGAGTCCCGCTACTACAAAACCCAAGTTTTTTTGTGAGATGAGTGGGAGTTGATCTCCAAAGTACAAACTATGTGTTGTTGACAACAAATCTCCACTGCGGTGTTACAAACAGGAATGTATGGAGGATATGCTACATTAGTCAAGCAAATAATTACCCCAGGGTTGCAGTATTTTGGAGCACTTAACGCCCACTACATGTAAGTCCAAAGACAAGAATTCATACACTGTGAACTTTAGGATCAAAACAGGCAATAGGTTTCAGTATTATGGAAAGCATGGTTGAACTGTTTTGATCTCTAGTCTGTATCCCGGCATCTACTTGCAGCATCATAGGCGGCGCAAGCAGGGGGGGGGGGGGGGGGGGGGGGGGGGGGGTCACATCCCTCTACCCCTAAAGGTTCATGTGGCGGGGACATCCCCCATAACAGAATCACTGGTGATGTGTTTTTAACATCATCTGGACCATCTTAGTGTTAAAATAGCAATGTGCGCACTTCTCACACATTACTGCAAATTTTTAAAGCTTGACAAGCTCAATTTGTCACGCAAGATGGCTTCAGAAACGTTTTTGAATGCACGCTGGCGTCGCCTACCATCTTGAGGAGACATGGTGTATCATAGCCAAACTTCATGTAGTTTGACAAATTTAAAACCCCTCCTATCGTTACTATCGTTATTATGGCTGCAAATAGTACTTGATTGTGTGTAAGTTAGGATACATTGCATTTTATTTAGGCACAAAAAAAAAGAGTTGACTTGCCCTTTCAGGTCAAGAATGTGGGTTGGACGGTCGGATTTTTTATTTATTTATTTTTAAACAAGCAGATACTACACAAAAAACATGATTTTAAAGAATCCTTAAACATGCATATTAAGTTAGTAAGATTTAAAGACCCGCGCTGTGAATAAAATTATATATATATACCTATACACAGACTGTCGCCCAACTGACGCTGGTTTTCGGCGAGCACATATAAATTCAGCAGAAAAGCAACTGTGGTCTACAAAACGTTTTCTCAAGTGAAATAAACATACAATGCGACAGTTGATATAAAGTATGTGAGTAAATGGCGATTTTATGTGTTTATACCGTATTTAAACGTAAACAGAACATGTTTTGCTATTTCTTAACCAAAATATGACTTTGAAAAAATAAAAAATAAATAAAATAGCGACCCTAGGTTTCCGAAAATTTGGGTCGGTCGGAAAGGGCAAGTCAACCTTTTTATGTTATTGCCTTAGTGGCAGAAGAATCGGATCATGGTTGCTTTAGTAGTAGAACTCTACTAAATTAAAACCTATCAATATGACTAATATCACCAATATCTGGGTTTATTAAAACGTACTTGATAGTCAAAAATTGCATTCCCTTGAATTATATAGGGATATGGTTGTTTGACTCTCATAAAAGACAACCCTTTATTACCACTTTGTATAGAAACTATTTGTTGACGTCATAGGATACAATCAGAATGCATAGGCTGTTTTGGACTTGAATGCATTGATCTAGTTATGTCATTTGACAATACTTGCTAAATACTGTAGTTGAATCATTACCATGAAATTATTTCAGCTATTTCTATTATATTTGGTATGTAAGGGATACAGGGTGTGTCAAAAAAAGATAGCTTGAATTTACATTGTTGTATTTATTATGGCTCACCCTGTATGATAGTGTATCAGCCCAGTATGATCAGTAGACTTTCACTTTGCCGATATAATTTGTCATCTTTTTTTGGGGGGGGGGGGGAGGGGGGAGATATACAAATCTTGGGGGAGGGGGTGGGGTAAGATGCACGCTTCTTATTTTAAACTAATTTCCACATTAAAATTTAACATTTTCGGTTGTTTGGAAACAAAATGATATGGGGCTTGAGCTGATTGGAGTGGGGTGAAAGGATCATGACTGGGGAGGGGAGGGGGGCACCACTGTCTTTTATTCAGTCGATTATGACATAATCACCCACATTATCTTTACAGAATAAAAGTTCTATTGCATGTGCTACCAAAAGTGGTTAAAACCCAAGGTAGGGCAATATCGTGTTTGTTGGCCTGTAACAGAAAAAACCCAATTACACATTTCACAGTACCTTGCGCGATATGCCTTCCATCCCCATACCATATGCCATACTGCATAAAACACAAATAAGAAAGCAAGTGCATGCATGGCACTGTTTTGGTTTTGGCCTAGCTCTGAGTAGCTTAGTATAATCCCTTTTTCCTTTAATAATAATGGCCGACCTGCTTTACCAAGAACTGTTATCTTTCGAAAACCGTGGCAAAATCAGGAAAAATGGATGAATATGAAGTAGACTAAGCACTGAGTAACTGGCTATATTCATGATCATGTGTTATATAAAATCATATTGCACACGTACAGGTAAGCAGAATTTCTTCAAAAATCCGCCACAGACTCATTCCCGTACTCTCCCGTACATTGACATAAACAGATTGAGTTACATCAATATTGATTCGTATAAACGCTATAACATTGAGTCTACACATCAGCTTTTGATCAAGATTAGCTCATTCTGCGAGAATCGCTCAATTCTAGCCAAATCTCCTCTCCTATTCAGAGTCAACAGGTTTCGATAATCACTGTTTGCGACGAAATTCTATCCCTGCCCACACGAACATCCCACACAACTCCTACCCCATCCCTCTACACACAAACAAGCACACATGTATCGTATAATATTATACTCCATTCTGCTTTATCTGTATTTATTTGTAAAAGAAGACACATTGCAGTGGTAACCTGTTTTTTCTTCTTTCTGATTATAAACTCTGCCAGCTATTTACGCAGGTATAGCTGGAGTCTTTTATTAGAAATTAATTATTCATTGGGAATACCTGAACCTGAAATTTTCCGCTAAGTTAAACACAAAATATTACGCTTAGCATTACCAATTTCATTTAAATGTTGGCAATTTTTGACAATCTTACAGCAAAATTTGAGGCAAATATTCATATTTTTCCAAAATAATATTTTTTCTCTCTCTAAACCTTGAAAAAGGAAGAAGAAAATACAAGGAAAAAGCCAAAAAGAAACCACCTGTTGATACAACAAAAATGACCTAGCATTTTAAAAGTGGTCACTGATCCAGGGAGTGGGGGGTGGGGGGGGGGGGGGGGCACTGACATTGGAAAGGGGTATAGGCATTTGCCGCCCTGAAGGACCCCCTTTTTCACTCTCTTCTGTTAGCTTTTAAGACCCCCCCTTTTTGAGCCTGCATCAGCTCTTAAGACCCCCATTTTATTGAAAATTCAGTTCCGAAGCCCCCCTTTTTGAGACCCTGGGCAGCACACCCCTACCAAAAAAAGTTGAGTGTCCCTCCACCCCCCCCCCCCGTCACTTATACGTATCAAATGGCTCAAAATGTGACCCATGTTTATGGCATGTGCCCTTGTACACAGTTAATTTGTACTGAGTACCCACTCCCATTAACGCCCCCTCTCTTCCCCTGCCTGCTTATAACAAACAACGTTGTATCGTTGTTGTCTATGCAAGCATTTTGTGTTGCTTGGCCAATATTTGTTGCCGACGTCATTATTCCACATGAATTGGTTAGTATCTATATCATCAGGTCAATAACGCTAATGAGCAATGAATTGGAATTCTGTCTCTCGTTAATTACACTGGACCGATATAGTAGTGGTCTGTTTATCAACCCAATGTAGCGTATGTGTATACACATTTATAGGGCAACTGATTTGGTATGTGTATAAATGTGCATACAGAGCTAGAGAGAGAAAAAATCCTGTAAATGAAATGAGTGCCATTTCGCTTTTTTGACCATCAAGATTTTTATTTTATTTGTTATGTATCCAGAACCAGGGGGGGGGGACATTTGCCTCTTAATCATTTCTCTGAGAGTGGTTTCTGATGAATGCTATACATTTCATACATGAATGCTTCTCTCAACCCCAACCCCCCAACCCCCAACCCCCACCCCTTCCCACCTAATGCAAAAAGTAAATGTAGCAGTTTTTCTGGAAATTGATGAATTGTCTAGATTACAGGTCGGGGGTGTGCCGCTGGAGATTCAAAACCCCTACCCATTTTTAAGGGTGATTTTTGGAAAAATCGGTACCCATTTTTAGGGGTTTTGCTTCATTTTAGACCAAATGTTCGCAAATTATTGGGAAAAAAGACCTAATTTTTGCAAATTTTCGCGAAAATAGACCCATGTCTAAGGATTTTTCAGTTGAAAAGCCTACCCATGGCTAAGGATGTCTCATGAAAAAACGACCCACTGGAGCGGCACGTCCCTGTATGCCTTACATACGTGAGTACCCCGGGACAGATACAAGCATCTCTGTATTACGTGTAAAGGTGAATTCATGAACTTGTACGCAAGAAGTTTCAGCGTCGTCATCACAATAAGGCGACAACAAACCCCATCCTGTTCTAATGACAAAAAGACCTCAGTCAGGTAGGGGTTTTAAAATGTTGTTTAATTTTCAACAATTTTTGCAATTTCAAGAATTTCAAAAAAGTTTAATTAAAAAACAAACAAAATCTTTTAAACAAATTCAAAAAATGTCAATTTGTTTCTCAAATTTTCAAACAATTTTCAAACAATTTTGAAACAATTTTGAAACAGTTTGTTAACAATTATTTTGAAAATTCAGAAAAAATGGATCTGTCAAGCTCATAGAACAGAGAACAGATTGTTTGGCATTTGGTGGGAATGTTTAATTCTGAAAATAAAGAAATACATATTACTTAGAGAAGAAATTATATCTTTTTAAAGGGAAATTGTTGCTCTTTTGCTGCAAAATGTTCCAGCTCTGAACAGTTCCTAAATGTGTTTGTTTAATTAAAGGCATACACAACTTACCCTGATACGTTTCTGCATGTCAAATATGACAGCTTGACGATACTACAGCTACTTATGTGTGATTATGAAAAGGTACAGCTTTGGGGCCAGTGAATTGTGGATGGGTTTTCAAAATTTAAGCTATAATTATAGTAGGTTTATCAGTGAGAATTAAGAATATTCTTAACTGTCACTGGGATAATTGAAGATTGTATAATTTAAAAATACATAATTTCTTTAATTTTGGTGGGGATTCCAGTTCTCAAAATTAATTCCCTGTTGAAAAAACCCCTAGAATAGCTGCTTCTAATTTGCCAAATTACGAACTCTCAAAATAGTGTCGTACATACTGTGATGCACTTTAAGATTGATATAATCCAATTATGAGCCTCTTACATTGAGCACCACTTAAGAATATTGGCTCTCGATTAAATGAATTGAATTGTATAAATTTGCAATTTATTAGTATTACTAAATACACATCAAAATCCTCAGCAGTCATGTGTCCTAGCAAACGTTGCTATCTCTATTAACTGTCTTCAAAATGTACGCAAAGAACTTCGACCTCCATATGAAGAGGTATTTTGCAAAAGGGCCTACATCCACTTTGGCTCTTATTGAGAAAAAGTCAAAAAACTGTTTCTAAATATTCAAGTTGAGCAATTGAAAAACTGAATGGATTATGAAAGAGGTACACTACATACTAATTGAAATTGAAATAAATTTTAAATGTGCTAGTTTTAATTTTTTTTAAAATCATGTTTACATTTTTTGAAAATTTGGATGTAGGCCCTTTTGCAACAAAACTCCATCTGTTTGTACATAAAGAAAAAATACCACACACAAAAAATCATTTATTTTAATCATTTCAAATAAATAAGTTTGATATTGAAATGTATAGGTCACAATCATATGTTTCAAGGAAATAAAGTCATTTTTTTCAAAAATACCTACATCTCATTGTAAACAGCCATTGAAGTTGTTGTTTTGTTGCAAAAGGGCCTGTATCCCGATTTAATTCTGGATACAGGCCCTTTTGCAACAAAACAACAATTTCAATGGCTGTTTACAATGAGATGTAGGTCTTTTTGAAAAAAATGACTTTGTTTCCTTGAAACATATGATTTTTCCCTATACATTTCTATATCAAACTCATTTTTTGAAAAAATGCACCATAGCCCTTTTGCAAAATACCTCTTCATATACTTTATTCATCTCTATCTCTGTATAGTGATGTTAGAACATATATGTGACCCATCACATCAAAATGGACATATTGGTGGCCCAAGTCAAATCTAAGTTATTGGTATGACTTGTAAGAGCACATTTTAAGCTTTGAAATGATAACATGTTGAAGGTAATCAGACTTTGTAATTACACGATAGGATTTGAAGAAACAAAATTTGTTCTATTATTTTCTTTATATTTCACCAGATATATTGACCTCTATCTCAAAACTGTGTTTGCAAACAACATGTCCTTTTTGACGTGACTGGTCACATATTGTCCCGGGGGGGGGGGGGGGGGGGGGGGACCAGTCAGGTATATTGTTATCATCTACATGAACGAAAACACGGATTATGGGTGCTTTTTTCGACCACAATGCGGGCCTGTGCGTGAAGGGTATCATATTGGACAATTTCAGAGAATAAGGGTGTCTTTTTCTCAACCTGAATCCCCTGCATACATGTAGGGTTGCTTGGGCCTATATTCAGGTATTGTCATTGTAAAAATAGCCCAAATTGTTACCTACCTATTAAGGCCCTTCACAATCGATTTTGAGTTACCTGTTGGAGTTTTAAAAAAAGGGAAGCGGTGACTTATAATTATTAATTATTAATTATCTTTTTGTTTGTTTTTTGAAACAAGTGGTCACAACCAATTTCAACCCCTTATATCAAGGACTTTGCATTTAATTATTTTCACTTGGATGATTACAACTTTTATACATGAGTGCCCCCCCCCCCCCAACCCGAGTACATTTTGCAGTGATAATTGGCTCAGCATTTACATGCAAACACAGTTATCCGTCTGTGATCACATGGGTACTATACTTCATTCATCTAACTCTATGCAGTGACGTCAGAGTGTATTCCAATGAAGTTTGCTTTATTTGCAACCTGTTTAGATAGACAGAGGCAGCTCTGTAGCATCATGATTGATAGCATGGACACTTCTGAATATATACAACATTACAATAATAGTCTGCACTCCCTATGTAAATCCTCTGTAAAAACTCAAATAGTATGTGCATACCACAATATATGGGTGGGTCTTATAGAACACGTAGGCCAAAATTGTATTCATTGGTCATTGTAAGATAAAGCGTCCCATTATTAGTTTCTTGTTGGAGATTTCAAAAATGTTTATCAGAATTAATTTAAAAGTCCAAATCATGATACCTGAGTGACAACAGAAATAATTTTTTGATTTCGTTGTTGTGAGTATTGCCAATCAGATCAGAACCAATGCCTCTAAAACAAGGAATGTTTTGCAAATATTGATGAATGTCTAGGTACTAAACTGCTGATCTTGTAGAGCAGGCCACACCTGTATACTTTACGTATACTTTACATGAGTACCATCTATGCTACCCCAGGGCAGGCTACCCCCTCCTCCCAAGGTTTTCTTAGCTTATTTTACTGTTTGTGAAATGGGTTAAGGCTAAGCATGTGGCAGAGACCAATTACTTAGGATTTTTCATTAAAATACTGTAAAAGCCAATATTTTCGCGCATTTTGACATCATAGACATTTCGTGAATTGTTTATTTTGCGGGCGACCTTCCGGATGCTCTGCATGAATGTTGAAAACAATATTTTCCCGTGTTATAATTTTTGTGGAAAAATATTTTTGCGTGAAAATTTCAGCTTTTACAGTAGGACCAATGTTTGAGTATACTGTAAAAGCTGACATTTTTGCGGAGGTTTTATTTTCGCCCTTTTTCGCGCAAAATATTTTTCCGTGGAAATTATAACACACGAAAATATTGTTTTCAACATTCATGCAGTGCATCCAGTAGGTCGCCCGCAAAAAAAAACAATTCGCGAAATGTCTATGATATCCAAATGCGCGAAAATATTGGCTTTTACAGTCAGGCCAAAAATAAAAATTGTGATGTTGTCCTCGACCGTCTGTTTTATGAGGCAGTTTAATAATTTTTATCCACAAATTGTAAAAAAAAGAAAAGAAAGTAGAGTGCCGGTTTTTTACCCTTTTTAAGAGTGCCGACTCGGTCCAACCGGCACCGACCGCCTTAGTGACAACCCTGATCAGTATTGTCATCCTCCTTGTGATCTTTAAAACAAAGGGAGGTAAACAATAAGTGGAATAGCCTAATCACGGTCAAATAGAAATCCGATATTTTGGTTTACCATGACAGACTTTAATTTTTTTTGCCCGCTATAACGTGTTAAATGACCCGACATACGTCAATGATTGTACACAAGTGCTGTGTCGGAACAGCAGCACCGTGTTTACCCAGTGTTGTAATGTGAACATATGGTGAGAGGTTCGGTGCTTTCCACGTGGAAAAAATATAGGGCAAATGGTCTTCTAATTCTGGACACATATATTTATTAAACTACATTTTTTTACATGGCTCATCTCTTTGTGTATGGGTGTAGAATATGGAATGCGCAAGGATGAATAAGCCTTTGGATTTTAACCTGTTTATCCTGCTCTCATCTTGAATCCTGTTTTGGGATTGAATTATACTTCATTTCTTTTATTTTCCTATTGTTTGTTTGTATTCTATATCTATGTAATTTAATTTTGAATTTCAAATGTTTATTTTGAACGGAATCTCGGTATTGACAACACATTTTGTGGTACTTTACTTTCTATTTCTAATCTTTTTTAGATATTTTCATTTGACTTCTGTTAATTGGTAATTTATGAACACAAATAAATCCTTTGCTATATTGATAGCCAGAACTAGAAATATCAAAACTTCATGAATTTGATAGATTTAGGATTTTATATTATGAATGTGTCATATTATCAACTATATTCGATTTAATTTCACCATGCCAAAAATAGAGTAATCAGCCTTTAATGAAGGGCACCTGTCGGAAGTACGTAACAATGCATAATCATTGGAACAATACATTAATCAATAATATCACTAGTCATTAACTACAAAACAATCTAATTACATGTAGTTGTTTCTGCGAACCGTAGTGTAATAACAACCCTTGTGAGCGATTTTCATATAAATCAAATGAAATCTGGGAGGATGGTGCTGAGCTAAATGGCGTGGCTGACCATAAAACTATCTATGGGCTTACTCTTGCTTTGTCTTTAGTGATTTGTGGTTTTTTGAACGAAGCTTTATTGGTATCATTTTGCGACCAGAAATCTCGTATCACGACCCCAAAATCTCGTATCACGACCCCAAAATCTCGTTTGGCAACCCTAGTAGTGATGAGCGTTCACAATATGACAATTGTCTGAAGATGAGATTTCGCAATGCAAAAGGCGAAATTTCATAATACATAATGCGAGATTTTGGGTCGCGATACGAGATTAAATGGATAACCTCTGCTCAACAGTATTAAATTGTCCATTGTAAAACCCTATTAACCCCCTAACCGGGTTTTTAACTGGGATCACTATTTTGGAAGAGACAACACAAACTTAATCGCTCGGGACCCGCTGTGAATCAATCCGCCCACTAAGTCACGACCCTCAACTACTCATTCGCGCAGTATACCTTCATCATAGGCTCGATGAATTACGTCATCGAAAACCGTCCGCACATGCGCTTGGAGATAGGCTTGGATGTATTATTTTGGAGTACTCAAGAGAGTTAGGGTTAATGATTAGGAAAAGTACATAACCATACGGTTTTTGCATCTTTTCTTGATGTCGATCATCTCTTTTCTGGTCGGTGCAAATATTTTCATAACAATTGTAAAAATGATCACGTAGAAATCAATTCAAAGCCAAATGGATTATAAAAGTGGGTCAAGACAACACTCCGCTGTAGGAATATACCATGTGTTCCAAGCCGCCCATTCTCTTCACATCGCTCAGACACTTGAGTGTTCTACTAAGTACCCACCCCCACTTGGAGCCGTGGAGCCATATTAAAGTATGAAAATAGTGGGTTGAAAATGTGATTATAAAGCTCTTTATGGCAAAAAATAGAAGCGTCTGGTTGTACTTCGAACCCGCTTCTGGAGTAGGTCGGTACATGTAGGCAGGATTTGATTTTTTTGTCGTTGAAACTTTTCTCCAAAAACGCAACTACTATTAAACCTAAAAGCATAATATGGATAGTTTTTTGAACTTTCGACATAATTTTATTATTATATTGACCTTTATCAACACAGAAAAATCGAACACAATATTTATTATGAACATGTTGGATAAAGGTGAACAGTCTAATCATTATATACATTGGAAGCATATGGTTCCGACCAAACAACCAATATTTGCGTTTCCGTGTCAGGGATTTCGCTACCTAACGTAATTGATGTTATTTTTGTGCAAAAGGGGTGATTTTTTGAGTGTATATTCCATTGATTAGGGTTAGCATTGTGGGTGGGAAAAAAAATTGATCGGTTATCCCATGAGTGTGAGTGACACCTTTAAGGGTAGGGTCCAGGGGTAGAATCTGTGTATACTGTATGTAACACCATTTAGGGGTATCAAAATGGTTTTGTACTTTACACCATTATTTAAACCAAACTTTAAAAAAATTTAAAGAGAAAAAAAAATGCAAACAAATTGCTTCTTAACCAAACTCTACCCCCACTTTTTTCAGATTTTTTTTCAACGTGGGTAATCGACCAAAATATTCCCTGATGCCCCCCCCCCCCCCCAGGATTTGAACCACGGACCTGCAGCACCAAAGCCCATCTCCATTCCACTGCACCACAACTGTCAAGACTTCTCGGCTCAGTATATTTTGCCTCATATAAATATCCTGGGTCCATTTTTTCATCAAAAAACTTCCATGCCGGGTGGTACCAACTTGCGCAGTCATGGTATTTTCTGGTATATGGTAGGGTTAGGGTTATGGGTCCATTTCAGAGGTCGTTGAATGAACATTGGTAGGCACTTGGTGGGAGAGGTATAGTCACTGGAACAACCGACTAACCAGTCAGGGGCAAGTAAACATGATTTGTGACATTGTGCCGATCGATCAATTGTGAGAATGGAGATGTAGGATGATGGGAGTAAAAGTTATGAGTTTATTAATCAGCCTAGTCGATTGTTATCTCTCTCCCATTTGCAAGTTTTTTTTACTATGAAAATCCCCCTCCCCCGCCCCATCCCCTGTGCGTCCTTTAGTCTTGTGTTTTTCAATTCATGTAAATGAGCATGTCTAGGCATGTCACACTTACAAAGATGGGAGATCAAAGATTTCTTGTCTTATGACCAATGGTTTTCATTTTAACCCCATGAGAACTACCTGCCGATAGATTGCATATAAGGATATATCATTTATTTAGCCAATCGAAGATGTTATAAGAATGGGGACAATTCATTGATCTTAAACAATTAGAAGCTCTATTATTATTGAAATGCACATGTCAGTGTTGTTGCTGTGTACAAATGTCCATGTTCGGTATTGGTTTGCATATTCATATTATGCTAATTACTTGGAATTCAAGTATTCGCACACTTTTTCGGGTTGTTCTTTTCCCAGTCCCTCTATTTAATCCACCATGTTTAAAAGATGGCAGCTATATAGAGGAGCGTAGGGACCATAACTTTCTATTTTTTTAATTTCCCATAGACGCCGTGTTGTACGGTACGGTAGAGGTATATGTTGTGTATGTTTTATGCCTGAATTTGAGAACACAGAAAAATGCAGAAAATAGCATTTTCAGAACACAGAATTTTGGTTTTAGAACGTGGAGGAATGTGGGCTTTATTGTAGATGTCTACAGTGCAGCCGAAAGAATGATGGTGAATTGGTGATAATGGCATTTTTGTGATTATATATCCTATTTAGGTTTCAGATTCTGGCAATATTCATATCTTGGTTAGACCATGGGTCATGGGTCATACATAGAGGTCACAATATCTATAAATTGGTCTATTTTGATTTTTACCTCATAAATTCTCACTCTAAAAGTCACAAATGCGCACCTCTTGGTGGCCACCCCACCACCCCCCCCCCCCTCCCCCGCGATAATAATATTCCCCTCTCACGATAATGTTATTAGCAAACGGATATGAAGTGTTTTTACAGCGATACCCTGATCAGTGTATAACAATATCAACACAGAATTGCACCCAGTTTCTAGGTCAAATACTAGACCTGCATATCCATTTCCTATTGATTTTTACATTTGAATTAAATGACATCAATTGAATACAAGGAGCCCTATAATGAAACAAACCAAGCGTACTAATCATCCAATCAATGGTAAAAGCGGGATACTATATTTCTGGAGATGCCTAATATCCCACACACCGTATATGGTACTAGGGGATTGATTTATAGATCTGTGCGTATGTGCGTTTTCATCTATCGGCTTGTAACGCAAACAGCCGTATATTACTGGGAATGTTACAGGCTAATGAGATGGGATTAACGGGAGGTTAAAATGTAAACATGACGTGGGTGGGTACAAAATAACTGTTGCTAAATCTAGGTTTAGTAGCATAATTGGGCTACTTTTGTAAAAGGGAAAATAGTGCCTTAGAATTGTGTTTGTATTGGGTTGTTTTGATACTGTAAAAGCCAATATTTTCGCGTAAATATATTTGCGCACATTTTGATATCATAGATATTTCGCGAAATGTTTTTTCTTCGCGGGCGACCTCCTGGATGCACTGCATTAATGTTGAAAACAATATTTTAGCGTAATATCATTTTCGCGGAAAAATATTTTGCGCGAAAATAAAACCACCGCAAAAATGTCAGCTTTATAGTACTTCATATTGGGCGTCTAGTTGGGCTACGTGTTGTCCCAATTAACCAAGCTTTTAAAAAGAATAAATGGATTATGGGCTACTTGGATTTTACCGTTTGACATCAAATATCAAAACAAATCTGAAATAGGGAACATTTATAATCAGTGCTTTCAATTATTTCACTATATCAGACAGTATGATCCGATTTATTTTTACCGTTTTGTCTGTTATTCTAAACGCCCTATGGGTGCCCCCCCCCCCTGAAATATCCCCGTCGGTAAAAACGACCCTCCGTCGGTAGATTTGCAGGGTTTTTTGCCGTTATTTTGACAACTTCATCGCTACGCCCCCCCCCCCCCCCCACCCCACTTATCGAGATTTCAGCTCCTCACGGGGCAAAAATTGTGTACGTTTTACAAAATAAATTGGGAGTCTGTAAAAAAATCTGTCGGTAGATCATGGCTTTCGTCGGTACAAGTATGGTCGTGCCCCCCCCCCCCCCAGTTTCCAAAAGCTGGGTACGCCACTGATTTTTGACCATTAAGCCAGGTATGAAAAATTCAGTCTTTTGAGTGCATATTGAAACCTGCCATGATTGCCCAATATAACTGCTGTATAGAGTTGTAGCGAGTTATTAGGAGCTTTTATAGGGTTGTTGTAAACAATTTCATGACCTCAATTCAATTTTTAATTTTAATTTTTTTATTATATATACATGTAGATCTTGGTTTTGGTGACAAAAAACCACCCTCTCAGGATGGGGCTCCCCCCTTATTTTCTCTTGAAAATGGCCATAAAAATAAAAGAAATCTGTAAACATTTTGCTGTTTTTCAACAAGCAAAATTACTTTATTTGGATTGGTATTCATTTGCATTTCACATTTTTTCACCAATTTCTAAACAAATGGATCGGTCGGGCCCAGGTTTTTTTTGTCGCCTAGCACAAAATAACAGTTGCTTGAACATTAGAATGCTCAAAAATAAAAACATGAAAAATGTTTCTTTATATTCATATATTTTTTTAGGTGAATGTCACAAATTTATAAGCAGACAAAATGGTTTACATTGGCTATTTGTTATGCATACGGAAATAGCAACATTCTGGCAGTGCTTCCAAATGTAAATGTCCCATAATTGTTCTCTAACCAGTGTTAATGCAATCGGTAATTACTGGTTTTTAAAAGCCATCAAAGGAAATTGTCTATTATTTTGAGTGCTCGTTACATCAACATGAAAGACTTCTGAGGGTAATTTAACCTGCAAAATCGCAAAACATCAATCCTTTATGAGCTACAAATGTGGTGGAAGTCATTATTTGAGCAGTGAAATGGCGAGAAGTATGACATTATTTATGTTATTTCAACCGGTATCAATTCTAGCTGTCCACACATATCTCAAAATTAATCACTTTTATTGATTTAGAATTCAACGAGCGGAGCTTTTGACCGAATATCATGTGATACATGTCAGCGGTTTAATATTTGTGGTACACATGGTCTGATATGTGAGATGACGACGAACAAAGGTCATGGTATACACTAAATTGAATTGAGTCTTAATTATCACAAGAATCAGTTGGTCAACTTTCGAATTACTTTCTGTAATTATGTAACTTGCTGATGGGAAAGCCTTGCAATCGTCAGGCCTCCTGGTATGAATGGGAATTATGCTGTTTTTTCTAACCATTCATTGATGTTTCTATATCCACTACTACTGCTACAGTTACTACTACAACTATATACTTGTTTAGTATCAATTTCCACAAGTATTTGATATAAAATGTGTAATTAGCAACATATCGATGCACTTATTGATTGTAATTGTCTTATAAGCAATGTGCCGTGAAGTCAGCCAGTTTTGAAATCAATTATTTAAAACTGCTCCTTCACTCTGCGGTTATTATTAAACAAGTGTTTCATGAATTTATTTGCGGTTGGGAACCGTCAAGTTTTATATTAACAATATTGTTGTTAAGACAGTGAATTGTAGGATACTGTAAAAGCCAATATTTTGCGAAAAGATATTTTTGCGAAAAGATATTTTCATGTATTTTGACATTGTAGACATTTAGCGAATTGTTTTTTTGCGGGCGACCTTCTGGATGCACTGCATGATGTTGAAAACATTATTTTCGTGTGATATAATTTTTGTGGAAAAAATATTTTGAGCGAAAAGCTCGAAAATAAAACCACCGCGAAAATGTCAGCTTTTACAGTACCCAATTATGATAAAGATATAAGGAGCATTCAGACGATGGGTGCTAAGGCCCAAAAAAAAGAAGTTGACTTGCCCTTTCGGACCGACCCGAATTTTCGGACATCTAGGGTCGCTATTTTTAAAATAAAAAAATTCAAAGTAAAAAAAGAACAAAAAATTAAAAACAAAAATTTAAAAAATTTAAAGAAGAACATAGCATTAAAGAAAGATGAAAACGAGTTTTTGTGTAGTATCTCCCTGTTTAAATTTTAAATTTTTATAAAAAATTTTTAAAAAAAATCTGACCGTCCGACCCAGACTCTGGCCCTGAAAGGGCAAGTCAACTTTTTGTTTGTTTTTTGGCCTAAGCTAGAGACTAAAGCTGGTATATCAACCCTAAAAAATCTGGCAGTTACCTAGTCCCGAAGCACTAACTGAGAGTTAGCTGAGACTAGTATACCAGTATACCAGTCTCAGGCTGAGACAAGAATTGTTTTTAAATTGCCCTTGATTAGATTTTCTAAAAGATATGTTTACACTCGAAGTGACCTTTACCCTTCAGTGGAATCATACTGGAGTCTGGGCTTTCATTTTTAAAGGGAACTTTATTAACCTATGACTGAAAATATGTCCAAATTTGGAATTTTGCCCCCTGTTACATTGATGTTAACACCCTTTATGTATACATAGGCCACTACTCTATCTATCTATATACATTGTATCATAAACTTGAACCAACCTTAGTGGTGCTGCTATTCACGCAGGGATTTTCAAACCAAACACTTTGTTCAGCAGTTGAATCCGTAGTGTTAACTTATTTGGCAAAAAATGTGTTCGTACTATCACTGTATCAGTGCAGATTTCATCTTAATATGCAACTTTTGGGTTTAATGTTATTCAGAATATTTTAGTCTACCGAAAAATGCAGAACATTCTTGGTTCCATGAACTACGTAGACCAAAGCGTTTGCCGATCGACTTTTTTGCACTTGTGCGACGGGCCTAGACTGTATGGTCTACCAAAAGAAATGCCTTATTTGACTTAATAAAAAGTTAGCTCCCGGTAGACTAAAAGTAGCTCCCGGTTCTCAACAAAGCCCTGTGAACCGGGCGCTACTTTTGAAAAAAAGTAGCTCCTGGTAAAAAATACTGTTATTTTGAGCCTTGCCAAAGACACTATTATTATCTTTCCGTTGTTGACGGTTTACCATTTTCCTATCTTTAGGTTCCATTATGATCCATATCATGAAATTTAATTAAAAGATCTGATATTTTGCCATATCCTTGTTAGTTTTATTCTTACAAACCCCCCTTTAATAAGTTAATTAATTATTGATTATATTCATAAATAAGTGATTATATAATGTTAACAAATTATTAAATTTTTCTCTTATGCTCTCTTTTCATATATTCTGCTGGTATTTTGCATCACGGCCTATAGGTAAGTACAGAATATCGTTGTGCAATGGCAAATTGTAAATGTTAAGCATGTTGTATTTCTATATCAAGGTTACCAAAAGTGAATGAATGAATGAATGAATTACAAGATCGGATCGGGAGTTTTGGAATCGGCCCGATATTAAGCGTATCGGGATCTGATCGGGATCGGTAAAAATTCCTTCATCTACCGATCTGATGAGCCATCCAATCACAAATATGAAAACCCAATTTAAAGCTTATCAAGTCTTCATTTCTCTGTTAAAATTCCTCTCAAACTCAACTTCTTACTTCTTAAAATAATTATGATAACGTTTCTAGAAAGTAATATCGTAAATTCCACTGGTCGGTTATGCAATATTGACGCTAGACTGGTTAGAAGTTTCAGTTGCCGTACGATATGCACATAGCAAATCATTGCAATCGCAGACTTGATGCGAGTCTTATTAAGTTTAATTTATTTCGCAATGCAATTGTGTGCAAAGCTTCAACGCACATGGTCATACTGGACAAGCCACTCGCAAAGTTTGTAAATAATGACTTGATTGACAGATGTCTTTAGCGACTTGGACCAGTTAAACATGATAAATAAAAAGAGTAAATAATTATATTTTTAATTTAAAACCTTTGAACTTGTTTCAGTCGTTATAATCTGCTTTGTTAAGTACACAAATGCTACTACTACTTAATAATATTAACGCTATGTACGGCAACACACGAGAGAAATTTATACTGTTATTATAGGCATTGCAGTGCACTTGCGCACTTAATCGGTGATTGGTGATCTGATCGGCCGATCAAAGAGGAAATGCTCGGCGATCGGCGTATTCATAGCGTAAAACAACTCCGCCTGCGGCGTCGTTGTTCTGCTTAAAACAATACTATCGTCCGCTTTTATGTCAGACAATATAACACGGGTACGTTTTAAAAACAATACCTTTATTCTCTAAATACTATGCTGGTCTTAAGCAGCATGAATCAAGTTTATGAGTCCAAATTGAAAAAAAATGAAAAATTGAAGGGGAAAAATAGGTTGGTCGGGCCTGTAGAACAGGTTTTTTTGGGGGGCCTACATTTTATAAATGTAATTATATATTTATAGACTATTATGTAGATATCATATAACAGAATGAGATGCACTATTCTAAGTTGTAAAAGTGTAGGTGTTTACTTCCCTTGAAAATATTTATGTATGTTTTTACTGGGTAAGGAAACTGTAGTAACTACTCCCGAGTTTCACACTTGTGGGATATCAGACAAATGTATGTTTTTAATTTTTTTTGAAATTGTTGCTTGCTGCTGATGAAACAGTCTGCACTCCCTGGTTTTGGGCTTTACAGCTTTGGGTAGGTATAGACTATGTTCTGCCATCCCTCTATGGCACCAGAAATCAATCTATGGTTGCGCTTAGGAATATAGAGATAGAGGATAAACTGAAGTTTGGTTTCCTAAAAAGTAGCAAAATTAAGGCTAGCTTTACTATGGGCTATATTTTATGTTACTTATATAGGGTGTATTATAAAATATCAATGTTTGGAAGAACTGGGCATTTTGAGGTTTTGAGGTATAGCATTTTGGGGGTAAATTTGCTCATGCTCCTGCTTATTTCAAGCCCTGTTTTTGTGTGTAAAGTGACTCCGACTCTGACCAATTTTTATCCTTAAATCTGGCAGTGCCATTCCGAGAGGGGATATAGCATAACACAGAATTGTTGTGTATGGGTTTGTTATGTCGTTGCCTAGCAATTCTAGGCGTAGGCCATGTTTGTTTGGGAAGTGAAACATTAGGTGGGCAAGAATCTGTAACATTCAGTAAATGGTGCATAACCCTACCCACTATTTTGTACATCCCACGCATTAAGGCCAAGAGAAAAAAGATCTGTCTCGCATACCCGCGCATGTATTAGTATATGAAGTCACTTTTGCCACATAACCCTACGTGATGAGCCCAATTTTGAGCCTTTCTTTTTGTTGTCCGAAAAAAATGAAAAAATTGGCTCAGAAAGGGCAAAAACCCCCACAAACCAACCGCATATAACATAGCTATTTTACCAAATGTATATCTGAGACAAACCTTTTTTGCGCAACTGCATTTGTGCGAGGTATGTATGGGATTGGTTACATCATGGACTGTAGAAAAGATATGGTTACATATATGATATAATCATATGAGTCTACCAATCATATATGCATTTTTTAGATCTCTCAATAAAGCTGTGTTAACCCCTTCGTACATGTAGGTATGGTTCGAGTTAATCAATGTGGAGTTAATAGAGATCACTTAGGCCAAAAAAATGTAATACTTTGTCTTTTAAAATGAGATTTCTTGTGAACTGAGAACACTCATTCAACTAACTTTATTAAAAATCTTTTTAAAAAATCGCATAGGACATAGCTCTTTTTAAAAAAAAAAGAAGAACAATAGCATAGCACAGCTGTTTAGCCAAAGGTTGCTGAGACAAAGTATTTCATTTTTTTGGCTTTATAGCTTACTTTTATTCAGCTCTAATCATCTATTCACATATACAGAAATTAAGGAAACATTGCGACTATATGAAGTGCTCGAAACCATAGGTGGTGGAAGCATGATGGGGGTAAGGTCACGGAGGTCACGACACCCCCACCTAAATTTCATGACCCCCTCTGTGACCCCCCTAAAATGTGCAGAGAAAGTCTCCTATGGAACATGTGTATAAATGCAGACTCACAAGCTTAGATATGACCGACCGAGTAGAGTTTGCCCAACTCAGCATACTGATACTTGATGGGAGGGCCTGGCCACGAATTTATTAACCGTAAACAATATTTGGTCAAACACTGTATACATGTATACAATCAGTTTCATCATGTATACTATACGCTTTATTCCGTCAAGGTATCGAATGTTGTTTACGGTAAATAATATCGCAATCCTGGCCTGCCACCACTGGTCAAAGGAAAAGTATATGGTTGAAATCTAGTGCTGGCTGGCTGGGAGAGTGTGTCTGAATGGCATCAGTTTCATGTACATGCAAAGACTTGTAAAAGTGTATCTGAAACAAGCATTTTATATCAATCGAAAATGCACCACTACACATTTATGGTTGGTATACTCCAAATTGTAATTCCAGGAAACCCCAGGGCAAGATCGAATAATTTGCATTTTTCTCTTGAAAAAGTATGAATAGTAATATAACCTTTTTCAATTTGTGTGCTTTAGATATTCAATTCATTCATCATTTGACACACTCCCTTAAAACCCCAGATTGTCTCACAGTTATCATTAGCAAAACTTGAGCAACCAATTTTGATATACCTACATATTTATCAAACCATATACATGTATTGCAAGTTGTTTTATATTGCACATCACTCATCCATTCTCATCATGAGATACATACGCCTGCGATGATAAACATAACATTCATAACCCGCGGCGAATGTACTGTAAAGAATCGGTTTTGCAGTCTGCATTAGTTTGGTGAATTGCTCGCATCTCTCTCTGTTGTCAAACATATGGGTTCTGGCTTGGATTTAGCACAATGAATAGTGGTGTATATTTCCATAGAAAGACAAAATGGTATAATATAACGTCTAGCTTCCCCCTCCCATGTCCTTGCTTTAATGTCTGCCCCCCCCCCCCCCCTACTCCCTTGATTATGCCTTGTTAGGAATAAACTATGAAGAACTAGTTATGTTTGTTAGTAACTTAATAAAAAGCATAGAGAAACATGCTTATACAAACTTTCATTCATTCCAATTCCTCTTCGATGAGGCTCTCCTTGCAAATTGCGTATCCGCTAAAAGAGCGAATACAGTGTGGCATTTTGATAACAAAAATATACACAGACAGAGGACACAATTGATGTTTTGATATGACAATGGATTGATAGGACCAAACAATTATGAACACAGTATTGCTATTTAGGCCTTAAAAATAAAGGTGTTTGATTGGCCTAACATGACAAAAACAAATAGGGTAGGTCGGTCGGGATTTAATTTTTTTTAAATTTTAAATCACCTGCTCTGCACGTAGAACACTGCACAAGGGATAGAATCTGGATAAATTATGCTAATGAGTACACCAGCAGCCAGCCAGCGTGACCGCTGGGCTGTTTTGGAGCACTGCGCAGCTCATTATGACGTCAGTGTTTTGTGAGGAGGGCCAAACCTTTCACAGACTTGGATTTATGAATGAATTGAGAGGCCGAACGTCTGTCGATGTTTTCCGATGATGACGTCATCAGACCGTGATCATTTTTAGATCAAATGAAAACAGACAAGATGGCGGAGTAGCGGAAAAAAGTTCCGTGAAAATCGATGCAGTTTTTCGAAAGTTATGCTACTTTTTGGGTACGTTTTTCCCTCCGCTTTTCGATAAATACTGCAGAATTGCGTAGAGAATTCTTTGACAATATGCATGATGGAATGTGGTTAAAAAATGACATTTAGAAATTTATTTTAGAACTGGGAATTTAGCGATAGTAAATCTAGACTGTGTTGAATAAGTTAATCATTGAATCAGCAAGAAACCTTTGAAACTTTTAGAAACTAGCAGTTTGAATATCACATCTTATTTTATTCTCAAGTCATTTTTACACACGCTAGCCTATAGTAGTAATATGATCCGTCGCCAATTTGGTCCAATTGCGTATGTCTTGTGGCCTCGCTGTGACTGCCGATCTGTCCCTAGTACTTATAAAGAGTACTGTTCTACGTGCTCTGGGGACTTAAAATAGCTGAAAATGAAAGCAAACAGTTAAAAACTTAAATACTTTCAATTTTTATATATTTTTTTATTTTATTTTTAAATTTTTTTAATTAATTTTTTTTATTTTTTAATTTTTTTATCTTTTTTCTCCCTCAAAATAATAAAACATATTCAGGGTCGGCAATGTATTTAGGGTCGGTTGGGTTAGGCCACTCAAACCATTTTTTTAAGGCCTTATGCTATTGCAGTGTTCCATTCACTTGAAATTGCGATCGTAATTACACTTTGTTGACTTTTATATCCTATTTTGAAAGAGTAGGTAATTGCGCACATTTTAAGCTGATTTTGAAGTTATAACGCAAATTAATTAATTTGTAATTATAATAAAAAATAATATCGTAAAGGGCACTACAACATTGTGGTTGCATGCAATAACATCGTATCTACTTCTTATGTCAGTATTGCACTCTGCTGTCATAGCATTCTGAATGCAATAATATCGTATCTACCACTTGCGATGTTGTTACACTCTGTTTTTCTCAGTGCAGTAACATCTTATCTGCCATTTACGATTTTATTGCACTCACTAGATTTGCTACATGTAGTGCAGATACGATATCTAAAAATGTCAGTAACTTTTTGATTACTTTTTTTGAACCCAAGAATTTCTATTTCTATTTTCAAAGAAAAAATCATTATACTTCAATAACATTATGTGGTTACTCAAATACACAATAATTATGTAAACCATAAAAATGCCCCCCCCCCACCGCAAATATAGCAAAATGCAGATACGATGTTGTTGCACTCGCATAACAACATCGACTTGTTCCCTTGAAACAGATCAATTACTTTGGTTAACCTAACCCTACCATATACCACAAAATATACTACAACGACTGCGCAAGTTGGTACCTGAGTGACCCGACTTGGAAGTTTTTCGATGAAAAAATGGACCCAGGCTATATACAAGGCAAAATCTACTGAGCCGAGTAGCCCTGACAGCCGTGGTGTAGTGGAATGGAGATGGGATTTAGTGCTGGAGGTCCGTGGTTCAAATCTCGGGGGATCGGGGTAGATTCCATGTTAAAAAAAAAAAGTGGGGGGGGGGGGTAGAGTTAGGGTTAATGGATTATAAAAAGGTTTGTTTCTTCAGGGGGTTCATTCATGTTTGGTATTCGTTAGAAAGGATGTGCTTATATGTGAGGGGTGGGATAGGTGGATGGGGTTATCAATACCGTATGAAGATATAAACAGAAGAAAATGAAAAAAGTCACAATTACTTAGTTCATAACTTTGTTAATTATTGCCTCTTCTGGTTGGGAGAAACAAGCCATCTTTTATTTTAGGCTATAGCATAAAATTGTATGTACCAATCTCCAAACGGAATTAGTTAACACTTATCCCACACGTACACATAGGTTTTAATTACAATTCATCAAAAAGCTAGACTGCTGGAGAGTATGACTGTGAATACAGAGTTTCAGGCAGCCAATAAACACGAGAAAGATGGGAATTTCAGTCATACATTACTGTATATATGGTAATTTTCGGAGGTTTATTTTCATGAATTTCGCGAGTGGACAAATATAAATACACACAAATATTCTATTGCAATAGAGTTACATTATTATATAGTAGAAACCGCAAAATGAAAGGCTTGCCCATTTTACAAAAACTATGAAAATTGCAAAAATATCTGTACGCAAAATTCACCCCTTATAATACAATACTTTATTTACATCTGCAAACTCTCTCTGGATGGTAATATAGGCAACGTTTTTACAAAAAAGAAAAAGAAGAAAAAAACCCATCCGACTGACCGACCCCACCCCACGTGAGAGGTCCATCTACCCATAGAACACAGTTTTTCTTCAAATTTTATTTTCACATTGATTTCAGTGGTGTTATAAGCCTGATTCCTCTTCTGTTTACTCTTTCATGTCTTATGCGTTGAATGTTGAATAAGCTTTTCAATTGCGTTTCATAAGGAATTTGGTAGGTGACAAATAAACACCCTGTTCTACGGGCAAACGAACCTCTTTAACCCTAACCCTGCCAAATCCCACAGAATCCAACGAGCCAATCTCTATGTTCCTCCCGGCGTGCAAGTTTTTCGAGGATAAAATGGACCCAGGCTATATACGCGGCCGAGTATACTCGTCCAAGTAGCCTTGACACCTGTGGTGTAGTGGGGAATTGTTCGCCGCTGGTGCTGGAGGTCCGTGGTTCAAATCCCGGGGGATCAGGGTGACTTTTGGGGTCACTTTTCTCTGCGCAGAAAAAAAATCTGAAAAAAGTGCCAGAATGAGTTTCCCCCTTTTTTTCCCTTTCAAAATCAAAAAAAAATGTTGCTATATTTTGACAAGCACATTGTTTTTAGGGGCCGATATTCGTTTGCATGTGTAAATCGTTTTACCAATTTCAAACATATTGGGTTGGTCGGGCCCCTAAAACAAGGTTTCTTTATTTGTCGCCTTATCGTAACTTGGCCAACAAGACATACTTTTAAACGTAATGAAATGGGATGCATTCTACATTGACTAATATTTTAGGTGAGCATTGCAAAGATTGTATCCTTTTCAACCCTTATGCCCACTAGCTAACATAATACAATTTACATTAGGCCTTATGTTACATCTCATTTTTCATATTTGATCATTCCAAACATAATGTGAAAACATGGTATTTTTATTACCGATTCTCCAGGCTGGTTTTCCAGGCTTATTTAGCATACTAGAATATATGTGGATCACATACATAGTTCTGAGAGAGAATTATATATTAAGTTTGACATTTTTTGTCAATTTCTGCCAAAACCAACTAAGCAATAATCATTTGAACTAATCTGAACTCACTTTTTCCCCGAAAACGACAAAGGCTATTGAAAGACACATACATGCAGGTAACAATGAATGATAATGACACCGCCGTACATGTATATACTATAGCTGTTCTTGTCCGAGGCCAAAAAAAAGAAATTTGTTGTGTTACCCTCAAGTGCCAAAAATCTTGAGATTAGGTAAGTTTTTTTTCTCGTTTTTTTGCTGACAAAAATAGTACTGACAGACTGTGGCTGTTGTGGTTCATGTCAAGACAAAATTGATATGTCAATTTTACTGATGTTTCTAGTGTGATAATAGTTTTAAAACAATTTTTTTTAAAGCAAAGTTATTCATTTCAAGCAGAAAATATTAATATTTTGACACTTTGGAGTCAATTTAAATCTTAAAAAAAAAAAATGGTGACACCATTTTTTTTTAACAGTCGGTTGCTGAGGGCAACACACAAACACAAATTGGCCCTATTCTGAGACAGCGCCGGCACAATCGGGCCATTCAACCCACCCCCATCATGAAATGCGTGAGCCGTAACACCGACTCATCCCATCACCTCGGGGAGAATTGTGTAACTTAAGATAGTGACTATGATACGAACGACTGCCATTCACCGTACGTTTGCACATGTGCATGCATAATTCCAGCGTTGTTGTTTTGAGGTGGGAGACAAATACAAGTGGAGTTGGGAATTGTTCTTGTTATACATTTCCAAGTTTTTTCTTCTACTTATAGCTTGTAAAATTTTGATATTTATACTCCTTATATATGTTTTGTTTCTTGCCCGAGGATGGGGGTGGCACTCATATACTAAAGTTGTAAGCATCTGTGTGAACACACTCATATTATGAAACTAAACTTGTACAAGCTGATTCTGAATCGGACAAAATAGGGACCTATAATATCGTACCCCTTAACAGGGATAGATCCCGGCCTTATGAAGGGGATCCTGGCTTTATGAAGGAGTGTACATAATTTCAGAATGAAACAATTATTATGAAGCTGTCATTAAATGCCCACATTTAGACATTTGTTTTTTCTTATTGTACAATTTATTTTTCATTTTTAATACTTTTTTATTCTCTGAAACTGGTGATTTTGATACGTTTTGTAGCATGTGTGTAGCATGTGGTAAAAAAACAGAAAAAAACCCACACTCACAAAAACCCACAAAAATCCACACACCTTTATCCATGTTTAAGTGGATGCTTACAACCTCATTATATCTGCCCCCATCCTCCGCCCGACTGGATTTCCATGTCCCACTATATGGCTGCCATCTTTTAAAATGGTGGACAAAATCGAGGGACTGGGAAAATAACATGTCCAAAAGTGAACGAAAATGTTGTGGAACCTCTACCTTAACTGCCCATGTGCAAGTATTCCTGACACCAACACCAAAGCCCCTGATAGGTCCAATTCACATTGACAACCCCCCCCCCCCCCCCCCCCCCTCTTGCAGAGGCTGTGTAAAAGTTGTGAAGATGGAGAAGGATTTGGACCAGGCGACCCCCTCCCCCTGTATACTCGTTTCAAAGGGAACTCTCTGTCTTATCTCATTTTTTCCTCTATCTATGTTTGCCAGTGTAATAACTTATTCATCGATATCTCTTAAAGTTGTGCTACATTATACAGCATCCCACCTGTCTTACTGTGCCTTCTTGATCTCTGGTGACGATATCTCGGTGAATCTGATGGAGAAACTTACACATATTTAAATATAACATTAGTCTTCTACTCTACTATTTCACACACAAGTATTGACTAGTTAGTGGTGGATACTCCTCATTTGGGTTATTTATGGTGGTTGGATTCAGTAAAAGAATCAGGTTTTCTAAAAAGAATCCTACATTTATCTAACTCTGTGCAATGACGTCAGTGTGTGTTCCACTAGAATATATATAAAATTAAAAAAATGTAAAATATAATACAAATATTTACATAATAACCTTGAATCATACCCTGTGGGCTGTTAGATGTAATAATATCATGAAATCAAAGTGAGTCTTTTTATTGAGACTATTGTTTATGTGACTATATAATAATTATTAACATAATTAATGTTCTTTCGTTTTGTCAATTATTGTATGTATATATTATGAACGCACCGTCGGGTAGACGAGTGCCACTGTTGTAAAAGTGTATGTTCAAATAAATAAATAAAATAAAATAAAATATACAGCGTAAAATTCTGCAATACAAATGGTGCAAATATGAGCAATGCACTCACACAATGTCGATATTGCATTTTAGAGAGTGCATATTATGAGCAAATGCAACATTTTGGGACAATATTGTTTGCTAATTTGATATTTTATGCCATTTGAACCTTCCAAAGTGATTTAATCATCATTCAAATGAATTGTCCAACTGTCCCATTGATTGTCCATCTAACTCTACTAATGAATGACCTGGCCATGTATTGTTCAAAAAGTACGAGATACTTGGCTGTAGACGGTTATCATCATTGGATGGATTGTCATAACCATTGTGAACCATTATTAATTTGATATTGTAAAAAAATATTGTTGATTAGTTTATACTTGGTCATTTCAAGGCTGCTATAGCACATTCAATGTAATCTGAAATATAAGGCCATTATATCACTGTCTGCATGTCATACTGTAAAAGCTGACATTTTTGCAGTGGTTTTATTTTTGCGCTTTCCGCGCAAAAATAAATTTACCTTATGCCATAACAGAGCGACAATGCAATGTGTTGAACTTACGGTTACGGCCGGCAATCGAGAAGCTTGTACCTGCACCTATGGATAAGTTGGGCCGGGGATCCAGGGTGCAGGGAACCAGCATAAGCTAGGATGGCTGACTCAGTTTTTCTATGTTCTATTTAGTATAGTATTTCCCTGGATAGGCTGGTTATAGTTGCCCTACGATTGACGAGGAGGGTTAATGATACACCTCTCTTTATTCTTGGGAGAGGGCAGATTTATTATTGAAGGTGGGTATTAGAGAGGTATTAGAGAAAATATGTTTAATCATAGACCTGCAATATAAATTTTGTCTTTTCTTATCAGGATATTGCTCAGGTTATACTGAATAGGTTATAACTGCTGCAATCCTAATTATTTAGCATTGAAACAGATAATGTGTACAGTCTGCAACACACCTTGATGCAGTGTTCAGCAGTTAAGTGATATGGCAGTTGGCTTTATTAGCATCAGAGATCATTTTGAGAGTGAGAGTTCAGTGACCTATCGCAATACTAGGCGTATTAAATGATTTGGTGAAATTGGTAAAAACATTTGACACTATAATGTAGTGATTATGTAATATCGTTTTTACAGGGTCATGGTTCGATTCCTAACTTGTTAACCCTAACGCTTCCCAGAGGCCACAAAAGACCACAGCAAATAGCCTCTGTGTCACCTGCATCACGATTCTATCTTGTGGCACGATCTGTCAAATGGTCTCGAAAAAGTTAACTTTTTCGAGCTCTCCCGTTAGTGCTGTCAGTTAGCTGGTTGCTTGCCATGCAGACTGCCCGGGTTCGATCCCCGGGCATGCGAACAGTGATCTTTCCCCCCACATTTAGTTTTGTTGTCAAAAACCTGACTAGGGAGTTAGGTTTAACCTATCATTGAGTTTGTGTTGACGATATATTTGTTCATGGTTCTACTCTGCTTGTTACCTATCACCTAAGATGATCACTGTAAACCAAGTTCCAGATTTTGAACCATGAGTATCTCAATAAATAATTAACTCAAAACAAGGGAAAATCTAATGTCAAGAGATCACGAATGAAAATGATAATTGTTGCAGAGCCAGCATTATGACCAGTGCAGGAGGACTCGAGTTAGGTCTTGGTCTTGAGACTGGACTCGACTTTCATGGACTCTGACTTGGGCATCAAGGACTTGGACCTTGACTCAGACTCGACCATCAAGGATTTTGAGGAATTCGTAACGACCTGAAATTGTTTTGTTGCAGTGCAGAGAATAATGTTAATCGTACATGAGCCTATTTGATCATTCTATAAACATTTATTTTTTATATGAACTCATTATACGTGTAAATATGTAAATGTTTATGTTTATTTGCAGTTAATATCTATTGTATATTAATCTATGCATGTAAATAATGTATTAGCAGTTAGCGTAATAATAGACCATCAGGTTTAAGCGGACATGTGTCTTTACGCGGCGCACCTGCACAATTCACACTTACATCCGTCCGACCTGGACTTGTACTTTTTCATGTGAGCTGGTGTTGCAAATTATGATTAATTTACACGTATTTCCATTGAACATCGGTTGTTATCATTTGGCGATTGACATCTTCATTTCTGTGGAAGTCCATCCTTTGTTTTAATTGTAATCCATACAAATTCCTGTATGAAACAGGTGTACGGTACAAGCCCCTTTACAACCTCAATCACAATTGATTGATCGTTTTTGCCCATTCTTGAGAGCTGCAAGACTAGTACTTATTCATATTTTGGATTAGCAGCAATCTTGTCCAAATGTTCTGAAAGAGGATACACCTGTTTTGTGATATGTAGTCACGTTCAGACTAGGCAGAGTAAGGGCGGCGTAAGGAACAGTAGCGGTGGTTTGGAGTTGCAATCGCATAACTGATGGAGTAGTGACTGTTTTAACGATGATTAGAATTCGGTTGATTTACTCCTGCTTTTAGCAGGAGTAGCGAAGAGTAAGCGAGGTCAGCGTAGCCCCCCTGGCGTAAATGGCTGTGCGAACGGTACTTACGTACTTACTTCCCTTGGTGAAAGAATATAATGTCTTCTGTTTCATACTTATGTCAAGGCTCTTTAGGGGTAAACACACAGCCAAGATGTGTGTCACATTGGAGCAAGGCCTTTGATGTTGATAGACCTGGGTCTTCAGAGATTAGCAAGGTTCAACAACATATGAGTCAGATCATACAGTTTTAGGCTTTTCCATTTAAAATCCATGCAACCCCTTTGGAGGACATGACCTTAATCTTCCATACAGAGACCATGGAGTGTATATTTCAAATGGAATCACCCATGCAGATTACCCATTTGAGATTCACATTCTCTGTGTGGATTGAGGTAATGTCTTCCATAGGGGGTGTATGGATTTCAAATAGAATATCCCAATTCTTTAATCCCAGATGAGTATTGTGGGTAGACCTTCCTCTGTCCACTGGTATACTACCCTCAAAAGAGCTCAGCAGACTCCACAACGCTCAGGCTGCATCATTTTATTGTGGCGGAGCTACTACGCATGTGTGAGAGTGCAAAGAGTTTGAGCATAGTGGAAATGTTGAGCCCTTCACTGGTCATAGAATGTTTTTTACACTCCACTAAGTCTCCTAATGGAAGTCTGTATCTTGATATCCATGCCCATCAGGTTAGACTTACTGTTCGTTCAATCTAGGCGTTGCGGTGCGGCAACCTTACTTCTGCCGAAGTGTACATCACAGGTCATGCTTGCAGGTTATGCGATACCAGCCAGCTCCACTTGGCAGAATAAGAGAACGTCAACGTTAACGTAATGTGTTGCCGCCTGCCGCAATAGCAGTTGAATACTTTTTAACTCAATAGC
This sequence comes from Ophiura sarsii, assembly GCA_035610835.1. Classification (NCBI taxonomy): domain Eukaryota; kingdom Metazoa; phylum Echinodermata; class Ophiuroidea; order Amphilepidida; family Ophiuridae; genus Ophiura; species Ophiura sarsii. The sequence goes on along the minus strand of CM069451.1, from coordinate 45,692,097 downwards.
AATAACGCGAAGCAACGCACAATAAATAACGTCTAGTGTAAACGGAGTTGTATACTCCTTCATTTTGCTTAACAAACACGTCTTGTTATGATGAAAAATATGACCTACTAAACAACATCAATTGAATAGGAGACATTTGTAACATGCTCTACTTAAAGAATAGAATGACAACATTAAAGTAATGTGTAGATTTGATACTCAAAGTAAATAATAAATATCTTGTGTGAATTATAGTCTGCCCAAACAAAAACAACAAAAACACACTATCGAGTGTCGAGTATCACACGGATGTCAGCAATGGCCAAGGTTTTCTGATTCGGACTCTACCATTTACCTGCTAAAGTCTTGTTCAGGATTACCACTCAACCTTCGGGCCACCCTACCCATCTTCCTCAATCCGCACCAGGAATTATGCGAGGAATGCTTTTAACGGATAGAGATTCACGCACGCATGGCACAACAGACTGTTCAATGTCATTACCATTGATTCATCCAGTCAATACGCACACTTTCAAGTTCAACATTTTTGAAGTCATCGACGGGCTTCAATCAAGCGGGAAAATAAGCGCCAACGGAATGAGCATTCAATTACAGCATGTAGATCTGTTGTAGCTAGAAGGTGTCGTGGAAGTTGAGATATATTTACGGCGGCAACTCATAATCGGCCATTGTGTGCTGCATCCGGTAGATATTAAGATAGTAAACCCCCATGGGCAGGAACTACCTGATCAATATCTTAGAACCATTGTGATTGGTTGCTTAGAGGGATATAACATGTAACAAACCAATCAAAGAGATTGTAAGACTGGCGAGGATATGAATATTGTAAATGCTATAAAGGGGCGAGGGGCGGCTGTAAGGCTAGAAAATTGCAATAAATTAAAATATAGATTGATTTAGAATGAAATTGTTTGCCACAATGAAATTGCACGTGCAGTAAGTGCAATTGCAATACAAATTTATGTTTAGACTTAATTTTATTTTTGATCAGAACATTGGTTTACTAATAATCATTGAAACATTTATTACTCGAGGATTGTTACATTTTTGATTAGTCTTTCCTTCAATCAAATTAAAATTTAAAAAAATTGAAAAATCCAAATGTTCTTTTTAATGGAATAGTTTAATTATGTTGGTTCTTTTATATTAGGGTAAAAAGTGACTGGGGTAGGCAACACAAAACAATAAATCAACTTTAATTGCCCTTGCGTTGGTACGTACCTACATGTACTCAAAATGAATGCAATTGCTTCTAAACCATAAATGGCACCATTAGTGTTTTCATAATTCTGGCTCCAAAATGAATCCTTGATATAAATAGAATCACATTGTCTGGAGAAATAATAATCATAGCAACTATGTAAATCAATTCATCATAAGAGCTTTCTATTGTTCATTCAGTTCCAAAGTGGCAAGCCTCCTTATCAGCGAATTAATACAGAAGAGCGTGGGTGCGCATAAGGCTCGCATATTTACACAACAGGGCACACCGTATATCATATGTGTGACGCACGCAAATGCCAAAATCGCGTATGAATGTTTGGATTACTTATGTGCGCGGAGAGATAAAAACCTCATATTTCTCACCAATTTTGAACTGATTGAACTATAGTTATGCGTAGGTAATCTAGGGAGTAATGTAGTAAGTAGAGACACTATAAAGGATCAGTGGGAGTATAACAAGTGCCTACTTGCCCTAACCCCATATTATAATAACCTCACCCAATGAACTTCAAAGGGTAGAAGTGAGTTTATGAAAACATTCTACAATACAATGATCTTTGGTCTTTGAATACAGTTTCAACAATGGAAACCACCCATTAATTGGGCTATTCCGTTTGAAATCCATACACCCCCTATGGAAGACCTTACCTTAATCTTCCCCTGTGAATTTTAAATGGGGGTTACCTGCATGGACTGTGTGGAAGATTAAGGTCATGTCTTCTATTGGGGTGTATGTAGTTCAACTGGAATAGCCCAATATGCCCTGATTACCATCAATTCAGCCCTTTTTTGGCAAAAGAATGTATCTTGTATGTTGTTTTCTAACAGTATACTTCCTTTTAACATGATCAAAATTAGTTTTTTTCTCCATAAATCATGTAGTGGTAAAAGGCAGTATATTACTTTTATTGTCTTTAAAAGTTGCAACCTTTTCATAAGTGAGTATTATTGAACCAAGTTAAGACAATCCATGTTAAAGGGAAGTATATCATTAGGAAAGTACATATAAGATACATCCTTTTGCCATAAAAGGGCTGAATTGTTGTCTTTCCTGGTCCTAGCTGTCTGTAGATCTCAATGAGAACTAGAGATGCTTATTGCCGATTTATTAGAACCTTAAAAAAAATTCCGAGGACTCAGTGTCTCTTTATAATTATGTTGGTTTTTATTTCCACAAAGCGGAGGAAGCCAACTATCTGGTGAACTCCCTATCTGCCATTAAAAGTTATTGTTTTGTACATTGGGCTATTCCATTTTATATCAATCCACCCCCTATGGAGGGCATGACCTTAATCGTACACACAGGGAGTGCAGATTTCAAATGGAGTCACCCATGCAGGTAACACCATTTGAAATTCACACACCCTGTGGAGAACATGAAGGTAATGTAGTGTATGGATTTCAAATGGAATAGGTTATTATTGCTATCCTGTTTTTCTGTGCACATCACTTACAGAATATTACCTACATGTACCGTATTATCCCTATTAAGCGTCCAGGGCTCTTATTAAAGCAAAGTCATTTAGGATGGGCGCTTATAAAGTTACTGTCAAATTTTTTCTGAATTTTGATGCACATTTTTTGGTGGAAAATGTGCACAGCCCGCTAATACATGGATCGCCACCATGTTGTTGATGCTGGGACTTTCGGACGCTACTTTCATGCTTTATTTTGAGCTGCAGTGGCTAAAAAGATGGGTGCTTATTAGGTGTTACTTTTTGGTAGTCATTGGGAAAAAGAGGGGTGGGCGCTTATAAGGGCATGGGCGCTTAATAGGGATAATACGGTAGTGCTATTTTAAAAACGTGCTATCAAAATATGATAATATCACTCAGTACTCACAACTTAAAACTTCAGTGGAACTCAATCTATCAGATTTAGGTCATCTTATGAAGCCACACATTTCCTAATAATGTATCATATAGGTTCATACAGGAGGCAGTTAACCACATGATTCAATGGGAGTCTTCTTTAGTAATCAGGGCTATATTGTTTTTGCAGCTTACTGGCGTCATCAACCCCCTTTGTTGTTGCTAATGAACTAGCGTTGTTTTTGCCATTTCATCATGATTAATTAGTTAAGTAGGCATATCAATACCCGTTGAAACTTGATGCATGCAATGAGGTTATCATTTCACAATTCAATCATAGCATTTTATATCTATCTCTGAGGTAAAGAAACATGCTGGGGATAGAAGTACTATGAACAAGATTTGAATGTTCACCTTTTTTCACTTCCATTCTATAGTTTAATCAGTTCCAAGAAATGTTTGGTTTTTATCTCTCAAAAGTAATCCAAGCTGCTCGGGTGATTATGGCCAGACGCCAATGTTTTTGGCCGCACACATGTGTCACGCATATGATACAAAGTGCGCTTGATGCCTTCATGCACTCCCGCATCCTTCTGCATTCATTTGCTGCTGTAAGGAGGCTTTGCCAATTTGGAAATGATAAAACTATAACAAGTTAAGATACTGGTAAGATGTTCAAAATCAGGAAACAATGTAACAAACATGTGACCATGCCAAAGTAGAATCTGGCTGCAAAATAATGAATTCTTGCAATTTTGCAGTAAAGCTGCCTAAAATCTTACATGGATAGAGAATAGGAAAACTCTTTTATGCACGCGTGACGTGTATGTATCTTCCATCTTTCAACGCTCGTGTGTATACGCCAGCGCCGCGAGTAGGCGCGCGCGTTATGGACTGCAATTAGTAGAATACGCGCTTACGTCACTGTCACATGATGGCCAAATAGACTGTAGGAGGTGCTGGTAGCATGCGCTACTCGATCTCCCAGCGCGATTAGGTGGCCTATCATATGCGGATGGAAAACTTCAGATTTTTCAAGGCTGACTCCTCGGCTCACTTAGATAGGGCGGGACTGCCACGCACACCAGTTTTCCTCCCTAATTTGACCATTTTTCTTCCGTAATAGTTTTATTCCCCAAACCATGCCCCAGGGTTAGTGTGAAAAGAAGAAAAAGGTGTAAAACCATGAAAGAATTTATTTATTTAACACAGTTATAAGGAAAAGAAAAGTAACAGAAGAGTAGGATAAACTCATTATTTGAAATTGTTTAATGCACCCCAACCCACCCCAATTTTAAGCTACTGTTCTATAAATGGTATGTGCTTATTGCAGACATATCTCCATCCCCCTCATCAAATCAAAATATAAATCTCTCCACTAAGTCGTGGGGGATGAATAGCACCAACGGAACAACATTCAAATGTCAAGAGAAGCATGCTCGGGGCTGCTCGGTTAACACTATTATTTTAACTTGCCGTTGCAAATTAATTAGTTTTGACTGGTGACTCAGTGTAGATGTTTATTATAACAGATCTGCGAAAGGACCTCCTACTGAGAGTTGAACCCGCCCTCCTGGGACTTTTAATAAGTTCAAGGGTAGCCTGGTGAAGACACTGAATTAAAGAAAGTCTTCGGTCAACTGTATGGAGTGACCGTTTTAGTTCTTCCACGGCACTGTTTATATTTTGATGACCCGCAGGGATGAGAGATGAAAGCGCAGGAGGATGAGAGATGAAACGCAGGAGGGTGAGAGATGAAAGCGTAGTGCAATAGTGATTTGGGTAAAATGTTTGCAAAGTTTGAAAATGGGGAAAAACGATTATGGTAGTATTTCAACAACAACAACAACCAAAATAAAATAAATAAATAAATAACAAAATAAATAAATAATAAAATAAGGAAAAAAACCCAAAAAAAACACAAGCATCTACAAAAGTATCATTGAACTGTCTCTCACCATCTCTAGTATAAATTAAAAGTATAAATACAGAATCCTTGCCATTCAATTTGACTCCTATTACATACGACCTACATGAAACAAATCCTATAATACACTTCAACATTATCCATTCTATCACATAAGTATTCCTCCAAATCAGAATAATATTACTCAATGATCTGATCTATCCCCAGGAGAGGTACTTGTAATTTTTTCTTCTGTTTTGTGTGTAGGGATTTTCCCTATTGGGTCTCAACAATGTGGGCTTCAAAATATGTTTTTAGTTACACTAGGTGCTAAAGAACTTATCCCCCCCCCCCCCCCCTCAAAGAAAGCTGGGTCTTAAAGACTGATTTTTAAAACATTGTGAGTAAGAATGCTATTTAAAAAAATATTGACGCAACATTTTTGTTGAGATTTTCATAAAGCTACCTGAAAGGTGGTGTTCCTCTTTTAGAAAGATCAGCAAAAAGGGAACAAGGAGCAGCAGTCATGGAGGGCCGACAGAATTGGGGAACTTCACAATATGGTGTGAATATCAATACCACTTTCCCCACAATGTCAGTGACCCTGGGTTATACATATAATCAATGTATATTTAGCAGATTGTGACTTGGTTATGATTTTGCTATTCTGAATGATAAGATTTCCTTACTGACTAGCTGGCACAAATACCTATATCTGCCAAATCCATTCGTTCACTACTGATTGCCTGAAACTGCTCTTGTACTACATTTCCTTAAATAAATATTAGTCATTCATTCTGTGTATTATTTTCAAAATATAAAGACTTGATAACAAGTTCTATGAGTGCTTTGTAAGTAGAAGTTGATGACTAAATTTCACAATTTTTTGTCCAGATATCTAAGGGTTGGCTAGTACTTCTATCATTCACCTTGAGTTTGCTATCTTCAGAAGATATACACTTAACCATTTACCTTTTTGGCAGTATGCTATCTAAATTAAACTAGCCCCATTCCTGTATTGTTGCATTTATAGTCTTCAAAGTATAGTCCTCATCAGTAACACCCATTGCTATCTTCCGAAGATAACTCCCTTGACCCTATTTCCCCCTTAATTTGGGGCTATACAAATTCGTCTCCTAATTTCACTCTTAATTTAACATTTTGCTATCTTCAGAAGATACCTTTTGACCCTGTTTTTCACAGGTTCAAAGAAGGTCCATCAGTTGTTCAAGGCTGTTTGTTTCCTTCCTTTTTTTTTCCTCCAAAGATTTTTCAAAAAACAAAACAAAACAAATAAAAAAATTGCATTTTTGTTATGTTTTTGCAAAATATTAATAACAAATCTCAAATTTAATAAAGGATGTGTCGTTAGGCCATATCACATGCTTTCTTTCCATGACCTCATGGAGAATGTATTTTTTAAGATCAGAAATGTGCAGAAAATATATCTTTGAAAGCTCTGTTGGCAGGAAGGACAACCCCTCAACGCTTGCTATTTCTGCACATGTAGGTCAGATTGAGTGACTTAAAGCACTGTAAAAATGGAAATTTGTGCGCAATTAATTGTTCACACATCCCTGATTTTGAACCATTTCACTTGTTTTAAAATTCACAATTTAAAAGTTAATTACGTAGACTGATACACAAAAGAAATATATTTGTGCATCCATATTTTTGCAGAAGCGTGCTTAGAAGCTTGTAAAGCACAATAATTACTGTAGCACGAAAACGTCTGTTTATTCAGTACTAGGGATGGGTGGTATTGATTTATACCTAACCTACTTGTCGTCATTTTGTTTGGTCACTTATCACTTTTGATAATAGGAGTGAGCGGTATTAAAATTAATTTAGGCCAGGATATACCTATTCTACGTGTTATCATTTGTTTGGGCACTAACTACTTGTAATAGGGATGGGCAGCATGAGAGAATTTTGGTTAGGGCATATCGTAGCTATGCTATCATTTTGTTTGGTCACTTATATTTGTAATATAAGTTGTAATAGGGATGGGCAGTGTTAATTAATTTAGGCGGGGACATATCCTATCTATTTGTTATCATTTTGTTTGGTCACTTACTACATACATGACCTTCACATCTATATATATAGGTTAAGTACAATTGTTCAGTCCACATTGCTGAAAAATTTGATTATTTTCTTACACAAATTTTGTTTACATCTTTCCAAATGTATTGAATTCACTCACCACTGTGTTTACCTTGAAATAGACCTATGCCTGCTTGCCCTTTCAATAGATTTAAGCCTGCAATATTCAATAAGAAACACTTCGTGTTCATAATTATATTTTGTGACAATGGTTATGGTGACCAAAATTAATGTACAGTGGGGTAGCTAGGTTTTACATATTGGGGGAGGGGAAAAATATAAGAGTGAAAAGACAAAGACTTAATCAGGATGTCAACTTTTGAGAATTGCCGCAGAGTCCCCCCCCCCCCCCCCCCACCCCCACCCCCACCCACTGGCTATGCCACTGGTAATGTTAACTCAATAAAATCCATTTTACAATAATTATTTGGTAAATTTAAGGATCAATCGTTGCCATTTATATCATTTTCAATAACCATACTTACGCGTCAAGAACTGTTTCACTTTTGCCCACCAGAATCTTAGGAATGAAAACAGAAATCATGAAAATATAATACATGTATGTTCTGCATAGCTCTAAAATGAATTTGACAACGTAAAAATTTGTGTGAAGATGGTCATCAGTAGAAACATTTCAACCTGCAAAAATAGCCCCACATGTTGACAGAATAAATTATATACAGCCATGACATCAACACCCAGTTGCTTGCTGGAGGGATTTAAATTTGCCTTCTTCTCAGAATTAAAAATAATGATATCAACTGAAGTGGGCATATCTAATAAGAAGGTCATCAGCATTTACACACAAAATATGCATGCATTTGTAGATTAAATCTTCATAAGGGGACAATAATCACAACCCTGTTGTGTGGGCAAACGGACCTCTCAGGTAGGGTCGGTCGTCCCCCGCCCCCCCCCCCCCCCCCCTCCAAAAAAAACATGTCAGAAATTGTTGGTGAATTTTCTAAAAAATGCTAAATGTTCAGACAAAATTTCAACAACAAAAAATCAAAATTATACAAAAAAAGTCCAAAAATGTTCTAAAAATGTCTTAAAAACACCTTGTTTTTTTCTGTCGCAAAATACCTATTTATATATATCACATTATGTGAATTGGATCCATCCTTGAATTTTGAATTATGACTCGTTGAATGCTTCTCCTCATCTCCCCCAAGATCATATTGATCATTATTCTTCATGCAATTTTTATTTTTCTCCGTCGATATCTGGCCTACAAATCGCCCCTCATTTCCCAGAAATATGGGCATAATCTGGCGGTTTATCATTAAATATCCGGCCACGATGTCTGCGAGATTTGCTTTTCAAACGCACCACACATCTTAAGTGAAGTCTGGATACAGGGTGTCCCAACAGGATTTGAAAAAACCGTGATTGAAAAAATACTAAAAATATAAAAACAAAATTGCAGTCTAAACCTAATATGTGCAATATAATTTGGAATATATTTCCTACTTTCTCTGTCTGTTTCATCAAGATATATCTGTTTCTGTTTCGATATGGCATGACATTAGTGAACATTGATGAAACCCATTTTTCACTTTCAGCGTGTTCAAATTGGTAAAACTCATGCAAAAATTCAAATTCATGTCTGCTGCTTAAAAAGGAAAGTATGGTATAAATCACTCAAGCTGAACAATTCCCTCACACCATTCAAACATTTCTTCATAAAACATCACAAACAGTTGATATCTAATAACTTTGTAGTGAAAATTAAAAGAGGGCACAGCAAATTACCTGTGTATCGTTTTAAATTGAGCTATACGCCGAACATGGTCAATGATTTTATGAGTTTCAAAAGAGGTAATTTTGGTCAAATTTGGAATCCAGCATTTTTACAAAAGAGTCCATAATTTCTGTCAGATACGTCTGATTTCTAAAATTCAAAATTCCTAAGAAAGCTTAAAATATGTAGATGTTAGATTCATAAGCAATTTGACCAATAATGATGGTACTCATAGCTGAATGAATGCACCCGGGACACCCTGTATTTTCCCTAGTTGTCTTGAGACAACAAAGCTCGCATCAAGATGCAAAAATAATGCTGCACAATTCCAGTCACATATTTTATCAAAATTAATCTGGTTTTCTATCAGGAGGCTTGCTGTGTATTGCTAGCGAGTATGATGACTCCTTTCACCCTGTCCAGTGCATTAGAACATGTTGATATTTATATGATATTCTTATTTGTGTTTGACATGACATATTGTGATACCAAACATGAATTGAAAAAAAAATCAAAAGCGCACATTTCAAAAGTGTTCATTTTTGTGTAAATTAATTGTGGGGCCTTTTTTAGCATCGATTTGTATTGGTCTCAGTAAAGGGACATAAAATTGGCAAAGTAATCAGCCCACAAATTGTTGAATTTGGCATAATGTTTTTAAAGCTTGTGAAAATAACGACATTTTGTGAAAACTGAATATTATGGCTGGCGCCATTACATCCATAGAGGAAGGTGGGTAGGATATTTTGAATGAAAATCCACTTCCCCCATAGCCATGGGAGAAAAGACAATCAGTGGTTAGGTAACTCAGTTGTATATTCTGCTTTTGAAGAAAAACATTACCCACATTTTGTGCAGGAATTGCCCCGTCACATGTGTTGTGGTGTTGGTTATCTTCTGAAGATAGCCCTAGCTTATTGCAGCATATATGTGATCTTTGGAGGCTAACCCCTACTTATCAGCATTTGCCATTTTCAGAAGATAGCCTATCACCCATATCAACATCTTTTCTATCCTCAGAAGATAGCCCCTCCCCTTTATTTTTATTTTTATTTTTTTTGAAAGGCAAGCCCCATCCTATTATTGACTTTGCTTCCTTTAGAAGATAGTTCATCCTTGATATGCTATATTAGCATTTGCCATCTTTGGAAGATAGCCTCTAACCCTTATTGTACAGAAGGTAGGTTCTCAATCATATTGCAGTATATGCTATCTTCAGAAGATAACCCAATTGTAGTATGTATTTGTTATCTTCAGAAGATAGGTCCTTAGTTGCAGCATTTGCTATCTTCCGAAGATGACTAATTGATCACCCCATAATGCATTTGCAATCAAGACCTGAAACTATGATATTCCCTTTGTTTCTATACTGTTATAATGCTAACTGGATGTGAAAGCAACAGTATTTTACAAAATTGCAATGCTAGATTTATAGATATGGAATTTGTAGCAATGCATTCATTCAATCAGGTCCTCAGCTGTAGCATTTGCTATCTTCAGAAGATAGCAAAAATTATCACCCCTATATAATAGCAATTGCAATCAAGACCAGTCTACCATGACATTCCCCTTGTTTCTTTACTGTTATAATGCTAACTGGATATGAAAGCAACAGTATTTTACAAAATTGCAATGCTAGATTTATAGATATGGAATTTGTAGCAATGCATTCATTCAATCAGGTCCTCAGCTGTAGCATTTGCTATCTTCAGAAGATATCAAAAATTATCGCCCCTATATAATAGCAATTGCAATCAAGACCAGTCCACTGTGACATTCCCCTTGTTCCTTTACTGTTATAATGCTAACTGGATACAGTATTTTACAAAATTACAATGCTAGATTTATAGATATGGAATTTTGAGCAATGCATTCATTCGATCAGGTCCACAGTTGTAGCATTTGCTATCTTCAGAAGATAGCAAATTCATCACCCCCTATATAATAGCAATTGCAATCAAAACCGGTCCACCGTGACATTCCCCTTGTTTCTTTACTGTTATAAACTGGATATGAAAGCAACAGTATTTTACAAAATTGCAATGCTTGATTTATAGATATGGAATTTGGAGCAATGCATTCATTCAATCATATCCTCAGTTGTAGCATTTGCTATCTTCAGAAGATAGCAAATTCATCACCCCCTATAATAGCAATTGCAATCAAGACCAGTCCACTGTGACATTCCCCTTGTTTCTTTACTGTTATAATGCTAACTGGATGTGAAAGCAACAGTTTTTTACAAAATTGCAATGCAAGATTTATAGATATGGAATTTGGAGCAATGCATTAATTCAATCAGGTCCTCAGTTGTAGCATTTTCTATCTTCAGAAGATAGCAAATTCATTACCACCTATATAATAGCAATTGCAATCAAGACCAGTCCACCATGATATTCCCCTTGTTTCTTTATAATGCTAACTGGATATGAAAGCAACAGTTTTTTACAAAATTGCTATGCTAGATTTATAGATATGGAATTTGGAGCAATGCATTCATTCAATCATATACACTGAGCCAAAAAAGAAACTTATAAAAAAAACCACCTTATAACATTTTAACAGATCACCAAATAGAATTCTGTGCATGAAAATGTACCAAATTTGGATACAATATTACTAATATTACTATTAATATTGTATCCAAATTTGGTACATTTTCATGCACAGAATTTTATTTGGTGATCTGTTAAAATTTTATAAGTTTCTTTCTATTTTTAAGTTTCTTTTTTGGCTCAGTGTATATATGTATATGTCAGGGTAGAACTCTGTTTTACTACATAGCATCTAAGTAGACTGATGTATGATAACACACTCTAATATAAATAGATAATAGCTAATTATGTAACTGGTACAATATACAGGGTGACCCAAAAAAATGTTAACACTCCGGGCACATAAGATACATTAAAAGGACAGGAACACACGGGTCTAATCTTGATGTATTATGAAAGCTGAGTAAATAAGCTTTCATTTGCATTTTATTGCGTTCCAATTGGTTATTTAGAACGGGAGATATGCTTCAGCAAACATGAGGAAGCAAAATCGGCTTGGTCCAATCCTCTCAGTATGAAAGTAAAGCTTTTAAGGGGAGACTGAACATGAAAATGCTATTTTTCAAAGTACTTAACCTATACACTTGAACTTTGGTCAGAAGATGTATTTGGGCAAGACTTTTCATTTTAAGCGAAAAAAAATTACGTCACGGACACCGTTGCCATGGTAACGGCGGCCATCTTGGATTTTAAAAGCACTTTTTGCGCGCACCTTTTTACGGTAACGGTTTGTCCAATTGTGTTCAAATTTACTACATGTATTACCAATAAGTACATCTTGAATTACTCAGAGCGATTTTTTATTAGAAGTCGTCGTTTTCCGAAACAATACGATAAAAGTGTTAAAATAGTTGTAATTAATGCAAATTGGACCAAGCCGATTTTGCTTCCTCATGTTTGCTGAAGCATATCTCCCGTTCTAAATAACCAATTGGAACGCAATAAAATGCAAATGAAAGCTTATTTACTCAGCTTTCATAATACATCAAGATTAGACCCGTGTGTTCCTGTCCTTTTAAGATATCTTATGTGCCCGGAGTGTTAACATTTTTTTGGGTCACCCTGTATATGTGTACAAGGGGTTTCGTGTCAGAGGGCAACCACTATCAACATATTTCGACTACCCTCGAAGGATGAAAATCCATGATAATAAATATAAATTCCTGGAAACTAGTGTGTGGGCGGGCTGGCGCTTAGGTACTGTAAAGCACAATCTTTTTGCTGCATAAATTTTTGAATTTGTTGAAGTACTTAAATTTTTGAATTTGTTGAAGTACTTAAATTTTTGAAGCATTTGAAAAAAAATCAAATGAATGCATCTGTTTTATTGTCTCATAAAAAATTAAAAACAACTGTGAGCATGATCATATCGTGAATCCAGGTTAAATGTGATTCACCAAATTGTTCATACACACAAACGTGTTATGCTTTCCTGTGTGGATTCAGCATTTATATAACTGTTGCACAACAGGCGAGCGGATATATTCAATTCATGTAATCTATAGATATGTGTATGAGGCAACAGAAACAAATGTGACGCGATCAAGAGGAATGAGTCGGATGTCGACCCTGGTCGAAAATGAGTTTTTAATACAGTTTTAAGGAAGACACCTAGAGCTTTCAGAAACTGAAAATCCCACGTCGATACAACGTTTTGTTCCAAAGTTATGTCAAATTGTATACATGAATTTCCATCAAAACTTATGTAAGCCGCCATTTTGAATTGGCCATATCTCAATTTGGGATTCCCCGACATCCGACTCATTCCTCTTGATCGCGTCACAAATGTGTTCTACAGACAGACCCATTGTGTCTGAAGGTTTTGATATTTGTTTGGAGGACAGTTTGTGCACTTTTTTGTTGCATTTATTTTAAAATATTGAATTTTTTAATTGTTTTAAATTGTTTGATAATTTCCAAAATTGCTAAAAATTCACCAAAATTTCTCATTTTTTGTGTGGGGAAAAACAAACAAAAAAAACGCCTGCCTCGACCGACCCTCATCTTGTTGTATCCACTATCCATGCTCATACAATTGTTTGAGGCTACTTCCAGGTTTACACACCTCTTTCCATACCAATCCACAAAACAGTTAATTAGTTTTGGTACTTTAACTACCTACTCAAATTGAGCATAGACAGTTGTATCCTATTTATTTTAATTTAATGGGCTAAAACCAGAATTTTCAGCCTTAGATCTGTATACCTTATTCTCTCAAATAAATGCTCCTGAGGCGTTGCATTTAAGAATAGTGGGGATGGCAAGTAATTTTGTTGCAGAAAATCACACACATTTTTGTAGTAATTGGATTGTGTGCAAAAAAGTAAATTAACTGTGGTGTGTTAATTGTTCGGCTTCTATCCTTTACATTTACACCATCAATGTAACTCCGAAATGAATGGAGCAGGTATTGATATTAGAAGCTCCAATCTCAGAAAATTTGGAATGTATAATGCAGATAGATACGAACAGTAGCAACTGACTTCAATTTGATTTGTTTAAAATCAACTATTACATGATATTTAAAACAGTGATGATCAAAATACCAAAAATAAAAATATAGCAAAATGAAAAAATGTTTTCAAACTATAGGCTGAAATACTCAGAGACCTTATAATAATAAGGATTCTGGCACCATTGGGGAACACAGTCTCAATTAGAGTTTGAACACACTCAACACAGCACTTAATTTTTAATATGTTAAATGCGACTTAATATTATTCGGTTAGTATAGCAATTCATTTACACGTCCCTATAGCCTGTTTATATTTTCTTCAATCTGCTAAATTACTCTAATATATATTTTCTCTTACAATCTACTAAATTAGCTTGATAGGTTTTAGCTATTTAACCAATTAGTCTAAATTAATGTGTGCAATTTACTAAATTAATCTACAGGAGAATGCATTATGTTTGCTTCTAGTTGGATAGCTTGTTCTATCAAACAGTATTATCTGTTTGTCAAATGAGCAAAATGAGTTTGGCTGTAACTTTTTCATTATTCATTTAATCTATATAAAAGTATACATTTTCTTAACCCTAACCCTACCATATACCCCAAAATACCACGACTAGGCACGTTGGTACCACCCGGCGTGGAAGTTTTTTTTCTTCAAAATTTTCTAAGTTTTGTTAATATAACCCTAACCCTACCATATAATAATAATAATAATAATAAAACCATACTTATTGAGCGCATAACACAATTAAGTCCCTATGCGCTATCACAAACAAACAAACAAACAAACAAACAAACAAAACACACAGTAACATGAGTAACAAAAGACAAAACAAAAATAAATTAAACATTAACATTAAATAGGTAAGTTTTTAGCAATGATTTGAACTGTTCAAGAGTTTTGGCGGATTTAACATGATATGGTAAATTGTTCCAAAGTTCAGCAGAAGCATCTTGAAAAGAACGGCGACCATATGAAGTAGAAGGTGAAGACACATGCGCAAGAAGATATTTTGAGCCAGAACGAAGATTGCGAGTGGGTTCGTATTGTTGAATAAGATCTTGCAGATACATAGGAGCAAGAGCTCGAGTACATTTAAATGTTATCAGAAGAATCTTGTAGATAATGCGAGATCTGATCGGTAGCCAATGTAAGTCACGAAGGACAGGGGAAATGTGACAGCGAATCTTAGACAGCGTAACAAGTCGAGCAGCAGAGTTTTGAATCCGTTGAAGTTTTGAGATTTGCGTATCAGGGAGAGCATAAAGTAAACTATTGCAGCTATCGAGTCGGCAAGTCACAAAAGCATGAATAAGTCTTTCAGTTGTTGGCTGATCGAGATAACGCCGGATTTGACCTATCTTATAAAGAGCATGAGAAGCCGCACGACAAATGTTGTTAACATGAACATCCATCATAAGATCGTTTTGAAGGATAATGCCAAGGTTGCGGGCACTGGAAGCTGGCTCAATGTGAGAATCATTGATTTTTACTGATGAAATCGTAGAATTTTTCCTAAAGCGGGATGTAATATGGAGAACTTCAGTCTTGTCATCATTCAATTTAAGGTCATTAGCTGTGGACCAGGTTTTGATATCTGTCACACAAGCTTCCAGTCGCGAGATTGCACCTACTCTGTCATCATCATTTTTCAATACAATATATATCTGAGTGTCATCTGCATAAGTCATTTTGGAGATGCCATGAGAATCGATGATATCTTCTAATGGAGATGAATACATTGTGAAGCCTAAAGGGCCAAGTACTGACCCCTGAGGAACACCCTCATGCGGAACATGAACCGATGACTCGCGACCATTTATAATGACAGATTGTGAACGGTTGGTGAAATACGATTTAATCCATGAAAGTGCAGAACCTGTGAATCCATATTTATTTGAGAATCGCTCTAACAGTACTTGGTGATTTATGGTGTCAAAAGCAGCCGAGTAGTCCAATAGAATGAGAATGGCTTCATGACCCTTGTCAGCAGCGAGAAGTAGGTTATTATAGACACAAAGAAGCGCTGTTTCTGTGCTATGGTTACACCTATAGGCACTCTGCATTTTTCCATATAGGTTGTTCTCTGATAAATAATCTTGTATTTGGCCAGTACATGCACGCTCAACAGTCTTGGCAAGAAACTTAAGATTAGCAACAGGCCTGTAGTTTTTTAGAATTTCACGATCCAATTTAGGTTTCTTGATGAGCGGTGTGATGTGAGCATGTTTCAGTGCATCAGGGAAATGGCCTGCTTCTAACGAAGAGTTGATGATTCTAGTGATGATGGGAATGAGTTCTGGTAGACATTGTTTCAGAAGCCAAGTTGGTATTGGATCCAATCCACATGATGTAGATGGCGATTTCATGATGATTTTTGTGACTGATTCTTCTGAAAGCGTGGAAAATTTGGACAACACAGCACTGGTGGATTCAGAAAATTGCACAGAGAGATGATCTTTAGGAGAGTTGTGGAGCTCATCCGTAATACGTTTAATCTTGTCGGCAAAGAAACTAGAGAAGCGTTCAACAAGTGGGATGTCAGATTCAGATGGTAAAACTTTAGAAGATTTTGGTGAGGTAAGTTTATTCACTTTTTGGAAAAGTTGTCGTGAATTACAGCCATCAAATTGCTTCTTATGGTAGTCACATTTAGCCTGTTTAATTAATTGGTTATAGATGTGCGCTTGCTCCAAGAAGATAAGTTTGTGAATTTCAAGTCTTGAGGCGCACCATTTACGCTCACACCGACGGACCTCTTGCTTAACTTTGCGAATATCCTCCGTAAACCAAGGGGCATGGGGTCTACATGTAATTGTTCGCGTTGTAAGAGGAGCATGCTTGTCAAGTATATATCCCAGAATACCACGACTGGGCACGTTGGTACCACCCGGCGTGGAAGTTTTTTGATGAAAAAATGGACCCAGCCCATATAGTTTGCCCAATATACTGCGCAAACTAGCCTTGAGAGCCGTGGTGTAGTGGGGAATTCGTCGCTTCTGGTGCGAGAGGTCCCTGGATCAAATCCCAGGGGGATCGGGGGGATATTTTGGTCGATTTTCCATGTTGAAGAAAAAATTCTGAAAAAAAGTGGGGGTGAGGGGGTAGAGTTAGGTTAATGGTTTGGTAGAGTTAGGGTTAGGGTTACTATGATTAGAGTTTCAACCATATTAACAACAACAATGCTTAATTTACATTAACAAACCTTTGGAATAATGAACCTTTCAAATAACAAGCCGTATCAAAATTTCCTATGAAAACCAATATTCTTAAACATCATCCACCAGCTGGTTGTATAACATATTTTAATTAATCAGAATACAATAAAGCATAATAATAGGATGTAAATGACTTGTATTGTGTGCTTTGAGCTACACCTGGTATAATATAGGCTATAGGGTGTCTCAAATTAGTGTTGCAATTAATTACATTTAGACACCCTATATGAGTATTCTATAAGAATCAGTGGTTTAGTTTGTTCAGTACCATATAAATAGGTGGGCCTCATTACATCATAAATTGATGTGAATAAGCATGAGGACACACAATCTGGCCTGGAAACAAAGGAACATTTCCTGACACGGTAGCCATAATTTCCTTGCATAATGAGATAATTTCATTTCAAATTGTTAGTTTTTGCAACAGAAATTGTCCTCCAAATGGCAAGAAGTTAAATAAAATTCCCCATTTTTGTTCATGCCTGGGCGCAGTGCAGTCTAACCCAATAGGCGCAACACAAGTGTAAAGAGTATGTGCGAGGGATATGCATGACGCGCAGTTCTATACAATACAATACAATACAATACAGAAAGCATTAATTGCGCCATTTCCAAAAGGCTCAGAGCGCTTACAAGATAAAACCTTAAAATTACAACTTAAACTACAAAATGTGAGTGTAACATGAGCATAGTACGTACAATATATTATAGCAATTACAAAATAGATTAGAAACAAAATATAAACAGAAAAACTGTTTAAGGGAACAAATGAGTTTTAAGAGCTTTTTTGAACACACTTGTAGATGATGATTGTCTAATACAGATAGGTAGCTTATTCCACTCTTTTGACGCACAAACTGTGAAAGTTCTATCACCAGCTAGAACTCTAGTGATAGGGTATTGAAGACGTAGATAGTCATTAGAAGATCGGAGTGGTCTCTTTGGAACATATAATGATAAACAATTTGACAAGTAGATTGGTCCTTGGTTATGAAGACATTTATAAACACACAGAAGTAATTTAAAGATGATCCTTTGGCGTATTGGAAGCCAATGCAGTGATTTTAAAAGTGGTCCAGGCGAATGTTTTCGGTCGACTTCAAATACAAGACGTGCAGCCCAGTTTTGCAAACGTTGCAGGCGAATGATGTAAGTAGATGGTAGCGAAGAGAGAAGGCCATTACAATAATCGAGACGTGAGAGTATCAATGAACGTACAGCATGTTGACATGTAGGTTGATCAATATATTTCCTGATTCTGCCGATATTTCGTAAATGGAAAGTAACCGTTTTGCTGACATTTGTGATATGTGATGACATGGTCATTTGTGAATCAAAGAAGGCGCCTAAATTCCTTACGGTCTTCACAGGTTGAATGTTTTCATTTCCAATAGAAAGAGTTATATCAGATGGCAGATGGTGTTTGCGATTGTATGTAGATGCGGCAATAAAGAACTCTGTTTTGCTATCATTTATCTTTAATTTGTTTGCAGTCATCCAGTTCTTAATATCAAATATACACTTTTGGAGTCGAGTTATTGCACTGTTAAGGTCACCCGGCACTTTGGGATCAAATGATATGTATAACTGCGTATCATCGGCATACTTATGATGAGACACATTATGATGATTTGCAATGTCACCAACTGGAAGGGTATAAACAGAATATCCAACAGGTCCGACTACAGAGCCTTGTGGCAAACCAAACTGCGAGATGATTGGATCTGAAAGTTCACCAGCTATATCCACTTGGGTAGACCAATCATTTAGATAGGAACGAAACCAATTTAATGCAGTTCCTTTGACACAAATCCGTTCAGAAAGACGTGAAATTAAAATGTCGTGGTCAATCGTGTCAAATGCAGCTGATAAGTCTAATAACACAAGAAGAACAGCTCTATTAGCATCTAGTGAAAACATGATGTCATTTTTCACTTTTAGAAGTGCTGATTCAGTACTGTGTAGTGCTCTGTATGCAGATTGGTAAGGGTCTGCAAGATTGTTCAAATCCATATGTTCTGTGAGACGTGAACATGCGATCTTTTCAATTAATTTACCAACAAAAGTTATATTGGCAACAGGTCTGTAGTTCTTCAGCGTATTTTGATCAAGAGTTGGCTTTTTCAGTAGAGGCCTTATAATTGCAGAATGAGCTCCTTTGGGAAAGACTCCGGTAGAAAGAGAGACATTTACAATATCAGCAAGCACAGGAAGAAGTTGAGGCAGGTTGTCTTTGAGGTACCATGTTGATATAGGATCCAACCGACTGGTTTTACTTGGTGATGAGTTGATGATTTTCAAAAGTTCAATTTCATTAGTTGGTCTGAACACTTCAAGAGGAGGAAAAATTCCATGGGAAGAGTCACAAAAGTGATCAGGAATACTAACATTTTCATTGTCAAGTTCCTTTCTGATGTTCACAATCTTATTGACAAAGAATGAAGAGAATTGATTGGCGAGATCTATTGCAGAATCGTAGTATGGTAGATGTTGAACATTTTTGTTGAGAAGGGAGTTAATAGTGCGGTAGACATCTTTAGTTGAACAAGAAGATAGTTTATCCTTGAAGAATGCTTGTTTTGCAGACATGGTGAGATCATTTACATTACGTTTTGCATTTAAATAAAATTCACGATCAAGTTCGGACTTGGACTTTCTCCACTTTCGTTCTGCTTGACGGCGTTCACGACGTGCGGTGTGAATTGAATCATTGTAGTACGGCATTCGATTTTTTACAAGGCGTGTACGAGTCGTTGAAGGAGCATATGTGTCCAGTAAACATTTGATTTCAGAATCATACCACTTAAACATGGCATTACTATCTTGACGAATGTGAGATGGTTGGTTTGAAATAACTTCACCTAGAGATTTTACAAATTTGTCTTTGTCGATATCACAATACTTGCGCAGAGTAGAAGTAATTTCCATAGGTTTTGGTTTTGGTAAGTCTAATGTGAAACAAATAACATGGTGATCAGACATTAGCTTATCTTCTGTATGGCAGTCCTTGAGTAATGTTTCATCGGTGCGTGTGAACACTAAATCTAACGTGTGTCCATCTTTATGTGTAGGCCCATTTACATGTTGAACAAAACCAGCACAATTGGTAGCACTTGAGAAGCGAACAACATCGTATTTGGCGGGATTATCCCAGTGAACATTAAAATCACCAAGTAAAATTAATTTACCTGGTAGTAGAGACATTTCTGTGGCAAATTGTTCAAATTCAGTAAGAAACAGGGAGTTGGTCAACCCATTTTCTGTAGATGGAGGCGGTCTATATACAATGGCAAAATTTACAGAATGAGAATTGTTGGTAACATGAGCAAATTCGAAAGTATTATAAACAGAAACAGTTCGTTTGATCATCATTTTCATAGGAGTCTTAAACACTACAGCTATACCACCACCCCGATTTTGAGAGTCACGAGGTATATTTAAGAAAGTGTATCCTGGAGGGGTACAAAACCCTATAATTACAGAATCAGACTCGCTATCTAACCAACTTTCAACAATAATCATTATATCAACATCGTTTGTACAAATATAGTCAGTCAGTTCAATGTGTTTATTTCTAGTTGAGCGTGCGTTCCATAGGCAGACTTTAGTTCCAGATATTATGTTAGGGTTGAACTTTGAGAGAGTGTTCAGGTTTGGTGCATATGGTCCATTAGGCCGGTCAGGATGAAGACGTCTTGGTACAGGTAACCTTCTAGGAGTTGTCACAACTTGAATGTGCGACTCAATGTGTTCAGTATTCATCTGATGTGATGGTGCGTTGAACAAGGGTTTACGTCTTCCACCTCTTTTGCTTCGATGAGTTATAGGACATCTGTTGAGCTTAAGGGTCTTTATATTGTTCCATTGTTCAGCAGGTAGATGGGGCAATTTGGGTTCATGGCTGTAGGGGTTCATAGCAAGAAGTGTAGATGTGCTGTAGAAATATCTTGAATGTGAGGAGTTGTTATCAGTAGTATCGGGCAAATAACTAGTAGCAGATCCATGCTTTGGGAGAAGAGACAGGGAAGAAGCAGTAGTGTGTACATATTGAGGAATGTCATGATCAGGATTTGTTTTACTTGTAGCACTGGCTACTGCTGTAGGCCCAGGGTTGGGATTCACATCCATGGACTTTAAAAGTTCGATTTGGAAAGTAGCTGTGGATGCGACATTATAAGGGATTCTTGAATGGAGAAACTTCAGACGTTTGAAATGTCCATTTGATTTGTAGGCAGTGTGGTTGCAAATTGTTGAGAGTTTTAAGTCAAGCTCATCATGCTGATGAGACACATAGATTGGGCTTATAAATACAAGCAAGGCAATTAGTAGAGTTATGCCTGGCAGGAACTCCATTGTGAAGATCGGATATACAATTCATCAATAAGCAATTGATCAATAATCAATAAGGAGCCAAGTCATTATCAATAGAGCAAGTGTCAAGTGGATTCAAGAGCATAATGGAGATAAGTGGTGGCCAATAATATGCAAATTCAATATGATGCATTGAAGACAGCACTGTACAGTAGTATCTCTATGTGATCCATACACAGTCATAGTCTATTGAGCAGGTTTCTGATTGGTCCATTGTTGAAGGGTGTAGGTGATTCCTGGTCACAGTAGAATATTCACAAAATAATATCCAAAATAAGAATGATAAATCAGCTTCAAACTTGAAGAAATTCCATTAAAATCAGAAAACAAGTATACAGTTATAATCCTGGTATCATAAGTAATCCACTGGTATAAATTCCATTAAGAAGTTCAGGATAGAAACAGCTAAAAACAGTGCAAATTGTGCAGAGTGATGTAAAGTGCTGCCATCCACTGGGGCGCACTATTAACCAAACATCAACCCCAACTATTAAACCCCAACCATCCTACACACTACAAATCAACTGCTGGTACCGCACCCTCGCCTGTTCTATCTCGTGGCACAGTCCGACAAGCTAATTAAATGCCAAAAACCCTTATGTTTTCTGAAGCTTACCAGTTAGCGCAGCTGGTAGGTCATCTGACTTGCACTCACACGGCCCGGGTTTAATCCCCGGCACATGCGGAGAATGATTGTCCCTAAACAAATTGATAGTTTCATTCCCAAAAGCACACCCTGGGAGTTAGGGTTAATGAACATACATGCAGGGTGTCCCAAAAAGAACTGTGCACATGTTTACCAAACTTATTGACCATGAAGTTCTAACATTTTGTGTAACAATTTTAAACATATTGAGAGACTAAACGCTTGGCTTTCAGATGCCATTTATTTCATCTGATTTGGTTTTGTCAAGCCTGAGATATGACCAATTAACTAAAGCTACCTAAATTCGACGTTGTGCCACTTTACAGTTTGCAATCAATTTAAAGGTTTACTCCAGAGATACAAATCTTCCAGCTGTTCAAGTGGTCTTAGCAAATGTAATGCAATCATAATGTCTTTGTATTGCGATCGATCGAATAGGTTTAAATAATAGAATGAGTGTCTGTGTAGCCAGACAGAACTAAATATTTTAAAAATTCAGACCGAATTTCTCCACCCTCCACTAAAGTTTCAAGACGGATTGATGCCCATTGGAAGAACAAGTTAGTATCGTTTGATGCTTATAAGCATTCTTTCTGTAAAAGTGGCACATCAATTAGGGAGCTTTAGTTAATTGAACGGATCTCAGGATTGACAAAACCAAATTAGATGAAATAAACAGCATATGAAAGCTAAGCGTTAAGTCCTTCAATATGTATAACAATTTTACACTAATGTCTAGAACTTCATGGTCAATAAGTTGGGTAAACATGTGCATTTGTTTTTGTTTTTGGGGGGGACACCCAGTACATGCATTTCTTATGTGTGGATAACACAAACACAAGCCTCACAGTTTTTGCTTATTTGGTACTGAACTTACTAATAGACGCATTCCTTTCAAATTAAAGAGATATGAGGTGAAATGATACATATAGGTGCAGGCAATTTCATCAAATTAGTTGAGATTTTCCGCTGATGATTAATTTGTCTTTTTTCTATAATTGTAGGTGTATTATTCTATATACCCTGATGATAAGCAAAGCGACAAATTGACACAGTTATATCGAGGGCTCATAAACACAAGGCCTCACCTCCAATTTTTCAAAAATGAGATTTTGGTATCAAAATTTTCAGAAAGAAATTATCTTTCCAGTAACACAGCCTTATCTCCATAACACAACCCCTTTCAAAGTTATAGCCAGTATCACAAGGCCTCATCTCCATCTCCCCAATGTTTTGTACAAATCTTCAATAGTCTTTTTCTCAAAATAGTCAAAATGGAGATAAGGTATTGTGTTTCTGAGCCCTCGATATGTCGGCTTTGGTCGATTTTGTGTCTGCAAACAAAATGTCACTATAACTTTAATAAAAGAGTAGGGAAAACCCCTCATTATACTGTAACAGGAATCTCCTAATTCTAACTTAATCAAAATGTGTTGAATCTAATGGGTTTGACTGAAGAAGACTCTAGAGATCGTATATGCTGCGCATCCATATAGACTAGTGCAGTCCTTAAGACTTTGTGATTTCTCTATAGGTTTATATGGCTATTTTATTCTCATTACTTCTACTCATGTGAATGTTGCCAATGCAACCTGTACTGTACAGGGATAGGCATTTTTATTCCATTATTATTTGCCCAGGGGGAGGGGCTGTCTAATATTTTGAAATAAGCATATTTGACCAAAGATATTTCTCTTGAAAAATACACCCTTAACACTTTCAACGCGGCAGTCGACTGCAGATGACAGTTCCAAAATTTCATAAAACATTTCAAAAAATGTTAACTTATTGAATTTAATCACCATATTTGGAATTACCTTGATAAATGCATTGAAATAAGTACAAACATGCCTGGTATTGGTTTTAAGTAATTTTTGAGATAGACTTTGAAAGTTGGGAAAGGTTTCTGAATAATCTGTTTTGAATATGGTAAAAATAATAAGTATCACATAATTTCCTTTTAAAATAAGTTTGAAGTATGATAAGGCCTAACATTTTTGTTTGTTTGATTGGCGTAACCCGACTGACCCTATTTTTACCGCCGACCCTAAACATTTATTTTTTTGTGTGTGTGAGAAAAAGAAGACAAAAAACACCCAAAAAACAAATATGTCAGAGAAACAGTGAAAATGTGTATTTGTGCCATTTGTTTATGTCTGTATGGTATATGTGTGCTGGTATATAAAATTTCATAGACATTTTATAGATTTAAAATTAAAAAAATCCAAGCTTCCTACCCTATTTTTTTTCTCTATGTTACGCCAATCAAACTTTTTTTTAGGCCTAAGGGTTACTTTAAAGGCTATTGATAATGTAAATGAAAAAGAGCCAGGATACCATACCAGGGTATGACACTTTTATTGATATCGACATGTATTTTGATATTTTTTGAAAATAGTAGACTTTGGACCCCTTAACGTGTTACGCATGGAATGTGATTTTGGTCCCCTTAACGCGTTATGCACGGAATGTTCACGGTTTTAAAAAAACACCCCTTATTAAACGTATTTTGCCCACGCCTGCTTTATACAGCAATAGCGTTGAATCTTTGTCTGTCCAGTCCATCCCTTAGAAAAAGATGTTTCAATATGGAGAGGGAAGGCAAGTAATATCATTGTAACAGCTCATCCTTATGTTTCACATGATTCATAAGGGAGTAAGTAATATGATTGTAATAGCACATCCTTATGTGGAAGGTATATCACATGATTCATAAGGGAGTAAGTAATATCATTGTAATAGCACATCCTTATGTGGAAGGTATATCACATGATTCATAAGGGAGTAAGTAATATGATTGTAATAGCACATCCTTATGTGGAAGGTATATCACATGATTCATAAGGGGTAGGTAATATGATTGTAATAGCCCAATCCTGTTCCACTGAGACTCTCAACTGGATAATTGAACTGTCCATTTGTCTGATTTGTCGATCTTGCAGGGAAATCGAATTTGTCTGGTCCTGTACTCCTGGTCGAGTGAAAAAAGCTAGAGGTACCTTCGTAACTGAGCATAGTCATATCAGTGGTCCTGGATCCTTGACAATCGACCGCTTTTCATATATAAGGCAAAAAAAAGAAAAAAGAGTTGACTTGCCCTTTCCGACCGACCCGAATTTTCGGAAATCTAGGGTCGCTATTTTTTTATTATTTTTTTAAATTTTAAAAAGATTGAAAAAAAAAAAAATTGAAAGAAGCACATAACAATAAAGAAAGATGAAAACGTGTTTTTGAGTAGTGCTTGTTTAAAAAATTTAAAAAAAATCAAAAAAAAATCTTTAAAACGTGTTTTTGTGCAGTAAATTTTCAACAAAAAAAAACAAAAAAAAAATCAGACTGTCCAACCCTGACTTTGACCCTGGAAGGGCAAGTCAACTTTTTTGTTGTTGGCCTAATGACTGTTATTATTGATGCAAACAAATCAGTACCATAGTTGTATGGAGAGTAATAGACATTTTGAAAGACCCATGTGTTATCATTTGGGAGCAATGTGGATTTCAAAATGGGATAATTAAGTTCTATAGAATATGACAAAATTAGTTACTTGTTATACACATCACATTTCCTTTTTTGTGTGAAATATTTGTTTTTTTATGATATGTCAATATTAAAAATAGCTTACTTCTTAATCAGTTGAAAATTAAGAAAACAAAAATACAATACCAAAGTTTCAAATATGTATTATTTAGTGTTTAACTTCAGATTGTGGAAGAGGCATTAGACATACAGATTTTTAGAAAACTACCATATTAATCTATTTCTGCTAAATATGATTTCAGCTCCATCATCTTACCACTAAATGACTAATAGCTTTTAAAAGACATTATAAATCATGTTCACAGCCAAATAGCAAATGAATTCACATAAGTGATATTGGCGTACTTTGAAGCCCCATCTTGTCTTTATTACTTACCTTGACATTTACAAACTGTTTCCACAATTTTTACGAATTGCTCAATTCCAATATGGTCGTGAGAATTGAAGGGGGAATTGTAGTGCAAACTGAATGATTATTAGAATTTTGAGATAGCAGCTTAATCCTATAGGTTATCAGTATCACTTCACCACACACAGGGTGTAACAAAAAAAGTTGTATAATTTGTTGTTGTTGTTACACCCTGTACTGTGATGTTTCATGGGGAAGTTGATTTCTACAATTAATTAAACAGAATCTCTGAGATACATGCAGCATGTACAGTGTCTTTAGGAGGAGGGAGGCTGAGTGGTGGATATCATTATCATGCTCCCAACCTTGCCCATTATTCCCTCTATTTGAGGAAATATATTGCCATGCGTCTTAATAAATCAGGACCCCTAAAAAGGTGGCGGTGTGACATTGTTCTCAAAAAATGTACATGATATGGTATTTTTAATATGAAGATAAATACTTACTTTTCCTAAATAAAATGTAATGATATGAAATTTACAAAAACACAAGGTTTCTTCCCCCCGAATAGGCTTAACTTATGCTTTACAATTCCCTTTTTCCAAATTAATTCAGCAAATTAATCAGCAATATAATTTTATAATGTCATAAAACAAGGTACATAGATAGCCATATCATTCAATAGCTTCCTTGTACATGATCTAGTGCTTTATGGTGCAAGTGCTAAAAAAAGTAACTTACTTAGGTAATAAATACGCTCGTAACTCAGTTGCAATTTTCATTTTCGCAATTTGATTTTGAACATGCAGGATGGTGTGACGGGTTTATTTATAGGCCGCATTGATCAATTGAAGCATCACCGATCCTCATCTTACACTATCAAATGGAGAGTTGAAGCTCCCTGATAATCTTACTACACAGACGCTGCTTGTAGCAAAACCAAATGATAAAATGAAAAACAGACTTGTTTTGCTTTGACTCATATCCATATCCATGCTAATATTTTGTCAATTTTCACGTGCAATATCTCAAATTAAAGAAAAGATATTTCTTTTCAAAATTATGATTTAATATTTTTACATAGGAGCTATAGTTTTGGAGTTATGAGCATATGTATTACCTTGTAAGTTATTTTTTGTGAGCACTGTATATAAGAATATTATACATGGCAGCCATGCAGTGTCCTTCTTACGGAAACTACAACGGGATGTACAATAGAATATGATGTACACAAAATTATAGTTTCATAATTATTATCATGCGCAAGTATTTTTTACGCTAAAATTTGATTAAACAACAATGGTGTTGGACGAAATTGCATCAGCCACAAAATGTGAACTTACACGGCTTAATGAAATATGTCTATATCTACCATATGTCTATTCAGCGAGCTGTGTTTCGCTCCATACCAAGTCAAGGACCGGTAGAGCGTTGACCCAATACTCTAAGGATATAAACGTTGGGATTGCTGGTTGATTGTGATGATGTTATGTCATTATTATCTTATCTTGTTCATTGCTAATCAGAATTGGTTGCGAGATTTTGGTATCGTTATAAATCGGCCGAAAGAAAGGAGTTTTACACCGGGGCTTCGTCTAGAGAGTTACACATGCGGGGTCATTATCAGAAATTGGCCTTAAGAAAAGAGTTGTATACCGGTGTTAATCTGCAGAGGGCCAACGGGTACACAACTATGCATAAGTTGAGTCACAAATTGGTTGCTATCATTTTTTTCTTTGAGGATCCGGCTTTGTGCACCCCCCCCCCACCCCCATATAATCAGAATTTGTTTAGCGCAGTGTATATAAATTTCAAACTTGCCCCCTGTGTGAGGGCCGATATTCATACGCGTTTCACTCCAATAAGCCCATTGTTCGCTCAACCAATGGCAGTGCATTTGCGTGTTTACCCACACTCCTCCGTCGAACGGGTTGCAGCTTTTCGCATTTTTATTTCATTTCACTCCGTGACACTGTGGAGAGAGGCAAGCCAGCCTTTGCAGCAACGCTAGGAAATTTAAAATGTAGATTGTAATTAACTGATCAATAAAAATGTTGACTTTGAGGCTATTTTGGGGGTTCAAAACACATGGCCATACATCATTGGCATCCTTGAAGAGCACTCCTTTATATCACCAGCTCCAATTGAATGCTAATAATACAGTATGAGAAAAACTACTGATAATATCGGGTTGTAATATGGAATACACACTGTCATCATCCCGCAGTGGCAACCAGTAATAACTGATTAAGCGTAATCCATTACCAAAATCATTGGTTAAGCTTTTTTCTTGGAAATCTCATTAGAATGATATCAATGACTTCAGTGAACCATTTGTCAAAATTCCATTCTTATGATACTGAAGCAGCTGACACACATCTTTCCAAGTGTTAAGATGGTGAGGGGGTACTCAGGAGCAATGCCCTTATGATGATGTTACATAGGTCATATGATCATGAGCCAAAACATTTCTTCACATTTCAAGAGATCCAACATCAACAAGATATAGTATGAAGCACTCCAGGGGGAGGGAATGAGTCACTCACATCTTGACTTTCGTGCTATCCATGGCGCTGGGAGAATGAGCAGAGTAAGGGGTAGATCTAATCATAGATCCTCTGTTTACCCCATCTCTGACTACCTGAATCCAGTATCTAGTCCTCGGCAATGACTAGCAAACTCTAGGCCCAAAGCATGCTCATGATGCAACAACACACAGTATGATAATGCAATGTATTTAGATAATGTAAGCCATTACTTAGACTGGTAAGGAGTAGGTGTATAATACATCTATGTAAGGGGTAGAGTACTTGTAAGGGGCATGTATGTATTTCAGTGCAATAATAGAAAAGTATTTGGACTAAAACATTTTTTAATATTACAATTATCTTACAAGTTCTTCTTCCTCCAGAGTCACACCACGGCTGTTTGATCCCACATAATTTGTCCGATTTATTCTGAGAACACCGTAACTTGCTGGCCCGGTTATGGTTTTAACTGATTCAAGTACCTGAATATACTGGCCACTTTTTTAGAAAATTCAGAACATTTGTTGGTGCCAGTTCTGAGAAATAGAGCTTTGAATATTTCTATATACTATAATAGCGCCCTCATCGGCCACATTTCCCATAGAGTTACATGTTAAATGTGTGTCAAGTAGAAAATGCCGATAATTTAAAAAGGGCTCCAACAATTTTCTTGACATTTTCACCGTTTACTCGTATTCATTAGTTCTACCTAAATCAGGTCAAACCATATATGGGCCACTATGTAATCTTTTTTTATCCCATAATTTTAATTATAAAGCGGACAGTCAAACAGCCGTGACACAGGAGATCCAAAAAGAAGAACTTCAATATGCACAATCTTACATCATAACAACATACATGGAGAATAATAGACCATCTTTGTCAGTAATAAAATAATTTGAAGTTAAACTTTGGATCTCAACACAACATTAATTACCTGGAACTCTCTCATGTTACTACTATACCTTTCACCAGGAGATTTCCAGAAAGTCATGATCACCAAAACACCAGCAACACCAGAAAATTCCCAGTATCCTGTATTGAGATCGACAGTTTCAACTTTAAATTATCAATAGAAGATAGAGCTTATTTGTACCAAGGACCAGATTGCTTGAGTTACATTGCTACTAAAAGAGGAAGGGATGGGATTAGGGATAGGATTATGGTTAGGGATGGGATTTGGGTTAAGGATGGGATTAGGGTGGATCAACTGACATGGCACTACATTTTTACATAAAGCTTCTCTCATCCACAATATTGACAGCAGCAAAAGTGGGATGATGAATGTTATGCATTGTAACTTCACAAGCATTTAGAACATTTTTTCATGCATTGGGGTTGTATTTATAATCTTAAGTTGGTTTGAAACTGTAAATATTTCTTCATAGATAGTTTTATGAAAACTTTAATATCATCTTTCATTCTGCTCGTTCGATATTCACATGTTCCTTGTAAGATCTTGCTGGATGCACTTGCTTAAAAGTGTATTCCTCAAAATGTCGTGAAAAGAATACCCCGGCAAAATATAAGATGCCTCAAATGAGGTGATGAGAAATGGATGCATGGTTATTACAGGCTCGGCTGCTGATGAGATCACGAGGGTTAACCAAGTTCATCTTGTAAATTTGATCTATGGCAGGGAAATATTTCGCAGTGTATTTTTACTTTTGTTTAAGTGCCAAGGGACGTTTTGGATACTTGATGATGATGGGGGTGGGGGAGGGAAGGGGTGGAGATAAGATGTGCTGCTGTCAAGGAAGGAACTTATTTCATGTCTGGTGAATGGATTGCCTGTTGTTGCCAGCTAGGGCCTGACACATGACTGGTTGGTTGTGAACTTGAATTATGTCTTGCAATTAGTTTGGTATTAAGCTGGTAGATAAACTTTGCTAGAATAGAATGACTGTTGCCTTTATGAGGAAAAACGTTTTTCTCTCAGCGTAGTGTGTTGAAAATGCAAATTTGGAAACATCACAGATTTTCTTACTTTTGTTGAGCTCTTTATATACACTCGGCAAAAGAAGTTCTTGGACACTTAAATTGAATTAATATTTAATAGAATATATATAATTATATATATGATTATATATTTATAATTGTATATCAAAATAAGCAGAAAGTAATGCTCTAACAGCTTAACATGGAATTTAGACATGATCACTCATGCATGGCAGGTCCCATTCACTTGACAATGGCAAGAAGATTGCACAAAATTGGATAATCCCTCCATTCAAATGACTGTAAATGCTCATTTCTTGCAGTTTTCTTTTACGCACCTTACCATTGCTTAATGAATGTGCTCAGCCATGCATGAATGCGTACATCTTAATTTCATACAGACATGATAGAGAATTATTGTCTGCTTATTTTGACATGCAATTGTTTAATTTATATTAAATATTTATGTGAAATATTTGAACTTCAATGAGTGTCCAGGAACTTCTTTTGACGAGTGTATATAAAACATAAATTATATTTTGTCTTGCTATTTCATATTACTCACTTATGGTATCATATTTCCATGACTTTGTGATTTGGTGTTTATGTTAATAAATCAACAATATTTGTGCTATCTACTGAAGATAGCTACTTACAATGATAAGGTATATCATCAATCCACAGATATAAGTTTATCAAACAAAACTGGCTGGTTAATTAATGTATGCTATAGGAATATGAACAACAATTTTGAGATGTTGGGCTTGTTTTTTTCTTCATTTCAACAACTATTGGGCATCTTGTCACCAAATTCTAAGACTATTTTAAGCGACACTACAAATATGTGCATGCAGTGTGTGCTAGCACTTACCAAATAGATTTCTGCAATTGACTCAGTGCTAGGTGGGGGACCTTACTCGGACTATAGTGTTATCTTATGTTGGTCCTCTTTGATGGCTGGCTGGCTATAGGCTGGCCTCCCATGTTTAATGCAGTGTTTGTGTGACCCTTAACTATAATTGTCTACGTGCTCAGAGAGACCCTTATGGCATGCTTGGTGTTATACATAGGAGCAAGATGAAATAGTCTATGTTTGTTCTTTGCTTTTCTGGCACATCTCATTGTAGAAATACGTAGAAGCTGGTGAAACCACGTCTTAAAGAAGGCGGCTTTTATCAGCCCATCTCTCTCTCTCTCTCTGAAGGAGGAGGAATTTGAGTGGGTAGGGTTGCCATGGCAATTCACCATTAACACATTTTAACCGGCTATATTATAAACCGGTTGCCAAGATTATCCTATGGTTGATTTCCGTGTCTTGTTTATTAAAGGGTTGTAATTGCCGGCTGACCTGGCCACGTTGCTTATTTGGTGAAATTGGTGGCTTGTCTCATATTGGGTGACTGACCAAGTCACATTTCATATTGCTTGTTTATGATTTGCGATGAGTCATGACTCAAGTAACTCATTTCAAAAGTAGCAGTGACTCAAAGTCATTCCCTAAATCGCCCCAATTGAAATGACTCAGTAATTCAAGTCATCCCCTAACTTGCCCCCCCCCCCTCCTCCATTGAAATGACCCAGTGACTCGGGTCATTCCCTAACTCGCTCCCCCCCTCCCATTGAAATGACCCAGTGACTCAAAGTCATTCCCTTTCTCGAGTCATCAAACTGACAAAGAAGAGATGACTCGAGTCACAAAATGAGTAACTCAATTTCAACTGTGGTGGATGGCCTGGTGGCATTGCTTAATGGGATTGTATTCTTAAGCTTGTTTACATACCTCGTGCATACTTACACTGGTCTTGTCACATTAGTTTTCCAAGTGTTAAAGATAGCCTGCCTTGATTGGAATATTCCATTTGACCGCCCCCCCCCCCCCCCCACCCCACCATCCCCCACCACCCCCCCCCCCACCCACCCCATAAACATCATTTGAATCTTCTCAACAGGAAGTGTGAATTTCAAATGGGGTTACCTGCATGGGTGACTCCATTTGAAGTTCACACTCCCTGTGTTGAAGATGCAGTGGCGGCTGGTCAATAGGGGCAAATGGGGCACAGCCCCACCCTTAATTATCTCCCAAAATAAAAAAAATAAGTGGTATTGAAAACGATACAAAAATGACTAACTGGTCAGGCACCAACAAGCGTCCAAATACATCCACCCTGCTAAACCATTGAGATTTAAGGGATTTCACAAACGTTTATTGGGTCATACTTGCATTTAATACAACTGGCAACCCAAATGGGGCTAGCCCAATTCCAATGGAATATTTTGCTGTGACCTATTACATCAAAGTGAGCATGTACATCTTTGCCTATACAACCATGCGCTACAGAGAGTACATGATTGGGGCTGCTCAGGATTAGTCCCATTCCCTATACCATATACAGTGTGTTGTATTAAACCATGCACACTCTTCCAGCGTGGGTAAACCTTGACAAGGTATATGCTGATAGACTTAACCAAATCTAGTACTAACATCATCATCATCGGTCGTCCTTGGACGGAATATTGGAAGCAGCAGTTACAAATTTCCTCCAAGCAAGTTTATCCAACATAAGCTGTTGAACTTCATTGGGTTCAAGATCAAGGTCCTTTGAGATGCTGTCAGGATAGGTGGTGGATCTCCTGCCACGGGATGAATGGCCTTCACTTGGAGTCCAGAAAAGCACTCGGGAGACAGGTTGATCGGATGCTCGTAGGCAGTGTCCAGCAAACTGGAGCCGTCGCTTCCTTACTGAGTTAGCCAGCGGAGGAATTTCACCATACACCTCTTCATTAGTTTTGTGGTCTCTCCAACTGATGTTAAGGACTCTCCTCAGCAACTGTGTGTAGCATCCATTTATTCTGTCCTCAAAAGTCTTTGTAACTGTCCATGTCTCTGAACCATATAGTAGAATACTTTCCACGCAAGCTCGGAAAAACTTGATTTTAGTTGGCCTATCAAGTTTAGATTTCCATATCTTCTCCAGCTTGTTGCATGCAACCCAGGCTTGAGCTTTTCGGCACTTGAAGTCATGGAAAGAGTCTGGCATTGACGATCCTAGGTACTTAAACTCCTTGATGTTGTCAAGTTTGGCACCACTCAGAGATGTGACATTTGTGGAGGATGGGATGCCGACTAGCAGAGTCTTGGTTTTTCCAACATTAAGGTGCAGGCCAACACAGTTTGAAGCTTCTTCGATATGCTGTAGCAGAATTTCAGCTGACTCAATGGATGAAGACAAGAGTGCTATGTCATCAGCGAAGTCCAAATCATGAAGGCGTAGCTCTGGATGACGTCTACTCTTCCTTCTCTCAAGAACGATCCCGGTGGATTGGTTGATGTCCTTCAAGGCATGCCGCATGATGTAATCTACTACCACTATGAAGAGGAATGGAGCAAGGGTGTCTCCTTGTAGAACTCCAGCCAGAATCTCGAAAGGTTCGGTATCACCGTCTGCAGATATCACTAAGGCAGATGAATCTGTGTAGATAGCCTTGATTGCATCAATGATGACTCCTGGAATACCATACGCATGTAGGATTTGGAACATCCGTTCACGATGGATCGAATCGAAAGCTTTTGAGTAATCTATGAATACTACTGCCAGAGGAAGATTCTTTGTCTTCATGCCTTCAATGATACGTCTCAGAGCCAGTATTTGAGAGACGGTTGATCTATGCTGTCTGAAGCCATTCTGGTTCCAACGCAGCAAGGGGTCAACAAATGGTCTTATCCTGTTTAATACCATCCTGTTGAAGAGCTTGGCTGCAATACTGGTAAGGGTGATGCCCCTGTAGTTGGTTGGTTTTGATAGGTCCCCTTTCTTTGGGATGGGAATGATTCCACCTGTTGACCATTGCTTAGGTTTCTCTTGGTGTAGCAGAAGATTGTTGCACAGATGAAGAAGGTGGGGTTTAAAGGTGTCCGACTTCCAGAGCTCAAGTGGAATGCTGTCCAGTCCTAAGGCACCTCCTGGTTTTGACTGTGAAAGCGCTTCTTCCAGATCAGCTAACGTAAACTCTGAGGTTGAGATTGGTAGTGTATCATCAACCACCTTGGAGATGGTGAAGTCTCTGTCTGGTACTGTTGGTGGTTTCCCAAGAAGAGTAGAGAAATGCTTCAACCATGAACCTTTCCTGTCATCTGGCGTTCCTGAGAGCATAGATCGCTTGCTATCCTTTCTTCCACTGATGTCGTCTACAATTTTCCAAGCAGTGCTGTGTTTGCTGGAGAGAGAAGCTTGTTGTACCTGCTCGATGCTGGACTCCAGTAATGCTTTCTCCTCTGCTATGTACGCATCTGTCAACTTTTGTTTGGCCATGTTTTTATCCACCTTGGTTGACGAGATGTAGGCTTCTCTTGCCGCTTTTACTTTCTGGGTCTGTGATATGCTCTTGAAAGTATTCCTTGGTTTCTTGGGCAAGATTTCCTCTGCTGCCTTGATGCAGGAAGATTGGAGGAGGTCGTACTTCTCTTGGAATGGCATGGTGCTCTTCTCTTGGGCCAAAGGATCAAAGAAGTTGGATACTTTGATGGTATATTCATCCTGGAGGTCTCTGTTGAAACACAGTGCTTTGAAGTTCAAGGACCGTGCTGCATTAGGCGGCTTCTTCTTTGGAGCACGCAGACGTAGCTTTACCATCGCTGTGATGATTCTGTGGTCAGACCCCACTGTTACAAAGGTGTTGTATGCCTCTACATTTTGCACAGAGTTTACCCATTTCTTCCTCACCAGAATGAAGTCCAGTTGTGCCTTTGTGGTGTTTGGGTACTGGAATGTCCACAGCTTCCTGTTCGGCTTCCTGAACTTGGTATTTGTGACAACAAGATCGAAGCTGTTGACAAAATCTAGAAGAAGGATGCCATTCCGATTGGTGGAATCATGGTAAGAGAATAGAACTTCGCCTGTACCAAGTTTTGCATTGAAGTCGCCACCAATCAAAACCATATTGTGTGCGGGGATGTCTCTCATCGCATCTGAGAGGTTCTTGTAAAAGGCGATTACATCCTCTTCTTTGGAGCAGTTTGTAGGGCTGAAGCAGCACATGATGGTTGTGGCTGGATTCCCTGTGAAGGAGGCAGTAATGATCCTATCAGAGTGTTTCTTGACCTCAGTAAGACATTTCATGGTGTAGTGGCTCATCAGTAATCCTATCCCACCAGTAGCAGCTCCACTTTTATTCCTTGTTGCTGAGGATGTTACCAAGGTGTACTTTTCAGATACCTTTGTATAATCTATGTCAGCATCGTGTACCATTCGGTGTTCTTGCACGCAAATCGCATCGATTTTGAATTTGCTGGCTGCTTCCGTCAATTCACCCATGTTGTGCGGTTGTCTCAGTGTCCTGGTGTTGAAAGACGCGAAACTAACTGACTTTTTGCATCTCATGAATTTCGAAATAGTTCTCCCTCGTCCATGTCTGTTCTCAGCTCCTGCCCTCCCTGAAGGGTTTAAGGCAGACGCGTCATATGTTCCGTCTTGCGGATCAGACCTGTCAGAGGAAGTTGTTGCAGGGGCTTTAACCCTGGTGCTATAATTTGCTTCCATTATTCTTTCTTGGCTGATTTACTCCATTGGTGCGCCACGCCTAGTGGAGTTTGTGCTGTGGAACAGCACAGGTTTTCTGGTGACCGTTAAGCTGATTCAACTAGTTCACAACTTCTCCGCCCTTAACTCTGGAGATCCAGACTCCAATCTTAAATTCCAGTCGTTCAGACAACCAGACTGCCTGTTGAGTCCATTGGCCGGTAACATTTATAATATTTATAATTGTTGCGCCCTTTTGCCGTTGGAGGTTGCTCCTCTCGTCCGCCCAAGGTAATGGACTACCTTTGTAATCATAGTGTTCTCCAGATATTGTTTGCTCCGCTCTGGACGCTGGGACGGGTGATCGGCCCTGAGCAGCTAAGCGGAGTTTGAACATGCCAGTCATTGATGGAGATTTGACCATGGTGGGATGTTCAGCACCACCCTACTGATGGTTCACAGATGTTGTTGTCGACCAATCTTGCCAGTGATGGAAATGATATGGCTATGAGGTAGGGACCCACAAAAAGACCTACTCAATCTCTATGATAGGTTAGAAGGAAATTTTTTTTAAAGAGAAGTAACAACACAGGTTGGCATCCACACAAGTGTAAGCCGACAAAAGAAGATGGAGGTCATTATCCGTTTATGGACAACATCCCCCCATCTCCTGATGTCAGTGTGGCGATGCGCCGTCACCAGCACAAAGGGGATCTGTGTCCTGTACCCCAGTGTGCTATCACCTATTACCATGACCATTGCGGGGTTCAAGCGCCTCTACCCTACACATGGGATTAAAAGCCTCCTCCCAGACAAACCAGATTTCAACAAACTACCAAGCCAACTAACTTGGCTTACCTTTCCTAGCCAACTGTGTTGTGAAAATGAAATGAGGTAAAGAAGCTAGTAGAATAGATTGTAGAAAGGATGAGAATAAAGGATAGAGATGAGTAGGAAGGAGCACCCAAATGGAAAAGAACCCATTTGGGAAAATCCAACACTGATGGAATGTGTTGGCAAAGGTAATTTTCAGCTCCTCGACACAGGGATAGTGCCTTCCTTTTAAATATGTATGTACTAACATATTTATGTACTAACATAGGCCCTACTAGTACTACATGAAGTAGTACTAGTATTGCGATACATAATCATTGACTTCAGTTTAAACCCAGTCTTGTAATAGTCTATGGAAGAAAGTTTCTCTGTAAATTAAAGTTGGACAGGATTGGAATGGGAAATGTGGGCCTATATTTATTAGTTGAACTAGGGCAATTTAAGATGGATTTATTTAAATGGCATTAATATTGAATTATTAACAGTTATCTAATCATACAATATTAATGGTTTAATATTAACTTAAGTTTTTTGAACTTCAAAACAGCTTGAAGATCTGTTGTATGCTTGTATTTGCACAAATTGTGAATGATTTCAAAATGAATATTTGGTATGGAATTCGCTTGAAATTGGCCATTTTAAGGTCTAAAAATCAAAATTTTCTCAATAAAGGGGGCTCTGCCCCCTTTGAACCCCCGCAAAGGGGCTCTGCCCCCTTTGAACCCCCGCAAAGGGGCTACCGCCCCCTTGACCCCCGTTAAGCCCCAGTCTTTAAATCAACCACCAGCCGCCACTGGATTAGGGGGGTGTGATTTCAACTGAAATAGCCTATTTTGCGATGAAATGATGTAGGGTCTATACCATATGTGGAGTTGCTGTAGTGAATTATAGTGCCGAGGGCTTATCAGTGGCTTGCCTGGTTACTCTGCTTATGCAACTATAAGGTCAAGTCGCATATCTGGTTTTATTTTAGGTACTTTAACATTTTGCCTAATGTTGAAGTATTCATCCTTGGATGTTGCTGTAATTTAGCCTCCAGGGTTCCGGGATAGCGTGCTATTCGGTAATGATATTGTAGAAAATGACATTTGTACATAAGTATGTGTATATAAGTGCAAGATTTTTAAAAGGATTTTGGTTGCGAGAATTTCAAACATCATGGCACTCATTTTATTTGATTCTGACAGCTTATCGTCTGTTAGGAAGCAAATAATTATATCTTCTGAGTGTTGGTAGGTCAATTTTATTTCGTTTCACAAAAACAATTTAAAACGTTTCAGAAGGAAGTCAAATTTGTTTATTTAATTCAAAATGTTTTGACAAAGTTCACAAATTTCCTTAAATTCTCAAACATTTTGAAAAGTATTCACATTATTTCCACACATTTTCACCAAAGATATGAGATATGAGAGAAAAATCTCAAATAAACAAATCATGGGCCATAAACACCTAAAAGAATGGGTTTTTGTTACCTCTTTGTCACTGCCTGAGTAGGACAACTATTTCTTTAGGACATAAGACATGCTGAGTCTATTAAACCTTCCTCCCATTTGTTATTGTCTATATGAACCTTTGTCACAATAAATGTTAAAACAAGAGCAAAGCCAGGGCGCAATTATTTTATATCCGGATATGGTATATCTAGAAGGCACAGTCCATCAGTTTAAATTATGTCAGACTTGCCAATACAAAAATTCTTCAAACCATTGAGGTGCAAATGCATGTTTACCCCCTGGCTATGCATGCACGCCTTATTTACCCAACTTAATTCTTCAGAAACCCCTATACAGTAGGAAGCTGAAAAGAGGCATTATGCACTTATCAATTGCATCCCCGGCCCCGCGGGACCCGGGGATAGCGGGGATTAGGGCCGGGACGTACAAATTGCCCATGTGACGTTCCCGGCTACAATCGTGTACGGTCCCCGTAGGGCCGGGCACCATTTTTTGTACGTCCCCGCTACAGTCCCGGCCCCCCTTTGCCGGGACAAAGTGTACAGTCCCGGCCACCCATTTCCCAGGGCAAAGTATTCACCCGGCTACAGTCCCAATGTCGCTTATTTCTTTCTGTAACCATAACGGAATGCATTTCTATGCGTTCCCTATGTGTTTAGGCTTATTCCTTCAAGCCAGCCAATTGCATCTCTAGCTTATTTATAGCAAGCGCCCGGGGTGTACATTTGTGTACCTTAGCGTACGTCCCCGCTACATGCCCCGGCTAGTGGGGCACAGTTTGTACGTCCGGGTACACTCCCCCGCATAGCCGGGCATCATTTGGTGTACACTCGTGTACGGTCCCCGCATAGTCCCCGCCATGCCCCGGGTCCCCAGGGGCCGGGCTTGCAATTGATAAGTGCATTATGTTGAATGAAAAATATATTTCCTTTGATTATATATGAAGTATGTTTATATGTGTATAATAATTATCTATTGGTGTGGATCTGTCATATCAGAAAATGTATACAAATCTCAAATTGGCAAATTATGGATCAGTTAGACCTATAAAGAAAGGAATTTTTCCATCTCGCTGGATATTTTGCTCCATTTTTGTGCATTTGTAATTACCTGCAAACGAGGACGCACACCCATTTTTTACATTCCAACTGCGGACACACCTGCAACTAAGGATGTCCTCGGTTTCCTGATACATGCAATGTATTGCAAACAACATAAAAACGCTATCTAAACGAGGTCCTCTTTGGTGATACTCTCCCCCATACACCCTTTAGGCCTCTGTTGGATAGCACACAGTCTAGTTGGCGGTTTGACACCCAATTCGGCCGCCATTTTGGTCACGGTGTGTGTCCAGATTGGTGGGTCCTCATTTGGATAGTAGTACCACATTTGGTCCTCGTTCGGAGGTATTTACAAGTGGGGTGTGTGTGTAGTACTGCTCAACTATTATCAATTTAACTCCCACAAGACAGGGCTGTTACGGTGTCATTCACTGATAGAATGACAAAAGATACATAGGCGTGAGTGAATGTTGTGAACGTGTAATGTTGTTATGTCACTGTTCAGAGGAAGACTATTGCCCAAATCTCTTTAGAATATAGAAGCAAAACAAGTCTCCAAAACCTGTCCTATCTTTTTAACTCTCTACATGAATTTGTAAATGTTAAAACAAGAGCAAAGCCAGAGCTCAATTCTTTTTTATTTCCGGATATGTTATATCTAGAAGGTACAGTCCATCAGTTTAAATTATGTCAGACTTGCCAATACAAAAGAAATTCCACCGATTGAGGTGCAACGCATGTTTACCCCCTGGCTATGCATGCATGCCTTATTTACCCAACTTAATTCTTGAGAAACCCCTTCTGTAGGCAGCCTAAAGAGGAATTATGTTGAATGAAAACATACTTCCCTTGATTTTATTTAAAACATATTTTTGTTGTATAACCTGATGCCATGGGATGTGTGTGCAAAATCTTACTCGCTTTATATTTGGTTATGTATTCGAAAGAATAAATTAGTATAAAAGGAATTATTTCTATCCGCATCCCAACAGGAATAAAATACAGAATACTCGGTTTGAAAACATCCGTTAAATGCTGCTGGGTTGAAACGAAGAAGCCTTTGCCGAGGCAAGCGCAACTTGACAATTTGGATGGCAAACTTGGAATTGCCTCTGCACATCATTATCTTCGGATGACTTTATTGTAAATAATACACATTTTGGAATTTGTTGAAATTTATTGTATCATTAAGTGCACTCTTAATAGCCCTTTGCACTATAATAACACCTAGTGCCCATGCCAACATGAACTTTAGCGGTATTCTTCTAGAAGCAATCATTTTTACGGGAGATGTGCCCCATCCTCTCACATGCCTATTTGATGTAATTGGCTTAGTTTATGGCATGGATGGATGTAGTGCCCTCGAGGGCCGGGGTCAGCCTATCTGGCATAACACATTTTATGTTGGGGATGATAATTGATGATTGCAGAAGTTAAATGAAGACAAAATAGCTGCTCTGTGTAATTCTGTGAATTCAATTATTGATTTGTTTGTTTTGTGACCTTATGTGAACCGCAAATATGTGAGGTTGTGTGAGAGACCAGTTATTTTATAGTCAGGAACTGCTCCCAATCTGAGAACAGCTATCAATCTGAGAACCGCTATCAATCCGAGAAGGTTGAGCTTCATGGCGCGAATACAATTTCTTCCTTCTATCCTTTCGGTAGTATTCAGCACTCTATCCCAGCATCCCATGAAAGCCCAATTGATATAGGTAACCAGCATATAGCTGCTCTCTGTAGTCATTCATTTATTCAGCACTCTAGCCCAGCATCCCATAAAAGCTGCATTGATATAGGTGACCAGCATATAGCTGCTGCCTAGCATCCTGCGTTGCTGTATGCAACCAGCAATTACCTGTGCGCTGTATATAAACAGTCACTTATTCTCCGCTCCTGTGTACTATAAAAGCCTACGTTGACGTATATGTCAAGCAAATTTCAGTGACCAGTTAGCTCATCACACGTAATACTCGTCAAGTGAGTTTGCACACAATGGTATTTACCCAGTCTAATGATGAACGCAGTCTAAAGTAAACTTGCCATAAGTCTAAATGATTAAGCAAACTTCACCGGCGTATCCAGACAGGGTGCAGGAGTTACCCGTGCCTAAGGCGGTCCCTTTTGGTACTATCGGTTGAGATTGGCACTATTGTTTGAGAATGGGACCTTCGCAGAGTCTCGCTATCGGTTTGTAATAGCTCGTTTTTCGAGCCGGTTTGAAGTAAACCATGTCACAACCCAAAAAAACAAATAGGTAATAGATTCTATGATATAAATTGTTCTTTTATTCTAGTCATCATTATTGTATTGACGAAAAACCCCAACTTTGTTCTAAGGGCCCGACCGACCCAAACAAATTGAAAGAAAATTGTATGTAACATTTTGATTTTTTTTTTGAATTTTTGAATTTATTTTTTGCAATTTTTGAAATATTTCGAGAAATGTTGGTTAAAAACCCAAAAACTGCCTGATACCGACCAACCCTACTGAGAGCATATTATTTGTCATAATGTCACGTAAAAAAAACACAATCTTTTTCTGAAACAACAAAAATGTGGGTCAGTATTAATTTTATCCATTTCATTTTTTTCAAAATGTGTACAAACACACACTTGTTTTTATGAGCAGTGCAGCAGGTGAATCTGTATCAACACTTACTGCTCAATCAAGTAATACGTCACCTCGGATTGTATGCGCCTTTTTATTCTTTAACAAATATCGCAATCTTACATCGAAATTTGCAAAAAAAAATCAAACATTAGTATGGTGATGTGGTCTGTATAATGATGTTACATTGTTTTATCACCAAATTCCTGAAAATTGTAAAAATAACAAGAAAGTGGATAATTTTTGGAAAAGCGAAAAAATTAGCAAAATTAAAAGGACACAAAAATAGTAGATAATGCAGTATGGACCAGTCATCACCTGCACCAGGTG
The DNA here is from genome assembly GCA_035610835.1 of Ophiura sarsii. NCBI lineage: Eukaryota > Metazoa > Echinodermata > Ophiuroidea > Amphilepidida > Ophiuridae > Ophiura > Ophiura sarsii. The sequence goes on along the minus strand of CM069451.1, from coordinate 45,649,900 downwards.
TGAGGGAATGCTTAGAGAAAACATTATCATCTGTACTTAACTGAAATCTATTATACATTAAGATATTCCGTGGCATTGACGCTCTTTGCACGGTCTGCCATTTGCAAGGAGAGCCATAACGGTGCACGCAAACAAAAATTCTATAACAAAAATATTACATACCCATTTTTCCTTGCTAAAGATTATAATTAATGTGCTTAGGCAGCACAATCTTTCAACTCATCATGTGCTATCTACTGAACATGTGCTATCTACTGAAGATAGCAATATTCCTTGGCAGTCAAATCTGCATGTTGATAATAACACTAAACAGCAGAGTAGGTTTGATATAATGTATCTGCCGTGTGCTATCTACTGAAGATAGCAACTTTTTGGGCAGTATCATTTAGTCCGCATCCTGTGGGTGTTCTGCTAAAATACCACACAGGGATATTGTATACAAAATGTTTTTTGGGCATATTACAAAAATAACCAGTGATAACAGTAGAAGCATGTTAAGGGGGGTCTGGACTCTCAGGTACAGCCTCCGTAAAACTACCGTAACTTCTTCATTATTCATTAAATCTATATAAAAGTATACATATTCTTGAAGAAAGGGTTCAATAAATCCAACCATGAGTGATTTTTTACCCAAAATGTGATTTTCATGATTTTGGAGGTAAAAAACATGTTTATTGGCACTTTTTGGTCTCTAATTCAAAAAATAAATAAGATATTATTAAAAAAAAACCCATGTTATTAGGATTATTATAAAACAAGTATGACAAAATTTGACAAAACATATTTTGAGCTATCTTTGCAGAACCTAAAATGGGTCCAAAACGTGTTTTTTATAATTTTCTCCAAAATGGTCAATTTCATGTTGATGGTTGGATTCATTGAACCCTTTCCTTCAAGAAAATGTATACTTTTATATAGATTAAATGAATAATGAATGAATAAAGTTACGGTAGTTTTACGGAGGCTGTACCTGAGAGTCCACACCCCTTAAGTAAATGTAATTGGTATCCTGCCAATTTGTAGGTTATAAGAAGGCACTATGCACCAAGCAAATTGTCCATTATATCGATACTAATGTTTTTCTTCTCTTTTCTTTTCTTCCACATAATTCTCTGCGATGGCATAATTGATGCACATTAGGTAAGTACTGTGTCATTAACAAAGCAAAGTGATTAGAGTAATTGGGCACACATATGTTACATAACCTGATGAGGCTATTCTTATATTAACATTTCTCACATGTCCGCACTTAAGGAATCGATACCTTAAAACTTATGTGCACACTTAATGAATAGATACATTAATGCATCATGGATGCATACTCCTATTTCTCAATTCCATGCTCCATTGTTGCCTACATTTTTTTTCTTCAGACAGAGTGCTTGATGAATTGTGTGTGTACATAATTATATAAATGCAGAAGACCTTGTGACAGAAGTAAAATGCCAAAGTTCTCATTTATTTGACAAACTATTCGGTCATGACACAATTGTGTTCCTTCAGTTAGTTGGCTCACAGCATTTTTTCCAACAAACTACTAAGATGGACATTCTCTGGGTTTCACTTACGAATCACATGGGTTCCACATGAGTATCACATGGGTTTCACATGAGTAGTACATGGGTTTCACATGAGTATCACATGGGTTTCACATGAGTATCACATGGGTTACAAATGAGTATCACATGGGTTTCACATGAGTATCACATGGGTTTCACATGAGTATCACATGGGTTTCACATGAGTATCACATGGGTTTCACATGAGTATCACATGGGTTTCACATGAGTATCACATGGGTTTCACATGAGTATCACATGGGTTACACATGAGTATCACATGGGTTTCACATGAGTATCACATGGGTTTCACATGAGTAGCACATGGGTTAGTCGTGTGAGTAGCACATGAGTTCGCATGACTGTCACATGGATATTCACACAAGTGTCACATGGATAAGACATAACAATGGACAGGTCACAAACAGTCATTAAGAAATACGGCTGATTGACCACATAGGTACCCTATGTGTTTCACATGGGTTCACAAAGATATCACATGTATTCACATGAGTGTTACTGCGTGAATAAATCTGTATCCACTTCAACAAAACCAGGGTCAAGTCACATCCAGTCATGCTTGAATATGGCTGATTGACCAGGTGGGTACATGGGCTCCCCATGAGTATCACATGGGTTCACAAATATGGGTTTCCCACATGAGTGATATTACATGGACAAAATATGTATCCGCTCCAACATAACCATGGACAAGTCACACACAGACAGTAGGATAAGGTCCTTCAATGATATCCATCTCCCTAGCAACGCTACATATTTGTTGTACTTAAAAATATCATCAATATGAAAGCTTAGTCATTTTTCAATTAAGTTTCTCTCCATTTGGAGTGGTCGATCCACACGACATCTCTATGCCAAAACACAATTTGATTTTGAAGTGGTCGATTTGCACTCGATGTTTATTACCAAACACTCAATTTAAATGAGAAAAAATTGACAAATGTCTGGTTCTGATGATAATATGACATTTGAATAACAAAGCCCTGGCATTCAAGTTGAATTACAACCATGTCATATCCATTATTTTCATGGGTCTAAATCTCACCTAAGCTTTAAAAAGCTTTTGGCTATAGCCCAATTGATATCGTAATCTATATTCTATATTCTGTTTTGTTTATAGTAAAATCAGAAAAAAATTAGCTAATTGGTTCAAAAATTGGACATGTCCATGAAACTTCAATCTGCCTTAAGTAGGGACTGTGAAGTCAAAGCATTGTTCAGTGATAGATGAAGCATTTGCTCTTGCTCGCAAGTACATATGCCATTACAATCATGTCTAATGAATGCCTAGTCGTTTTTGACTAGATTCCAAGTAAAATAAGATCTCACTAGATATTCTAGTAAAAAAATACCTAACATTTGCAATATTTTGAGGTAATTTCTGACTATAAATCTAATGAGATCTTATTTTATTTGGTATAGTCAAAACGACTTGGCATTTTTAAGAGTGAAGGTAGGTAGGCACTAGGCAGCAATGGTATCCCTCTTCAGCACGTTTTCTAATTTCAGGATTTTGTGTCCAAATTTTCTTAATTTTAGGATATTTTTTGTCCATACTTTGCTTATATCAGCCTTAACTTTTCCAGAATGTTTGAGAACATTTTGAAACGGCTCAGATGCATCTCTGAGCTAGTAATAAGCGGCAATCATGTCGCACAACAACTACAGTATGTTCATTCTTTGTAAATGGAAAGGAACATATAGGTCGGCCCGGAATGACGTCACATGCCGTTTGCTAATGTAAAACAACAGTCACTTATACACGACCTACCACGATCACTAGGAACGATCTTATGGTATGGTTGAGTAGAGCGTACAAACTAATGTGTTAAAACATTTTTCTTTGTTGTCAACGGCAAAGGACAAAAATACCCGGATGACTGGGCGACCTATAGTTAACCCTAACAGTACTGAATACTACAAAATATTATTTGACTAAGGTGCTGGTAGTGCATAGTGCTTCAGTCTACATTTATCTCTGGGCACGCTCAGGTTGACTATCATATGCAGACAAAAATCTTACAATTTTTCATTTCAACCCCTAATTTGATCTGTTTTTCTCCGTTTATAGTTTTATTTTAAAAAATCATTCCCACCCCCTTATACTACATTTTATTTGATTCGTTTTTCGCCGCTTATAGTTGTATCCACAAAATCATAGTTGTATCCACAAAATCATCCCCCATCGGGTTTGGTTATAAGAGGAACCACTACATGTACTTGATTAGATCATAATGATAATGATGTGAAATCAAACCGGTGTCACTCTAAACAATGTACTTCAAAGGCGTTACAAACTCCTCCTCTTCTTTAAACTTCCATTACAGGCACCTATGCACGTGATTCAAGAAATACAAAGGTCTAACAATATGCCAGTCAAACATGTTAATCTTACCAGGTAAAATGCTTAACACTTTCCACGCGGCAGTTGTCTGCAGACAACATTCCAAAATTGCACAATTTTTTTCTCAAAAATGTCAAAATTAATGAATTTCATTACCATATTTGGAATCACAATGAGAAATGCCTTGAAATAAGTACAAACATGCCTAGTATTGGTTCAGATATCCTTGAGATAGACCTTGAAAGTTGGGAAAGTTTTCTGAAAAATCTGTTTTGTATGGTAAACCAATAGCCGTTAGGAAAGTGTTAAGGTGATCATAGGTATATTTCTTGATATTTTAAGGTGCTATTACAGCTTTCTTATGGGTGTCTTCTTCACCCAAGATGGCTTACGCCACCCCATCTAAATATATCAAGGTGACTTCCTGAACATTTCTCACTGCAAATTTATTAGTATTAAATATAATATTTGAAGCATGCAATTTTTTTACAGCTAATGTAATCATAAAGTGCCATTTGCCTTGCCCTCTTTCATTTTTACGTCATCCTTATTTCCTCCCGATTATTTCTGCAGGGTAGAAGTCTGGCACCAAATTTGCCTTCTCCATGTCTGCTTGGCTACACTACTATAAATACCAGCCTTTGTGAAACAGGTTTTTAGCGAATAGTAAAATTGGTCATTTTAGCATGATCAATTGATTTACTTTTTTTTAATGCATTATGACATAACCCAGCTAACAAACGTTTTAAACACGTTACATATCTTAAAATATGTTCTAAAAATGTTTTTAAAACATTATATGTTAACTGGAAAGCTACCTCTTTTTTACTGTTTTGCTTGTTTCTTAATTCAAGATTCGAAAGAACTATCACTATACAGCTGCTCAAAGTGTAAAAACCCGAAAATTATTGTACCGCAAAAAAGTTTACAGTACTTGAAACCAGCTATATATCCTGTGTAACGTAATATAGGTATTAGGATAGGTCGCACAACTAATGGCTTTTTCATGCTACTTTACATTACCCATGTGATGCGCAAACGGCATACAAATGGTTTAAAGCAAGGAGTCATTGAGCAGGCGCTTGGGCAGGGTGGGATATATTTGTTTTACACAAATCTACAGGTATTCCCTCTAGGACCACCAAGGCTTTTTACCACCTTAAACTCTAAACCAATCCCTGCATTTGGTTCTACCAAACGATGTTGTTTGTTCTTTTTAACGAAAAAAAGGGGGAAAGTGTTTTGGTCTTTAGGGCCATCATCAACCGGTTCTGCAGTGTTTTTGGATGTAAATTGGGTGCTATGCGGGAACATTAGTGGTTATAGGACACGACCATGACCACTTATACACCTGATACTACAAACTGGGACATGCGATGTATGTGTCGTACTTGCTTACCTGCGGTCTTGGATTACACCTGATACTACAAACTGCGACATGCGATGTATGTGTCGTACTTGCTTACACCTGATACTACAAACTGGGACATGCGATGTATGTGTCGTACTTGCTTACCTGCGGTCTTGGATTACACCTGATACTACAAACTGGGACATGCGATGTATGTGTCGTACTTGCTTACCTGCGGTCTTGGATTACACCTGATACTACAAACTGGGACATGCGATGTATGTGTGGTACTTGCTTACCTGATACTACAAACTGGGACATGCGATGTATGTGTCGTACTTGCTTACCTGCGGTCTTGGATTACACCTGATACTACAAACTGGGACATGCGATGTATGTGTCGTACTTGCTTACCTGCGGTCTTGGATTACACCTGATACTACAAACTGGGACATGCGATGTATGTGTGGTACTTGCTTACCTGATACTACAAACTGGGACATGCGATGTATGTGTCGTACTTGCTTACCTGCGGTCTTGGATTACACCTGATACTACAAACTGGGACATGCGATGTATGTGTGGTACTTGCTTACCTGATACTACAAATTGGGACATGCGATGTATGTGTCGTACTTGCTTACCTGATACTACAAACTGGGACATGCGATGTATGTGTCGTACTTGCTTACCTGCGGTCTTGGATTACACCTGATACTACAAACTGGGACATGCGATGTATGTGTCGTACTTGCTTACCTGCGGTCTTGGATTAACACCTGATACTACAAACTGGGACATGCGATGCATGTGTCATACTTGCTTACACCTGATACTACAAACTGGGACATGCGATGTATGTGTGGTACTTGCTTACCTGCGGTCTTGGATTACACCTGATACTACAAACTGGGACATGCGATGTATGTGTCGTACTTGCTTACCTGCGGTCTTGGATTACACCTGATACTACAAACTGGGACATGTGATGTATGTGTCGTACTTGCTTACCTGCGGTCTTGGATTACACCTGATACTACAAACTGGGACATGCGATGTATGTGTCGTACTTGCTTACCTGCGGTCTTGGATTACACCTGATACTACAAACTGGGACATGCGATGTATGTGTCGTACTTGCTTACCTGCGGTCTTGGATTACACCTGATACTACAAACTGGGACATGTGATGTATGTGTCGTACTTGCTTACCTGCGGTCTTGGATTACACCTGATACTACAAACTGGGACATGTGATGTATGTGTGGTACTTGCTTACACCTGATACTACAAACTGGGACATGCGATGTATGTGTCGTACTTGCTTACCTGCGGTCTTGGATTACACCTGATACTACAAACTGGGACATGCGATGTATGTGTCGTACTTGCTTACCTGCGGTCTTGGATTAACACCTGATACTACAAACTGGGACATGCGATGCATGTGTCGTACTTGCTTACACCTGATACTACAAACTGGGACATGCGATGTATGTGTGGTACTTGCTTACCTGCGGTCTTGGATTACACCTGATACTACAAACTGGGACATGCGATGTATGTGTCGTACTTGCTTACCTGCGGTCTTGGATTACACCTGATACTACAAACTGGGACATGCGATGTATGTGTCGTACTTGCTTACCTGCGGTCTTGGATTACACCTGATACTACAAACTGGGACATGCGATGTATGTGTGGTACTTGCTTACCTGCGGTCTTGGATTACACCTGATACTACAAACTGAGACATGCGATGTATGTGTCGTACTTGCTTACCTGCGGTCTTGGATTACACCTGATACTACAAACTGGGACATGTGATGTATGTGTCGTACTTGCTTACCTGCGGTCTTGGATTACACCTGATACTACAAACTGGGACATGCGATGTATGTGTCGTACTTGCTTACCTGCGGTCTTGGATTACACCTGATACTACAAACTGGGACATGCGATGTATGTGTCGTACTTGCTTACCTGCGGTCTTGGATTACACCTGATACTACAAACTGGGACATGTGATGTATGTGTCGTACTTGCTTACCTGCGGTCTTGGATTACACCTGATACTACAAACTGGGACATGTGATGTATGTGTGGTACTTGCTTACACCTGATACTACAAACTGGGACATGCGATGTATGTGTCGTACTTGCTTACCTGCGGTCTTGGATTACGTGGATAATTTATCAAATGAACCTGTGGTTGTTTGGATCGTGATATTTGACTTGAAATGAGGATTTATGGTTCTTTTACTAGCATTTTGCTCTTTGTCACTAGTCAAACAAAATGTCTTCACATTCATATATTGTAAAATTTGAACTTTTCGCGGTGTTTTTTATTTTCGCGCTTTTCGCGCAAAATATTTTTCCGCGAAAATTATAACACACGAAAATATTGTTTTCAACATTCATGCAATGCATCCAGAAGGTCGCCCGCGAAAAAAACAATTCCTGAATTGTCTATGATATCAAAATGCGCGAAAATATCTTTATGCAAAAATAATGTATAGCAGAGCTAAAATCCAGGGAAACGCAGGAACGGGGTTCCCAGAAAGAAATCTTGGGTCACAGTAAAAATCACAACATAAAACATGTTTAAAAAATGATAGAATAAAAATGTCAAAATTACCTTATTATTAAGGTTTATAAAGATGGTAATGATTTATAATAAAATGCTTTAGAATGATGGCACTAGATAGATATTCGGTTGAAGCAATTCATGTGATGAGTGATGCTGATGTGATCTACATCAAAATTATCAAATCGTAAAATTGTACACGATAGACGGCGAATTAGGGTAACAGTTTCAGATGGTAGTTAGTATATGCCTAAGTATTACAAAGGTTCAAAAAACCTGATTTCCAGGAAAATTTAGGGCTCCCTCCTATACGTATGCCCCTTAAATAAGCTTCATTTCCATACCGTTGCAAAATGTATATAATTTTAAACAAGTAAATGATGCTTGAAAGAAGATCACAAAAGAAACAGGCTAATGAAAGTCGATTCCTAGTTCCTGTTACATATTTTCTAAATAGTAGGTTGGTGACTATTTCATTATTCATTATTCATTATTCATTATTTCACTCAATTTCATTATTGCAGCTGTTAATGGTGTTAACTACTAGTTACCTATTGATTCATATATTACACCTTAATTGTGTTGTTGAACATTTCAAAAATCTGTCTGAAATATTGCAACGGCAATTACATCTGAAATTTGAGTAAGTAATGCAAACATTTACTTTATTACCAACCATACCATGACACCACTGCGAATAAAATCCCTTAAAATCAACAGGGAGAGATTTCTGGTATTTTGAGCCATTGAAAATTAAGATTTTTATTTAAGTTTATCAGAAAATGTAATCATTGCACAAAATAATGAACGTTTTGATAAAACTGAAAAGTGTGGTCGGTCGGGTAATGGGAAACTGGGAATCAGCTTTCATTAGCCTAATGTGATTAACTTTACATTTTCACACAATTACTAAATAACCAATGTGATTTCAACAAGGGTTAAAAGATCCAAACCTGTAACATGGTTTTTGAAACAAAACAAAACAGGATTTTCTGCTACTTTTTAACACACCCTGTATGTATATAATGTAATGCAATGCACACAAATAAAACGAGAATATAACAACATCGTGCCGTCAAGGTATCATCTGCGAAAAGGTGCTCTGTAAACATCCCTCGGCTAAACTTGCATTTATCCGACCTGCCGATTCCGAGCAGTGTCGTTAGTGTCATACGTGCTATGCAGCCGGAGCCTGAGACGTTCAATGGTTTGGGCTGTTTGTGAGTAGCTAGGCAGGCTGGCTTTTTCGCTTTTCAATTTTGTTGAGTATATACATGCTTATTATACACAGCGCAGAAATTGGCAAATGTTGTGCATAATAGCGTAAACAATTTATATTAGGGCAAATGTTTTGCATTATGAAGGGGAAATAGTTAGGTAAAATAATCCATATTTAGGCAGATGTTTTTTCCAACTTTTGCATTATGTAGGGAAATAATCTATATTTAGATAATTCGGTGTGATGGGATAAACAATTCATATTATGACAAATGTTTATCATTAACGAGGAAATGAATTCATATTTGGGGAAATACTTTGCAGCAAATGATTACCATTATAGGACAAATGTTAAGCATTATAGGGCTCGTTATCAATAACAGAGCAAATATTTTGCACATTTGGGTAAAATACTCTATATCATTATCAGGACAAATGTTTTGTATTATGGACGGGGCAAATGTGATTGCGTAATGAGGTAAAAGTCCATATTGAGGTAAACATATGGCATAAGTGGAAATATCATCCATATTAGAGCAAATGTTTTGCATAAGGGGGGGGGGGGGTTAAAAATGGGGCAAAACTCTAGATAATGGCAACTATTTTGCTAAATGGGGCAAATAATCTATATATGAGACCAAAAACCTGGAAGGGGAATATCAATGCAAATGATTTGCATCATTGAAGAAATCAATCCATATTTGGGCAAATGATTTGCATCAAGAAATCAATCCATATTTGGGGAAATGATTTGCATCATTGAAGAAATCAATCCACATTTGGGCAAATGATTTGCATCATTGAAGAAATCAATCCATATTTGAACAAATGATTGGCATCATTGAAGAAATCAATCCATATATGGGCAAATGATTTGCATCATTGAAGAAATCAATCCATATTTGGGCATAATGAGATTAACAATACGATGAAGACATCACTTGATTAATTTGAAACTTAAATGATAGTACCATCACATGTAAAAGTTTTGCCCAGTTGGTTCTATAACCCTAACCCTACCATATACCACAATATACCACAACTGGGCACATTGGTACCACCCGGCGTGGAAGTTTTTAGATGAAAAAATGGACCCAGAACATATAGTTTGCGCAATACACTGCGCAAACTAACCTTGACAGCCGTGGTGTAGTGTGGAATTAGTCGCCTTTGGTGCGAGAGGTCCCTGGATCAAATCCTGGGGGATCAGGGGGATATTTTGGCCGATTTTCCGCGTTGAAGAAAAAAAAATCTGAAAAAGTGGGGGGTAGAGTTAGAGTTAAGATTGGTTAAGGAGAGAACTTTTTACTACATGTGTGTCCACATGTAGGTAGGGTCGTAAGGTCTGTCTTACTCGTCATTTGTTTTTAAGCTTTGAGTTGTTATTAAAAGAGGAATTTGAGCAAGAGATCATGGCATTGCTGACAAATGCTTAATTTTACGAAAAGACAAAGTGAAGGAGGCGTACAAAGTCTGTCATCAAATTTTGAATTAACGAATGTGGCCTGATAATGCAATCATCCATCTCATCATGATTCTACAGTTCTTCTCATCAAACGAATGTGGCCTGATAATGCAATCATCCATTTCATCATGATTCTACAGTTCTCCTCATCAAACGAATGTGGCCTGATAATACAATCATCCATCTCATCATGATTCTACAATTCTCCTCATCAAATGAATGTGGCCTGATAATAAAATCATCCATCTCATCATGATTCTACAGTTCTGCTCTTCAAATTCACGAATGCGGCCTGATAATACAATCATCCATCTCATTATGATTCTACAGTTCTCCTCATCAAACGAATGTGGCCTGATAAGACAATCATCTATCTCATCATGATTCTTCAGTTCTCCTCATCAAACGAATGTGGCCTGATAAGACAATCATCCATCTCATCATGATTCTACAGTTCTGCTCTTCAAATTCACGAATGCGACCTGATAATACAATCATCCATCTCATTATGATTCTACAGTTCTCCTCATCAAACGAATGTGGCCTGATAATACAATCATCTATCTCATCATGATTCTTCAGTTCTCCTCATCAAACGAATGTGGCCTGATAATACAATCATCTATCTCATCATGATTCTACAGTTCTCCTCATCAAACAGCCTCTAGTGGAGAACTCCTCTGCGGTCTGGGATCCACACACAAAGGACTTACAAAATAAAGTGGAAATGATACAAAGGAGATCAGCCAGATTTGTGTGTGTGGAGACTTCAAAACCAGATCCAAGGGCAGTATAACTAAAATGATACAAAACCTCGGATGGGACTCTCTCACCAACAGGAGACTGGCTCGCAGGCTAACAGTCCTTCAACAAGCCAGACTTGGTCTCCTATCTTTGCCCCTCGACTCACAGCTAGAGCCCGCCCAGCGTCGTACACGGCAGCTTCATTGTAACGCATACAATCAAATCGCAACCAACAAAGACTGCCTCAAATACGCTTACTTCCCCTGCACAATATGTGACTGGAACTCACTCCCGGAACACATCACAAACATTGATTCCCTACCGAAATTCAAGAACACCCTTGCAAACCACCTGCAAGAGCTATGCAAGCAAGACTAAGCACAACACATCATTACATGCGCACACAACCCTGTCCGTTTGGCTCCATCAGGAGCATTTGACAGTACTTTACCAGAACCAGAACCAGAACAAACGAATGTGGCCTGATAATACAATCATCCATCTCATCATGATTCTACAATTCTCATCAAACGAATGTGGCCTGATAGTACAATCATCTATCTCATCATGATTCAACAGTTCTCCTCATCAAACAAATGTGGCCTGATAGTACAATCATCTATCTCATCATGATTCTACAGTTATCCTCATCAAACGAATGTGGCCTGATAAAACAATCATCCATCTCATCATGATTCTACAGTTCTCCTCATCAAATTCACGAATGTGGCCAGACAATGCAATCATCCATCTCATCATGATTCTACAATTCTCCTCATCAAACACTAATTTGACGTAATGTGCCGATGTAAAGAGATATTATCTTACAGAATAAATAGCATCGGCCACTCTGCGGCTGATGACGACCATAGACGTCCTTTTTAGAAACCCATCAACCTTTTACATAGGTAGGTATGAGAGCTTTGCACTTAGGGCCATTGAGCAAGCAAAGTCTTTATAGTTTCATGTTTTGTTTTAATCTAGTTTACAATGCATAGGATGGCTGATACTAAAAGTTAAGGTTCTTGCACTTAGGTCCATTGAGCAAGCAAAGTCTCTATAGTTTCGTGTTTTTATTTAATCAGTTTTCGATGTGCAGGATGGCTGATACTGAAAGTTAAGGTTTTTGCACTTACAGAACCATTGAAAAAGCAAAGCCTTCAAAGAAAGTTCATGTTTTGTTTTAATATAATATATCCAACATGTAAGAAACATAACGATTACTGTCTGTTTTGCAATTCATCACAACACATAATTTTAGATTATTTAAAACATATCTGTCTTTTGGTGCATGACTACATTTATGGATAGCAAATGAGATCAATTGAATCGTTACAGTTGTAATGAAAGGGGTGGTTGTAGATCGGACCTCTCAAAATACAAATACAAATGCTTGTATGGATAATGCTTGTATGGATAATGGTAAACAAATATATCCAGTTCATCCAGAATATCCAGAATAGATAAATTGCTGAATTTGGGGTTCTGTAAATAATGCAGAGAAACTACACAGAATTTATTCTCAGATTGGATCATAAATGCTTGGTGCATAAAGTGAAAGTCAATAGCGTAGCCAGGGGGGGGGGGGGGGCAGGTGGGGCAGACTGCCCCCCCCCCTCACTTACGTGAAATTCACGAGGTAAGTGACTAGAAAAGAAAATTGGGGCAACCTTTTACGAAAATCTTGCCCCCCTGAAAAAATCCTAGCTACGCCACTGGTGAAAGTACATCATTTAGCCTAAAATACAGCTTAAAAGGAAAACATGTTCGTATAATTGTTTCAAAATAATCCTGTTTTTTTCCGGGAAGTAAACAACACTGCTGCTATTTAATTAAAAACTCCACAAATCCATATGAATAGCAAAACCCTGAACAGCCAGCGTTCATCATACAACACGATCTAAGCCAATCATAACAGCTCCTAGACACAGACCAAGTGTAATTTATAATTGAGCGATTAGAGATGTTGTCACAGTAATGGGTCCTCGGGGTATGCTTGCTTAAACACCACCGGTACACTTCCTGCCTGCCCGTTCCGCTTCCTAAATAAGATGGATGAATATTGCACGAATACAACAGCAGTGGCTGAGCTCCTCGGCGGAATTCTTTAAAACTATGCGGCAATGATCCATCACTTTTATTTTCTCACACTTGTATTCCTTCATATCAAAGTGCTAACAGCATGAAATTTTGAACAGTTGCCGATCACTTGAGGCACTTTTCTGGTGGAAGCTATCCTTGATATGCGATGTTTTTGAACCCAAGTTTTCATGGCTCAGGTGTGTGGTTGTAGGCTACTAACGAGAAGAAAATACCGGGGCAGAAATCATTGAGATACTGCCGCATTGGTGTTGCAAATATTCTGATGACGTTATTCAGGCCAGTTGGTGTTTGAATATTATTTTGACAATGTCGTCTATTGCAGATAGCTGTCAATGCAAATGCTTCTAAATTCAGAAGATAGCATATAGATCGAAATGCTTGAAAGTTTGCTTTCTTATGTAGCTTCTTAGCTTGTAGATAGCTTCTTGTTTGATAGGCTTCTCTCTAAGTTTGCTATCTTCAGTAAATAGCAAACTTAGAGAGAGCTATCTTCAGTAGATATCGTCTGATTTAAAATTGCATATAAGGCTGCTATCTCGAGTAGATAGTAGACATTTAAGTAGAAATGCTTTTGACTTTGTTTTCTTCTGCAATACAGGATGAGTCAGAAAGAATGGGGCACTTGTTTCGCAAAGGCGTCCTGAAAATATCATCCCTGCATATTCAAAACCAATGATAGTCCTAAAAAGACCAACTATTTAGCTTTTAAATAAAAAAAAGAATTTTTGAATTGGGCCATTGCATCATAATGTTACATTAAATATGATAGAGCCCAGTATTTTGAGGCCAAACCACAGGATGGCAATATCTTATAGTTTTGTCATGGCTGTGGCTGATTCAGAGATTACACTTGGAATCAATGAAACTGATGGAAACCTTAAAAGGCGTTTGAATTTCTGATAAAAAAAATGATAACGAAAGCGCACTTCATTGGTATACATTGACGAATGGTGTGATAATTTGACCAGTCAGTGGATTGGGTTTAAAAAAGAGAGCTTTACTAAGATTAGTGTAACATGATAATGCAATTTACAATTTTTAAATGAAATGCAAATTACTGGTCTTCTTAGCACTACCATCGGTTTTGAAAAGGCATGCATGCCGTTTTCATGAAGCCTTTGAGAAAAAAGTGCCTGTTCTTTCTGACTCACCCTGTAAATACCATTAATTGTGAAATGTTGCTCTCTTTAGTAAAGAGAAAGTAGGAGATAGCAAACTGGCTGTCTTCAGTAGATAGCAAACTGGCTGTCTTCAGTAGATAGCAAACTAGCTATCTTCAGTAGATAGCAAACTTGCAATTCTTCATAATATTGCATATAGGTTGAACATGAAGTCCTTTTGGTTGATATGCAGTTACCAAGATAAAAAACAGTCAACTGAGGCACATATGCCTTTTGAAACCATCACTTTATGAAATAGATAGCAAGACATTGGTTATACTTACCATGTATTTGGCACCCAGTAAACCTAAATATCCAAGAAAATGTTTTTGAATATTCAAAGTAGTCAACAAAACTACCATATTTTATATTTTTGGTATTCTGTTTTCATTTCTGTACTCTTTACTGTTTTAGTACTGGTAAATGATTAAAATTTATCAATAAAAATATTATTTCAAATACAGCTAGAAGGTTATAAGCACAATATAGTAGTGTGGAATAAATATTTAAATTTTAACTTTAATAGTTGCTGTATATATACCGTGGTCATTAAAAAAGATGGTCCGATGATCTAAATTACAAGGTTTATTATTAAACATCTGTCCATTCATAATATATGATGTGTCACAAGACTAGGTAGTACCAGTATTTAATTATGCAAATGTGACCTGTCACTTCAAAATGGACATGTTGGAAGCCCAAGTCAAATCTGAGTTATTGGTATCATGATATGAATTGAAAGAGCACATTTTAAGCTTTGAAATGCTACCATGTTAAAGGGAAATCAGACTTTGTAATCACAAGATATGATTTGAAATGTTCTATTATTTCTTCACATGTCACCAAATATGTTGGCCTCTATCTCAAAACTGTGTTTGCCGACAACATGTCCTTTTTGACATGACTGCTCACAAATATTGAAGTGAACTTTTGAATGAACTTCAGGTGAACTTGGAGGTCCTTCTTAAATAGCAGTCTCTATAATTATTTCCCCCTAAGGCACCATCTAAGACATACTGATCCTTTATTTATGCCAATGTCAATCCCTGTTGTGGGACCTGTCGTATAGAAAGTTAAAAGGTGGGAGGGAAGTCAGTTCTGGATGGTAAACAAAAGTGAAGATGTACCAGGAGAGTACATCTTGCTAAATATTTAAATTTTAGGCAAAGTCAAAAATCAAACAAGTTTAGCATCCAGACTTTTCATAAAATGGAAGGAGGCCCTTTTTATTTATTTGTTTATACTTTTTAGTGCAAAAAAGTCCTTGTTAGCAATAAACTTAACAATTCCTAAAGAGGAGGAGGTCTTTTTATCTAATGGTTCTGAGGTGTTGGTCACTACAAAACTGGTTTAAAATGCTTAAAAGAAAGAAGCAAAGTTGTTACAAACATTTCAAACTCTGAAACACCTGAAATAAAGAAGAAAAAGAAGAAAATTGAAGCGGACCCAAATAAGGTAGTGGAAGGGGACGCCTATCATGTTTAATTTTTTTTTTTTCCTTACATAACCAAAATGTTTAAAAAACACCTCATGGTTGAACGTTTTATGCTACGAGAGCTATGTCACCTCATCAGAGCATACCTCTTTTGACCCTTTGAGGCTTCCACTTAAAGGAACTGTTCAGTGATCACAGGTTTGTAGACATGACTTAGATAATGGATCCCCTCATCTCTGTTTATGGTGTAGGATGCTCTTTATCAAATCAGAGATTATGTGGTATTCCTTTAAACTATTTCTGGTGGAGAAAGAGACTGTAAAACAAGAAGAAAAAGAATTCGCATTAAAATTTTGCGGATGTCAACTTTGTGGAGTTACATTGTGTAACTTTGCAATGCACTGTCACAAGGTAGAATGGAAATATACGCGGAATGAATTTTTTACGAGTAAGTGCTTCTCGCGAAATTAGCTAAATTTAAATGCACACAAACAATTCTGGTTTTACAGTATACACTGCAGTAACTTAGTCACATGTACAACCATGCAGCGGCATACAATCTAGAATAATGAAATTGGTAGAGTTGCAGGTGTCCTCAATTCCTAAAACGTGCTTATCCAGTTGTACGGTGCATTCATCCCAAAGTAATAGACATACAATTTCAGGACGTGTTTACTGGCAAAAATGTGTGATATACCAGCGAATGAGAATGTGGAACATGTTTACCAGTAAATGCGTCACGTTAATGTACACATACGTACACAGTGAAATGTTGAATTAATGTTCCTCTAAGTGTGTATTAGCTCCAACACCGATAGAAGCTAGTGTCGTGATTGGTATGAATCAGATTTATTTCTTTGAAAAATAAAAATTGTGGTGAAAGGTTAGTCTCTGACTAAGTATGGATTTGTGCATGAGTATGCTAGTTATATAGAAAATAATATTTCCCACCAATTAAGCCTATTTATTTATTACAGAGCATTTATAAGGCGCTTTTCCAAAAAAGATCAAAGCGCCGTACACAATACAAATAACAACGTTATAAAATATTAAAAAGATACAATCAAAGTATATACACAGGTTAAGTATTATAGGGAATTAGGGTTAAACCAATGTATACATTTTCGAAGATTTTTTGAAAATGGTAAGATTTTGAGTAGACATGATGACCCGAAAATGGCACCTTGTTGTACACTTTTTCCAATTTGATTCAAAGTGTACACTTTTCTTGAAGCAAGTATATCGTCACTGTTCTGTCAAAACCTTGTATGTTTTTTCCGGCCCTTCAACATGTATAAAGAAAACTGCCCGATGGTTATGCAGATGAAGTTGTTGCTTTATACATGTGCAAGGGCAAGAGCACTTACAAGGTTTTAATAGATGTGTTTTTGGCCCTTGAACATGTTTAGAGCAGACTGCCGAAAGGTTATATGTAAGAAGTATTCTTTATACATGCTGAAGGTCCAGATGGAGATTTTGACAGAACAGCGGGGATATGAATCTTCATCAATTTGGCGCAGTGCCTCCAAACTTTTTAAACAAACATTTTGACTACTGGACCGAGATATTTGCCCACCTGCCAAACAATATTTATGTCGCCTCTAACTAACCCTCCTCCTAGTACGTTTGAAGAGCGATAACGTCATACAAACACAACGCTGTGCATTGATTACAATTTGGCGTGATTATTTTCGCCTCATCCCATTAATAACCAACTAATCTATACCTCTCTGGAGAGTGACTTCATGCTTTCAAACGTGACTATACCGCGGTATTACCAGTGCGCCTAAACAGGACAATCTGCAATATTCACGTTAATAAGCTCAATAATTGATTAGCCTGTTATTAATGGTGAAGCAACGTTTGTATAAATAGTGTTTAATCAAATGATCCAAATCTCAAACTTTTTTTTCTCCTGCCGGTGCCTCGCATTGTTGGTAGCTTTTAGTGCAGGGAAAAGGCCTTGGTTTTTTTATAGTCGCACCCATACTATTTACAAATGGGGAGGTTACGTACGTTGTTCTTGAAGCAGGATATAAATCTCAAATTCAGCGCAGTGCTTCCAAACTTTTAAAAGAAAATCTTGACTACTGGACCGTGAAGTATATCTGCCCACCAGCCAAACAATATTTATGTCGCCTCTAACTAACCCTCCTCCTAGTACGTTTGAAGAGCGATAACGTCATACAAACACAACGCTGTGCACTGATTATCATTTGGCGTGATTATTTTCGCCTCGTCCCATTAATAACCAACTAATCTATACCTCTCTGGAGAGTGACTTTATGCTTTCAAACGTGACTATACTGCGGTATTACCAGTGCGCCTAAACAGGACAATCTGCAATATTCACGCTAATAAGCTCAATCATTTATTAGCCTGTTATTAATGGTGATGAGGAAGCAACGCTTGTAAAAATAGTGCTTAATCAAATGATCCAATTCTCAAACTTTTCTTTTTCCCGGTGGTGCCTCAAATTGTTGGCAGCATCTGGGGCAGGGAAGAGGACATTCTGGGTGTTTAGTCCCACACACGCTAACACTATTTACAAATGGGGATAGGGGAAGGTGGGGTCTGGTAAATGTTACTCAGGGTAGGTTTAAAGTGTTTTATACTCTGCAAATGCTGATTTGTAGCGACAACTAGTAAGTAAATGTACAGAAAAAAATCCTTTTACAATTTGAATTTGTTATAAAATAAGATCCTTTCTGCAAGCAAGAAATGGATACCTTTTTCTTACCAAAGGGGTTTTCATCTGTTAGTTTAAAGTTGTTATGAGCTAGTAGTGACGATCTAGTTATGATCTAGTTCATTGAGAGAATACGATGTGTAGTTATGACATGTTGTCAGTCTGTGTTAGAGAATATCTGTTTGGGAAAGATTTTGTTTGACAGGCAACAATCTAAGTTTAGGTGTGTAGAATTGGATATTAGAAAGTAACATATTATTAGATATGGCAAATTCAATATGGACTTGGTTGGTGATGCTGTATTTGACTCGGGGTCAATCGTGTGACTGGCATGGTAAAATGTGTGGTGCATAACTTCATTGACTGTTAGTAATATGCATATTGATCAATAGAACTTCATGAGAGGCATGAATATACAAATTTGTTGTAATGATATTGAAAATGTCATCAGGTGTATCATTTACATCTTATAGTTGTTGCATTTTTTAAAGGTAGATGTTCCGATTTTCAACTTCAAGTTTTCTATTCGACATGAAAGGTCATCCTCAAAAAAGTCGTATTCCAAAGTTTGAGTTGCATAACTCTAATGGTTCTTATTTTAGACGCACAAGATGCCGTGAAATGTGCCCATTGAGTTGTACACAAACTATATTGGTGGTTACCACTTTTCGCGGTAATTCGATGTTATTTCACCGATTTCTTCGTAATCATACTGATTTGGACCGTCAAATTTCAGTATGTTAATCAGAAAAATATGATCTTTCATATGATATGAAAATCTCCATATGTTTGAGAAAAATCTGTGTTATGAAAATGTGATCGGGTCATCTACCTTTAATTCAACCTTTTCAACATAATTTGAGATCCAGGGTTCAATCCACAATGGCACCCAGGAACAGAGAGGGCTTGATATGAAAATAGTTTGTGGCCCACCCATGCTCACTCTCATAGGATTTCACAGGATTCCTGGTTACCTTTGACCCCAAAATTAATCTGTTTTGTGATCAAAATGGTTTTGTTATACTTTAAAGGAAGTGTCCCGCAAGCACAACATTGAACATTATTTGTTAGAAAAATAATTATCGAGCCAAAATTATGTAATTATATTAAACAAAACACCATACTAGTCACAAAAAAGAATAAAAACGGCCATCACTCAACATGCAATTTTTAAAATTTGCGGTGATCGAAAGTCCTGGTGTCGATGACGTCATGGGTATCGGTGCTTAAATTTGCGCATGTGCATTGTATAACTATGACATCATCGACACTGGGACTTTCGATCACCGCGAATTTTAAAAAGTGCATGTTGAGAGATCCCGGTTTTTATTTGTTTTTGTCATAAGTGTGGTGTTTTGTTCTATATAATTACAAAAGTTGGACTCGATAGTTATTTTTCTAACATAATATAATGCACACTTTTATGCTTGCGGGACACCTCCTTTAACCCTTACAGCCCCGCACCCCATGAAATCCCATTTCCCAGCCTGTCGGTTCCACCTGGCGCTGAGGTTTTTGGGTGAAATACACTCGCCCAGCATAGCTCCCCCCGTGGCTCAGTTGGTAGAGCGTTCGACTTGTAACCGAGAGGTCGTGGGTTCAAACCCCGGGGCGTGGCACCTCTTGTTGTGTGTGTTTTTTTTGCTTGAAAAAAATTTCGTTGGAAAATCCACCGGGAGTGTTAGGGTTATGGGAGATTGAGGAGCTGTTGCATCATGGTGGTTAGCAGGTTTTCAATTTTTCTATTCCTTCTACCGTCCATGTACCCAACCATTGCCTCTCTGTAGGTATTCATCCAGTGTTCAGCTTCCCTTTAGGTATTCCTTCATTGCTTTATGTCTTCCTTTGTTATGTAGCTGCATCAGGCGATCCGGTCATCAGGCTAACAGGCTTCCACTTCAGTTTGGTCAATGGGACACTCAGTCTCTCAGTCATAATTACAGTGAGTTATGAAACAATTTGCCTATTTATGTGAAGAGCTCTGAGACTCTTAAATCACTTCAAGAAATCCATAACCCTAACACTACCATATACCCCAAAATACCACGACTGGGCACGTTGGTACCACCCGGCGTGGAAGTTTTTTGATGAAAAAATGGACCCACTCCATACAGTCTGGGCAATACACTGCCCAGACTGTGCTTGACAGCCGTGGTGAAGTGTGGAATCCCTCGCCTCTGGTGCGAGAGGTCCCTGGATCAAATCCCGGGGGGATCGGGGGGATATTTTGGTCGATTTTCCGCGTTAAAGAAAAAATTCTGAAAAAAGTGGGGGGGGGGGGGGGGGGGGGGGTAGAGTTAGGGTTAACAAGCAATTTTTTCTTTTCTTTTTTTTCTTCAAAAATGTTCTAAGTTTTGTTAATATAACCCTAACACTACCATATACCCCAAAATACCACGACTGGGCACGTTGGTACCACCCGGCGTGGAAGTTTTTTGATGAAAAAATGGACCCACTCCATACAGTCTGGGCAATACACTGCCCAGACTGTGCTTGACAGCCGTGGTGAAGTGTGGAATCCCTCGCCTCTGGTGCGAGAGGTCCCTGGATCAAATCCCGGGGGGATCGGGGGGATATTTTGGTCGATTTTCCGCGTTGAAGAAAAAATTCTGAAAAAAGTGGGGAATCAGAGGAGCTTCTTCCCATGTTCTGGCAAATTGGTTCTCTGTCTTCAACATATTAGTATTGGGGGAGGGGGACTTTGTTGGCTTCAAGTAGATGTGAGCCTCTTTGGGCTCCATCTTAATGATCTGTATTGGTGCAATGCAATAAGCGAATTTATCAATCATTGCACCATTGCAGTCAAAATGTTTAGATCAAGCAACATGACTCTGGGTTATTAGATTTGGCCCGTATGGAAGGTTGGGCCACTTTTGGGACAGGAGCGGCCCCTTTTTAGGTCAAGAGGGGCCCTACGGTCAAAATCTTCCTCCTCCCTCTACCCTTCTTGGCCAGAGTGTTGTGTAGTTGCGTCATTTCTTTCCTTATTAGGGAAATTCCCTTTTGATTCCAGCCTGCAGTATCCCTTGGCTCTCTGGCATTGATCTCTATTAGCGATAGCGTTGTTGACATTTGGTTCCTTTCTATTTTAGTTCATATCACTC
This sequence comes from Ophiura sarsii, assembly GCA_035610835.1. NCBI lineage: Eukaryota > Metazoa > Echinodermata > Ophiuroidea > Amphilepidida > Ophiuridae > Ophiura > Ophiura sarsii. Next base: position 45,628,120 of record CM069451.1, on the reverse strand, counting down.
ATCTAGCGAGCTTAATATCTCACGTTTGATTTGTGTGCGCTGAAGATGTTCTTGCACAATCGATGACAAATTCTAGCATGAGCACGTGCTTTTTGTGTCTATCCCTTATATATAGACTGATGTTAATTTCGTATTTCAAATTGGGTATAGTATAGTACAACCTGTAAAAGAAAAGATATCAAAATCTATGTTATTCAATTTAAAATAAAAAAAATATTGATCAAAAGATTCAGCCATAGTGGGAAAATCCCTCATCTCTCCGCGGGCACCAGTACCATATAATCCCTTTCTGTTTAAAAGGGTCAATATTATCGTAGTACACGAGGTCAATCGTGTCAATGTTGTGGGAAGACGATGATTTCCTGACGTTGTATGGGCGGCCATTTGGGTTAATAAATTGAATTTGTTTTGTAATGAATTTTAATTAGTAATATGAATATTCATGATTAATTCGGGATCATCAAACAGGACCCTTTTCACTTCAATCTGTATCATTTCGGTTAAAACTGAGCTCGAGAAACAGTGATGAACCAAGATGATCCAGAATTATTAATCATGAATATTCATATTGCTAATTAATAAGAATGATTAATTATGAATATTCATATTGCTAATTAATATTCATTACAGTTACCCTTTTTTTTAGACTATATTAAATTTATTAACCCACATGGCCGCCTATACAACGTCATTCTATCGAGTAGAAATCATCGTCTTCCAATGTTGTGTCTGGATCTTTGAGGTTTGGTTGCTTTTGGCGATGTCTGGAATATGATCGAGGAAAAACATAAAAGGGGAATCCCCTTTTCAGCAAGTTTGTTTGTAGAAACCTAGAAAAAATGGTAGAGTTTCAAGTGATATAAGAAAGAGGGAGACTTCTGCTTTCTATTAAAGGGGTACTGAGAGATACGTATGGGAGTGTGCCCTCAAATTGTTTGGAAATCAGGTTTTTTCACCTACGTAATAATTAAGCATATACTATCTACGATCCGAAACCGTTTACCTTAATTCACCGTCTATCATGTAAAATTTCATGATTTGGTAATTTCGATGTAGATCACATCTAACTTATCAGCATCATTTATCACATATGTTGCTTCAAACCAAATTTCAATCTAGCGCCATTATTCAACCGTTTTCAACCAATTCCATTTTTCAATTCCTATCATCACTGAAGAAGACTAGCCAATTTATGAAATCTCAAGTTCTAAGCTCTGATTACATTATCCTCTACACCAGAATGAAATATGCATCGTGTAAGCTTCGGCACTTAGTGAGGATATCCTAAGAGGAGCAGATTCTTTCATCTGGCTTCTCAGTGTCATGCTAGGGAGTAGTAATAGTGGAGTAAAAAATTGTCAGTTGAAAATATGACAGTCAAAACCAGTTTGTGTAAAATCCTCCCCCCCCCCCCCCCCCACCCCACCCACCCACCCCTACCCCCGCTCCAACCAATGTTGGAGTGCATATACTACAGCCCTTTGCTGGAATATGCTCTTATTATGGGACCAACAATGAGTTTAGGGGGAGAAACCACTGTTTTCACAGAAAGTGTCTCAACAGTTTTGAACATGATTGTAGCTCTGCTCAATGATTTAGGAACTGATTTTTTCAAAAAAGTAGGTCTTGAGAACTGGCCTATAGTTCAATTTTGATTAGCAAGAATGCAAATTTTCAATTTGTTTTGGTGTTAGAACGCAACATTTTTGAAGAATTGGGGCTTTGGAACGCAAAATGGACCGTAGAAAAGATGATGAAAATAATGAAGAGCAAGCAGATTCGAGCAAGCAGATTCAAGCAAGTTTTTTGAATTTTCAATAAAATCTGGGTCTTAAGAACTTATACAGGCTCAAAAGGGGGGGGGGGGGGTCATAAGAGCTAGCAGCAGAGGGTGAAAAAGGGGGTCTTCAGCGCAGCACATACCTATACCCTTTTCAAATGTCAGTGCCCCCCCCCCCCCCCCCCCCCGGGTGCAGTCCCTTTCAAAATGGACCGTAGAAAAGATGATGAAAATAATGAAGAGCAAGCAGATTCAAGCAATTAACATGATTAACAGGCTGCCAATACCAGACCAGGAAAATAAAATGCTAGGCATCAGTGCTGAGGGCTCTTTATTAGGATACTACTCCAAAATAGATGTATAATTTAGTAATTAGATGGTTTCGTTAAAGCAGCTGGATTTTAGATCAGTGAGAAGAAACTTGATTATTTTGTTTGCTATAGCTGGATAATATGGTATTCAATGCTTCACCTGGCTGATATGGTAGAGTAATGTAAGGAAATATAGGTTACAGGTTAACCCCAAATAAGATACCTTCAGTGGTACCAGCATGTCCCACCCTCATCCCATGTCCAGTGGGTTTTTCATAAAAACATGCAAACAGTTTGGAATCTTTTTCAAGATATTTTCCAAACATTCCAACACATTTAAAAAAATAAATAAAAAATAATAATAAAAAAAAGTGAAGAAAAATATTTTGAATTTTGAAATGTTTTGAAAATGTTATAAAAATTTAAATACTATTAAATCTTAAATCCTTAAAAATATGAGTGAGTCTAGCATTAAGAATGAGGCTTTTTTATGGCATGGTAGAGTTTTTTATTTTTAAATCTCACCCTGAATTGTCAAGATCTGTGGCATGATGAGCCAGCCACCTGATGCAATAAGATGATTTTCTTAATCAAGCCGTGGGGTGACAGTGCACGCAGAAAACGCTCGCTAGTTTCTCTCTCAAAATTGGAAAAATCTTTGATTGGATTATAATCCAATCAACGAATGTCAGCATGTGTATGATGTACTTCCAAACGTTGTGATTTGTTGATGGTTGCCATGACAATTTAAATTTCAAATTTTAACCAATAGTTCAAGTTGGGTTTTTCATTCGATGACAAAATGAGACACACGTTAGACTTGATTGGATCCAGTAGGTTATTAGCATTGCAGAGCTTTGAAGATCATTCTAGTCGCTCAATACTTTTCTACATTCATGTATGCTGCATGAATAAACCTATTTCAGATTGGATCGGCTGAAACCAGAAGACCCTTATTATAAAATTAAACATTTTGTGGGGCACAATATGATAATAATAGTAATGCTAAAACCATGCTTATTGAGTGCATAACACAATTAAGTCCTTATGCGCTAAAACAAAGTAAACAGAAAGCAGATAATAAATAACAAATAGTAACAAAAGACAAAATAAAAAATAAATTAAGCTTTAACATTAAATAGGCAAGTTTACATGAAATCACCGTAATGATGATGATCAAAGAATTAACAAAGTCGGAGTGCTTCTGATGAAAGCTTGAGCAGTAAAGTCATCTGATCAAGTACTCATTTAAAACCTTATATACTTGGTATGGAAAGTGTTTCTAATTATATGATGATGATTAGGTTGAAAAAATTGCTTTGAATCATGAAGACATTTTAAGGTGATTTAAATGTGGTTATTTTTATTCAACTGAAAACAATTAATTATTATGTTGTTGGAAATCTTCATGGAAAAATAACCCATCCTCCTCATCAACTGCCTTCCCAACCATCAGATCACCTGAGTCCAAGCTTCAATTTAAGCAGGAGCTGCACATTTTTTTACCCCTTGGTTGCTAAGTTGAGCTCCTGGTATTTTTCAATTGCACAGCAAAATATAGGACAAGGAGGTACTTTTGTCAAAAAAGTTACAAAGAAGCTCCTGTTCCACATGCTTAATTCAAGGCTTGCCTGAGTCTAAACCAAAGTGGATGCGAAAGCCAAACACACCATAATTTATCTTATGATTAATGAAATATTCATGTATCCTCCATGATATAATATTCACGCCAATGGTGATTCAATGTTGAGTTGGGTATCTAACCTAGTTATGGATGATGATGATGATGACGATGAAGTAGGAGGAAGTTTTCACATCTTATAAGAAAGGTTTTAAAGATGAAAATACATGTATTTATGGTGTATTGTGTATGTTGTGTGGTGGGAACCAGGAAGTAACAAAGGATGACAATGATAGTTTAGTGCAACCAAGGCCTTGGTGCAATAAAGTCCTATCTGCAATGGCTGCCATCTGTTAGATTGTGATAACACAAGGGCATATCTGAAGGCAATCTTATTACATACCATGGGGCAGCTATTGGACATATTGCCTTTTTTACATAACTGAGATTTAAGTGCAAAAATGTCCTATCTGTTATAGCTGCCCTGTGTCACTTAGTTAATATCAATGGGTCTGCTATATATTACCACATATGATAACATCTGGCAGCTATTGCAGATGGAGTCTTGTTGCGCTAGACCCTCGATATAGTATACTACTGTCTAAAGAGTGCAAGTATTGAAGTGTTTGATACAATGTGGTAGGTATAAGGAAGTCTTGTAGAAGTATTATAAGATGACAGTTTATGTTGTATGTATGCTGTCTAATGAGAACAAGGAAATAATGTAAAGCTATGGTTCATGTATTTTGTTAAATTAAAGGGACTCGGAGAGAATTTTAGTTCAGGAACTAAACCTTGTGAGGTATTCTCAACCTTGATATGGATATCTCATGCTATTATAAATCACTGTAAATTTCAATCTGAAGGTCATGTCTCACCATCACCAATTGCTGTCTTCAGTAGATAGCAATGGTTTTGAAAATGGCTCAAATGGTAAATATATTATGTAATGAATTAATAAATGTTTTAAAAATTAGTGAATTTATTTAATGTAAATAAATCTAATTTTAAACATATATAGACAAAAATGATATTTTGATGTCAGTCTCTTCTAATGTATTAAACTATAGTCGATTATTACAGAAACAACAACAACAACAAAAACAACAACGACCAGTTTGTCCCTTTTTAAACTGCTTACATAAATACTGATACTAATAAATAAACATGGAATTAGTTCCATTTAAATTTTGCTTTAGTTTAAAAATGTAATAACTAATGCTTGTGTTTAAACCAAAGGTAAACCAAAGCTTGCCAAAGATAACGTTGCACCATATTTTGTACAATTTTTACCTTGGCGCACACCAAACCAACAACTGCTCTTGTCACAAAACAACGCTCTTCTACTACTGTACTTGCACTTTCCACGTGGCAGGCGGCTGCAGACGACATTCCAAAATTTCACAAAATGTTTTAAAAAAGTCAAAATTATTGAATTTCATCACTATATTTGGAATCACCATGAGAAATGCATTGAAATAAGTACACACATGCCTAATATTGAGTCAGTAATCATTGAGATAGACTTTGAAAATTGTGAAAGGTTACTGAAAAATCTGTTTTGTGTATGGTAGAAATAATAGCTGCGTGGAAAGTGTTAAGGTGTTATTGAACTTCCCATTGAAACATGTGTTTTGCTAAATTACTAGTCATTTAATTGTATAATTATTTCAAGGTTGTATATAGATTTACCATAGTTTAAGACTGTTAATATAAATTGATGGCTTCACTTACAGTTGCTAATATCCACCATGATGATGCCAACAAATAAAATGCATCGGCTTGCAAAAGATATAGGTGATAATGGGGCAAACATCTGGCTCAATTATGATAGCTAAAAATACACCATAATCGAATGGTAAAAAGGTCAAAAGTCAAATTAAAGGGAGGAGATAGGGAGGCCACTTATAGTATCAGTTGTAAAAGCCTGAAGCTAGTGGGAAACATTAAAAACTATGATGTGAATTTGGCATAGAATGCTCCAAGATAGCCTGATAATTAAAGTTGCAGAGAGCCTGAACCTGGCAAACATGATATTTTCCCTCCCATGATGTTTACTATCTTCAGTAGATAGCAATGTTTTTGAATATTACTGAATGGATTCAAAAAGGAGTAATTCTGTTATATCCTTCACAGGAGTATTCATAGTGCGTGATTTTCAAGAACGAGGCATACTAACCGATGTTGGTGTGAAGGGTATAACAGAATTATGCCACAAAAAGTGTACATGATAACCATTCTATCATCTTAGCAAAAATCAAGCTCTGAGTGACAGTTGCTGATCATACCAACAGACGGATTTCATTGTTTGAAATTCAAATAGTTCCACTTAACACTTTCCACGCGGCTATTATTTTTACCATACACAAAACAGATTTTTCAGAAACCTTTCACAATTTTCAAAGTCTATCTCAAGGATTACTGACCCAATACTAGGCATGTTTGTACTTATGTCAATACATTTCTCATGGTGATTCTAAATATGGTAATAAAATTAAATAATTTTAACGTTTTTTAAGCATTTTGTGAAATTTTGGAATGTCGTCTGCAGCAGCCTGCCACGTGAAAAGTGTTAAGATGGACCTCTGCATAATTCTAAAACTATTACCTGCACCATTTTGCATCATTTTAACCACAACAAACGTCACACCGATGATGGTGATGCCCTAGGTGCTTGCTTTTGCTCTGTAGGGCACATAAAAATGCAACTTTCAATATGTGCAAGACAATTGCTCCATCAATAATCAACAACAATACTCTGCAACTGTACTTGAAGTGTTATTGAACTTCACATTTAAACATGTGTTTTGCTTTCGCTTGTCATTTAATTGTATCATTATTACAAGGTCGTATATAGACTTACCATAGTTTTAAACTGTTAATAATTGATGGCTTCACTTACAGTTGCAAATATCCATCATGATGATACCAACAAATAAAATGCATCAGAACATTTGCTGCTCAAAGAAATATAGGTGATAATGGACCAAACATCTGGCTCAATTATGATAGCTAAAAATGCACCATAATCGAATGGTAAAAAGGTCAAAGGTCAATTGAAAGGGAGGAAGAGACAGAAATACCTCTCAGTAGGTAACGGTAAAGGCGGTCGATCCTGTAGTACCCAGGAGCGGAGTGCCCATCTATCTTTCAAAGCGATAGCGCCAGACTCACTCCTTTTCATAATGTTGCTGTGTGGGGCTCGCTACACATCCTCCACAGCGAGTCTGTTACCTTCCCAGCACTAAAGAATGCCGGTACCCATTTAAATACACCTGGGTAGAGAGGAGTAATTGCGGTAAAGTGCCTTACTCAAGAGCACGACATGTTGACCACAGCGGGACTCGAACCCACAACCTTTAGATCATGAATCCAGTGCTCAACCCACTGCGCCACACATGCCCACCTCTCAGTATCAGTGGTAAAAAACCTGAAGCATGGGACAAAGCTGAACAATTGTATGTGATTTGTAGTTCAAGGTTCTGAATGGACTGAAAACCAATAAAACTGCAGAAAGTGTTAGAGAAAAAAACCACCTAGAATGTGGCATCTGAGATGAAATTGGCTGGCTTCTTGAAAATGGTTTCCCCTCCACGATGTCAAAGGTGTGTTTTTAAGGATTGATATAATGTTTCTCGCAAAATTTGTTTGTTTGATGTGATCAAAAAAGTCTTTCATCAATAATAATAATAATAATGCAGACTTGATGTGGCCCTCTTTACGTTGTGCATTTATAGTCATATATACAAACAAAAGAATATGAAATGTCAATTGTAGTGTAGTTATTGATCACTACCAGGCAATTATGAAATTGTTAAAGGTTATTAAGGCATACAGGGTGACCCAGAATGATTTATACCATGTTTGAAAAGCACATCAATGTTTTTTACTAACCCTGTTATTTTTATCAAGATATCATTATCTGTTCTGATGTGGCATGACATTACTGAAAATCAGTGAAAACCTGTTTTTCACTTTTAGCGTATTTCAACTGATCAAATTCACATCAATATTCAGAACTACCGTATGATATAAATCACTCAAGCAGAAATATTGCCTCACACCATTCAAAAATTGCTCCATAAAACATAACAAACAGTTGATATCTATTCATTTTGTAGTGGAAATACAATACAACCAGTCTCGTTGAAACCGACAAGAAATGTGAAGTGAAAGATAAAGCGGCAAAACCACTGGGCCTATCGCCAACACGAAACAAAGAACAAAAAACATCGCAGGCATTGAAGCAAGGAGTCTGATTGGCCCGACGCCCGGTAACCAATGCCGATGCATACATGCAAAACGGACAACCCAGAGGGTGTCTGCCCCAGTAAATAATTTGATTTAGGAAAGTAGACCTTTCATAAACTCTATTAATTTTGTAGTGGAAATGAAAAGAGGACACAGCAAATTACCTGCATATGATTGAAAACAAGTTTTGTGTCGAACATGGTCGCTGATTTTATGAGTTTCATTAGAAGTAATGTTTGTCAAAATTGGAATTTACCATTTTAACAAAGAGTCCATATTTTCTATCGGAAATGTCAAATTTTTAAAATTCTTAGGAAATCTTAATGTATGTTCATGTATTGATAGTATCACAAGCGCTATACCAATAACCATGGTATTCATAGCTAAATATATGCACCTTTCCTGATATAAATTATTCTGGGACACCCTGTATGTAAAATTACTGAGTATGTTTGTCTTATAATTGCTCTAAAAAAGGCTGAAAATGGCCTTGTAATTTATGGGTAATGGAGGACATGGATGTCATCAAAGACTCACCTACTTGCAAACTTGATATAAAATCAAATTCAAAATATCTAGACACATCTTTTGATAAGAAAAGAAACAAATTTGTTACACAGTGATATGCTTACACACCACGTCAGTGAATCCAAATAGAAGACGATGAAAGTTTGTCAGTGTTGAACTATTTTGCGGGGCCTTAATTAAGCTTAAAACATGATTTTAATCAAAAAAAGCCTGACTTTTATCTCAAAATCTGTTTGATATCAAGCGCTATGCGTAAATTCATTTTGGCTTCTTCCCTAAGTGTAAATCCTTATTTTTTTAAGTTTTCCATTGTTCCAAAATGCCAACATTAAGCCTGTATCGGAAAAATAGTGGTGTACAATTTCTAATGCTTATCCTGTTATTAAGCTCTTTTTGTTGCGTTTATATAATACTCAATTTATTACTCATTATCATGTATTATATATGAGTAATACTCTCCATAATTAAAGATTTCATTAAATTTGAGGTAACAAATTGATTTTCTAATTTTCACGTATACGTTTTCTGATAGGTAATTTTTCTAATGAACAAAATTTGGTATATTTTGGTATAAAGGATCGTAATTACATGGCTTTAATAAGATGTGGATTAATGAAACATGATCATAGTGCTTTAAAAGTATATAGGCTTTCTTAGCAAAGTAATTATTTAGGCTCGATTCCTTTTCAGTTATGCCGCTTATATGAAGTTATTCACCTCAATTTAGCATGTGGTCGTGCTATTTGTTTGCCATATGAGCAATGAAAACAAAAGCAGTCAGTCAGTCACCTAGGAGAAGTGTTGTACATAGTTGGTAGCTTCATTCTGCCCTCGTCTCTGTTAAGGGCGCTATGGTTGGCTCGTACATGGGTTTTTCTTCCGAAGTATTCTGAATAAATTAGGTCATTGATAGATAATCTTAATGTGGTCATTACTGTCAGTGAAACACTGAACCAGGGGGAGACAATCTGTTTTAAAACAAATTAAACTTCATCTGCAATGCATACTCAGAAACTACCCTTATCGCAGATTTTCAACAACAAAATGACCCTCAACAAGGATTTTGCTTGACGAATCATTAATCCGTAACATAAATTACACCGTCAAGATGGAGTTGACTTATGATATAATATGATGATGGTAATTATGAAGCTGTGTTTAAAATTTGTATTTTGGCTTTTTTACCATTAAGAAATGTTCAAGGATTGGCTCAAGCTATATCCTTAGCATTGATAAAGTTGTTCAAAATGACTAGATCATTCCTTGAAAATATCAATTTTGATACCCTAATAGAGGCCTGCATGGGCTCTTGGTGTGGTTAAAAAACTCACATAATCCACATTGCTTACAACTTTAAACCTGAGGCATCTAAAGTATACGAGGGGGTCTCAAAAAGTTTTTGAAATCACCCAGAAATAAAGGAGCTATATCGATGAAATTTTGTCAGTGTAATCACTGATCCTTAAAAACATTATGGTGCAAAAATGGTCTCATAAGTATGTTTACTTTTTATACAGGTGGCGCTAGATTCCAAGGCCCTGTACATCAATGATGTCTTCCAACGGTGATTGTACATGGTAAATTATAATGGTCCAATAACTGATTCTTGTGGGACACCTTCCAGAAGACTATTAGGCTCAGATTTCTTTTTAAATGTTGTCATTTGTCACTCGTAAGTATCAATTTATCTCTGTAAATGACAACATTTCTAAGCCTCATACTCCTCTGGAAGGCTACCCACAAGGATCAGTTTTTGGACCATTATCGTTTACCATGTACACAGCACCGCTGGGAGACGTCATTGATTTACATGGCCTTGGCATCTAGCACCACCTGTATAAAAAGTAAACATACTTATGAGACCATTTTTGCACCATAATAATTTTAAAGATCAGTGATTATACTGACGAAATTTCATGGATATAGCTCCTTCACTTCTGGGTGATGTCAAGAAATTTTTGATACCCCCTCGTATATTACTTGCCTCCATAGTTTGCATTATATTGGATACTTATGGAAGGGGCTTGTTGTTAACATTTAAAGGCAGATACACCTGCGCTTCATCTGTTTTTTAATGCATCCCAATTTGCAGTGGAATAAATAATTGCAGTGTACTAATGTTTTGACTAATGTTTCCCTGATACCCGAAGTCAAGGTCAAACTCGATATATATCCCTAAAAAAGAAATCGCCTATATCTTGTATCTTTTGTTATATGTTTATAGTGTGTTACTGTGTTGCACATAAATGAAAAGATGATGTGTTCATCTTTCTTATGATACCACACTTGTACCGACCACTTGTTTCAGTGCTCAGCGACTTGCTTGAGAATATACAGAGGTTTCTATCTGAATGTGCCAAAATAAGCTCTATTTCCGGACACTGTAATCCAGCAGTGACTGACAATTAGGATTTAACTTTAATGAAAGAGAAAGAAACATTTTTGATGTGACGGCAATTGCCGCCAAAATAAGCTCTATTTCCGGACACCGTAATCCAGCAGTGACGAACAATTCGCATTCAACTTTAATAAAAGCGACAGAAACATTTTTGATGTGACGGCAAATGCAGCTATATTTACGTGTCAAATAAATTGGATTCAAACTGGCTATCAGAATTTATGCCTTTGATAAAAGTGCTAGAAATATTTTGATAATGCTGTTATATTTAGTGTAAATTGGGTTAGAACTATTTCTGCACTCTTGAAACAAGCAGGGACTGGCTATCAGAATGAACACCTTTAATAAAAGCGACAGAAACATTTTGGATGTGACGGCTAATGTTGCTATATTTAACGAGTACATTGAATTTGCGTAAATCCCAGCAGATAGCGAACACCTGGTGTACAAAATGATGCTTGGTTAACCATACACTTGATTAAAGCAACAATATAAATATTAAAATGAGGAAAAATGTATCAGTTGACTTTTGCTTCAATAGGGTAATATCTATATATTTCTACAAGGCGATGAAATTCAAAACATATGAACTATACAATTTGTTTTTTGTTTTTGAGTACTTGTTTAGGGTATCAAAATATTTTGACTACTTATTTAGGTTATTGGAAATACTGCTTAGGGTGTGTAAAATACTGTCCATACTTGTTGGGGGTGCTTTTTCACATTAATGCAATTACCTATTTAGGGTGCTTTTTCAAAGTTCTTGGATGCGCCTGATACCCCTCTTGTAAATACCACTGATCACACTAAGCCCTTAGCAAGTAAAGGCCTAATCTTTATGATTGTGGATTTAATCTTGACCATCCTAGACAACCATAGGTATTGGGTAACGATATAATGACCAGATCAAGGGTTTTGTGAGATAACGCTCTGGATTTGATAGCTGCCATGTGAATTTATAGCCAGGATTTAGAAGATAGGTCGTTAGCACCAAATGCCATCTTGTAGCCAAGATATGATTGGACACTTGTTTGATGGTTATGGTATCACAATAAACTAGAGAGTGTTTTCGGGGATTGCAGAATGTGGTCAAATACAGAGTTTGGATGTGTAGGTGCCTGCTATAGGTGGTTACCCGGGGGGTGGAGTACTTAGTGGATATGACGTTTCAGGGATGTGCCGCCAAATAGGGTCCCATACTTCACCCATCAGGTAAATGAATGACCCCTTTTCACAGCCATTTTTGGTAAATTTATGGGTCTAAAATCGTTAATTTAGCTGTTTTTCACAGACATTTTAATTTTAGCAAAATCTGTCAAATATATAGGAAAATTATGGGTCTCTTGTAAACATTTGGGTCCCTTTCCCCCCGAAAATTAATAAATGTTTGGGTCAATTTTCATTTTGTTGGGGGCACACCTGTACCTAAAAATATCCGAGTACCCGTGGGTGGTCATAGACTCAATTATATAATATAGCCAACAAAGACATCGAGCAGCCATGGTATGTATATGGCTTGAGTATACTGTCACGACACTGCTTTGTCTTGTGTCTCGTATTGCTTTAGGTGGATCATTTTACAAACCCAAGGGCCGAGAGGCTGCAGCCGAAGTATGGTCACATTATCTTGTCATGTCTCGGTGATTATTTTGCATCATACCCCCTATTCTTCCTCTTGCACTGCATCATGGACAGTCAATGACTGCACTGACTTTTTGGTGATGTCACAGCCGGACATGTGGTACCTCATATGGGAAGTGCAGAGAGCGGGGTTTTTCTGCATTATGCGATCCGATGACGTGTGGGGAGAGTGTTGGCATGATGTGGTGAATATGGAATTGCCCTTTTGCTCGTAAGAATTGAAAGCAGGTAGGGGAAAGGGGAAGAGGGTGAGAGAGGTATTCCTAACCTTCAAGATGTACGGTAAAGAGTGTCGGTCTCAAATTACTGTTAATGCTTATACTCCAATATGCATGTTTTTCAACACTCATATTGGAGACATTTCGTGCTCTTAGATAAACAGTGACATTAAAGAAGAGAAATGCACTGAAGAAAATGTGCACACATTTTGGACAACAGTTCTCATACCAACATCAATTGAATGAAAAGACAATCTTTCAACAAAGTCTGGACCAATAAAAGTCAATTAACCTAGCAGCAATATTGCTGATTGCTGGAGGAAAGATACAGATGCTCCAACATCGTGCCGTAAAACTCGTCTTCCGGGCATCAAGACTTGATAGTCCATTACCTCTAATGCAGAATCTGCATTGGCTACCAGTCACAAAACGCATTAAGTTTAAAATTTGTCTTTACATGTACAAATGTTTGAATGACTGTGGTCCTAAATATCTTTGCAACTTACTTTCTCACAATTCAATGACTAGATCTGCAATGGACAGGACTCTACTCTCAATACCTGCCAGTAGGAAACGCATAGGGGAAAGAGCCTTTTCCGTTGCAGGTCCGTCACTATGGAACTCACTTCCACGCCATATTAGAGATGCCAGTTCTATTGCAATCTTTAAGAAACTCTTAAAATCATATTTGTATTGATTGTATTGGTATTTTGTTATATTGATATTCTCAATCATTACTATAATTGTGTGTGTTGCGCCTTGATCATGTATTTGGATATTGCGCCTTATAAGAAATTTTATGTATAGATGTGTGTATGCACCTACACATGTATTATGAAGAATTCACAATTGTAGAAGATCTGTATCATGGATCTCTCATTATAAACATAAAATTATTCTTTAAAATCAGAGCCCCTTAAAAAGTGTTTGTGTTGTTGCCACAAAACTTGCGTGTTTACAACTGAAACTTGTTGTTTCACATTTGTGAAGAGGGAATTCCTTACCCCTTGGAAGTGCGCTTGTTTACTCTTAGAGGGGGCATCTTTTTAATCCAATATATTTTGCAAATCCTTGTCAGCTCCGTGAAACAACCGGTGTCTGCTCTGAAAACTTCGTTAGACCAACAACCGTGTTGACAACGGTAATCATGCTCATCCCAAAATGCTGCGATCCTATGTAGTGCATTGAACTGTGGTCTGTGTGGATGATAAAGGGTGCGATATAAAGATGCGGTAGTACATTTTTGGGATCAATTCTCCCCGCATCTATGTGATTTTGCCACTGCAGGGAAGTATAGGCGGAATACTAGCTTCTCGCGCTGGCGCAATTGACCAATAAAATTCAGTAATTAGCTTATGAATATTTATGAGGTATAGAAATATGCACGCACTACCTAGAGAGAGAATCAAGGGGGGGGGGGGGGGGTAAATGGGGACAACAAGAGGATTTGGTGAACTGCTGCCAAATTAATTTTAAAACTAATTGTTTTTTTTCCATTTATCACAGACACCCTGTACATTAAAGTGATTATGATATAGGCGATGACGGACTTAATCAACCATGCACAAAGGTCATACGCCAGTCTATCTATCTCATAGTCAATCTAGGATTAATAGATTCAAAAGCATGATCAAGTTCCTCCCGTCCGCCCGCACCTTGGGGTTGATGCTGATCCGATGAGCCTTTTACAAACGGGAGATAATTATTAATTGGATGGCTTCGGGTTTATTGGCCGGGACGAGACGAGGGATGCGATATGGAGATGATGAGCTGGAAATATAATAGTGCTCTTATGACTAGAGCTTTTGATTAATATTGGATCTTTAATAATGTACAAGGAATCTTTTACAACCGGATTATGGCAAATCGCTAGGCTTTTTCAATACATCATTGGGTGTTGATACTTGTGATACATATAACAGTTGATATACGTACGTAACTGTCTGTTGTCCGTGATAATAAGGCAACATTTGTTGTTGTTGTTGTGTTCCGTTGTGTTGCCCTCAGCAACCGACCCTAAAATCTCAAAAATCAGGGTCGCAATATTTTTAATATTATTTTTAATATTTTAATTTTACCCAATTTGTCAAAATATTACTATTTTCTTCTCGAAATGAATATGTTTCCTTGAATAGATTGCTTTTAAACTACTATCACACTAAAACATTAGTCAAATTGACATTTACCAATTGTGTCTTGTCATGAAAGTCTGACAGTAATATTTGTCAGCAAAAATAAATAAAAATGACCGACTGACTCGACTTCAAGATTTTTGGCACGTGAGGGCAACACAACAATTTTTTTTGGATTTTTTTGGATTTGTACTTGTTTTCTTAGATGGCAAATTACATTGTTTTGGTTGCGAAAGGAAACAGTTGAATGTAGATTTACAGGCAGTGCTTTGCTTAGGTTTATAACTATAGAACAATTGTTTGACATCTATAACTAACTACTTTATACTCCAGGGGTAGAATTTTGGCGCAAAGATTCGCGTAAAATCACTACCGCGTGTATCCAGGTGGATTCGCGCAAAAGAAAAAAAAGATTTGTTAACTTTTTTTTAAACTTTTTTTTTTTTAAAGTCCAAAACAGGACCTTAGATGACTGGTATTTGACCCTTAGTCAACAAACATGCCGCATTTGGTAGTTGTGCAAGCTAATAGCCTTATTCTTGATATTATTTTCATTCATTTCGCAATAATCCATGGACTCTCAAAATTGGCGAGAATCCAGGATTCACCCGAAATTGTTCCGCGAGAATCTAAATGGACTCTCGCACTGCAGCGCGAATTTCTAGGCCTGTACTCCATAGTAGTATAATAAGGGTTATGCTGGCAAATTTTGAATGGTAAAATGTCAATATATGCGTCTGTAACAAGCATATGGAATGCAGTTCATAACCACATAGAACATTTTAAAGGAAATATACAATGTACCAGGAGAAAAGGCCGTAGTCTTTAGATTTAAAAATCTACAAACAGTCAATGATACTATACTATTCCCTCAACATAATATTTATCACTTTCACGTGGCAGGTGTCTGCAGACAACATTCCAAAATTTCACAAAATGTTTCAAAAATATCAAAATTATTGAATTTATCATCATATTTGTAATCCCCATGAGAAATGCATTATAATAAGTACAAATATGCCTAGTATTGGTTCAATAATTCTTAAGATAAAGTTGAGAAAGGTTTCTGAAAAATCTGTGTTGTATATTGGTAAACTAATAGCCGCTTAGAATGTTTTAACAACACATTTTCTGGCTGACTACTCTTAAGGCCAAAAAAAGAAGAAGTTATGTTGTCCTCCACAGCTCTCAGAGAGGAGGGGCAGGTGGGCGGCCTTTTAAAAAAAATCAATTCAATCTCGTACCACGCTCCGCCAGGCGTTCAACTTGTGAAAAAACTTGAGTTTTTTGAACCTGACCCGTATAGCCCAATCGGTATAGCATCAAACCTACACGCAAGTGGCCCGGGTTCGATCCCCAGAGCATAAGGAAACCGATTTCCCCCTCAAATTTGACCTCCCCCCATTTTGTTCTCCCCTGATAGTTCAATTCACAAAACCACACCCGGAGAGTTAGGGTTAAGACTATACTCCACAAGTAGTTAAAAATAGTTATCTGTACTTTTTCATATCAATGAATTCATTGATGTCGTATTCATTTATTACATTACATCGCATTCAAGTTAACCTCACCCATGCTTTATTTATCATATATTTTATTCAACATGCTAAAATTGAGGTGATCAAATAGTTTATCTGTTCAATAAAAGATTAGTGAATTTGTATGTATCATATTCATTACATTACATCACATTCAACTTGATATATCATTCATAATGTATCATTTGTTCATTCATTATGCTTAGACATGTATCTGATGTATATTATATCACAGTTTTATTCAAACATTAATGTGCCGTTAAACATCCATGCTTCATTCATAATTGATGCCGGAACTACTGTACCATTAGTCATCTACATGCAGTATACCATAACATTGTTGTGTTTTCTTCCCCCCATTCTCATCTGACATACGCTTCCATCACCTTGCAAATCATCTTACCTCATCATGCTACATCTATCATCACAATATCTGAAACTATAGGGCTCAGAGATCCAGGTAAGTATGCTATACAATCATAAAAATCGTTTACTTGCATGCGCTTGATGTGTTTTGTAAAATGGTTTTGTATGGTGTGATTGCTGTCTAAATGTGTCTATAACTCCAATTTACCAGCCAAGATGTGCTACTTTTCTTACTAGCACTAGATGTGCATGATGATTTCACTACATACAGGGTGAGTTTAAAAAAAACCTGCAACTGCAAGAAACCATCTTGTTTTCAAAACCAAGTTGAAGTTTGAAACTTTATTAACATTGCAAGAATGATATATTTGTGAATGAAATCAATCCCATTTTCTGTTTGTCTTTGGTGAATTATTTTTTACCACATAACAAAGCGATTTTCTTGTTTGTCCACAAAACAAAGCGATTTTCAATTGACACACGTTGCATTTTCACATTTGAATATCCCGCCAACAAACCTTGGAATAATGTTATATTTATATTCAAATTTAGAACATTGTAAGCAATTCATAGCATAGGTAAGGTAAATTGATAATGTCATTCCCATGTAAACAAGAAAAGATGCATTAAATTTCAATTAATTAACAAATTTACTCAAGTTTTCGTGGACAAACAGGTGTATCGGTAGAAAGGTTCACCAAAGACAACAGAATATGCTATTGACTTCATTTTTTCACACAAAGTTAGTAACAAACATGTTAATTTTATAACAGTTTTAAAAATTAAAATTCAACTTGGTTTTAAAAATAAGATGTCCTCTATGCAGTTTTTTTGACTCGCCCTGTACAATCATTTCCCAATTGCAAGCTATTTGGATCGTAATTCTAAACTCTGGTTTCTTTGTTAGCAAATGTAGTGTTCTTCCCCGAGAAATCCATTTTAGAAATAAATTAATTTAAGAAAACAGTTTTTCTATCAACCCTCCCCCAACAGATTTTGAAAGTTTTTTTTAAAATCGAGAATACAATTTTTTTAATGGGAACTCAGTAATTTGCCAAAAAACCTGGGTTCTCGGTAATGGCTTCTTTGCCAACGACCATTTTAAAACCAAGTTGTTCATCTGGAAACCAGGTTTATCAATCAAAATCTTATATTTTGATGAAATTTTCGTGAATTTTCTCTGAAAAACTATTGGGGCAAATAGCCTGTCATAAACTCCATTTGCCTTCCTTTATGTAGTGACACAGCGCATATTCGAAAAGATGTGGAATGTTGCACTATAGTTCAGTCAATTCCAAATTGGCGAACCTGCTTACTTTCAGCAGTGAATGAATTCAGAAGAGCGTGGGCGTACAAAATGCTCGAATGGCGCATTGTGAATCCTATGCTTCACGCTTGTGTATGACAAATAGAGCGAGTACACTTGGATAACCTTCGTGCAAAGAGAGAGATAAAATCGCACATTTCTTGCCAATTTGGAACTGATTAAACTATAGTGCCTTGATTTGCCTTCGATTGGTTGCTGAGGTCATCACATTATATTAGAGTCTCATATTATGTGAATTTTGATAATGATGAGCAGCAGTCACTTAGTATTACTGATCTCACTGCACAGAGGAGAGCCCGATAGGGCTACTCTCCACTACACATAGTTTTGTGTTGCCATTAATACTCTACATGATTTGCTAGCGAGGTGATTATGTAACTCACTTGTAACTGAAAACACAGATTTCAAGTCTATTTTGATAAGTTAGTGCCATACACAAATACACATGGGCATCATGTAATACCAGTCAGAGATAGTTTAAGGGGGGACTCAAGGAAGTCACTTTATGAATTTTGTGAGTGCTGTAATTTTTGAACTATGACTCAAATGTATATAAAAGTATACATTTTTTAGAAAGGAAATAGATCAGAGAATCCAAATTTGGCATCAATTTTGACTTTTTTGGCCCACATTTTTTGAACAAAGCCTAACAAAAATAATTTTAAAAAAATGCCAAAATTAAATTTTGACCCTAAAGTGCCAAAAAAAAATTCCATTTGTTTCCAATTTTTTGGCACCTTTTGGTCAAAATGTCAAAAAATATTAGATTAGGTAAAAAAAAAAGAGATTCTTCCCAAATTTAATGTCTCAACAACATAATCAAGCGATGGGCATTTTTTTACTCATTTGTTTGCTTTGTTCAAAAAAATGTGGGTCAAAAAGTGAATTTTGTGATTATGTCAAAAAATCAACAGTTTGGCTCAAAATTGACACCAAATTTAGATTCTTTGATCCATTTCCTTTCCAAAAATGTATACTTTTATATGCATTTGATTAATAGTTCAATAATTACAGCACTCACAATTTTTTTTTTAAAAAAATCAAAAACTTCCTTGAGTAAGAAAGGTAGTAGTCCTCAGGGGGTCAAGAGTTGATGAGGTAAAAACGCTATACTACTTAGCGAGACAAAGCGACACCGACTTAAAAATTGAAAGGTAAATCACAGATGGTGGAATTGTTTCCACCATCTGTGGGTAAATAATGGAAGTAAATTGAAGTAAATTTAACCAACCCCAACTAATTCTGGCTCAGCAGAGTAGACGTAACTGTCAGTATCTCAAGCTGGTGCTCTGATAGATGTTGTTTGATCTAGAGACATAGATATCCCATATCAATAGTCGGAAACCTTAGCAGACATTAGCCAATCCTATTCTATAACAGGAATACAATGCGGTGTAAACTTATACTATTCAGACGGTATACAAATGTTGCCGGGTTAGTCCCATCAATAATGTCTCTGTTGTGTTGAGCTAGAACAGGCAATTTCGCAAATATTGTCTACAGTGTATCCCAAATGAAGCGGACTCTCATGGCTGTGTACCACTGTGAAAGCAAAGCCTACTCTATAACAGGAATACAATGCGGTGTAAACCTATACTATTCAGACGGTATACAAATGTTGCCGGGTTAGTCCCATCAATAATGCGTCTGTTCTGTTGAGCTAGAACAGGCAATTTCACAAATATTGTCTACAGTGTATCCCAAATGAAGCGGACTCTTATGGCTGTGTACCACCGTGAAAGCAAAGCCTACTCTATAACAGGAATACAATGCGGTGTAAACCTATACTATTCAGACGGTATACAAATGTTGCCGGGTTAGTCCCATCAATAATGCGTCTGTTCTGTTGAGCTAGAACAGGCAATTTCGCAAATATTGTCTACAGTGTATCCCAAATGAAGCGGACTCTTATGGCTGTGTACCACCAACATATTTTCAAAAATGTATACCCCTGGAATATGCTCTGAATTTACTGCACAGTGTAATGAACAAAGTATGGTCCATCTGGCTTCTTCAATAAATGGTGACAAAACCATATGGTTGCACACCACCAAATAGTCTCCCTATGCTTTACGTGCTTAAGAGATTATATTAAAGACTGATTCTCTCAGCTACCGGTGACTGGTTTGTTCAAATCATTGTTTTCTTTGAAGATACTGATATCTTCCATTAAAAAACATGCATTTTTGGGGGTTACCAAGCATTATTCCAGCGACTGGCTGTTGAAGACTACTCCACTGTCCAAATTGCTGTCTGCTAGCTATTTTCGGGGCATTTGTTCCAGAAGAGGTGGAAAAAGAAAAGTTGTGTAAAATCTTTCTATCGGAGAAAACACCTGTGTTATTTGGTCTGATATTGAAGTTATAGTCTACAAATCACCAATGATACAAATTTCATCCACATTAAGAGCACTTTATACCTTTTCTGTACATTCAAATTAAGGGTTAAAGGAAAGGTCTATTTTGATTTAAAAACTTTGATAGGTGCTAGGCACTAAGTTAGTTGTTGGTGTGGAATCTTATAGATGTCTTCTGTGTTTGCATGCATGTGTGTTCAGTATATGCCAGTGTTTTCAGTCGGGGACACAATTTAGCACTGCGTTCAGTCAATAAGTATAAGCTATTCATTTGTTATATTCATGTAATGTATGGTTTCATTTATACATGCTCTATATTTGTGTAAAGCACATGACAAGCATGCTCTTAATTTGCATTGTTCCTTTATGCAATTTATGTGGCACCTTTGTTTTGAGTTATTAATGTTTTATTGCAATCTTCTATAAAGTTTTGTGGATAAGTTTCGTTCAACCATAGGAAATATGCACCGCGATGAAGTGGGAATATTGATTTTCAGTTATAGGTAAAAAGAAGTGACAAATTATTATGTTTTACTTTGTTTTCTCAGTTGGTAAATTGTTTAAAAACTAGAAATTCAATTTTAGCATGGGGTTTGGACCATACCGTAGCATTTTTTCTACCTGCTGTTTAATGATGGAAAAAATAATAATTGAAAACTGCCAATATGTGACTCAATAAGAAACTAGTTATTAAATCAGTTGGATGAGCAGTTGTTCGCAAAGGTCAACAAAGGATTTCTAAACATTATATAAATGAAATGAAATATAACAAATATAGATCACGGTAGTTTATTTTGTACGTCTGTTTTTTGTTTACAAGCTTGATCATTATCTTGTTTGTTAACCTTTGATGTAATAACACGGGATAAACGTTATACTAAAGGACAGCTTTCAGCTTATTGCGTAGTGCAACCAGGTCATGAAACAAGACATGGCCCAAGGTTTGTTTAAGTGTTTCTATCAATGCCACAAACAATCCATTTTGGTAACACCTTTTTGTTGCCTTAGTTGTTGAAGATAGAATGAGCAGCGTCATCGTCACTGCCGCCGAACTACGATCAATATTTGTAGCTTTGGGCGATAGATTTTGTCATTATTACTTGAAAGCATGAAATTTCACTATGTCAGTAATCAATCCGAACCCGGTGCACTCGCTCAATCACACTATAGGCGATGTTACGTGGAGGACGTTAATAGTAAGGCATACACCTAAATAAATATAAAATATTGAAGTGCAATAAAGGAAGATGTTTTAATGAATGATAAAAGAGACATACATTCTCTCGGTAAATATCTTTGGCAACCCCCACCCTCGAAAAAGGGTGGGTGGAGGGGGGGGGGGGGGGGGGGGGGAGAAAACACCCTGTTCTATGGGTGGACCGAACCTATTGTTATTGTTTTTTGTCATGACTTACAACTTAGGCTTATTGCTCGAAAACTACAATATTTTGCACTCAAGAGATTCTGGCCCCCTTTCATGCTCCTGGACCACATTTGCAGAATAAAAGTGATATATATATATATATATATATATATATATATATATTCAGCTTTATTCCATTGTGCGTTTAATCTAGTAGGCTATCCAATATGGCTTGTATTTCCAGCCTCCCCGTCCACCACCCACAGATTTCTTTAGTCTGACAATCTTAGCGTCCTCGTGGAGGCAAGTTTGCCGATGAGATGAGGTGTCTATAGTTAGGGCGCCATCTATTGTCGAACTTAAATCGCCAGCCGATAAACCTGGAAATGAAAATCGGCGACGAAATATCACATTTTGGCAAGCATAAGTATAAGAAAATGCACAGATTTGACTTAATAAACCCATTTCCAGTGAATCTCCTCTATAAATTTGCACTAATTAAGAGTGATTTAGCTGACGATTTGTTTTTTTTCTAATAAGCTTATAATTATTTTGTTGAACTTTTATTTTTGAGTTTCGGGAACTTCCGTTTCCAAATGGATGCAAAATACACAAGCCTAGAGTTTGAAAAGGGGTCAGAATATTCAAAATGCGCTAACGGGAAGCCTGGTCATATATCCATTCCAAGGTGTCGAAATTCTTACCGTAAAGCTGCTCCAGGAGCATAAAAGAGGGCCAGAATCTCTTGAGTGCAGAACTTTAACGGATTCACATCAAAGTTAATCAAGCAGAATTAACCTATTGATTTATTTATCATGAGTTTGGAGTTTGTTGTCACCTGCCATCTGGTTTGGTGGGCAGGCTGGTGGTCTGTAGTGCATCCCACGTAATTTGTGAACTTGACCAATTATATTGGTGCCGGAATAGCGGCTAGTCGGGGGGGTTGTAACGAGGCGTACACAAGGATTTAATCCGATTATGGCTTATGTAATTGCGTTGCAATAATGGAAGTCGATAATGGAAGTCGGCGAGACAATCTGATATACTTGTAACGAATGGGTAATTCAATAGACTAGTTAATCATAGGTTTCCTCTTTTGGCAGTGGAAGCCTCAGAATTTAGGGGGGACGGGACAATTTAGGAGGAACATATTTAATACACATGTTCTATGGGGAGCTTGAGCAAATTTTAGGGGGATGCAGAGTGGGTCATGCCCCCCCCCCCCCCCCATCACCCTTCCACCGTCTATGATGGGATTCACTAGCCCACTCATAACCCATCTTGAAGTGTAAAGCCAAGTACATGTATCCCATTTTAAAATTTATCAAAACCTGTTTGTCTCTGCGATATCATATTTAATTCATGGAAAAAGTCAATGTTTTCTTAAATTGGTTTGTACAATGATAACAGTTGCTACTAAGCATTCCAAATTCTGCATGTCTGTTTCTTGCATCCATCCGACCTTTGTATTTTGCAACAAAAAACCATATGCTCATTTTGTCTTTGTGTTAGATTTCCAGCATAAGAGACGCATCAATTTTCAAGGGAGAGGAAAGATAACATGGAATCTATACAACATCTATTTTCATTAGTTCATGGTATTAGTGAGGTTTAAGCTTTCCCTGTGGAGGAACCTGGGAAAAGTTGGAACTGATATTCTCCGAGATAACAAAATATTGTTTTGAAATAAAATATGGAAATGTTACATCAGTACCTGATAACATCATCCCAGCATAACGGGGTAGTCGACCGTTCCCATAACAGGGTAGTCGACCTTTGTGGAGGATATATGTGACGCGATAAAGCAAAATTAGTCGCATGTCAGCATTTTTCAATTTTAATATTTGTCCATCATTTAAAAGCTGGTGAAAATCGCTACATAGTATGGTCCAAACCCCATTAAAATTGAACTTCTAGTCTTGAAGTTACAAATAATTTACCAACTGAGAAAACATTATAAAACATACAAATTTGTCACTTCTTTTTACCTATAACTCAAAAACAATATTCCCGACATACGACTCATTCCGCTTGATAGCGTCACTTATGAGTGCTCTTTTTATTGTTCTGTTACCATCTGTTGTGTTTTGAAGTCATCAGTTTTAGCGATTTTACTATGGTGACTTTACTTGATTAGAGGCACCGAAAACCAGGAGTTGCGTCACTGTATCAAATATTTCAACTTTCAATAGACTTGGTTTGACTTGAACCCAAATCACTTTTACTTATTCATGAAATTATCCTGAGTAACTTTTCCAAAAGATTTGAATTTACTTTAGTCAGATGATAATCTGTGACTTGAAGTCTCAAGAAAATCTGATAAAATTGATATTTCTGGGTCTATAATAATCGAACATGACTTGCTATTACTTGTCCAATCAGATCGGCCTGACTGCAACATTCTTAGTTACATTTTGGTCAGTGTGACCGTTGTACATTGAGTACCTCCTATGCACGGTGTGTATGAATCCAACATCAATCAAAGTATTCTCACCAAAAGGCACATGACATGACATAACGAAAGGAATCTAGAACTAAAATTGAAGATTTTGTTTTTGAACCAGTAACAATGCACCTGCAAGTCAAAGTATACCAAGATTAAACCTATCCTTCCATATCACCACAAAACACTACAGTACTATACTCTATTTGGCCATCTCGAGACAGTGACGTAACTGAACAAGCGCAGCTTTTACGCACGCGTGTGTATCTTCCGCCTTTCAACGCTCGTGTTTGTACGCCAGCGCCGTGAGTACGCGCGCGCGTTATGTGATGCAATTAGTAGAATACGCGGTTACGTCACTGTCTCGAGATGGCCAAATAGAGTATAGGTGCTCGTCAGCACGCTTCCTTGTGACACGATCAGGCAGGCTATCATATGGCGAAGAAAATCTTAAGATTTTCGAGCTGACCATGTGTCGCAATTAGCAACCCGGGTTCGATCCTCGGTGCCGCCACAGCCAGATTCCTATCCCCCCAAAATGTAATCCTTTTTCTCACCTGATAGTTTTTTTTCGCAAAAACACACTCAGGGATTAGTTGGAGTAAAAGAAAACAAACTCGTACTGTGTGCAAACCAATATTCTGACCAGAGCTTATCCATAAATGTCCAAACCATATGCTATCTACTCAAGATAGCAAACCTGTACTGTGTGCAAACCAACATTCTGACCAGAGCTTATCCATAAATGTCCCAACCATATGCTATTAAGATAGCAAATCATGACTTGATGACTCCATATCAAATAATCAAATGTTGTGTGGGTGGTTGGTTTGGTTGATTGATTTATAAGTTGAGAATTTTGGCCCTTCCTAAAAATGACCTCCTTAACCCTAACCAGTAAAGCTAGTTTTTTGTGCGTATCGGGGGGAGGGGGAAAAAGTGCTATTTTTTGGACCCGAAAAATCACCCAGCACCCCCCGGGATTCGATCGCCGGACCATCCGCACCCAAATCTGTCCCCCTACCGACTGAGCTAACTCCCTAGGTCACATGCGGCCACAAACTCCGTGGCCACATATGCCCGCGGTAGGTGACGTCATCGCGGCAATGCAGCAGCACGTGCCTGGAGATAGTTTCTGGCAGTGAGATTCAGTGCGGTTAGGGTTATGGGTTGTCCAAAATTATCGCCATTTTCACATAAGTACATAGTGTAACTTTTTGGCTTGATAAAAACAGTCCCATCTTTCAACATCGCCATTTCAGTTACGTACGCTTAGGGAATGTTGTTACCCCCTCCCCCTGTTACGTACACTTTGTGCGTATCTGTAAATGGCAAAAATTATGGATGACCCCTTACTTGGTGGTGGTAGGATGTGTAGCTAACTGAGGAATTTAAGGTTAAAATGCTATGATTTAGTCTAATTGTCATCAGTTCAAGCTTGTTTGAAGTTAGCAAGTTTTTTTTGTTGTTGAAAATTATGGAGTCATTTCTAAGTTTTGTTTGGGGAATCATGAATCTTTTTTATTAGCAAAAAACCCACCACTTCATTTTTATGTTCCAAATATGTATGAACAATTACATTGCATTTTCTAAATAGCATTGAAATGAAGATATTATATTAAAATGTTGAAAAATCATCTCCCAAAATGAAATCTGAGAATACCAACAAACAAGTTTTATTTTTTAAGTTACCATACCTTTGAGTCTAACCTATATAATACACACACACATTAATGTTCATATTATATTTGACATATTTAACATGCATGAACTACATTTCTGGCATTGTGTGATTTTCCCTCGCCCACATTCTAATTTAATTTCATGCAAGTTTTCATTTCAAGTAAGTTGTGTGGCCTACATTTGTTATGAGAAAAAAACCTGCTAGCATAGCATGACTGAGCACGTTTTCTGAATACAAAAGCCTAGCTCCATCTTATTGCAGAATGAAATTGTGATATGAATTGTACCCAATAATATTAGATATTACAGTTTCATATTCTCATTTTCAATGTAAAGTATGGCATATCTCAGGATTTCTCAACTATATTTCCTGGCGGGCCATGGAGGGCTAAAGGAAGCTCAAAAATATATACTCGAGGGCCAAATGAACACCACTTTCTGAGCTTTTCCTATAGATGAGGTGACTGTTGTTTACATCCAATGTTTATCAACAAACGCAACGGGCGAAGGGACTGGACTGTTGTCGATACTCGCTTGAGGGAACAGCATATGACCACAACACTGTCCGCTATGCCGTATTGCCCTTTATAATGCTTTGGCGCGAGTTTTAAAAGCACGGGTCCTAAACAAAACATGATGCGCGCGCAAACTGCCGGGCAAAGCACAATAGCAACTAGCCACGTTTTGCCCGGTGTGACGTCACCTGTCACCCCATCTATACATTTATATGTACATTGTATTTCAGAGGTGATCAAAGGGCCGAACATAACTGGTTGGCGGGCCATAATTGGCCCGAGGGCCGGCTGTTGAGAACCCCTGGCGTATCTATTATAACCTACACCGGGGAGGGGGGTATAAGGTATACTCTAAAAACATAAGGTATACTCTAAAGAGTTGCTTTTTTGCAAGTAATTGCTAAACAAGGGGTATGATATAACTTATATGGTAAGAATACCCCTAAAACGTGGTTCATGATTTCAAACCTCCTGCGGCACACCACTGTCTAATGTATGAAAAGAAAATTCTCCAACAGTGGCTGAAAAACTTTTTCTGATCTGTGTTGTAGCAGATTTATTAATCCGATAGCAGATATACAATGTATCAGCTGTTTTAAGTGTTTCAAGTTCTTAAATTATATTAATTTCTTTAACTTTTAGCACATTTTAAGCCATTTTTATCTCCTATTGTTTTCTACAAATGTCCAGTTGTATGCCTATACTAATAAATGTGTCTTATCTTCTTTTTATTCCATGTATGTTCCTGTTTCTTCTTGTGTTGATAACAACTGATTTAGGTAAGTGTCTTAAAATTTGTTAATGAAGGGTTAAAAGTTGAGGATTTATGACAGGGCATTTATCTGTGTCTGTATTATTAGTGCAGTGTAGTGCTATCTACTGAAGATAGCAATATTTTGGTATATGCAAATATAACAACTGCCTTTATAGTGGAGTCCATTCACTGTTGTTTGTTTGTAAGAGCAAATGTTGGAATTCCAACTGTGGAAATGGGTTTAAGAATCCTCTCTGTGTTACAGGAGCCCTATATACACTCGTCAAAAGAAGTTCCTGGACACTTAAATTAAATTAATATTTAATAGAATATATATAATTATATGTATATAATTGTATATCAAAATAAGCAGAAAGTAATCCTCTTACAGCTTAACATGGAATTTAGACATGATCACTCATGCAGGGCAGATCCCATTCACTTGACAATGGCAAGAAGATTGCACAAAATTGGATAATCCCTCCATTCCCTCCATTCAAATGACTGTAAATTCTTGCAATTTTCTTTTACGCACCTTACCATTGCTTAATGAATGTGCTCAGCCATGCATTAATGAGTACATCTTAATTTCATACAGACATGATAGAGAATTATTGTCTGCTTATTTTGACATGCAATTGTTTAATTTATATTAAATATTTATGTGAAATATTTGAACTTCAATGAGTGTCCATGAACTTCTTTTGACGAGTGTATATACTGCTATCTCCTGAAGATAGCAATATCTGCATAATGTAAAACTGCTTGCATAAAATCACCATTTCATTACAAACGCCCATTTCCCATCAAAAATCAATTTCGATATTAGGAGAAAGGCCATGCTTATCTTATAACCTCTTTAAAATGTGAAGCCTAAAAGGTGTTCCTTTCCGTTCTTTAAGTAAAAAAGCAGTGATTTGTCCCCGATACATGATGGTATAAGTTGCTCCTGGAGGCTTATACCATTCTATTTACAAAATTGCAAGTGATTTTTCAGTGGTTTTATTTAGTAACAGAACCTCATGAGTTATTGAACTCAATTTTAGGAAAGCAATTTTTTTGTGATGCTCTGTATTATGTATAAAGCAAATATCATCAACACATTAAGGTGACACACCTTAAAGGATTTAAGATTGTCTTCACTTAGCATCAAAATTGCAAAACCAGCCACCAACACACAAATGTATCAAATAATTTAAATTCAATGACGATAGAATAATAGTAAAAGGGATATATTCTGTCAAAATATCAGTGCAAACTATCTACCTTTAAAAAAAAGACACAAGCGATTGAAATAAGAACAGAAATGATTATTTGTGATATGAACATCAAACAGGTTGACATATGAACTTCTAAAATATATAGATTTTTTGTATCGTAATATTTCCCCCTGTGTATGTGTGACGCACATAGCATTCACTTCAGGGTCTCTTGTAAGACACGCATATGTGGTTCAATATTACATATACATTCAGCCAAAGATATGAGGTCCTATTACAATACACACAGCCAAATAAGTAAGACTCTCCAAATATTATAATGTTACATATACACTCTGACAAATATGTAAGGCCCTCATGGGGCCTTATTTCCATGTTGATGGATGCTTGCAATACTATTCTGAATTGACAGTGTGTGATTTCCATGTATCATTGAGTGCTTTCATCAAAGCCTTGTGAAGCACCTGTCCAGTAATTTTCACATTTGAGACCTGCTTCCATTAACCAGGGCAAAGTTGGTAAAATAACTCTGGATTTTATTTCAGATTTTAATTGCTTAGGTTTCAATACTTCAGAACTAATTGTTCTCTTGTACTTCAAAAATCAATATTTTACTTGAAAATCCTTACATTTTTCATTGATTTTTAGCTACTTTTTGGCCTGTATCTCTAATAACTGTCCTGGTTACTTTTTCCCGGTTTTGTTAGAGTTAGCAGGTCATACGTTGCCTGCTATTGTCCATATCTCAGCACCACATGAGAACCGATCAACTCTGGCCAAATGGGCTATTCCAGTTGAAATCCATACACCCCCTATAGAAAACATGACCTTAATCATTCACACAGGGTTTATTTCAAATGGAGTGCAGATAACTCCATTTGAAACCTACACTCCATGTGGGGAAGATTGAGGTCATGTCTTCCCATAGGGGGTGTATGCCATTAAAATAGAACTGCCTAATGAACTGTACACCCCTACCTGTAGACATGACCTTTTGGCAAATTGCCTTTCCAAATTATGTCCATACTGTTACATGCTTTCCATACCCACATTTTCCTGATTGCAAATTTAGGGTTATGTAGGGGGGGGGGGGGGCACGCACACGTGTGACACATATGATGCATAGTACAAACTTAGTGTTGCTTCAGCATGCGTCCGCATCCTTCATTCGCTGCGCTGATGTAAGGAGGCTTTGCCAGACCGGTAACACTTTTTTGCCAGCTTGAATTTGGGCCTCCCCTCCCTCCTCTCCCCATATGCATTCATTGGATAGTTATCTGCATAGAAACGTATATGAATTTAAGTATTGTCACTAGCCATAGTTGTCTTCAAATTTATTTGAAGCTTCACTTAAAAGCATGATAACTATATTAAATTGACTGTCTTTATTGCTAACCGACATGAAAGAATCTTGCAATTAAAACTAAATTGCCACGCTTTTGTTTGGAAATTGACATTTATGCTACGTTGATCAACGTCAATTTGAAGCTTTTGGATATTGATAGCTAATAAATAGCTCAATAGTATGTGAAATTGTTCAAGAATCAACGTCATAAATTTTGCTTTCGGAAAAGATAATGTGTGTTGAAATTTTCGTTGCCTTTTTAATTTGTGAAATTTTTCATGCCAGAAATTTATGGATTATGCTCTTCTGAGTTTCCCAAAATCTAGTTCAGAAATATTCTACTTTACATACACTGTAGTCCCAATGGGGTAGCAACTGCACATTTGAGGACAAAGTTGTGCATATTTATCTCGTACCCTAATGTATTTGTCTCCAAACATAAACCAGTACTGTTTGTTCTTCCTTCATCGTTAAAGCCTTAGTAATAGACGCGTCACAGATAAAGCGCCCTCAATTATTGCTTTTGCCATTTTAATGGCAATTTTTAAGTTTTATTATTTCAAATTTTAACACCGTATTTATCACAACATTTAGGTTTAAGAAATGAGGTAAAATATGTTGGTAGTATGCAAATAAATGCATATACAAACGTAAATTGAACTATCAAATTTTGAGGTTGTATTTTTAAAATTTATTTTTTAATTAATTTTTTTATTTGGATTAGCGGCCATTAACACTAAACTCTATTCACGCTAAAAACAGACATTATTTTTTCAAACAATCTTAACGCTTCAAATAGAGGTAATATTACTTTGGTCATCTCACCAGGTTGCATTGAATGTGGAGGGTTGTGGATCTGAACCGCATTACAAACATTTCTGTTTGGCAGCTAGTCCAAAACATGGACAGCCTCTGTTATTCCATTTCAACAAAACAACCTAAAATTATATTTTGAAAGCAAGTATGGATGTAAAATTTAAACATTCTAATAAATACACCTTGGGATTGAACTGGAGTAAACGAGAGTAAGTAGTATTGTACAGAGCATAAATAGACCAGAGTGCATGTGTGTGTGTGTTTGGCGTACGTGCGCCCGTAGTTGGGCACGGCAGAGTCAAGTGTCTAGATGAAAATCATGTAACTAGGGCATAAGCCGGTTATGTGTAACGCAGAGCCATCAGTTTTCTGTGAAAATATCATCACATGGTTTAATAACACACATCTGGACAACACCAATTTTAGCAAAACAATGAAATGCATATTTTAAAATATTTGTGCAGGTTTTGGATTTGCCAAATCTTTCTAATTAGGGTTCAACGAATAGTTTCAAGTGGATCAGATTGACATATGGTTAGACTGAAGGGCGCACAACACTTAATCAATCCTCTTTTTGTGTAACCGTAGTTAGTTCTGTGGAAAACAAAAGCCGATTTTGTGAACATTTAAGGTCCTTTGGGATATATTTGTGCCTGATAGTAGCATGTTATTATTAACCCTAACCGGGTTTTAACCGAAATCACAATTTTGGAAGAGAAATCAACAAATAAATTGCTGCTCCGCGACCGGTGATCAAATCAAGGACCTGCCGGACCAAAAAACTTGGCCCCCATAGGCAAGCCGTGGCCTTTGGCTACTCGTTTGCGCAGTATACTGCGCTCACTGTATAGGCTTGATTGATTACGTCATCAAAGACCCTCCGCACATGCGCTTGGAGATAGGCTTGGAAGTAGTATGTTTTAGTATTCAGGGGTGTTAGGGATAAAATGTAAGATATCCTTCGGAACTTGATTCTTGAAATTGACTAAAACATAGAGTACATGCATTAACTCCCTTGATTGGAGGCGGTCAGTAGGTGAGCGTAAGGGCTGAACAGATTGGTGACGCTGTTTAAATGATCATATCGTAAAATAATTGGAAGACATACATGTAACACGATGAGTTCATCAGTTGGCTATTACATACATTTGTATAGAAATCTTGCCACAGTTGAAGCCAGGCAGGAATTTTGTTCATAAAATATTTACACTTAAATCTCTGTTTCTCTGTCCTGCCAAACGAGACTGTTCTGAAATGTGCACAAAAAGATTGATGGCAGGTGTACTTAGGAGCTCTTAACAGTTGCCTACTTATCAGAACCAATATAAAAAGATGTAGGCAATTTGTCTGAGAGCCTCCATCTTGACTTGGACACGTGTCACTTGTGACCTTTATGGGCCAAGAACACACATAGATGCATCCTGTTTGTTCTGATATATGTATTTGTGTTATAAAATGTAGCCTTCTGACATTGGACATGCACTTTGTGTGATTTGCCTGCGTGAGATCTATGTACAGAGTGTCTAGATAAAAAGGTTTATTTAATTTTATAATATCAGCCAATCCCCCCTATAATTGAGGACCCTAGATCTAAAAGGGGGTTAAGTCACATTGAGAAAAATGGCAAAAACTAGGTTTCATTGTGTCCATGTGTGGACTTGACCCACTCGGGTTGTACCTCCCATGGACTCTTACACAGCTTTACCGCATGACTTAACTTTAACATTTGAACAGAGGGTGCAGCGATCCTCCTTGTAGCAGAAAACTGATACTAACTACAATTTCATAAGATTGTGACTTAACCCCCTTTTAGATCTAGGGTCCTCAATTATCAGTATGATTGAAGTCACTGACGATGTGTGTGTGAGCACTATGACTGTCCCTTCGATTCTGGTATGATGGAACCCAGTGGGTATGAGTTTCTACTTGGAAGCTTTATTGGGTTATCCATGGTCAATTGTCGATATTATATCAAATCAAACCAAATTTACCTTATAGTAGATTCATAGACTTTGGCTGGTGTATCATTTCAGTGTAGGTAATATCCTGAATAGTGACAAAGTTTTCGTGTGCTGTGCTCAAATTGATTTTCTTTCTAACTTAATCCTCATCTATACAACAAGAAGTCTTTTAATCATCATTTCTTAATCAGGATTTGATCATCATTTCTTAATTCTTAGAGTTTTAAAAAACTCTAAGATTAAGAAATGATGATCCAATTGTGTCACTTGTTAAGATGGCATGTTTGAATAGCGCGCTATTCTCTTGGGTAGTTGCTTTATAGTCCATTATATCTCAGAGAAACAAATAGAATCTAAACAATGCCGATATCGTCGATCAGGAATGTAAGACCTCTGGCAATTGCCAGAATTCCGGCCCTTTTGTATTATTCTAAACAAATCCGGATTTCACATGTTTTCCCGTGCCGGAAAAATCCGGAAAATCAAGAAAAAACAAATATATGTAAACTTGAATAACATCAATCGAGCCACCCCCGGCTGCCGAGAAATAAATAAATTTAAACGACTGGAGTAAATCTTTAGGTACAGGACACCTGCTGAGTTTCAGGCCCTGAAACAGTTGACTACTTACATCCCTGCGTCGTGATTGGTCCATTGTTGTTCCTCTAATGTTAAATGGATTAGCTAGCTCCAAATCAATAACTGATCGACCAATGTTTATTTATAAATCTACTATAGTGCCCAAGTTTCGTTCTCAGAAACCTCATAGGCCAAAGATCCACTGGGCTTTTGTGCATCTTGCTGCGGCTAGCCTTGGTCTGATTGATCCTACATGGTAATAAGTGCAAATAGTCAGCTGAAAGGTGTTCCACGCCTTAACCAACTCTTTATGACGTTGAATCAACAAATTGACCTGTGGTCCTAGGAGAATAGACCTAAATAAGTTAGACATTACTGGTGCATCAGAGATTCCACCACTGCGTGCGTGCGACACTTCATTACTATTAGGAATCATTCTAAAACACTGAGGCAGATAATCTGCTTGTGAAGATCCTGCCCATACACTGAACTAATACATCATACCTTCATCCTCTGTCTGATATCTATGTTTCATATTACTCGGGGCAGTGACATCAGAGCGTGTTTGAGTAAAGGCACCCTCGTATCGCACGCTTCATTGTAACACACTGGAATAGGTTTCCATTGAATGGAAGGTGAATTCCAACTTGTGCATGTTAATAATAATAATGCTTACTTGCTTAACTCGGGTGGTGTCCCCGATCTACGATGGCTCTCCACACTTTTCGGTCCTTCATTGCTGTCTTTATGTTACTTGTCTCCAATCCTGTATCTTGCTTGAGTAAGTCAATGAATGTCAGAGCATGTCTTCCCGGCTTTCTTTTGCCATGTTTGAGGGTCCAGTGCACCAGTTTGGAGACTGGCTCTTCACTTCTGTAACAGTGGCCAGCAAACCTTGTCCGTCTCTTCTGAATCTTCTGGCTTATTTTGGGGAGATCACCATACAATTGGGTATTTGGTATGTGTTGTTTCCAGTTGACATTGAGTACTGCTCTCAGCATTCTGGTGTAGCAGCCATCGAGCTCTTTCTGTAACTTGGGAGTGATGGTCCAAGCTTCGCAACCATATAACAGAACCGACTCTACTGTAGAGGCAAATAGGCAAAGTTTGAATTTCCGAACGAGAGTCATTTTGGTCATTTTACTACATGCTCTCCATGCTGCTGCTTTGCCTTGTTTATGTCCTTTACTGTACTCTCCATCCAGGCACCAAGATATTTAAAATCTTGTACCTCATCCAACTTGGTACCATCCTTTGTCTGTATAGATCCCGTCTGACTTTGGTTGTATGATATGAACTTTGTCTTGCCAGCATTCATTTTCAGACCGACCTATGCTACTAAAACCATACTTATAAAGCGCCTAACATCGGGATCCCTAAGCGCATAAACATAAAAACAGATAAATACAATCAAGAACAAATATTAGAAAAAGCCATTGTGAAAAATGAGTCTTTAAGGATTTCTTGAAGTGATTTAGAATCTCAGAGCTCAATTCAATTCAATTTATTATAAAATAACATCGTGGCCAAAGGCCAAATTGCGCATTTTTTACAATATAAAAACATATAATATTATCATCAAAAATACATATAAATACATGATAAAACAGCGATAACATATAAAATACATAATTATGATTGCAAATCCCCACACAAAAATTATTTAAGAATCCAAACACACACATTTACAAGCAAATGAAACAAACCTCCTCACACCACAAGTGTACACACAAAGAACACTCACCCCTCCACACATAAAACCCCTATACCACACACCCCGACAACACATGTATCCACTAAGCATGCACTCATACACAAACTCACAAGCCCACCTACCAAACAACATTGCACATGAAAAGTACTATTAGCCCGCCCCCCCCCCCCCATAAAGACCAAAAAAATTGCACATTATCAAATAATCACATAGCTCTTCACATAAATAGGCAAATTGTTCCGTAAAACAGTAGCAGACAGAGAGAAAGAACATTGACCATTGCGTCAATGTAAAAGAGCAAGCGAGGCGCACTTGTTGAAGAGCGCAGATTGTAAGAAGGAGTGTAATTGCTTGATAAGTTCTTGGAGATAGATTGGTGTAGTACCATGAAGACATTTGTGTGTTAGAAGTATAATGTTAATGCTGCATCGATTAGTAGAAGACAGTTGGATGCTTGGAGTTGGATGAACAAACTATAGTCTATTAATTATTGAACTGCACCAATACTGACCACTAATGTAAAGTCCAAGGGGCTCACACATCAGTAGGCCTTGTACTGCTCCAGCCATTATACAGGACTGTGTTGTTATGTAAACTCAAAACAACAGAGGGTGCTATTTATGAGCTACCACTATCAGAGGGGGTCACACACAAGGCTCTATTGATCGGTTAGGTGTACCTCTTGGCTAGTGCAATAAAATCAGTTAATAAAACTTAACCTCCCCGTAAAATTAGTTTCATGATGCATTACAGCCTCAGCGTTTATCCCATAATACTACAAAATATGTAATAGATAGGGTTTTTTCTTTTGTCCAGATCCGGCGAGGTAAACTATGAATGCTGCAGGAAGGTGTATGATACAAAAAACAGCCATGTATAACGATATAGGTTGGTTGAGGAATTGAACCCGGGATTCCTGCGTGGGAGGGAGAGAGCATGGCCACTATGCTACACTAGACTAACTGTTTTGGCAAAGTCGATGATGATAAAGATATATTTAGTATGGAGTTATTCAAGCATCACATTTCTTATGTGTTGCTGTCCCCATACTTCTTTCAAAATTAAAACAATGAAGCAATTAGCATTTTAAACAATGGGGATTGTTCATTAGGACTCCAGCTTCTTGTCAGGGCTGTTCAATCTCTAATCGCTTCAGTATTTTGTGCACTAGGGTTATGAGAATTGAGCGTAAAATGTCGCAAGTTGTATGGTGGTTCCATGTTCAAAATGCTATACGATGCAGGAAAATCATCAAGGCTGCTGTGCATTACAGCGTGATATTCATATCAGAAAACCTTTCTTTCTCATCAGTTTACATATAGCATGGTGTGATAACAAACACTATTGTCAAACTGACAGTAACAAAATTAACACATTGTCAAAGCCCCGTAGCATGTTACTCAAACTTCACGTAATCGTCATGGCAACGACATTAATACATCGTGCTAATTAAGAAAGTGTTGATTTACGCTTGCTTGTCACGGTAGAAATGGATTCATGTTATCAGACAAGCTTACATCAAGCAAGTTCTTTGCTCGCACGCACACAACACTTAAACCAATATGTGTGTATGTATACACGTTGATCTAAAAATAGCAGGGCAGACGTCTCAATTGACAAAATGGGACAGCGCCAAATAACAAGTAATGAAAATTGGTGTAAAATAAGCTACCCGGATAATAGGAATAGGTTCAAAGGATTTTTTCAAATAGTAGGATTTATTAACAAATCAAATGATTGAGGGATTTAAAAAAGGTCAAGTTAAATGAAGCAAATGTGAACATACATTCAGAGATATTTGACTCTTTAGGCGATGAAAAAAAGAAACCCTGTTCTACGGGCAAACAGACCTCAGGTTGGGTCGGACGGTCTGGCTTCCCCACCCCTTTTTCCCTTCAAAATGAATGTAAACCGTTTATAAAATCTCTATAACATTTTTGTCATAATTTGACATGGCAAAAAAAAAAATGGTTGGTATTCGCATGTGAACATTTTGTTCACATATTTCTAAAAAAATGAGTATGTCAGGTCTGTATATAACAGGTTTTTTTACTGTCGTCTTATGGCAAAGAGGAAGCATACATTCATAGATTTGCAAAGACAGCTTCTTTTACTTTCTAGTTTATCTCCGTTACCAAATTGTATACCCCAATAAGTGCCCATATGATAAATACCCCTTCTTATCTTCAATTGACTCTCTGAATGATAAACGTTACTGGGAACTGTGATTTTAATACATCCCTCTTCAGACTAAAAGAGCACCATAACAGATTTGCAAAGATAAAGCATACCCCTATGGATAAAGCAAGATTTTAGTACCAGAACGTATGTTAGGATATAGGATAGAATGGCTTTCATTTTAGCTTGAACCCTGGCCCTATTTCCGACGTCTGGATCCATTGAAAACAAATAGCATTGTGATATACTCAGGTCAAACAGTGCGCCATGTAGCAGCACAGTGCACCCATAATGCAATATTGAACAAAGAGCTGGCACGGGATTGGGCGAACCGGTGCATTATGACATGACAGGAAAAACACAATGGGGGTTTACAACTTCCTGAAGCAAAGTGGGTTTTAATCATACAAGATGATTAAAACGTCATTAAATCCTTGTTGCCTAACAGTTCTGTACTGCCTCCAACCTCTAACCAGTCATGCAGTGGAGAGAGAGCCTCAATAACAACGTTACGAGGACATTGTCTGTACTGATTTGCTGTACTATTTGTATTACGGCGCCATCAATTGTCTCGGAATAGCGCAACTTTACTCGGTGCATCAGCTGTTTATAGAGATGTCTGTCTCAATTAAGAGCTCATTATGTTTACATGTATGTCTGTATCTAATTAAGATTTAGTCAGCATGAATGCCATAATCAGATAATGTTCATCTATTTTTAACCGAGCAAACATGACAAGACGGGTAACATTTTACCGAGGCTATAAAGAACTGCCAGGAAAGATAAAATGATGTAGTGTCTCAAATAATATCAGGCTCATAAGGTTTATATGCACAAACTAATTGGAGATGATATTTTTAGTAGATCTTTCCTAAAAAAATGATGCTCCCATATTCAAAAATTTATATGTTTTCTTGTTTAGTCAATTACTGTATACGCCATATTTTTTGGCGTAAAGATATTTTCACGATTTGTATCACTGACAATTTCATGGGGTATTAAAATACATGGTTCAGGATATCAGCTCTATAAAATAACATAAGAAAAATGCTTAATATTCACATTTTCGCGGGTTTTGAATTTCACGGAGGCATCTTAATCCGCGAAATCACCGAAAATAAAACCAGCGCGAAAATGTCAGTGTATAATTCAGTATGCCTCCAATATCCGATCAATTCATGTTCTGTAAGGCCCATGGCTCAAGAAACAAGGACATTGTGTGTACTGGTTTGCTGCACTGTGTACAGGGCGAGTCGGAAAGAACGGGCACTTTTTTCACAAAAGCGTCACAAAAGATGTAGGCATGCATATTCCACATCAATGGTAGCACTTTCAAGACCTACAATTTGGCTTTCATTCAAAAGAAGAATTTTAAAAATCGACTATTTCGTTATCATGTTACATTAATTTGAGTAAAGCCCCAAAATCTGAAGCAAATCCACGGAATGGTCGAATTATCAAGTCATTCCTAAAAGTATTCTAATGTGGTTTACCTCTTGAAATAGATATGCCTCCTTTTACTTTTACTTTTTGATTTCAGGCTTTTTATTACCCATAATGACACAAATCTATTTATTTCCAGTCATTTTAAGATATTGTATCCAACATTCATGTGCCTTTTCAGTCTTTCACTAGTTTCATTGATCAGCATCTCTAAATCAGGCAATGAACAATAATATGGGTTATTGCCATTCCGTGGATTTGGCTTTAAAATACCGGGTTCTTCTCAAATGGTTGCAACTTTATGACGCAAAGTTCGAATTCCAAAATTCTTTTTTTGAATGAAAGCCAAATATGTGTTCATTGTAACACTATATTTGGTTTTGCATATGCAGGCCTAATATTTCTCTGGTGATTTCGCCAAAAAAGTGCCCGTTCTTTCTGACTCACCCTGTATGGTCACGGAATAGTGCAACTATATCAGCTGTGTAGTGAGATGTCTGTCTCAACACTCATTCCAGGGGATGTAGTTTTGAGGAGGAAAAGGGATAAACATTTTGGGAGGAAAATCGGCGCTGGGGTTCGAACCTGTGTTGCCTGCGTGGCAGTCTAGGCCCTGGGGCTCGAACCTGTGTTGCCTGGCAGTCCAGGCCCTATCTAACTGAGGTGTAAGGCAAGTGTAAGAGTCTTCCTGCAAACTCTTTCCTGCGCATATATGATCGCCCCCGTCCGGCAGGACATACAGTAGATAGACCCGGGAACTACGCGCCACTACCAGCCTCCACTTAGTTGAGTAGTAATAGTATTCAGAGCTGTTAGGGTTAATTGCTTATAATGTTTACATGTATGTCTGTATCTAATTAAGATTTAGCCAGCATGAATGCCATAATCAGATCATGTTCATCTATTTTTAACCGAAACTGAGCAAACATGCAAGATGTATTTCTGTCCACGCCTCATCACACTTTGAGGCCCTTTTCTGAAGTCTGTGAGTCACAGGCTTTGTATAAAGGGCCTGGACAAGATGAATTGTCCCAGAATGATTTATACCGGGAAAGTTGCATTTATTTAGCTAGCAATACCATTGTTTTTGGTCAAAGTGCTTGTGGTTCTAACATCTACACAAATTAGCTTCTTTTTAGGAACTTTGAATTGTAAAAATTGAATGTTTCTGTTATAAGAACATTGACCCAGTTCCGCGAAAAGCTGAAGTTTTATGATATCCAGGTAATTTGCAGTATCCTCTTTAAACTGCAAAGTTTTAACTTAATTCGTCTTGTCCAGGCCCTTTATATGAAGCCTGCGACTCACAGGCTTATAATATAAAGACATCAAAAAAAGTAACTCGGCTGTTGTAAAAGCACCTATAATTTTAAAATTGTTACTCATAATGAAAATACCATGAGACGGAAAATTTAATTACGGTGATTTTGACACCTTGTTTGTTAAAATCGATAAAGTATCGTTGTCGCGGTATGTGCTTACAGATGAAAAGTGCCAATTCCATTGTTGCATTAACTCCTATTGATCTCTCTGATTCAGCGTGAAGATAATAGCGGGAATTTTGATTAGCTGTTCTTGTTGTGCTGTAAACTTGATTAGCATAATCCGGGACAAATTTAATGGGGATGACAGGCGTACTTCTTTACAATTAAAAAGGATGAATTTAAAACTCCAAATGCTCAGAAGGTCCGAGAAGACAGACCTCATCATTGTCATGGGCAAACTATCAAAATTCCCGTTATTATCTTCACGCTGAATCAGAGAAATCAATAGGATTTAATGCAACAATGGAATTGGCACTTTTCATCTGTAAGCACATACCGCGACAACAATACTTTATCATTTTTAACAAACAAGGTGTCAAAATCACCGTAATTAAATTTTCCGTCTCCTGGTATTTTCATTTTTAGGATATGAGTAACAATTTTAAAATTATAGGCGCTTTTACAACAGCCGAGTTACTTTTTTTGATGTCTTTATATCAACTGTTTGTGATGTTTTAAAGCAATACTTGAATGGAGTGAGAGAATTGTTCTGATTGAGTGATTTATACCACACTTTCTTAAGCGGCAGCTTTAAAGTTTGTTGTTGGTTTGTTCAATTGAAATACTTCGAAAGTGAAAAACTGGTTTTCACCAATTTTCAATTATATCATGCCATATTGGAACAGATAAATAAATTTGGATGAGATTGACAGAGAAAGTAGAAAACATGTTCTCCATGATACTGCAGGTGTTAGATTTGGACAGCAATGTTGTTTTTATATTTTCATTATTTTTGAAACGTGGTATAAATCATTCTGGGACACCCTATAGATGTTAAGTTATGTAGCCAGTCTAAAGACGCTATAAGCTTTGTAGTGAAATGTAACAAATCAGTAAACACAATCATCCACATAAATTGGATTAGAACACAACAAACTTCTCTCCAATATGATTAGCAAAAACTATTCATGTAGACAGGAATAACTATATTTAACCCTCTGAGAACTACGGGCCGATTGGTCAGAAAAATAGATACATCATTTATTGCACCAATCAGAGACAGTGATAGAATAATTGTATCCCTGATAAAGATTGGAGTGAAATATTTTACAAGCTGCATTTTAATTGGCTATTAAAATGAGTATATCTTGCAATAAACCAATCAGAACCACTGTAAGATAGGCCAGTAGTGCCCAGGGGGTTAACAAGATGAATTAATTATGTTACTGACGTTTTTACCTGTAATGTAATCAAGGGATAGTTAACAATGGCATATTGTTTATTTATGTCTCAAGGTCGGTTAGGATGCCAGTTTTGTCATTTAAAAAATATAAAAAAATAGTGTCTTATCAAATGGAGTAGAAATGGTTGACAAGGCGCCAAACAACATTATTTCATTATGCCTATGCTATGTGTATACATAAATTGCAAATGCAAAGCTTCGATGCCATAGTTACTTTTAAATTGATTATTGGTGGCATAAATAACCCATCCACACTTTGTGATTGAGAAAAGGCCAACAATCCAGCCCCCCCCCCCCCCACCCCATTTTATATCATGTCTTTTATATCATGGCGCATCCTTTAACATTTGAAATTGGGACCATAACCCAAAATTAGCATTCTGTACTAAAGCATTAGCAGTCTGTACTAAAGCAATTGAGTACAGGTTAACCATGGTCACAAGAAAATACCAACACATATCTGTCCCCCTTGGTCACTTAGCTATTTCAATCTTATTAATTGAAGGTGAAGTAAAAAAATCGGTTCAGAACCGTAACATTTCTTGTGTTTTCTTCAATTACCCAGCATATACTTTTTATAGCGCTGTCCGTATTCAGATTTTATGTGTTATGCAAGTAATTCTAAATCTTCTGTAAGTGCGTAAGACGCAACATGCTGGAAGGAACCCTGGACAGAAAAGATGGCTGAGGCAGATCAACATACTTGACCTGGTTATGGGTCACTGTCCTTTCTTGAAGCCCAGAAACTAGGGCAGGAGTGGTATGAAGATAGTGAAGATGATGGAGACTTTGTTTTGGGACATGATAATCGGAAAGGGTTTACTTGCAGGGGGTGATAGATGTTTTAAAGCTTAGCACCAGGCTCTATTGATGGCATAGGGAATATTGCAGAAACTTAGGCAAAAATAGTGGTGTGTCCTTCTGAAAATGATCTCAACTACAAGTACCAGGAAAGTTTTCTTCTGGAGAAATGTTTCAAATTTGGTCTCAGGCTTTGTTAATGATGAGACAGGGAACGTTGCAGAAAGTAGGACAAGAGAGGCAGACTTGTTAAGATGATCTATAGTTCAGGCAGTACCAAATTGGCAAAACCGGTTTACAGCAGCGAATGAAATCAGATGAGCGTCGCGCTAAAAACGCTGGCATTGTGCAACATGGCGCCCAATTTTGCAGTGTCATTGTATGCGTGACGCTTGCGTATGCCAAAATCTTGCTTATATGCTTGGATGCGCGCAGATAGATAAAAACCGAATAATTCTCGCCAATTTGGAACTGATTGAACTATAGTCTTTTCTACTGTAGTCTTTTTCTCGCTTTTATATACAAGATAAAAATGAAAGAGTGGTTACCATTGTTGGCTTTGTTCCGGAAGGAAGCAAATCGGTCCTTCTCCCTTGGAAAATATATCGTAAAAAGCGGGAACATTGCGAGTTTTAACGGGAAATGGAATTCCCTCTTACCATTATGGGATGTGTAGTATATCATCAAAGGACCCTGTAATAACCTTTAAATAATTGAACTTTCAATAGTATAGAGAATGTTTAAAAGTTTGGTGTCAAGCCCTGTTGATGAGACAAGGAATAGTACAATAACTTTAACAGGAGTAGAAGATTTTGCACTAGATGATTTAGTCTTGGTTTAATACCCAATTATCAGGGGGAAATTTAGGGGTGGGCTAAAAATAGGGTTTTAAAGCTACGTTGCTGAGACTATTAATGATTAATTTAAGGAAGCATAGACTATGTTCGAACACAGCTTCCAACAGTAGACAGTCTAGACTAATTCAAGTTTCTAGACTTAGTTCAAATTTTTAGTGCCTGCGAAGATTCCCTTAGGTATATGGCCTACAATTGATCAGGCTCTATGATGAATCCAAGTGTCCTGTTTCGTATCAAGAAGATTGCTACTAGATTGGTTAGAGTCAAACATGGCCATGGGGCAAAACGACAAATTATGACGTAGTCTACGAATTTGAGTCACTTGTCGCTTGTGTACTGGCTTCTGGTGTTTCTGAGGCCTGTAAGTTTATTTTACTACGTTGTATTCAAGTAGTTATTTAAGAAAGCCTCTTCATATCTTTGTAAACCAATGTACGATTTGCATTTTGTCGCTTTGGTAGACAGGTAGCATTTAAAACTAACTGTTTCCAAACTCTTTATCACAAGCAAAAGCAAAAGCAAAATGTCATTGGAAATAGATGTTTTCTTTCGACTTTGTAGGTAACAAAAACCAAAGAATAAAAATGACATCATCACAGTTCAGAATGAAGGGTAAAACATGCTCCGCAATCAAAACTTACGTTTGGAAGAACCATAATTGAATATTCCCGATATATGACTGGTTTTCCTTGGTGTTGTTACATTTTGAGACTTCCCATTATCTGATTATTGATAACAGTCAGCCTATAATATGGCAGGTAGTTTATCCCTAGGCATTGACGCCTTTCTTACATTGTCTGTAATTGGGCACTGACATGATTATCGTCTCAATGACACACCACTGAGAAAGTTTATAGCAGCTGATGTAGGGCTAAAGGGCTAAGTGATATGCATCTTTAGGTGGAATAAGTTAGACTGGGGGTGGGGTACTTTGTTGTAATTTAAGGAGGGTGTATATTCCATCCTGGCTGTCAAAAGTTAAGGCTTGCATAGTTTCTCATCTGCAGCAGTACTTACACAGTAAAAGTTTGATGCATTTAAGGCAGGCTAAGATTGGACTGCGTCTGTCTAGCAGTTTGCTGTCTACTGAAGATAGCAATCTGATGTCTTGTGATGGCAGTTTACTGAGTTAACTGTTTACTGAAAATAGCAATTTGATGAACTATAATGGCAGTGTGCTGTCTTCAGAAGATAGCGATCTGATATACTATGGCAGTTTGCTGTCTACTGAAGATAGCAATTTGATGAACTATAATGGCAGTGTGCTGTCTACAGAAGATAGCGATCTGATATACTATGGCAGTTTGCTGTCTACTGAAGATAGCAATTTGATGAACTATATCATGGACTTATGGGTTGCTCTTATTTATACCAATTGACGCCAATAAACCCTCATCCCCTCTCTCCTGTTTGGATGGAATAGAGACAAGTGATATACAGTAATAACCCATGGTAACAACCTATTTATTGTCTGTGTCCTCTTAACACTTTCCACGTGGCAGACATCTGCAGACTACCGTTCATAAATTGAACAAAATGTTTCAAAAATGTCCAATTTTATTGAATTGAATTTTATCGCCATTTTTGATATCACCATGAGAAATACATTAAAATAAGTGCTGAGTATTGGTTCAGTAATTCATGAGA
This sequence comes from Ophiura sarsii, assembly GCA_035610835.1. Taxonomy (NCBI): domain Eukaryota; kingdom Metazoa; phylum Echinodermata; class Ophiuroidea; order Amphilepidida; family Ophiuridae; genus Ophiura; species Ophiura sarsii. The sequence goes on along the minus strand of CM069451.1, from coordinate 45,583,607 downwards.
TAGACTTAGAAAGTTGAGAAAGGTTTTTGAAAAACCTGTTTTGTATATGGTAAAACTAAAAGCCCTGTGGAAAGTGGAAAGTCAGGCAGGCAGGCAGCTATGAAGACAGATAGGCAGAAACACTGAGCCTACAGTTGAAATGATCACATTTAGCAGATGGTTGATTATTGCACCTGCCGTGTAATTTCCGGCCTTGGTTACATTGGTGTGACATGGTCATTCTATTTTTGGATTTTAAACCAGAGCTTTAAGGGGAGAATGGATGTTAGGGTTATTTCAGATTTGATGTAAAATGGGTTATTAGTGGAGATGCAAAGGATGGGGGGGGGGGGGGGGGGGGGTGATGGGGTGATGCCTCCAGTTACAATCCTTCCCCTAATTGTCTTATGATCTCAAGCCAACTCCCAGTTTAGAAAAACAAATAAAAAACATAGATTCATTTATGATGTTAAAATTAGCTTAGAAGTTGATCTAAATGCTATAGCTTAGAAGTTGATCTAAATGCTATGTTTCAGACCTAGAAAGCTTAGTGTAGACTATTTTAACTCACTCCCCCCCCCCCCCCCCCCCTCCCATAATGTCTTGCCCCCTCCCCCTCACATCCTTCATGTTATCAGTGCCACCACTGTGCACCATAATTAATTCTAGAATGTTAATCTTGTCATTTTGGCCTGAAACATAAGGTTTATTGCGAATAGGTAAAAATCAATTGATTATCCTTTTCTGATGCATTGTGGGAGAGAAAAGGGACCAAATTTGCCCCATTTTTTCTCCCACAATGCATCAGAAAACAATAATCAATTGATTGTTACCTATTCGCGATAAGGCTTATGGAGAGCAAAATTATTTCAGCTTTAGGTGGAATTCTTTTTTGACAGCTCAATGTTTTCTTTTTTGATACAACTTAAGAGTCAAAGTTTTGTTTTTCTTAATATAATGGTGGCTGAGACATAACCATGTAAAGTAAACCATCCTATTTATACAATAACTATTCCAGCGTACCATTTTGATGGTTTAAATTAACAAGTCATTGTGACAAGTGTCAGGTATTTTGAGTAATCACTTTGAACTTAGTCATTCCTTGTATACCTTTAAGAGTATGTAAGTATGTCTAGTGCAGTCGTCTTCAGTAGATAGCAGTAACATTTAAAGTGATCACCACAGCATCAGCGAGTGATGGATAGCTTGAAATGAAATAGTGGTTTGTTTAAGCCACAAAAATGGAATTTGCATGCATTTAAAAGGAATCCAAAAATGTATAGGGTATGAGTGAATGGATGGGTTGGCCTTTCCCCAAACACCTTGCCGTTGATGCTCAAAATGCTTGATGCAACTTTTTCTTTTCAATTAACCCTATTAAACCCTCCTTAGCGACACAGAACCACACAGCCAGCAACACTTCTAGGCGTGTGCACACAACTTCTATCCCATACTGCACTACACCCCAAGTGTATATGGTCTGCAAAAATGTAGTGACCCTGGTTCAATTCCTGGGGGCGGCGAACCTAATATTCCCCATTTAAACCCCTCCCCTGTTCTTCAGTCCATCCCAATTGCAATACTTCTAGCTCAAGGGTTATAGAAAACTTTGCCTCAACTCTTTCACCAAATGTTTTCAGAAGAGACAATCTTTATTCTTTCTTTTTAAAAACCTAAACAAATGTTTTTCTTTTCGTTTTGTTTTGGTCAAAATAATCTCTCCTACCTAATTGCTAACCTTTTTGGATAAGGGTTGGTGTACATTGAACATGAAAAAATATTGTAAATCTTCAAATTAGAGTCACTCTATGTATGTGACTGTGAAACAATCCAAAATGTTGATATGCCTTATTGCCTCATTTCGCTGTACATGCCATACACACATTAAACAGAAGTGAGCCTGTTTGAGCCATCATGACAATCTGTAAAGGTTAATATTTGATCTTTTTGACTTTTTCTCATGTAGAGAGTTGTGATGTAAAGTGTTTGGAATATATACACAATTATAATAACTGTGTCAATTTCGACCACAGGGGAGACCTGGACATCAACATTGTCAAATTATCGTCCAAAACTCGATTTACATCACATAAGAGAATTTCTGCTATTGATTTTTTCTAAAGATATTTGTCAAGAAGATTTTAATGTGAATCCTCGTTAGGAAGGTTAAGGATCTGCGTGATACCGGGTCAATGCACTTATTGTGCTATGGGACACATTTGCCCTATGATGGTGGGGCATGTTTACATCATTATGATTTTGTTTATATTTCAAAATTGTAATTTTCCTCCTATAGCATATTTGTAATTATACAATAGTTATCTGGAATGGAGTAGCACTAATATTCTTGGAGAATGTTTTAAAAAGTGGTGATTCTTACTATTTTTAATTTTTTTGGAAGAAAATCACAGAGCACAATAAATGAGTGTATATCTATTGAATACATTATACTTCATGGTGCCTAATTCTGAGCTTATGGTGAACTTGCCCCGGCCTATGGGCGAACCTACCCAGGGCGGGACAATTTTGCCCTTTTGAGACACCTGTCGTTATTGTTTGCTATGTCTTTACAGTAAGGCCTAAAACTGGGATCATGGTCGTATGTAGCCAATATATCAATCTTTCACATACAATAATGTCAATAGGTTCATTCAATCTTTAACATTGATGTCTCTTGACCATTTTAAATAAAAATAGGACAAATAGGCCCAATCTCCCCTATATTATAGTAGTGTGCCAACTGAATATTTGTTGAAGGAGATTGCCCATTTAGGGTCCAGTTGAACTATTTCAATGGTAGTTTTAGTTGGTGTATGGTTGACACTGCAAATGGTCAAATTGTACCCAATCTGCTAAGTGTGTACAGTGACAGATCTTTTTTAAGTGTGTATAGGTAAGGAAAAGAGCCTGGTCAGTTCAATGAACATTTAGATCTTGACAGTTGCATTCTTAAGTCGCCAAGGTCTTGATAGTAGATATATAGTCAAACACGTCACTGATGATAGATGGGTCTAGTAATATGTCAAGTGCATATGCTATCATTTCATTTCTAGTCTCGGGGATATAAAGTCAATGAGAAGTTTTTAATTGTGAATGACCAACTGGTAAATGTTCTGGCCATGTGAAATGAAATGTCTGGTTGGCTTGTCTTAACAAATAGTAAGAAATACCAAATCAATGGAGAACAAAAAGAAAAGTGTTCTATTTCATTTTTTGAATTATGAATCATTGATTGAAGATAACAATATGGTGTGCTGCAACTGTTTGCTGTTTGCTAAAGATATCAATCTGATTTATTACGGCAGTTTTTTGTCTGCTGATGATAGCAATCTGATGTACCATAATGTTGGTTTATTGTCTATGGAAGATAGCAATCCGATGTGCCATGATGGCAGTTTGCCATCTACTGAATTTGCAGTGTGATTTACTATAATGGAAGTTTGCTTTCTACTGAAGATAGCAATCTGATGTACCATAATGTTGGTTTATTGTCTATGGAAGATAGCAATCTGATGTGCCATGATGGCAGTGTGCCATCTACTGAATTATCAGTATGATTGACTATAATGGCAGTTTGCTGTCTACTGAAGATAGCAATCTGATGTACCATAATGTTGGTTTATTGTCTATATTAGAAGATAGCAATCTGATGTGCCAGTATGGCAGTTTGGCAGTTTGCCATCTGCTGAATTATCAGTGTGATTTAATATAATGGCAGTGTGCTGTCTACTGAAGATAGCAGTCTGATGTACCATAATGTTGGTCAATTCCTGAATGACCATTTTACCTTTTTTTATAATGAATCAAAATGTTATAAAGCTTACTGTTCCCAAAACCTTCCTCAACTCTCGACCTCTTTTTCTCTGTAAAGGCCTGAAACAAATATGCAGCTTGAACACTGTTTTTTAATAGAATCTAAAAAGTATTAAATTGAATGCTAAACTGAAAATGTAATTTTGACCATTAAAGCTTGTAACACGCACACACAAGCGACTTTTGAACACATTTTTTATATATGTGATGTTTCAATACGTAAATAGAATGCGTCAAAATGAATAGAAATTTTCAAAAATGAAATTGGTTGATTTAAAAAACCCTCTTATTCATGTAAATAAATATACGTTTAATAAATATATGTCAGTTTGCTGTATACTGAAGATAGCCTTTGTAGATAGAAATCTGATCTAGTTAATTATAACAAATGTTTGTTGCCTTTTTAGATAGTAATCTGATATTCTTTGACATTTTGCAGTTTGCTGATTTAGTAACAATCATGATGTATAAGTCACATTTATACATTCTCGTTCATGCTAATTTTTGTATTTATTTTATATTTCTCGCCCCTGGTATTAGTGATATGTTTTATTTTCCTCTTCTTTTAACAAGACATAAATGCACAAAAAACAATAATTACAATAGCAACTACAAATTAGAAATTACCAATGACAAGACCCATTCTCCAAGCTTATGGGCTTCAGTTATCAGCCTACTAGAGTCATATCGGTGGTGAACACATTGGTGGAAGAGTCAACCACCTAGTACATGTCCATTATTCAAGACAGGAATCCTACGCCTGAAGATATTGTCCAACAATGGGAGCAAAAGAGCTTTGAAGCTGGTCAGGATGTTTTTGTGTTAGGTGTATAATGACAGTTTGCTGTCTACTGAAGATAGCCATCTAGTTAACTATAACAAATGTTTGTTGCCTTTTTAGATAGTAATCTGATATTCTTTGACATTTTGCTGTTTGCTGATTTAGTAACAATCATGATGTATATGTCATATTTATAAATTCTCGTTTTTGCTAAAAAAAATTCTACTACGCCTGAACATTATTGTCCAACAATGGGAGCAAAAGAGCTTTGAAGTGAATCCCTATAATGCTATTCCATTTGAAATCCACTATGGATGTCTATTCTGTTTCAAATGGGGTTACCTGCATGGGTGACTCCATTTGAAATCTGCACTCCTGTGTGGAACAATAAGGGCATGTCTTCAATGGGGGGGGGTGAATTTTGACTGGAATAGCCCCGTTAGTCGCCCAAGATGTACGGCACAGAAATGAACAGTTTGATTTGAAAAGCAATTTTGTTGTAATTTTCTAAATGCTGAATCTGAAACAATCTCCAATTTAAGCTAATGTAGGCATAATCCAAATATGAATATTTATCATCCCTTCCATTAGGATGATTGTTTAAGCATAACTCGGTGGTTCTCAACTAGTCACGCTGAACGGACATGAAAGGCTGCAAATATTAAAAATATATTCTTGATCTTTATAGATTTTTCATTGTTTTTGAGATTTTTTTCTCAAGTGGCCGTCATCATTGCTTGAAGGGTAAAATTTGGCTGAATTTCGACTGCTGAGAACCCTTGGCTAAGTATACAATTTTTAACTCTCAATTAAGAATATAATATTAAACAGTAAAAATATTTATTTATTTTTCATTCCAAATTTGGTAATTTTCATCATATAACCCTAACTCTACTACACCATACGGCAACTGTATTAGCGGACCTACACTGGCTTCCAATTGAACAGAGACTGAAATACAAGATATGTCTTATTATTTTCAAAATCTTACATGATGCAGCTCATTCTTATTTAACAGAACTTGTTCAACCATATGTGCCAGGGCATTGCGGGCTACGCTCTTCAAAACAAAGTCTTCTTCAGGAAACATTGGCTAAACATCAGTGGGGACAGCGAAGTTTTCAAGTCGCAGCACCGAAACTATGGAATAGCTTGCCTGAATATGTGAAACTGTCAAACTCTGTACATATTTTTAAGAAAAACTTGAAGACATATTTGTACTCTGAAGCATTTGCTTGATGTGACTCTCCTCATCTTTGTTCCTATTCGTGTTTATGTTATTTTGGTTGTTATGCAGAGAAGCGCCATGAGCGTCGCTTGCAGCGGATACCGGCGCTTTATAAATTACCATTATTATTATTAACTGTGCGGAAAAAGTGTTTCTATAACACGGCGTGCAGGTTTTTTGGCTACAAAACGGACCCATGCTATATAACGAGGCGAATATACTCGCCGAGTGTCGACTGGGAGCCGTGGTGTAGTGGCTAGGATCTGGGCCCTGATGCTGGAGGTCGTGGTTCAAATCCCGGGGGGTCGGGGTGACCTTTCTGGTGAATTTTGGGTGCCGGAAAAAAAATCTGTTGCCGTGTGGTGAAATAGAGTTAGGGTTATTATAATATTATAATTCAGTGGTAAAAGATTATACTATCATTTGGTAGAGTAATTGTATGTGAACTCAATCCTTGTCCTCCATCACAACCCTCCACCCACACACCCCTACACTCAGCTACCTAAACCCATGGTGTGTTGCTCTTTATCTTAACACTTTCCACGCGGCAGGCGTCTGTAGACGACATTCAAAAATGTCACAAAATGTTTAAAAAATGTCAGAATTATTGAATTTCATCACCATATTTTGAATCACCATGTGTAATACATTGACATAAGTACAAACATGCCTAGTATTGGTTTAATAATCCTTGAGATAGACTTTGAAAGTTGAGAAAGGTTTCTGAAAAATCAGTTTTGTATATGGTAAAAGTAATAGCCGCGTGGTAAGTGTTAAGACCCTTAGTACCTTAGTAATAATGGTAGGTGTGAAAACTGCCTAGGATCTGCTTTATCAGTGGCTATATCTCATCTGTCCATTGGCTGTCGGTCCTTTTGGGCAAGGATGAGGAAATGAAGAAACTGGTTTAGACCTATCCCACAATGCTCTATTTTTTGTGTTGATGTCACTTGCTTTGCTTAATTGATAGTGTCATACCTTGTTACATTTGACCTACATTTACACAACTACCCGGATAAACGAAGTAATAGGTATGCACTACGAGGCAAATGAAAAATATATTAATGTACCAGATTAGTGACAAATACACCTATAAATAGATACTTCAGGCGATATTACTCTCATTTTAGATACATCTTCAAGCGTTTCATCAACATTTTGCAAAATGTATCAACCCTTCACTCATTTCATCAACATTTTGCAAAATGAGACGCATTTTAGAAAATCAAATTGCGAAAGTAGGAAATAGACATATTTATTACTGAAAATGGGTCCGAAAAAGAGACACTATTTCACAAATAGCTCTGTGGGCCATCCAAAAATGTACTGACATTCCTCTTTGCCTTTTTGCCACATTTCATTCAAGCGTGTTAAATAGGGCACTAAAGTTTTGTAACTACTCTATGGTTGGCCATCTGTCCTCCAATACCTGTGATTACCGACCAGAGAGACGATGTGGAGGTGTGACTCCATCTTTGGCAACTGCTCTATGGTTGGCCATCTGTCCTCCGATACCTGTGATTACCGACCGGAGAGACAATGTGGAGGTCTGACTCCATCTTTGGCAACTGCTCTATGGTTGGCCATCTGTCCTCCGATACCTGTGATTACCGACCAGAGACGATGTGGAGGTGTGACTCCATCTTTGGCAACTGCTCTATGGTTGGCCATCTGTCCTCCGATACCTGTGATTACCGACCAGAGAGACAATGTGGAGGTGTGACTCCATCTTTGGCAACTGCTCTATGGTTGGCCATCTGTCCTCCGATACCTGTGATTACCGACCAGAGAGACAATGTGGAGGTGTGACTCCATCTTTGGTAACTGCTCTATGGTTGGCCATCTGTCCTCCGATACCTGTGATTACCGACCAGAGACGATGTGGAGGTGTGACTCCATCTTTGGTAACTACTCTATGGTTGGCCATCTGTCCTCCGATACCTGTGATTACCAACCAGACAGACAATGTGGAGGTCTGACTCCATCTTTGGCAACTGCTCGATGGTTGGCCATCTGTCCTCCGATACTTGTGATTACCAACCAGAGAGACAATGTGGAGGTCTGACTCCATCTTTGGCAACTGCTCTATGGTTGGCCATCTGTCCTCCGATACCTGTGATTACCGACCAGAGAGACAATGTGGAGGTGTGACTCCATCTTTGGCAACTGCTCTATGGTTGGCCATCTGTCCTCCGATACCTGTGATTACCGACCAGAGAGACGATGTGGAGGTCTGACTCCATCTTTGGCAACTGTTCTATGGTTGGCCATCTGTCCTCCGATACTTGTGATTACCGACCAGAGACGATGTGGGGGTGTGACTCCATCTTTGGTAACCGCTATATGGTTGGCCATCTGTCCTCCGATACCTGTGATTACCGACCAGAGACAATGTGGAGGTGTGACTCCATCTTTGGCAACTGCTCTATGGTTGGCCATCTGTCCTCCGATACTTGTTATTACCGACCAGAGAGACGATGTGGAGGTGTGACTCCATCTTTGGTAACTGCTCCAGGGTTGGCCATCTGTCCTCCGATACCTGTGATTACCGACCAGAGAGACGATGTGGAGGTGTGACTCCATCTTTGGTAACTACTCTATGGTTGGCCATCTGTCCTCCGATACTTGTGATTACCGACCAGAGAGACGATGTGGAGGTGTGACTCCATCTTTGGTAACTACTCTATGGTTGGCCGTCTGTCCTCCGATACCTGTGATTACCGACCAGAGAGATGATGTGGAGGTGTGACTCCATCTTTGGCAACTGCTCTATGGTTGGCCATCTGTCCTCCGATACCTGTGATTACTGACCAGAGACGATGTGGAGGTTTGACTCCATCTTCACAAAACTTGGAGTGAATTGTGGGATGATTATGTGGTAGGAAATGGGATGGCGAACCAGATGTGTTGATCGATAATTGCGTTGCCAAGAGGTTTGTAGGACGGGTCATATGGCATATTCCCTGGATGTACCTGATAAATAAATAAATAATAATTAAAGACAAACTATGTGACTTACAAGGCTAAGGAGATTTGCAGAGTATAGGCTAAGAGCGGGTATGTAGTGGAGGCTAAGTGCTGGTTTATTTGTATGTTTCATTCAATAAATGACATCATTATATTTTGATGAATCCAAGTGTGTGACGATATTGGGTCCAAAACATAATTATGATACAATTGGATGTTTTACGTATGTATTGGTCTCGCTAAGAGTTTTAATTGTGCGAAACGCAGTTTGTTAAATTCATAGCTCTACCAATACATATGGGCGCAAACCTTAAAGAAAATATCCTGAGAACAAAATCGCAATTTATAAATTGGAGAATAAAGAAAAGTATTATTTTAGGCCATACCCATGTTATATTGTCTGACCTGAATGCATTTTATGTAGCACAACCACTACGCTGTAATGTAATAGACTATAGTTTACTCATAGTGATTCGTTAGCTCCTTTTACGTATGTTAGAGCACTGTATCATAAAAGGTTTCATTTAAATTATTCTATTCATTATTCTTGTTAATTTGTTTATTTAAAAATTCAAAATGTAGACCTACCGGAAAAGGAGTCGTTACTCTTGAGTTTCATGCCAATGATAGGCAATCGTTGTTAAAAAATTTAAAAGAATATTTCTTTCCTTTCTTTTTTCTTTTTTTCTTTTTCTTTATTTGGTTATTTATTTATTTGGTTGTTTGGTTGTTTATTTATTTATTTGGTAATTTATTTGGTTATTTTTTTTTAATTTTATTTTTATCTGTGTATTCTTTTAAATTTTTCTTTTGACTTTCATGTCAGGTTACAAGTTACAAACATCCTTAGTATTTTTAACTATTTTTTTTCTTCAATTTGGATAGAAACAACCATATAAAACGGGTTAAGTTCGGTACTGACAATATTAAGTTTCGTCTATGAAAATTTTCTTTTTAAAGCAATTTGTGTCAAAGCCAAGCCAAAAATTCAAACTATAAGAAATTTAAAAAAAGTAAAAGTGACTTTTAGGAGACCCTAGTACTGCAAAAGCCAATATTTTCGCGTAAAGATATTTTTGCGCATTTTGATATCATAGACATTTAGCGAATTGTTTTTTTCGCGGGTGACCTTCTGGATGCATTGCATGAATGTTGAAAACAATATTTTCGCGTGTTATAATTTTCGCGGAAAAATATTTTGCGCGAAAAGCGCGAAAATAAAACCACCGCGAAAATGTCATCTTTTACAGTATTCACAACTGATTGGTTTGTCTTTGGCTGTGATTAATTTCCAAATTCACTAATTAACTATTTATTAAATTACGGGATGCAACGGTCTATTCATAGGACATTTACATACATATTTGATGCCATATAAACAGACTGTATGAGGAAGTTTATAAATTTTATATGAAGAAAAAAATCCAGTCTCTTTACAACAACAAGACGTCGTGTTCTGGCCTTTCAACATGCATAAAGTAAAACTTCCCAATGGATAAGCATAGTAATTGATACTTTATACATGTTCAGGGGCAAGAGCACTTACAAGTTTTTTTTAAAACCTTGCACTTACATGGTTTTTTTAAAACCTTGCCCTTACATGTTTTTTTTAAAAACCTTGTAAGAACCTTGTAAGTGCTGAATATAAATCTTGCAAGTGCTGAGTACTATCTATTAAAATAGATGGTCAGAAGTCACAAACTGGTCCAAAAAAAAGTTTCACTACTAATAATGTTGAGAAATGCACCAATTCTGATTAAACGGGACAAAACTTAAGTTTTACATACTTAATGACCCACAAACTATATATTGTTGGAAAGCTTAAGATTCAAGGTTTTTTTATTTTTGCAAAAAAGAATCAAATTATACAGGGTGTGTACAATTTTTACAGGGTGGAACATAAAATAGTTTGATAGTTTGTACAATTAGGGTTTAGCTAAAAATAGTCACCAAAATCAGAACAACCGCAGAAGGTGCTACCAAATTTGCTAAGAATCATTTGCCCAAAATGTACACAGGAAAAGTACAGGGTGTCTAAAATTATGATGAAATAATGCATAAAATGAATGTTTGTATATAATATTCTATGAAATTTAGTTAGCATGGACCATTTAATTTAAAAGAAAATGATTATCAAAATGAACTACATGAATATCGTTAAAGTTCCTTTTATTTTGAATACAGGGTGGTCCAAAATAGGTCTAAATAGCAAATTTTTCATCAATCTATGAACAATTCTGTGAAGAAACACTTCTGGCTTTTTTAGTTAAATGTTTTACTACCCAGGGTAGAAAAGGACTGAAGAGTCACACAAATGAAATAGAGAGACTGCGATTTGGCCATTGTTTAATCAATAAAATGAATAAAACTGTGTATTTTTTACATTAAAACACTCCCTGAATTGAACATCATATTCTAGTAGAGAATGTCTAGATAACAATTGAATATTAGTATTCATAGTAGCAGGCACATGTTATTAACACATATGAGAAGTTTGAAAACTTTCCTATGTATACTTTTAAAATGGCATCAATTTCAAAAGTTCTAGTTTTCCGCTATTTTGTGTACAAACCTATGGGCTCCTCATCCACCGGCTCCTCATCCACCGCTCCCACCCTTGACTCACTCGACGTTTAGATTGATAACTTCACTGTTGCTAAACATGTGGCTTTAATTCTTTTTTTATTCGGTAGCTGGATAAATTGTCTTTAATATGATACCAAAAATGTTATGTTTTTTTGACAACTTCTATTTAAAATAGAGACACGTATCACGATTTTAAGGATTTTTTGAAACGATCCCACCTTATTTGATATACCTATTAGTGACCTGTGACCAGATGTGTGTTGTGGCCTTTCAACATGTATAGAGCCAACTGTCCAATGCAAAAGTTGAAAATACATAGGAAGAATTACTTTAAACATGATGAAGGGCCAGATGGAGATACAAGGTTTTGACAGCACAGTGACGAAGAAGGATGCCTAGGGAGCAGAGACTGCCCATTAAAAAACATGTTTTATTTGTAAAATTCTGAAATTCTGAAATTGATTGTATGGAAAGTGAATTGATTATAGACTCTATACAATGTCCATCACACTTGCCGTGTGTGTTTAGCATGGTTTACAGTTGAAAATAGTCATGTGTTTTCCTCGGAAAAATGATGTATTTTAGGGTGCAGCCATGAATCTAGTCTTTGACGGAGTTTGATTGGCCTAACCCGACCGACCCTAAATACATCGCCGACCCTGTATATTGTTTTAATATTTTGAGGGAGGAAAAAATAAAGAAAATATATTTTTTTTAAATTCTTTTTTTAAAAATATATAATTATATAAAAATTGATCAAAGTATTTAATAAAGAATTATTTAATGAAATCTAAATTATTCTGGTTTGCTTATAGCGATAAAGCCCAGCGCATTGATTTTTGGGATGCTCAAGTGGGTGTTTGAAACCCACTCTGCTATTCAGGTTTGGTGTTTACTGGCCCGCGAATTGCCTTTGTTCAAAGGTCAGTGTTGCTACTTTGCTGTTCTCACTGTGTACCACTCTCTCTCATATTGCGTTTTGTCAGCATGCCATACGGATGTCTAAAAATGTTCCTCGTCTTGTCATCTTCGACAGGGGCTGGTTTATCTATTTTTGTTTGTGGATAGGATGAATCGTCCTTCTCTTACTAGTGTTAGACACCTGCAATAGTTACTAGCACCCAGCCTGCTGTTTTTGATAAGTATCGTGAATCTTTATCTCGTTGGAGGATCGACTAAAAATAATGCCATCCGTTGGTTTGTTCAATTTTCAACCTTTATGGAATCATTTCATTGTTGTGCCGACGAGATTTGTTTTTTCATAATGTGACTTAAGGCGGTAGTGGATAAGGTACGACTACAAGTCGGGTCATCTATCATAGCATCTTTATAGCAACGTTCAGTACAGTATCTAGAGTCATGGGCCAATAAGGCTCTTCCCGCAAAATATTAACCCATGGACCAGGGACTCGGAAAATGGCGGGCTGTTCTGTGAATGTGGGCGAACGGGATTCTTTGTTTTTAAACGTAGTTTCGGAGGATTCTCTGCACCAGGAGTTGGATGACGTTGACGGTTATATTGAGCAACATTATAACATAACAAGGGACGGAAAACCAAGCTAATACGGGGTCATAAACTTCCAGGTTCGCAGGAATGACGTCAGCGCCAGTCACCGGAAACAGTAGTAACGCTGGAATTTCTATTGGACCGAATTCAGCAGCTTCGCAACGGAGTGCCCGAGAAAATGAAGTGCGTGAGCAGTGGCAGAACTGACAAATATGTTGCAGGGATCAGCCGGTGAGCATTGTTTGTTTGATAATTTTGGTAGAGTTTTTTCAACTGGGGGTATAGCCATCGGGCGTGTGATATCAATAGGTTTTTTCTAGTATGTGCGCCAACAATGTCAATTGTATTGTACAGATCATTGCAATTATAATTTTTAATATTTAACGCTTTATGTTTATAGAGGCACTTTGGTGTCAGCCATTTTCTGCTGGGCTAAGGTCTGTAACAGCTTTATTAAAAGATCAGCACTCTGTTATCCATATTTAATCAACACACATGTTGATCGATGCATGTTTTAAAATAACCCGCTAATTGTATAGGTCATGTTTTGACCAGCTCATGGTGTTTATCGCAGGTTTTGAAGGTCGGGCATTGATCTGTTTTAAACAGGTGTATAAGGATTGAGAACCTTTTGTGTGGCCGCATCAATAAAGTCGTTTACATCAACAGTACTTAGCTATGATCATCAATAGTTTATAATGTTGGTAGCAACCATTTATCTATGGGGGTTTTGTAACTAGTTGTTAAATTAGGTTTTAAGGGGCCAAGATGCGGCTGGGTTGCATCTTACCTGCATCAGTTACCCAAAGCCTACCCGCGGTCCTGGATAAATCCATCACAAGGTTACATTTTTGTGTATCTTTGTCTTTAATTGCCTTTTTATAGAATGTATGTTCTTGCATGTCAGAATGGTTTTTGCTTCTTTTTGCTCGCTTTCTGTTGCCTTCTTTTTGCTTTGTTTTGATAAACAATTTTATACAGGTCCCTTCGGAATCTGCACTCGGGCTGATACATCAATACACATTTGGACGGTATTGGAAGGTTTATTGGAAAGGTGTTTGCTGCATTCTTATTAAAGACATTATCAATATTCTAAATGGTGATTGTTCCAATGAGCCATATCAACACTGTTTTTTCTTTTCTTCATACCAATGATCTGGAGGATGATTTAGTATGCCAGTTTGTGTCCTTAAGGCAGCATATTATATAAGAGTTCCTGTCATATGTTCGACATTTCTACCATGCAATAAAATTATTTGGCGTGATGCGTCTGCTTTGGTTCGACGGTAAGTCTTTTTGGTTGAATGTGTAGGGGAATGGGTTAGGCTTTTGGTCGGTACCAGTACGATTTATTGGAAATCTTTTCTTTTTTTTGCTGCATTCTTTATTAAAGTAATTATTAATATTTTTAAATGGTTATTTTTTGTTTTGAGCTGATGCCGTCATATATACATATATGTGATTTTCCAATCTTTGTTTGCCACGATATTGTTGTTGTTGACGTTGTGTTTGGCCAACTCAGTGAATTTGTCTTCTTTTCTTTTTTTCAAGGGGGGGGGGGGGGGTGGGTACAAGTCCCTTAGTAGGCCCTTGTTTTGGCAGGTTGGTATACATTTGGGGCTACAACATCGCTGCCTGGTGAAGTTAAATAAAGTCAATTCAGGTGTATTGGAAAAAATTCCCCTTTGCCAATTTTTCCGTTGGGAGGGATGGGTTTTTCGCGTTCGCTGCCTTGGAATTTTTGATACACATTTGATCTTATTTACTAAGAAGTTTAGTGCAAATAGATGCATGGTTAATATAGTGTTAAGGCACACCACAAAATGTTATAGAAGTATGGTGTTGTCAATTCAGGTGTATTGGAAAAAATTTCCCTTTGCCAATTTTTCCGTTGGGAGGGATGGGTTTTTCGCGTTCGCTGCCTTGAAATTTTTGATACACATTTGATCTTATTTACTAAGAAGTTTAGTGCAAATAGATGCATGATTAATATAGTGTTGAATTTGACAAATTGGTTAACCTTTGCAGATGGCCCCTTCTGAGAGGCGGTTTTTTCTTGTCCTGATGCCGTCATATATAAATATATGTTTTTTCCAATCATTGTCTGACACAAATTGCAGTAAAGATTATATCCCTTAAATGGTCTGAAATTGGGATAATTACTGACTACGTGTACGTTGAACTCATAAGTGTCGTTAAGAACTCTAAAGAAAATAGACACGAGTTAACAACATAAATGCCTTAAAAGGTCATTTACTTCATATCTACACGAGAGCCCAAAATATCATTGATATTAATAATTTTGTGGTTCAACAGCGCCAGAGAAGCTGGTAGCTTATTGTGTGTGAATTTATAATTTGTTTGGGCAAATAAAATGTCCCATTGGTATGCTGTCAATTGCACGCATCACCTACGCTTTGTGTCGCGTGCTCTCTTTTCTTTTGGCTTAGAGTCTGTAGGCAATAAAGAATTATTTAATGAAATCTAAATTATTCTGGTTTGCTTATAGCGATAAAGCCCAGCGCATTGATTTTTGGGATGCTCAAGTGGGTGTTTGAAACCCACTCTGCTATTCAGGTTTGGTGTTTACTGGCCCGCGAATTGCCTTTGTTCAAAGGTCAGTGTTGCTACTTTGCTGTTCTCACTGTGTACCACTCTCTCTCATATTGCGTTTTGTCAGCATGCCATACGGATGTCTAAAAATGTTCCCACCCACCCACCCTGTATACATTGGGGGAGTTCATAGTTACGGGCTGGTTAAGTATTCGATATCGGGTTGGCACGAGATAGTTAGCACCTGGAGTCAATTACTATGTTTCTCTTTCTCTACATAGATAGAGTTTTTGAGTTTTACGCAGCCGGCTACTATCGTCTTGAATTCTTAATCTTGGGGAAGAAATTGTGTGGGTCGCCCTAGGTCAAGTTAAGGATGTTGTGGGCAGGTTGGTATACATTTGGGGCTACAACATCGCTGCCTGGTGAAGTTAAATAAAGTCAATTCAGGTGTATTGGAAAAAATTCCCCTTTGCCAATTTTTCCGTTGGGAGGGATGGGTTTTTCGCGTTCGCTGCCTTGGAATTTTTGATACACATTTGATCTTATTTACTAAGAAGTTTAGTGCAAATAGATGCATGGTTAATATAGTGTTAAGGCACACCACAAAATGTTATAGAAGTATGGTGTTGTCAATTCAGGTGTATTGGAAAAAATTTCCCTTTGCCAATTTTTCCGTTGGGAGGGATGGGTTTTTCGCGTTCGCTGCCTTGAAATTTTTGATACACATTTGATCTTATTTACTAAGAAGTTTAGTGCAAATAGATGCATGATTAATATAGTGTTGAATTTGACAAATTGGTTAACCTTTGCAGATGGCCCCTTCTGAGAGGCGGTTTTTTCTTGTCCTGATGCCGTCATATATAAATATATGTTTTTTCCAATCATTGTCTGACACAAATTGCAGTAAAGATTATATCCCTTAAATGGTCTGAAATTGGGATAATTACTGACTACGTGTACGTTGAACTCATAAGTGTCGTTAAGAACTCTAAAGAAAATAGACACGAGTTAACAACATAAATGCCTTAAAAGGTCATTTACTTCATATCTACACGAGAGCCCAAAATATCATTGATATTAATAATTTTGTGGTTCAACAGCGCCAGAGAAGCTGGTAGCTTATTGTGTGTGAATTTATAATTTGTTTGGGCAAATAAAATGTCCCATTGGTATGCTGTCAATTGCACGCATCACCTACGCTTTGTGTCGCGTGCTCTCTTTTCTTTTGGCTTAGAGTCTGTAGGCAAGTTTCTGACTGTTTGCTTTCATTTTCGGCTATTTTAAGTCTCCAAAGTAGAAAAAAAAAAAAAAAAATTTTTTTTTAAAATCCCGACCGACCTACCCTATTTGTTTTTGTCATGTTAGGCCAATCAAACCATTTTTTTAGGCCTTAGGCCTAAGGTGCATGACATAGAGTATGTTTCTATTGAGGTACTGGAAAGTTAACGCTAAGTTGGTATAACAGTATTTATCATTAAATATTTTAATCACCCCTGTCCGGCAAGTTTATCTACCCATCAGACCAGTTTCTTTACATTGTAAAACATGCTAAAAGGTACGCACTTCCATGTCATGAGAACTTACCGTTTAGATTTATCAGGTTGCTGTTTCTACTGGGCAAGTTATCGGTAATTACCGTTAGCAGTTTTTTGCCGTTAGAAAACTGAGCGTTAATTAACATTACTTGACCGTTTCTACTGGGCCAAAAAGACCAGTTGGTACCGTTAATTACCGTTAAGTTGCTCAGTAGAAACACGCTCATAGATACAACAAGGCCTTTATTCCACTGGGTAATAAATGTTATCCATGAAGTCAAGTGGCAGAGACTTTAAAAGGGATTTGCACCTTTTCTATATAAATTGTGTTGGTCCATGACGTCTAAATTTATAGCATGATTTGTGCTATAACATGAAATAAATGAATTGAAGGCTATGAATGTTTGAAGCTCCATAATGTTTCCAACTTGAGCATGTGTCACATAAAAGGTACCAACTCATGGCCCATGACCATATACTACAATTTACTTTACCTTTAGTGGTAGGGATTTTATATTAAATGTTCAATTTAATGACGACACATGCTATGTTTGCTATTTTTAGGCAATTTGTATCTGTGCAAAATAAAAACAGGCAAATATGATTCTTAATTTGATAGCTTTACCCTTACAGCCCCAGATCCCATGAAATCCCATTTCCCAGCATCCTGGTTCCACCTGGCGCTGAGGTTTTTGTCTGAAATAATGGCTGTAAGCTATATAGCTGGGCGAATACACTCGCCCAGCACAGCTTCCCCCGTGGCGCAGTTGGTAGAGTGTCCGCCCGCCAACCGAGAGGTCGTGGGTTCAAACCCCGGGGCGTGGCACCTCTTGTTGTGTGTGCTTTTTTCGCTTGAAAAAGATTTTGTTGGAAAATCCACCGGGTGGGTTAGGGTTATTGAACGATTTTTTTTCTTCTTTTTAATTTTCACTTTTTCTCTCTAATTTTACCCTGATTAACCCTTACAGTCCCAGATCCCATGAAATCCCATTTCCCAGCATCCTGGTTCCACCTGGCGCTGAGGTTTTTGTCTGAAATAATGGCTGTAAGCTATATAGCTGGGCGAATACACTCGCCCAGCACAGCTTCCCCCGTGGCGCAGTTGGTAGAGTGTCCGCCCGCCAACCGAGAGGTCGTGGGTTCAAACCCCGGGGCGTGGCACCTCTTGTTGTGTGTGCTTTTTTCGCTTGAAAAAAATTTTGTTGGAAAATCCACCGGGTGGGTTAGGGTTAATGAAATCGAACACAAAGGGCAGATTTTGAATTACAAAAATAGTAATATAACATTTGTTCATCAGGAAAATTATACATGGAAAAAACCTTTCACGATATATGAAAATGTTGTATTTTTTCATCATACAATCAAGGGAATTATTAGTAACAGACCCTTACATTTTCCCAAATCATATTCAGTTACTAAAAATGTGCTATTCCATTTGAAATCCATACACCCCCTAAGGAAGACATTCCCTCAATCTTTTCCATAGAGAGTGTGAATTTCAAATGGGGTTACCTGCATGGGCGACTCCATTTGAAATAAACACTCCCTATGTGGAAGATAAAGGTTATGTCTTCCACAGTGGGTGTTTGGACTTTAACTGGAATAGCCCAATGTAGATTGTGTTGTAACATAAACTCTCTCAACTGTGTCATACCGGGACGCATGCATAAACACCACACTAATATATACAGTGTATACGCAGCTAGGCCCTGTCAGAATCAGTAGGGCACCATGGCACACACGTCGTCGGCCGCCACTGATAAAAAGCCTCATCCTCTCCATGGCTTGAAGCATGTAATATTAATAGAGCAAGCTATCCCGGGGGAATTCGCCTACTACAAAAATCGTAGCTAAAAATATCCACCATGTACGTCACAGGCATCTGGTGTTACATAAACTTGAGCGGTGAGCACAATTTTCTGGGTTAAGGATTAATGATATATGGACGTAGAACGCACGTGCATTGTGCTCGCTATTTTGTTATTCTGAATTATTTATATTTATTTGTGTAGTGCTATGCTTCACTAGGGTAGGGGGTAATGGGTATGTTGGGTATGACCGACCCATAATTCTGCAAATTAAGATTGATTAATTTTTGTATTTATTTATTAATTGAATTCTATTTTATGTTATTTTTCAAATTTGTTATTTTAATATTTTTTTGGAGATTTAAAAAAATGTATAGATTTTTTCGAAGGAAATGATAGCCCTAACAACTGAAACGTACACTACAAAGGACCATCTACCATCAGAGCAGGGTTTTGTTATTATCCCTGTCACCTTATACAGGGTGAGTTAAAAAAAACTTGGGGATTTTATTTCTAAAAATCTGTGCAAACAATTCTCAGACTATTTATTCTGGCAGAGAGGCTATCTCATTCATTAGCATTCAAAAGACTTTTAGGTGGTTAAAATTTATCAGAAAACATATTTTATGCTCATTTAGATATACAAATGTTAGTAAAATGGAAGATGGTAAGAGAAGGAGGCATGTTTTGTAACCCATTTTTGGAATGGGAAGTAATTTAAATCATCTGTTTCATTCCAAAATACCAGGGAAATGGTGATTTTACATAATACAAAGGAAAAACCACACCAAACGAACAAAACACTGTCTGACAATAGTACAGGAAACCCATAACGTTGATTTGTGGTGTGGTGGTGGGGGGGGGGGGGGGGGGGGGCAGTTCTTCAACAATGTGAAATACCATATGAGAACATTTACCGACTGAAGAACAATCTAGGTATACATGTAGTACTAGTCTAATACCTTGGCCCAGGAATTCCTATATACTATTTAAATCGTTATCCATTATCGAAATATCATTAAATCAACCAAGGACTTATTTTTATTTAATATCTGTGACCTGAAACCAGGTTTTTTTTTAATTTTTGACCAAAAAGTGATTGATTTTTACCTCCTCTTTTTTTTAACGTTGTCCGAAAAAATTTGAGCCAATCAACACTGCAGAAGGTCATTAGTTCAAATCATCCTCCAGAAGAAGACATGCAGGGATGGAGCTACAAATACTAATCACATGTTAAATGAAAATGCAAGTATTGAAAGGCAATGGGTCGTAATTAGCAGAATGTAAAGGTGATAAGCAGGAGCATACTATAGTTTTATCAGTTCCAAATTGGCGAGAAATATGCAGTTTTTATCTCTCCGTACGCAAAAGTAATCCAGGCGCACACTCTTCTGAATTCATTCGCTGCTGTAAACAGGTTCGCCAATTTGGAACTGACTGAACTATATATAAGAGCTACCTTGTTTTATAAATGTTGGACAGTTTTCTGTGTTCTTCCTGTATGTTATTCATATTTTGATACTTTTTCAGCATAATAAATGCAAACGCTGGCTTGAGCACAGCAGAGTGAAAACAAGCGAGGTGCTCTGGCGCTCAAGGGCGACCATGGGGACCCTCTACCTTCCTAATGTATAGCCCGTGTATACTGCATCACCAATTGGTTCTTGTAGACCTTAATGGGTTTGGCTTGGCGCTTTGATAATTTTTCAGCGCAATGCAAGTGCAAGGTCTGATCGCTGTAGGTTTGACAGGGACACTTGATAACCAATATCCTTAAATGACCCAATTAAAACACTTTTTGTGACAGCATCTGTAATAGTACTGTAAAAGCTAACATTTTCACGGTGGTTTTATTTTCGTGCTTTTCGCGCAAAATATTTTTACACAAAAATATTGGCTTTTACAGTAATTCATCCTCGTCCTTCATTAACAAAATCATCTCTATTATTGTTAAACCATATGTTTCATACCATTAAAGGCATATGCATGATATAAAGGTGTCCAGCAAGCCAGTGCCCATTATATGTTAGAAAAGCAATTATCGAGCCTAAATTGCGTAGTAATATAATGAACAAAACATATTTATTATAAAAAACTAATAAACACTGCCATCTCTCAACATGCAATTTATAAAGATTCACGGTGATTTAAAGCCCCTGTATCAATGACGTCACAGTTATTGGTGCTCAAATGTGCGCAAGTGCATTGTATAACTATGACTTCATTGATACCTGGGCTTTAAATCACCGGGGCTTCAATCATCAGTTTTATTTTTGTAAGTATGTTTTGTTCAATATAATTACGCGATTAAAGTTTGATAATGACTTTCTAACATATAATGGACAATGTTGTGCTTGCTGGACATCTCCTTTAAGTATTGACACACAGTAAATGCACAATACCATGATTTCATTGATAGCAGCCATTTTAAGTGTGTATCTCTATACATATTTGAGCAGGGATATATGCATTGTATTGAATTAATACCTTTTAGTACGCTTAATTAACATGCAATCAGCTAAGCTTGCTAATTATAGAATTGTCGTTACTTTCAACACCACGGTGGCTAGTTATCCAAGCAGGTTGGATCAGCGGTGGGATTTAGTTTTTATATGTGCCGCCACCATATGCCCGAGGGCGCATGCCTTTGTAACGATAGCGCTTTGTGGTAGTACCGTGCCAGCTCTAGGGGATACGATGCAATGGGGATGTTTAACACTCTCACGATTGCTGGAAAAACGTTTCCTTGAAGTTACCCACTTCTGATTACGCACGGCGGACAGATACAGCTCATTTACACATGAAACTCCCATTAATCAGATTAAAAAGCTAAGTTAAACGAACGACATTTTCGACAAAAGCGCGTGTGAGTGTGTCTGAAGTGTGTATGTAATTACAAGCTGAATTGATTAGGCCCATTATCATTAATGCTTGAAAGTACGTACGGAAGACAATCTACATTCAGGGGACAATTTAAACACCCAAAACTACTTACAGATATTTAAAGTCTGATGAAAATCTTCAAATGGCCAAACCAAATTGTCTTGAGAAATTCGCTCAACTCAAGAGGCACCCGTAAAATACCTTTGCGGAAATACATAATTTGGGTATATAATTTATAACTTGTATGGGAGTATAGAGTCTGGTTTAAAATGAGAATATTTATTGTATTTTTTCACTCAAAAAGTTTATTACAAGCGGCACTGTGCTATGACGTTATGATCTTATTCATTTCAGTGTTATAATTTCACAATCAGTTGGGTTTTTGACATCCATCATGCTACCAAAGGGAGGACAAGTGAGTGTCAGTGCCTATTACTCTAAAAATAATTTTTAAATTAAAATCTTTAAAAAAATCTTAAAAAAGAAATTGGGTGGTTGTTGTTGTTTTGTTTTGTTTTGTTTTGTTTGTTTGTTGTTGTTGTTTTGGGGTGTTTTTTTTTTTGGGGGGGGGGGGATTTCCCGCGAGATGGCAACATTTCCCGGCAAGGACCTTGCCGTTTTGCCCTCTTTTTCCCGCCCTGCAAGTGAGGTGTTACCGAAATCCTAAAAACATTTCAAGGGACAATCAAGGAACAAACTGTCCATACCACATTTTTATAGAAGTTTTAAGGGACTCAATCAGAACTCACATTATTGTATTACACAGACCGTGTCAATACACTGCAATGTAGTTTTTGTCACTTATTTTTCGTAGCACTTAATTTGTATTTCAAACAAATCTTCTGCTACACATTTTGTATCCATACCGATCTGATGAAATAGATCAAAACATCATTGTGGTTTTTAACCGCACTCTATTCATTCCGCTATCTCACCGCAAGTACACCCGAATGTAAAAAGGGAAAATGGCAAGAAAATAGTCTGGCGGGTTATGTTGAAATCAGTTGAATGTGGAAATGTTATTAATGTACTAGTGTTGTGATATAGAAAAGGGAGGATGCGATTAAACCATTGGTAGGGGGTACTCAAATATATTTTTTTGAAAAGTGGATTTGAAAATTAAAATTATGTTTTCCCTCGTTACACATTTTGATATTATTTCATCTTGGCTACTTTAACATTCTGCCAACCTGTATACATACATAACCAAAGACATAGATATACTCAGACACATTTGTGTGGGACTTTGCGTATATTTGTGATCAATGAAATTCTAGTCGCCAGTGCGCTTGATGTGTGTTTTCACTTGTTGATAACATAGATTATAGCTTTCCGGGCTACGGAATTAGATCAACAGCCAAAGCCCTGGCCGTAGCGGATCCAACCAGCCAGACACCCGTGTGTGCTGCGATAAATTACCATGAATAGAAAAAAATAAGACTAGATTTATATTAGCGAATTGAATTTTGCATTTTGCTAGATCTCCCAGCGTGCCCGGGGACGCTGCATGGGCGATAACGAGGTTGTTCGTTCGTACGAACGGACGGCCAGACGATAGCTATCACGTTTAAAAAGGGTGTACCATCACTGTACGATAGCCGGCAGCGAAGCCCTGGTATTGACGTCATATTGTGCTATTAATAGACGCATGCATGCAGTCAGCTAGTTGTACGGACAGCCCAATCCAGGCATGTTATCTACTCTGTGTGGAAGCTATCAGCCATCAGACCATGGGCAGGCTGGCATCATCGATGGCTTGGTTGGAGGAGACAGTTTAGCTCAGGGCAGAAACCACTCAACAAAATAAGCTCCTGTATTAGTAATGATGTTTAAAATTTAATTCATGTATTGCTTAATAATGAAATACCATATGCGCACCAGCTGAGATCCATCTCCCCATACAACGTATACCACCACCAGCCACCCACTCATTTTCCATAAGGCACAAAAAAGAAGAAAAGTTGACTTGCCCTTTCAGTGCCAAAATCAGGGTCGGTCAGTAGGGATTTTCTTTAATTTTTTGGACAAACATCAGATTTAACACAAGAACACAGATTTCAAAGAATGCCCAACATGCAAAGAATCTTCTTTCCTAAAAAATCTTTTATTTTTTTATTTTTTTATTTTTAAAAACCTAGATTTTCAGATTTTAGGGTCGGTCGGAAAGGGCAAGTCAACTCTTTTTTAGGCCTTACATTGGTGTAGCTAAGGTTTTAATGAGTGGGGAAGGGGCTTGACTATTTTTGAGGAGTGGGAAGCAAATCACTATTTTGTAATAAATATGTGTGAATCTTGTATGTCAAAAATGAAACAATTTACTTTGCTTATTAACCCTAATCCATGGAGGTTTATAGTAATAAATCTAACAGGGGAAACACAGGACAAATAAGGACAGAAAAAACGGTGTGTTCTGCCCCCGGGAATCGAACCCGGGCCATAGTCCAGGTGATCGTGCATCCTGAACAACCTTTGCCTGTTCAATATCATAATGGTAGACCTTTTAGGACAATGTGTGTAACACAACTGTACCAAACTCATATTTGAAGATTCAAACTAGACACAGCTTCCATGCGCGCACTTCACATGAGGTTGAGCTCGCGTAAAGTACGCCTGCTCAACCTCACCCCAAAACGGTCCCCTGGATCTCTGTTGTGCGCACTACGTCATCTCGACCTCAAGGCTCTGATTGGTTGGTGCTCAAACGTGAGAACTGAAAAACTCATGAGCTTTTCCACGCGCCATCGCGCCCCACTGCGTCGGTGGTTATGGCGCAGCGGGAGCACTGCGTTGGTGGATACGGCGCAGCGTGACGATCGTTAAAAAGGCTTCAGTTTAAATTTGACCAATCAGGTGCTTTGGTGTTGTTGGTTGGCAGTATTTTGTGAGTTCAAGCATGCGTGCGCAGCCTGATTGAAGTGCGCCCACATATGTCGAACTGTGGCCAGGAGATTATGTGCCGTAGGTCCATTATACTATGCTGGTTCCCTACATCAATGGGCTCCACACAACTTATCCATAGATGCAGGCACGCGCCTATTTTCACTCAAAGCTGATTTGCTGACATAAAAGTCATGCATATTCATGATTGATGAAAAATAGATCCACAAATAAATTCAATCAAGCCAGCTTCATGCTTAGAATGATAACAAATTTGCTGATTGGCACAAACTTCACGTGTATCTGCACTGACCACAGCGCCAAACTTCACACACACAGGCACGCATGTCATAGCGCATTCCCCATCGCGCCGCATCTATGGGAGCGCGACAATGCATTCAGCGTTCGATGCGGCCATCTCAGCTACAGTGTGTTGATCGTTATTTACCTTATGCCATAACAGAGTGACAATGCAATGTGTTGAGCTTACGGTTACGGCCGGCAAACGCAAACCCTGTACCTGCACCTATGGATAAGTTGGCCCGGGGATTCAGGGTGCAGGGAACCAGCATATCATTATACACACTTCTAGAGAAACTTATCCATCTATCAGCTGAATAGATCTGAACTATAAATAAAAGAAGATTTAATTTAGGAAGAAACGATTGCAAAGACACACCCGACCAAAATGACACCATGCTAGTGCAAAATCTGTAACCATAGAAATAACCTTTCGGATGCCGTTCAGTTCCATACTACAACACTTAGTTATATAGGTGTCAATTCATGTCCGTAATGATATGTAGCACCGCGTACGGCAAATGGAAATAACTTGTTAGATCTTGCATTAGTATGCATTAGAAATAACAAACTTTATGCATCTTAAATTTGAACAGCGGCAAGTAAAATGCCTGCTGTGTGCAACGTGTGTCCAGTTATTGTATGCATATATTGCGGCAGCGCAGTGTCATTACCGTATATGTGAAGTTGGACCGGAGCCATGTCTCTGTTGCTATTAACCCTAGCAATACTGATACTTTCTATAACAGAGTCTCTGATTGGTTACTAAAGAGATTTATTTTGTCTGAGTGACCATTTGAAATATTGCTTATAAATTTGTCAGTTATTTGATCGACAGTCCTGTTCTGCTGTACTGTAATCATCTGTGATTGGCTATATACCCTCTATTTTGAGTCTTTTGACTAATCAATTTAGTTGTTACGTCCATTATTGAGATAACAGTTTGTGCCCATTGGGTTAATAGTAATGGGTCGATGCAAATGCATATTTGGCACTTCTCTTTAAATTAGTATGACAAAATATGCAGTACTACATATAGGTTAGGTTAGTACCCACAGTGGTCAGTACCTTTGGGGTTGGTACGTGATCATACAACATACTTGTATATCATCACTCTGTCCAAGCTGCAAGCAACCCATTTTTACATTCAATCATGTTAAGTCAGCCTCCCTAGGTATAACCCATTATAAATGATTGCTGTTGGACATAAACGCAATGCAATTTCGAAAATGATCACAGGGAACCATTATAGAATAGAGTTGACTGACCGGTTATCTTTTGTAAGACCTAATGGTCAGTTGAGATCAGACCAGGTGAAATGACCGACCCATACAGGTGGATGTAGGGCTTCAATTACACTGCATTGCATTAGGTTCCGTAAACTATTGTATTGTTTCGTTAATGTGCGACGGGGATTTGTATGTCCGAACGTCTTTATTTCTTATCTTAACACTTTCCATGCGGCAGGCGGCTGCAGACGACATTCCAAAATTTCACAAAATGTTTCAAAAATGTCAAAATTATTGAATTTCATTACCATATTTGGAATCACAATGCAAAATGCATTAAGATAAGTACAAACATGCCTAGTTTTGGTTAAGTAATACTTCAGATAGACCTTGAAATTTGGGGAAGTTTTCTGAAAAATCTGTTTTGTATATGGTAAAACTAATAGCCGCGTGAAAAGTGTTAAGGTTTGTTTACTCTGCATCCATCGTAAGCTTTAAGCACAGCTGACTGGATGATTTGATCGCTGATTGACTCCCTGGCTCGGGGGTGGGGGCACTCAGATATAAGTATTTCTGTGAATAAAATGGCAGATTGAGGGGGCTCTCTTTAACCACAACATGGGTCCCAATGGGGCCTGTGCTAAGGGTATGACAATGGAGGATAGCTTGAATCCGTGCTAACTGTACAATGGAACTGAGTATGTTTATCATTGTCTAAAAGGCTTAAATGCAAATAAATTGTGACAATAAGAAAAATCACTATCACTATATAAATTTACTGATTCTGTATTAAGGGTTACTACACTCTTCTTGGTTTCTGAGAGAACAGTCACATGGATGCTTACAACTTTGATATATAAGTGCCACCCCCTCCCCTGGCTCCCTGGCTGGCTAGAGATAGAGATAGATAGATGAAGGAGTGAGTGGGCGGGCAGGGGGTGATGGGTATGGTGGTTTGATTGCCCTGGTCCGATAATAGATGGTGTCAGTCTTATTGAAATTAGACTTTGATACATAAGTGCCATCCCCTCCCCTGGATCCGTGGCTGGCTTGGGGGAGAGAGAGAGTTGATGAAGGAGTGAGTGGGCAGGCAGGGGTTGATGGGTATGGTGGTTTGATTGCCCTGGTCCAATAAATAGATGGTGTCAGTCTAATTGAAATTAGACTTTGATACATAAGTGCCACCCCCTCCCCCTGGCTCCGTGACTGGCTTGGGGAGAGAGAGATTTGATGAAGGAGTGAGTGGGCAGGCAGGGGGTGATGGGTATGGTGGTTGATTGCCCTGGTCCGATTATAGATGGTGTCGGTCTAATTGAAATGAGATTGGTTCGGTAGATCTATGATCATCATTATAAGTCACAAGCATGCATGACGTAAACTCATTCCCTTCTTGCAAGCTACGTAAAGTAATATTCATAGAGATTGAAAAACTTGTACGTGCAAACCGTCAGTTATACAATTGGGTAGTTTGACAAATCGAATCATTATTATAACTCAAAAGCATGCATGAGGTCCAGACAGGTACTTTACAAACCTTCTATCTCTTGAAGTTGCACAGAATTTAAAAGAAAAATGCTGCCTAATTATCAAAATGTCCAGTAGGTAGGGATAGACGTAGAGACCTCTGACTTCTGAAGGCTGCCTGACATTTGAAGGCCCTCTGACATCTGAATGCTCTCTGACATCTAGATACCCTCTGACATCTTAAGACCCTCTGACATCTGACGATCCTCTGACATCTGAATGCCCTCTGATATCTAAAGACCCTCTGACATATGAAGATCCTCTGACATCTGAAGGCCCTATGACATCTGAATGCCCTCTGATATCTCAAGACCCTCTGACATATTAAGGCCCTCTGATATCTAAAGACCCTCTGACATATGAAGATCCTCTGACATCTGAAGGCCCTATGACATCCGAATGCCCTCTGATATCTAAAGACCCTCTGACATATGTAGGCCCTCTGATATCTCAAGACCCTCTGACATATTAAGGCCCTCTGATATCTAAAGACCCTCTGACAGGCCCTGTGATATCTAAAGACCCTCTGACATATGAATGCCCTCTGATATCTAAAAACCCTCTGACATATGAAGGCCCTCTGATATCTAAAGACCCTCTGACATATGAAGGCCCTCTGATATCTAAAGACCCTCTGACATATGAATGCCCTCTGTTATCTAAAGACCCTCTGACATATGAAGGCCCTCTGATATCTAAAGACCCTCTGACATATGAAGACCCTCTGATATCTAAAGACCCTCTGACATATGAATGCCCTCTGATATCTAAAGACCCTCTGACATATGAAGGCCCTCTGATATCTAAAGACCCTCTGACATATGAAGGCCTTCTGATATCTAAAGACCCTCTGACATATGAAGGCCCTCTGATATCTAAAGACCCTCTGACATATAAATACCCTCTTTTTCGGACATCTTAAAAGACCCTCTGACATCTGAAGATCCTCTGACATCTTAAGACCCTCTGACATCTGAAAGCCCTCTGACATCTGAATGCCCTTTGATATCTAAAGACCCTCTGACATATAAAGGCCCTCTGACAAGTGTGTATCAGACTTCATACTACACGCACATAGTTTGGCAAACCTCTAGCTACACAATACACAAAGTTATGCCGAATTTTAAAGAAACTGGTCTTTCAATGCTTTTTGCACTTTAACAATGGCCAGTACCTCTCTGACAATGACATCTCAACATACCATTGAGGACATTCAACATTTGTGAAAGATATATTGAAATACTAGCTTTTTCTCTGACCTGTTTTTTGTGTGTGTGGGGGTGACCTATAATGCAATGACAAAACTTTCTCAATGCAACATAGTGCATAGCCTTTTCAACTAAAATGCAAAAAAAAAAAAAAGGCATCAGAGTGTTTGGCCTTAGGAAATTGAGACACCCCTATGTAGCCTAATTGATGAACACTATCCCATGCATTTATACCAGAATGTAGGTCATTGCATTCAATTAGTTCTTACAGACTGATTCCTGTGCTTGGAAATGCAATGATAATTTAATGGTTTGCCTGAAAGTTCACCAGAATTTCTAAACATAATGCAAAATGTATTTTAGTTTCCTTTTTTTCTCTTAAAATAATATTTTGAGATATGTATCTATATACTAATTTTCGGTCCCTCGCCTGATTAGATAGTTCAATAATAATTTTACACTCGCGTCCCTCTTCAACTGAAAAAGCGTGGGAATTGCGCCTCTAATACACGAGCTAATTAGATAGTTCAATACCAGTATTTTCACGTTTTCAGACATGCGCAGAAAGGATCACAGATGATAATCCGAAATGTTGAATTTATTTTACTCGGATAGCTACTGTTCGGGCAAAAATTGTGGTTTTCGGAGTGAGTGATGACATATGGTCTTCACCCAAAATATTTTCATCAGGGATATAGCTACATTTCTGTATATGCGGCCGTTTGTTATTCTTAAAGATCGCATGAGTACAAGCATTTATACGTGACTATCCGTCCGACAAATAAAATTATTTTACGACATTTTCTAAATGTAAATAAAAACTCTTACACAGATCTTAAAGTGACACTCTCGCATTAGTAACATAGATGAACGCATAGTTTGCTAACGATAAAGAAACTGTGGCGGTACCATAACAACAGTTCCTATGTTGAAGCTGCGCGACCGCGTTTATCATGGTGCGCGCGATTCAGCGCACACGTAATGACGCATACAAAGTGTATACGCGTTTGTGGCGCAAACTGCACATTGTAACGTGGCAGGGTGAAAGCAGGCAGTCCGTACACTCTAAGGTCCGTACGCACAAAAGAGTTAGACCGGGTCTACAGTTAGGCCTGGTCTAAGTGGATTTTAGTTTTTATGAAAGCACACCTTTAATAACATTTCCTTCTCAAATAAGCTAACAAATTGTAAAGATTCGGATGCAAAGCTCAAAAATAGCACAAAATATCTCATGAAAATGCAGAGGAAAACAGATTTTGAGGCATGAATAAATTTCACTTAGACCAGGTCTAACTTTAGACCCGGTCTAACTCTTTTGTGCATACGGACCTAAGAAAAAGGATGCTTCAGGGGTTCTTGGCTGTCCCGTATGGAACCCTTATCACCTTAAAAGGTTCCAAAAAGAACCATTTTAAGGTTCAAAGTGGGCAAAATATGGGCAAACATTGGTCTTTAGAACCGCTAAAGGTTCTTGTAAGGTTCTCCACAAGAACCTTTTGGGGGCCTTTAAAATCAAAGAACCTTTAAACCATATATGGGACAGCCAAGAACCCCTCTGAAGCACCCTTTTTTCTAATAGTGTACCCTAAAGCCACCTCCTCCTCTCCGCACTTGGATATAAGGGCACATGGGGCATCTGGATAAACGGAACGTGTTTTTTGTGTGGTACATTATCATGATTATTATAGAGTGTCTGGATTATTAAGGGCATCCGTGGTATCTGGATTACGGGGTTCACTATAAAACGAGTCTCAAATTACCTGGATACTAATACTATGCACAGGTGGGCCACCTGTGATAACTGCATTTTAAGGGTGTACACTCAGATAGTATCTCGGGAGGCTTTATAGAACACAGCAAACATGACAAAGGGACTACATACTATACGTTAAGGCCCCACATGCCTATTGGAGGAATAATGTATTTAATGTAAATAGGCCAAACAAAACCCGGATGGCACACATTGTGTAAAGTACAAGCGTGGAATGGTACAAGTGATCTTGATGATAGAATCGGACGACCATAAAACTAAACGACCGACTATAAAACTATAACGCTCAAAACGTAGGCCTACTGAATTACCGTGGATACAGTATGTGCATGCATATGGGAAGTGGCGACACCAGCACCAAAATGTTAAAGGAGGAAAACGGTGTGGTGGGGCAATAAAAGAATCGGGGGAGACATTTAAAATCTAAATTTTAAGTAACTTTCAATTTTGACATTAAAATTCAACTTTTTATTATTTGGGGTACAAAATAGGTAGAGACATGCGCTGACAGGAGGTACTAACTGGGTATTAAGAACACGTTGATGGAGTAAGCCTACTTGGATTAGGAACATGGGTATCTGTATTATTTAAGAGCACATTGGGCCTAGGCTCATGGTGTATTAAGGGCACCATGTCACTTACATGATATCAAGGGCACTTTAGTACCTGAATTATTTAAGGACATACTCTTGATATTTATATAAACATTTATAACGCTATGATATACTCACCTCTGCCTATGTGATAGGCCTATGACTTTTACTGCCCGCTATCTTCGGCACCCGCGTTTAATTTACTTGACTATGATAAAGTAAGGGCACCTGGGTATCTCGAGATAACGGCACACTGCAGTAGGCCTACCTTGATTATGTGGTATTCGGTGCATTATTAAGGGCACCAGGGGTAACTGGATTACGGGGTAGGGCTTAGGCCTATGAGGTCCCTGGATGTAATGGGACAACGGGTAGGCCTACCTGCATTTCAGGTCTCATGGGAGGCCTATACTTAGGTATCTGGAAACACAAACGTAGGCCTACCTAGATTAACATGAGTAAGGCACATGTATACCTGGATTATCAAAAGCACCTGCGCTATTCGGATTATTTATAGGGCCCTGTCTGCATTATGTATACATATGTAGGACATGTTCTTGATATTATTGTATCAAATTTTCTTACGCTTTGTTTACTTATTCCCCGTGAAATCTTCTAGAGGGTCCAGCGCGAAGCGCTGGTGCCCGCTAGTAGATAATAATTTGTTATTTAACTCTGAAAGTATTAATCACAGAAACTGTGTATAGAATTATGTTGTTTTTATTTGAATCACATAAATTTATATCGAAATTAACTTTTCAACTTGTTTTATGTAGATTGTAATTAATTTTGACTTTTCCTGTGAGATAAGTAACATACACAAATTGTATAATGCACATCGGGTATTTATTTTTATTTTTATTTTTACATTTATTTCACCGAGTGTCACTTTGTTTCATGTTAAGCACTTTTACACAAGTTAACGTAACTCACATAGAAATAATAGGCATATACGACGGGTATTAAACAAATTATATAAATATTTTAACCAGGTTCGCCGTCGTGGGTAGAAAAGAGACGTAACTCTTTATTTAATTGCCTTGATAATCGTTATACACATTATACAGGGTGTTTTAATCAAATTTATCACAAACTTCATTTGTTGTTTTGGGGTGTTTAATTTTTTTTTTTTTTAAACTCATATGAACTACAGATATGCAAGTTTCACAATTACACACATTGAATGTCCAGGATTTGCTGTTGACGTCAAACCGATTGTTGCTAACTAACCAAATACATGCAAATTGTATTCTATACCAGAATCCAACCATGACCATACATATTCATTGTGTTAGTTACAGGTGAAGAATCAAAGTATGAATTGAAACCAGGATATGAAAACTGTTACAATTTTTTATTAATAGACCTAGTTGTTTGGATTTGTATAGACTTGTTCTGTGGGTTCTTTTCAATAGGAAATTTGAATAATGAGTGGAACAAACATTTGATTTCCATGGTAATAGATATTATTTGTGGTTATTTACTATTAAATGTCATATCCTGGTTACTGGTTCACAATACCTGGAAAGGTCATGGAATTTTATTTTGAATTTCCAGGGCTGGAAAAGTAATTAAAAATCTTTAAAAATGACAAAAGTCAAGGAATTTTGCGAAGACAAATTTATTTCATTTTTTAGAGCTTGAATCAAAGAAGATTTTAAAGACACAACCACAATGCATTGTGTTTTTGCAAAATGCCCTAATTCTGGTCTCCAATTTGTCTCATTTCCCATAGACATATGCACACAATCATGGCTTCATAGCGTGTTCATCGTTGGAGATCTTGGGTTCTAGTTTACATCAATGAATACATTAGTTATCAGTGTTCCTTTTTCTTTTTTCTAAAACTTAAAAGAGGTCGAAAAATGCATCGTGTGAAAAAAGCTTTAGTTTGCTGGCTTTTGCACAATGCATTGTGGGAAGACCTTAACATCTTCTTTGAGCTTGAACATTCATATTTTAGCATTGTAAATCCTCTTTTTATGCCCAGAAAATTTCTCTGGAAACAAGCATTAGGTCATGGAATTTTCATAATTTAGTCATGGAAAAGTCATGGAATTTAATTGTCCCAAAGGTGCAGGAACCCTGCAATACCTATTTCAGATGATCAGCAATAATTATCCATACATATTATTCTACTTTGATTGCATCGGTATTCAAGCCAGTTTATTACAATATCACACCCAACAATAAGGCGCGTTTACTGGAATATGCACTGATGTCAGTGTTGAATCATGTCACTGCACCGAAATAAATTGAACTAGCATGATGATAGCAAATTATGTATGATTACAGATTAAATTATGTTCAATGAAATCATGGTAGTGTGCATTTACTCTGACAATACTTAACCAGATGCCGTTAACCCTAACTCTACCAGGGTGTTTTTTTAAACAAAGACACGGATTTTTGAGAATTTGTACCCAATAAATCACTGCTCCACCACAGGGATTCGATCCAGGGACCATCATCGGCTTCACGTTTGCGCAGTATATTGCGCTCACTATAGGCTCGGTCGATTATGTCATGGAAAACTTGTCATTATGGGAGAAAGAATTTGTCGTAGTATTAGGGTTAATGGTATGAAACATATGGTTTAACAACAACGGAGATGATTTTGTTAATGAATGGCAAATATAAATTACTATAACAGATGCTGTCTCAAAAAGTGTTTTAATTGGGTCATTTAAGGATATTATTTATTAAGTGTTTGAGCATTCGAGCTTGATTTGATTCTTTTCTATTATATCGCTGGTTGCCCAACAGATATTACAGAGCATTCTTTACTTATGCCAAAAATGTGAAATATAAAATTGTTGGCACTTTTCGGTCATTAATTCACAAAATAAATCAGATATTCAAAACTAACAAAAAACCTCCTAGAGAATGTTATTAACTTTATAATAAATATAGAACGACAAAATTTGAATAAAATATATTTTTAGTTATCTTGACAAAACCTAAAATGGGTCAAAAACCGTGTTTTTTATAATTTTCTCCAAAATGGTCAATTGCATGTTATTGGTTGGATTCATTGAACCCTTTCTTTAAGAAAATGTATACTTTTATTTAGATTAAATGAATAATGAAGGAGTTACATCATCAGTTTTACGGAGGCTATGCCTGAGAGTTCACCCCCCTTAAAGTAGATTACCAAATGAGACCTGTTATCACAAAATGAGAGTTAAGTTGGACATCTTTATTTTCAGGTTTGTCCAGATTCAAAGTGCTCAGAAAACAAGCTTTAAAACGATGTCATAATTGTTCAATGTTTTCGCTGTCAAAATTCAAATTGAACTAGCAAAATTCCTTTTTTTTCTATTGATTTTATGGATGTTTATTGGACCATATCTCTTAAGGCCAAACAAAATAATAGGTTCGTCTCAAAGCTTGCGCGCGCATTGGTTTTGAAATGCCAAAATACCGCGTCTGAAATGCAGGAAATTGTCAAATCAATTTTTTTTTTCCCTACAAATTTTTATTTTCGAGTTTTTATTAAAAATATCGGCAGATTTTCCTTTTCTCAAACTTTTACATGACTCAGTTCTTCAAAAAACGCTGCACAATTGTTCTTTACACAACATATCACAATATTCATTTCAAATAGAAAAAACAAATATCAGAAAGTGTCAACGGTTGCAAATAGTAAGAGTGAAAATTGCCACACAAATAAAAAAAATGTAAAAAAAATAAAAAATGGAAGACAAAAAACAGCGCGCGTCGCCCGATTTTGAAGCCTTCGCAAGCTTTGAGACAAACTTTTATTTTTGTTTGGCCTAATGCACACTGGCGACTTAACGCTCATTTTGTTGTAACAGGTCTGAAATGTTCTTGCAGCCTTTGTCATTGGCCTGAAACCTTGCATTCATAACCAGTGACCTGAAACATGAAATTTTCACAGAATGTATGATGATGCGTGAGCCACACATGACTGATGTCTTGCTTCATGGACGGTGTTCTCTATTATAAATGACTTGGCATTTCTTCTGCCAATGATACTGACCTAATTTATTGCAAACTGATCTTTCTCCCTAACTGAATCTGATGTCATTTTCACAGAATGTTGACACATGTGTGATTATACCTAAATACAGTCATCAAAAAAAGTAACTATACAGGTAATAAATGTACTTTTAACTTTAAAAATATATATCCTACCTAGAAATATCAAATCATGAAGTTGTTGAGAAATTTATCTTCTTTAATATGAGATATTGCACGCTAGGATCGGTTGAATATTTAGGAAGCGACAATCCAAAATGTAAAGTAGAGTCACAATTTCAAATTCACATTTTACATTTCAACACGGGGGAGAGAATGACAGGTAGCGTGTGTGTGGCGTATTGATCCATCGGAACAATGCGGCCGACTGTCCAACCTGCGCATGCATCCCCCAATTGCACTACCGGTAATCGATAAGATACCCGTAGATTGGCCCGCGTGTAGAAAATAAAAATGTGAAAATGAAAATCGGACTTCGATCTTCGACTTCGATGAAAATCGATCCTAGCGTGCAATATCTCATATTAAAGAAGACAAATTTCTCAACAACTTTATAATTTAATACTTTTAGGTAGGATATATATTTTAAGAATTAGAAGCCCATTCATTACCTGTATAGTTACTTTTTTTGATGACTGTATGTGTTCTCTATCATATACATGTATATGCCAAAAGGAAGAATGATTGATGTCTTGATTGTTCTTTGAGGGACTAATACTTATTATTACCTGATTTCTGTCAACCTGATTTCTGGTTTTTTTACAACAACAACAACAAATTATTTGTTACACAATTATTATTTTTATGCAAAAAAAAAATAAATAAAAATTTAAGTCACGTATATAACCTTAATTGACACCCATGTGACCCCATATGGATCATCTAAAGTCCTGTTAGGACTTAGAAAATGAAAAATGTATTTAACACAATTTTCCTCTTTATTTCTGGTATTCAGGTACCTAATTTTGAAAATCAACAAATAAACAAAATCCGACCGACCGACACTACCTTTTGGAGAGCATCTTATCTATGAGCAAGCAAAAAACCCAAATTGTGGCCTAAATATTATACTAAATTGATGAGGTTTGTTCACATATATGGGGACAAATGTATGAGTTTAACATTACCAATTAACTTAAAGTATCATAAATATATGTGTTCTCAATCATATAATGTCAAAAAATCTGGATGATCAATGTCTTGAATTTTCTGTCACCGATTAAACTCTTTTGCTCTGATCTGATTTATCATATCACATTTTTGAAGCGGGTTAATCCATTTCGCTAATCCTTCTGATGTGACCCATTCAAAGAGATATTAAATCCCCTGTTGACTCGGAGCTGTCAGAATTGCTACAGTGGTGCGGCATTAACATGTGCCATATTTACAGCATTAACCAAAAGTAAGAATTTAGTGACACTATTAACTTGCTGCGCTGCACAAAGTGTGATATCATTTTAAAAAGATAAAGACTAGCTAAAGATGGGATCCAAGCTCAGGGGAGGAATCAACTATGACACTGTGTAAGCATGCATAACTAAAAACACATAAAAATTCTAAGAAGAGGATGAATTTCTGGGAATTTGGCTTTCCATGATCTGATTTTATCACCATTTTGATCACATACTAGTATTATGACACTTTATTTCATCTGGGATTTGTTTTTATATCTACATCATTTCCATGAATGTTTCGTGGATTTGACAGGTGCTTCTATTTTGTGTCTTGCATTTTGTGAGTCATTCACGGTGAATTCCTCACAAACACACAAAACACCGCAGAATAACAAGACATCGCTGTTCTGTCAAAACATTGTTTTGTTTTTCTGGCCCTTCAGCCTGTATAAAGTAAAACTGCCCAACGGTTATGCATGGGAAGTGTTGCTTTATACATGTTCAGGGACGAGAGGACTCTCAAGGTGTTGATAGATGTGTTTTTGGCCCTTGAACATGTGTAGAGCAGACTGCCTAAAAGGTATACATAGGAAGTATTAATTTATACATGCTGAAGACCAAATGGAGATACGAGGTTTTGACATAATGCAGCGAGGAAAAGTAAACAGCAGAATTGTCACCGCAAAATAATAATTGACCTAGTTCTCAGCTTAGCACATGAGCATGTGCCAAACTAACGGATCCGTGTGACGATTGCAATTTTTGTAATTCGTTTTACTATGGGGCTTACAAATTCAAAGATTTGTTACCTTTTATCAAGTCCTAAGCCAAAATGCAAAATACAAGTATGTGTTTGTTTGTGTTTTTAGGATTGAGATTTACTGACAAATTTTCCACAAACTCACAACGACAAACAAAATCTGAAGCCTTTATGGCATAACTGCTGAAGGCAGCATTAATCCTAGACTTGATACAAATCTTGCTGAAACAGTGTTTTACTCTTTATTCCATGAAGGTTTGTTGGAAGCTTTTAAATAATTTTAATCCAACTAAATCATAATGTCAGATGATGAAAATATTTTTAAAAATCTGAATTTAGGTCAACCCTCAATGTAATATTAGTAATATTCAAGATAGTAGGGAACCCTTTCTCAAGCCCTAATGCAAAATTTAAGCCTGTTCCTATCCCAAACCTGAATCCCAAATTATTGTCAAAAATGAATTACCCTCCCCTCCTCCTCCACTCAACCCCAATTTGCTTGTAAAAAACATAAATGCAGTTGACATGACTGTAAAACAGAAAAACATGCGATAAGCAACAACATTTTTTGTTATAACGTGACGGAGACAGAGACGTTCATCTGCGCTTTGCATGATAGAAGGGGGCTTGACATTTTATAGACTCATTAAATGTATGATGTGATTATTTCACGGGCTTTGATTGGAATTATATTAAAGGCCAAAAAGAACACCAATGTCGCGTTTCAAAAAGGCTATTTGCTTTTCAAATCTTTCATGCCTATAATATGAGCAGGTTTTGTTAAAATATTTGTCTTATTGTTACCATTTTTTACCATAGTACAAATACATGGCCTAGATAGCTTTGTAACCACAACATAGGGAGTAACAATCTGGTTGAACATTTAGCTCATCATTTTCATCTCTGTATTTAAGAACCACAAACATTTGTGTTCCAAAGCTCTATTCTTGAAACTCTTCCATTATGACCTACTTTCGAGAAGATGAAAATCAGTTTGCCATCCCCCTTTCAGAGGATTAACCAATCTCATTTTTATTGAGAATCAGGTTGGAAAACCCTACCAGAAAGAAAGGTTGGTGGATCCACTCCATCAAATACTACATTTTTGGGGATTAAGACGTTATTTAGACCCATTTATAAAGTAAACCATGTTGTTTTCCATCGCGCCACACAGACATAATTGTGATCCCATCACATTATATTACACGCATTTATTGATGATACACTGAGTTTGGTTGGGTCTAAATGTATGTAGTTGAAAGTGTGTTATCTTTCATCTATAGAGGGCAGTATCATAGTTTTTAGCTTGCTCAGCCTTGGATCATGAATTGGTTATACATACAGGATTGGTGGTCTTACCAGAGGGGGCTGATGGGAGATGACAGTTAGAATATCTTTTCATGCTCTGTTAGTTATATTCAACTGGTCCTCAATTTTCTTCAGCCAATACCTCCCAACCCTTGCTTTTTAACCCTAACCCTCCTGAACACTACAAAACACGACAGTGCTACAATCTTGTTCCGCGTGGCGGCCCCATCAATCTCGTGTCACGCTCAGCGCATGGTTCAACTGGTTAAAAAAAGGTTTTTGAACCTCCCCGTGTAGCTCAGTCGTCAGAGCATCAGACTGCACGCATGCGGCCCGGGTTTGATTTGCGGCGCGTGCGGAGATTTTCCCCTCAAATTTGACCCGTTTTTCTCCTCTGATAGTTTAATTCACAAAAACGCGCCCGGTGAGTTAGGGTTAAGAGAGTTTTTAAAATTACCAAATCAAGTCGGTTTCCAATTATAGGCTCACCATATTTCATTGCATTATATATGGTCATAATATGAACCTCTCAGGTAGGGTTTTTATGGGGGTGGGAGGTTTCACGCAAAATTCTTTGAAAATTTGTCACAACAATTTTGTTTTAAAAAATTTAATTGAAAAGTTTGAAGGCAAAAATAGGTAGGTCGTTCGGGCCTGTAAAACAGGTTTTTTTCATCGCGTGAACAACATTGAACAACATAGAAACCATGATGGTAAAAGCCAAATGCAAGGCTTCAGCACCAAAGGGCAGAGGGAGGGGAAGAGGAAGGCAGTCTGCTCCCGGGGTGCTCAGTGATCATTACCAGGGGGGTATCATGCGCGTCCAAGGACTTTCAAAAAGTACCCTAAATACGTAATCGTGTTAATGTGAAAAAAGCACCCCTAAACAAGTATGGCACAGTATTTTACATACCCTAAGCAAGTAGTATCAGTATTTCCAATACCCTAAACAAGTAATCAAAATATTTTTGATACCCTAAGCAAGTAATTTGTTTAGTTTAAACCTCTTACCGCGTATGACACATTTCTAACCCTTTTTTCCTTCCCTAACATTAGCTAAAAGTATTATGAAACAAATGCTGAGCTGATTTATCAGATCACTTGCGCGGATACAATTTGAGAAATATATCTCGCAAATGTATCATGGCTATTTATTATCCTCATGGACCAAATGGACCCTAAATACGAAAGCCAATGATGTAAAAAGTATACCCTTTTTCTTAATTTGGCTTGTTTTGATACCCTATTCACGTTACGTACGTATCGTGCCCCATCTTGAAAAACTACCCTAATTACGTGATTTCTTGGACACACATGATACCCCTCTTGTAATGACCACTGAGCACCCCGGGAGTCTGCTCCTATCCATCATACACTACGCAGAGGACACAATTGATTTCTTGCTGCGATCTCAAGAAGCTTGTATGCATCCTTGACAGTACCGAGTCTTTACAGCACCCTCAGAACACCTAACCTCCACGCTTGTTT
Source organism: Ophiura sarsii (assembly GCA_035610835.1). Taxonomy (NCBI): domain Eukaryota; kingdom Metazoa; phylum Echinodermata; class Ophiuroidea; order Amphilepidida; family Ophiuridae; genus Ophiura; species Ophiura sarsii. Next base: position 45,543,510 of record CM069451.1, on the reverse strand, counting down.
TGGGGCTTACAAACATCATGAATGATCCTGGTCATTGTAATGAATGAGTCTCACACCAGTAGATACAGTGAGGTGTTGAAAAACAATTGATGATGTGAGTTGTTTGGATTATGATTGTCTTTTTCTGGAGAGAGAGAAAGAAGAGGTACACTTTAGATTTACTGTTTTGTTTATGCTCCTGTCATGGGTATGGGGTTAAGTTCAACAATGGAAACTGCATCATTTGTAATTCAAATGGCCACTGCTTCATCAATATTAGTGCTATTGTGACAAATGAGGTGTCAAAATGCGCTGGAGGAAATGTCTGTTCTTTCCCACTTGTTGAATTTATTTAGGGTCCCAAGAATTAAACACAGGGCGCCTCGAAAATAGTAGATACTTTCTTTTTGTGAAGTGTTTATTTATAAGACAACAACCTTTTACTTTCATTCCGCAACATAGTCTTGCACATGTCAGCCATATCTGCAGGTCATAAGTTCAACTGGCCCAGTTGCGAGTTCATTGCCAGTTCCCATGTTACTATATAAATCCCCAGTATAAGATTATAAAATCCCATATCATACCACTAAATTTCTGGCAAAGACTTGCTGCTTTGGACCGTAAGTACACCACTTCCAAAGTTCACTAACCAGTAGCATTTCTGCACATTGCTGGAAACTTGTCAGCAAGTAACCGTAGCTGCTTATTTCAGCCACATACACATCCGTCCTTCAGGGTTTGATTTCACACTTTACAGACAAGTACCTGACAATCGGCTTCAACCATGAACATAAATAACTATAACATGATCGCTGTGGAATATATTTTATAAGTCCAGTCATGTTTTCCAATATCGTATGCTAGGTCATTAATGGTGATGTTTGGAATCGAAGCTTTATAACCTTGAAAAATGCAGCACTTATCACCGTCTGAAACTTGCACGTGTAGAATCGTATATGAGCTTTCAAGAAGGGTGAAGGGCCTTTCTGCAAGGTTGTGCCAGATATAGCCTATATGGGATTACGATATTTCATACCTTACCATTGTTCATAGTTCAATTCACTCGTCTTTGACAGGGTAGTTATCATACGTTTGTCTACCTCTGCGCAGTGAGGTTGCAGCTTCTTTCTGTGATTCCAGCTCACAATCTTGCATGTTTAGTTATAAAGACTATAGCAGAGAATCTATTGTCATTTTGTCAGCATGGAGATATCAAATCGGTGATCATAATAAAATTATTCTTAATGTAGGTTTCATAAATTTGAGAATTTATGTCGTCTGCACCAATGGGCTATTCTAGTTAAAATCCTTACACCCCCTATGGAAAACATGACCGTAATCTTATTTGAAACTCACACTCTCTGTTGTGAAGATTGAATAAATGTCTTCCATAGGGGAGTATGGATTTCAAATGAGATAGCCCAATATGTACCATAGTTTTGAACCAGGTTGCCGCCAAGTTGATGATAACACTCTTGACAATCATTGGTGGCAACAGTGTGGTGGGTGGGTTGAAGGCAGTGATATCGGATTACCGACCCACCCACCAGTAAGAGGATAATAATTAATCAAGTAATCAGTTACGATAGTTACACATTGCAGTAATAGTATACAGGCGCCACATGACCATGTTATGAAATGGAGAACTTGTAATAGCTTTATCTATTAATTTTGCTTTATATAACAGCTTCAGCTAATAAATTGTGTTTTCTGTTTAATTTCTTTTCCATGTGCTGCTGTTCTATAATCAACTGACATCAATATAGGTAAGTGATAGTTATCTTTTCCTCTCATCAAATCCGTAGCTTATACTTTTACCCTGTCTGATAATGGACGTGACATCGGTTCGTATTCCAGTGATGGACGCATCATTCACACGTACTGACTTCAGAGATGCATTCACTACAATTTTGCTCTGAAGTCACGTTTGTACTTTAGATGGGATGAAGCATAGGTTTGTCTTTGATAACCAATCTGATTCAATTACAGGTGGATGTTCTGATCACTTTAGTGGGTTTTTTTGCGCCCATCAACATATTTTGATATCAGAAGGAACCCCATATTTTCGCATTATTTCTGTCAAATGTTTGGCACAAGATATGTTCCATTACAACGTTATTGGCCAAAATGCAGTGAAATTACTGCCAAAGGTTGTTAACCACCCGGCTAGTTTGTGTACTACTCAATGGGCAAATTTCATGTCACTTTGTGCTTCTAAAATAAGAACCATTCATCGTGCAGTTATTGTCCGTTTTACTATACTGCACACACAGGAGCTCATAATTGGTGCGTGACCTCTCCTAAACGCTATGTACTACAGGGATACGAGAGTTGCAAGTTATTTTCGATTGTTGAAGATCGAATTCAATCTCAAATCAGTAACAGCCCGATTTGTGTTTCAATAATTAAATGTCGTTTTCTTTCAGTTTCTTTTGGTTAATAATTAAGAAATATAACAATTTATCATGATAGTTTACTAAAATATTATAAGGTGAAGTTATTTAAATCCGTATTTAGTGCGTCATACTGCTGTGCACGGCCTATATACAGTCACACAGTAGTTGATTTTCGCGTCTCAAGTAGTATCGATTTCCTATTGTATACAAAGGAAATGCATGTTTAAGTGATTGCGTAGGGCCTCACAATCGATAGTTAATTTGGTAAATTAGTAGCTGAGTACAAAAGTGTCAAATGAGGGCGTACCGAACAAGATGCCCAATCCGTTCCTTGTGAATGGCAAAATTGACTCTCACGATCAATATGAAGACTGCTATATTCATGAGGGCGTAGTTTACAAATGGCTTGTTCTATAGACCTGTAACTCTTTTTAAAGTCTTGCCAAGACCCTCATTTATTGGCATGTCAAAAGGGAATCCGATTAGACGAAGGACATTTAACGGTCAAATTAATATGTAAATGACTACGAAAGGGCCCAAATATATCGCTATCAATATATCGCTATCGAAAATAAAAACTTTCATTTTCCAAGATTTACGCCCGACTGAGCTCGACTGTGTGCATGGACTCCGGGCGACCGATAGGTGATAATTGGTATTCTATTGTCAACTTATTGACTGTAACCATCAAGTACAAAAGGTGTTATTTAAATAACAATATATCTCTCCCGAAAATTGCTACACACAAAATTTATCAAGAGTTTTTTCCTGCAACAAGGCTTTAATATCGATAAATTTATCTCTAAAATAACACATAAAAGTATGAAATTCAGATGATCATCAAGCAAAGAATATACTTTTTCTGATTCTAATTTTCACTACATATCATTCCTATTTTCCACAAGGGCAGTGTTAAAATGTTATCCTAAAATAAATTTATGATACTCTAAGCCGTGCCATTTTTTTCTGGCACAAGTTTTAAAACTGGTTTAACACTATTTAATCTAGTTTTAACTGCAAAAGGTTGCGAGGCAATTTGCATGGACTGTAACTGCACGATGTGGAGTTATGTAACTCAAACTTTGGTATACAATTATTTTAAGGATGACCCTTCATGTAGAATAGAAAACATCAAGTTGAAAATAAGGCCAGCAATCCGAACACCTACCTTTAACCATGAAGAGTGTCTATAGAACAATTAGTCATTTTTCTGTGGGATGGTGATAGGGTGTTGTGAAAGATCCTTTTTTTTAAATGATATCTTCATTCAGTAACAATATTCACAGTGAAAAATTAAATCATGAGAACAAGACTGTTCATCATTTTATACCAAACAGTTACAGCTACTTGTGGTACTAAATAACAAAAGCATTTCCCAAAATATAAATTTTCTTTTTCCTATAAGCCTCTGATAAAAAATATTTGCTTTAACCCTAACCCCCCTGAGTGCTAAAAATGCTAATCCAAAGTCCCTCTCCAAATGCATGCGCCGTTGGTTTTTCGATGACGTAGTCAACCGAGCCTATATAGTGAGCGCAGTATACTGCGCGAATGTGTAGCTGAGGGCCGTGGCTTAGTGGTTGGGACGTGCGGCTTGAGAACGGAGGGTCCTCGGATCGAATCCAGGCAGGTTCCCAGAGATTTAGTTGGCTTTTTTTCCTCAAAAATCGTGATTCCGGTCAAAAACCCTAAACCGGGGTTAGGGTTATGATGCAAAGTATGCATATAAAATGCTTTTTCAAATAATAATTTGATTTAAGATTAGGAAATCCTGAACCTAGGACTGACATCACCTTCAGAGGTGACGCCAGAGTAAGTGATAGAGAGACATACATATAAGTTTACATACAAGTTTTATTTATAAAGCGCCATTTCATTTAGATCACGGCGCTGCAACATCCAGGCAGCTGCTAATTCAGCGCCAAGTTGCACACAAACAGAGACAGACAATAGACGATGAGTTCCTGAAACCTAGGAATATGTGTGTATAAATACACAGACCGGGATGATCCCCTACTCTTTACGAAGGAGTCTGTGACCGTTTGACGTGCTCGGGTATTGCTCTTCCGATAAATGGGACCACCATTTCTACGTGACTTCCGAACCACGAGGCAATTGAGACTAAGTACCTTGCCCAAGGATACAAACATGTTGGCCATAGCGGGGCTAGAACTCACAACCTTTGTATCGTGAGACCTGCGTGCTATCCACTACATAGGTTTTTCTTTTTTCATACATGTATAACCGCTGTTGCTACAGGAATCGTTACAGTTTTCTCGTGCTCATCCGCAGACATTGGCAGCACCATAGGCATGTTCACAAATATTAGAGGTTACATTATACGTTCGAGGCTATGTGATCAACCATATTTAAACACTTTTCATGATGAAAATAAATTCAAAACATTTATTTACACTGGAGTTGATTTCCAGTTTAAGGGTGAAATAATTTAGTCTCAACTTGTGCCGGTTTTCTTTTGAAACCCGTAATTTTAGTCCAAAAGGAATTCTAAATTGATGGGCAATCATGTCTTCTATCATCTGCCAATCCTGTAGTACTGATAGAGAGCCCTCTATGGTTACTAGTTGATGTTTGGAATAGGAAACAACTCATTGGCAATTTGAACAGTGCCATCGTGTGACCATGTTGAATTCCTTTCAGAGATTTGTAACATCGACTGACAAGTCTACTCCATTCATTTGTTGAACGAAACTTGCCAATTAATCCTTGCAGTTCTGCAAGTCATTTTGTCATTATTTTTTGGTGGGGATTTGGTGGATCACAAAACAATTGAAATAAGACAGTGGGGAACAACATTATTGCATCGTTAAAGTTGACCATATTAGCTCGTAGTCGTATTGTAGATTGTCAATCATTCAAACTTATCATTCACTAATTTTGATTTGTCATGTTATTAGAATAATTTGTATAACATTATCTGTCACTTGTCATTTTAATAGAATCAAAATCATGATGTTTGCGCCCTCTGTCACATAGCAATCGTGAAACTCCCACGCCATTTATTTGAGTTAAGCAAAGACAATGCTGAGAAAATTTAGGCTGCTAGTGTGGTGTCGAGAGAAAAATTGAAACAAGATTTGAAGAAGAATTTTGTTTAATGATTTTAATGAAATTGGATATCCAATATCCATACAAATATGTGACGCAATCAAGAAAAATGAGTGGGATGTCGGGGAATCCCAAATTGAGATATAGCCAATTTAGTGCGAGGGGTATCTATAAGTTTTGATGTAAGTTCAAGTACATAATTTGACATAACTTTAAAACAAAAAGTCGTATTGACATGGGGTTTTCAGTTCCTGAAAGCTTTAAGTGTCTCTTTTAAAACTGTATTAAAAACTCATTTTCGACCAGGGTCGACATTCGACTCATTCCTCTTGATCGTGTCACATATTACAAACAACTAATTATTGTAAATGCATTAAAAGACTACATATTTCCTTGAAAACATTTTCGTATCAGATTTGACATTATACTAAACCTGGAAAACCACATTAAATTATGGGTGGTGCCATTATCCAAATACTTTTGTCATTAATCAGTCCCTATGCCCAATCTGTCATGGATTTATTTTGCATAAATGTTCATTTGTGACTGGCTCCCACAAAACCAGACAGTAAGTGCTGATAATTTTCTTCTTCTGATTTGTTGAGATTTAAAAAGCTGAAATAACAAGCTTTAAAATGATGTATTACTTGGAATAATTGCTCAAACTTTTGTCCATAAAAAAATCTATATTTCTCTTGAAATTTCCTTTGTTTTCTATTGATTTGTGACAACTCTATTGAGCTGTATCTACATAAGTGTTCTACATAAGTGTTGTGGGAACAGGTCACATTTGTGGTTTTATCCTTTCCCTGGTTTACACATTTCCTCAAATAATTGAATCTGATCATTTATATTATGAAATCATAAACCTTGGTCTCATTCTAGATTTACGTAGAATCACAAAGTGTTTGTTTTCAATCTAACGTCAACCCTGAACTCGAGCATCAGTTCTGATTTGGTCAAATTTACCTTAGAATGGAAATATTGTGTACTTTGCGAAGTATCAAGTTTTTGACGGAATAAATTGCATCATATGGTTGTCATTGGATACTTTATCTCTCAGAAACTCTGGAATAGAAGACCCAGAAACAGCCCCATCAACGGCGGCCTCTTTATCCTTTGAGTATGTGCATGGTGTCTATGCGATATTGTTAAACAATTGAAGGATTTAGACTATCAAAATCAAAATGGCGACTGACAAAAGTGATGATCGGAAATGAAACTGCCCATCCAAATGACGGGGGATGGGTCGCTGGCTAAGATCTTGTCCCTTAGATTAGAAACAATAACATTTTCTTGACAAGCATGATCTTATTTTTTAAATGAAATGAATCTTCAACAATTTGTGTAATCAAACTTCTGAGGCAGGGCATTATACCTGTCACTCTTAATAATATTTAAAAAATTTGAAGTTGTCACAATTTTTTTATTATGAATTTATGTTATTCACATTCCAGACTACATTTCCGACAAAATAAAATTCCTTGTACATGGATATTTGATGCCTGACAACAAAATACGCATTTCTCAGTTTTGCCAAATATTTGATAGAATTGAACAAAAACCAGAGTGCTCAAGTCAAAAAATTAATGCTCTCACCTTACTATGTAGCAAATGTTGTTTTATCAGGAAAATGTCTGTCTCCGTGGAGATAACGTAATAAAAATGTTGGCGTTTCGTCGAGTAGCTTCTTGACTCTCTTCGTCTCTTATCTTTGCCTGAGCGTAATTAAGTTGTTTTCTCAGATATCATTGACATATTGAGTTGTTACTTTAAGAAAATCTTGCTTGAAATGGCTCCTTTGTGGGGTTTTCTCGAGAGTTACAGTTAAATATCTGTAAAGGCGTTTAAGTTAGATATAAACCTGGCAGCCATTATTGAACGGAGCAAATTTAGTGCACAAAATCTTCATCATCAATGGCTGCATCTGCATTAAAACTTGTATTTTTTCATCAAAGCGCCAAAAAAGTGAGAAAAAAAAGTGAAAAATCACTTTTTTGGCGCTTTTTGGTCAAAATTTCAAAAAATATTAGATTAGGTTTTTAAAAAAAAAATTGTCCCTAAGTTAGTGTCTTTACATCATAATCAAGCAATTTGGGAATTTCTTACTCAAAATTATTTTTGTTAGCCTTGTTGAACTTTTTTGACCCAAAAAGTGATTTGTTGTGATTTTCTCAAAAAAATCAAAATTTTTGGTCAAAATTATGCAAAATTTGGACTCTCTGATCCATTTCCTTTCCAAAAATGTATAAGCATTTGATTAATAATTCAATAATTACAGCACTCACAAAATTCAAAAAATCAAGTCAAAAACTTCCTTGAGTCCCCCCTTAAAACACATTCAGTATAACATGTAGCAGCTTTAATAGCATTTTTGTGCATACTCACCCAAGTTATTCTGAGGTGCAAGATAAGCACTTATTTGAACAAGGCAAGGAAGTAAGCAACTATAACACAAGAAAAATATGTAAATTCTACAGCTGATATTGAATCTTTAATTAGTTTTCTTGGTACTCATCCTACATCCTTCCGTCTTTTGTATTTTGTTATACAACCCAGCATCCAGCAGTTAACTATTGCACTGGGTGTAGTGTACATAAACAAAAAAAGGGTTGTCATTTTATATTGGGCTTAACGAGTTAGGGTCTAAAATCAACCATTTACAAGAAAAATGTACTTTTCTCAAAAATCTTGCCGATCTGTACGCACTTATGGGTTCACATTGTGGAGAAAAACATGCAAAATCCTCATTTTAACACATGAAATCCTGACAAGGGAAAGGGGTATAGGTATGTGCCGCCCTGAAGACCCCCTTTGTCACCCTCTTCTGCTAGCTCTTAAGCCCCCCTTTTGAGCCTGCATCAGCTCTTAAGACCCCCATTTTATTGAAATTTAAAAAATTGCGAACATTTTCATTCCAAAGCCCCCATTTTTGGAAAAAATTGGGTTCTTACTTATACAATTTGAAAAACAAACCAGTTCTTAAAAGACCTACTTTTGAGAGAAAATCAGTTCTTAAGATCCTATTTTCCATCATAAAATTCTCTCAGTTCAGTTCCGAAGGCCCCTCCCCCCCATTGTTAAAACCCCGGGTGGCACACCCCTACCAAAATAAAAGGTTGAGTGCCCTTTGGGATCAGATGATCAACCAAGAGCAATGCTTTCAGGTTTGATATGTTCCGTGACCAATTATAGTTAGTGATATGTCAAAAGACAAAATAGTGCCTAGGATGGCACTAGATTTCTTAAAGCATTACATACATATTCCATATGTTTTTGTTGGGGTGTGGTAGGAGACACAGTCCACCTGGAGCTAATAGTCCGCCCTGTAGAGTAAAGCATAGGGCACTCATCTCTACACGCAACACTAGTTTCACGCTTCATTCTGTGTATGTATATGGAGGCCGGACCATGGTTCCAGGGGGACCATGGCTCCTTTCACAGGGGGATTGTTTTAAGAAAGATGCATACACACAATGATTCACAAAAATGATTTTAGTGGTACACTAGATAATGTAAAATATAATAAAATTTGAGTTCTCTATAATGCAATTTGTTTAAATCTGGCAGATCCAGAAAATAAGAAAAATAAAAAGTACAAGATTAAAATGAGGCATTTAATATTTGAAATAATCCATAATTTATTCTCAAATCTTTTAGAACCGTTAACTCTTCCTTCCTTTCGTGAATGCCATCTAATAGTCCCTCGAGGGGACTTGATTCAGATTCTGACACATCCTCATTAAAATGCTGTATTAATTAATTAGAATGTTTGTGTTTAATTTTTGCGCAATTAATTGTTCGGGTTTTGCAGATTTTCAACTGTTTTTAAATTCCTGATCTGTAGTTTCATCACATACACCTATAAATAAAAGAAATATATTTGTGTGTTATTATTTTCGCAGTAGCTGGTTCAAGCGCGAAAATAAATGTAGCACGAAAATATCCACTTACAATATAAGATGACTCCATCTCCCTACCTTCCTGGCGTTTCTGCCCCTGGCTAGCACTCGTATTATGTGGTATTTTCTGAAGGAGAAAGTTTGGTTTCGTTTGATCATAGAATTACTGGGGCGATTCACTGCCATATTTCGTTGAATCAAATGCATATTTTATAGCACCGATCTTTAATCATAAGCAAGGTTTTGGCTCCAGATTTTCCTTCAAGTGGAATTTTTATCAATTATGGCTAACATCTTGATTTAATTTCGGGCAAACACAATCCAAACATCACAGGTAAACTCAGTACCAATTTTCCTTATGTGAGAGTTGTAGCTGTCAGTCTCATCATTCTTTAATTATGTAATTTGCATAATTTTCTAACTATATTTAGATACTACATTTGCTACCAAAGACTCTAAATCGTTCAAGATGTAAAACTCTGTGTGAAAAATGATTTTTGTTGTTGAAGTTGTTGCTTGATTTATAAAACTATTTGAAGAACTAGGCTCTGAAGAAGAGATCCCTGGCTTAAAATACAAGCTCAAAACCCTAACCTTCCTGGATCCTACAAAACCTGTCAATGCTACATATCTTGTACGACACGGCGGCCCCGTCAATCTCGTACCACGCTCAGTGTGGAGTTCAAATTGTGAAGATTTTTTTTTTTAACCTCACCCGTGTAGCTTAGTCGGTAGAGCATCGGACTTGCACACACGCGGCCCGGGTTCGATCTGCGGCGCATGTGGAGATTGATTTTCCCCTCAAATTTTTCTCCCCTGATAGTTTAATTCACAAAAACACACCCGGGGAGTTAAGGTTAAGACATGGACTGTAGATTAAGACCATCTTCTCATTGTCTATAATTCACTTTGGATTTTTAGAATGTTTAACATATCAACTAAAGAATTCAGTATGCTCTGGGCACAGGTGTGCATATCCGTTGCTTAATAGTTCTCAGCGCAGACCAAAACAAATTTGTTTAAGAAGTCCGATGTAGGAGGAAAACCCGAGAGCCATGAGAAAAACCTGCCGGAACTTGTATGAAGTGGGCACCAAATTGGCATTAAGTCACGTATTGTCTCAATAGAGTGACCACGTAGGTGTCTGAGTCTCGTAAGTTGTGCAAAGAGATGATAAGCAAGTTATATCTCTGACCATCAGAAATGTAAGCAGGTTTTTCAGGTGGGTGTGGGGGGGGGGGGGGGGGGGGAGGCATAAATACTTCTGTAATTTAAGCAAAATGATTCAAGACCATAAACACAAGTGTGTGCTATCATAGAATGTTGCAGTTATAGAGGAGTTTCATTGTCCAATGTGGGCCACTTCAATTCCAGGATGTTCAATGCTGAACTAATTAAGTATTATAAATATTTTAAACAGGTTCGCCGTCGTGGATAGAAAAGAGACAATTAAGGGAAAACGATCTCGCCCGGGAATCGAACCCAGAACCTCTTGCTTACTGCGCAAGTGCCTAAACCATTGGGCCACAAGACCTCGCATGGTAAAGCATCTGAAATTCAAACCTAAGCGATCATGTTTCCCAGTCTCCTGCCACAAGTATTACCATAGTAGCTAGGGCCTATACAAGTGTAATAATCAAGTGCCGTCCTCCCTGTAGAGGGAAAATACATAGAAATAATAGGCGTATACGACGGGTATTAAACAAATTATAAATATTTTAAACAGGTTCGCCGTCGTGGATAGAAAAGAGACAATTATGGGAAAACGATCTCGCCCGGGAATCGAACCCAGGACCTCTTGCTTACTGCGCAAGTGCCTAAACCATTGGGCCACAAGACCTCGTATGGTAAAGCATCTGAAATTCAAACCTAAGCGATCACGTTTCCCAGTCTCCTGCCACACGTAATTAAGTATTCTCTGGGCAGACTAATTATGTGCTGTTCAACTTCAATTCCAGGATATTCAATGCTGAAATGATTAAGTATTCTCTGGGCAGACCAATTATACACGAACAAATTTGTTTAAGAAGTCCAGTAATAGATGTAGGGGAAAACCAGAGCCCTGAGAATACACTGCCGGAAGTTGTACAAAGTGGGCACCAAATTGGCATAAAGTCACGCATTGTTTTAACAGAGTGACCACATAGGTGTAAAGATTCGTTCTCACTTAGGCGATATTTTTCCATGCAAAGCGGTGCAGTTAAAGCTTACTTCTGTCGCAGGTTATGCTGGGTCACCACAGGTCAGCGCATGCGATGGCAGCTAACGTCGTGTGGCAAAAATGGGATTTTTTATTCGAATACACTCTTCCATAGTTTTCGTTGACTTAGGAGAATAGATACATTGATCACCTACATTTCCCATGAAATCATTGATAATTGAGCTTTTTATAACCAATTAGTGACATTTTCGACACAAAAAAATGCCGGCAATTTGGTCAAATCTGGGCCGATTTAGTTGAGAATGGTCTTGATCGAAAGCTTAAATCTTCTTAAATTATTTTAAAGCAGTCCCCATTCATAAATGACGTCACATCCACGTGATAAAGGGATTCCCCTGGACTTCCCGACCAAAACAACAACACTGGCTGTCATGATCACGGGCGATTGATTTCCATATTTGGTCATATGCAATAGCACCACATGCGTTCTGAATTAGATCAATATAGTGTTAATGGCTCAATGGAGTTTGTGTGCTGTTTTAGAGTAATTTCATCAACCTATGTTCTGTTCAACTTCAATTCCACCAGGAAATTCAATGCTGAAATATTTGTAATTTGTTCTAAGTACTACTTATTTTACTGTTGTGGTAAAGAAACAAAAGCCTTTTATATTCACATGTTTGGTTTTTTTGTGTGTTTTTTGCCAATTATGTTTTATCAAAGAAAAAGCTTTGATTGGCTGTTTCTGCTAGGCCAAGGCTAACGCTTATTGGTACCGTCTGTCTATGCCACTTGATTTCCCTATAGTTTACGCATTTAAGCATTGCGATGACGCGGTGTGAACTTGAATCTGAGCCAATGTCCCCTCTAGACTCATCTTGCTACATCTAGCTAATTTGAAACTGATCAAACCAAATTGGTTATTTTTACTTTTGATACATTGTACAACTAAGGAATCAGTAATAATGAACGGCGCGCGGTTACCACAGGTTGATGATGTTATTTAACACTTTCCACGTGGCAGGCGTCTGCAGACGACATCCCAAAATGTCCCAAAATGTTTCAAAAATGTCTAAATTATTGAATTTCATTACCATATTTGGAATCAACATGAGAAATGCATTGAAATAAGTACAAACATGCCTAGTATTGGTTCAGTAATTCTTGAGATAGGCCTTGAAAATTGGGAAAGGTGTCAGAAAAATCTGTTTTGTATATGGTTAAACTAATAGCAGTGTGGCAAGTGTTAAGGATATAGCCGGAGGTAAAAAACATGAGTAAGACGGGTGTTGGAGGTACAACTGTAAATAACAATTATTTTTGCCAGCAGCAGTACAATTGTCTTGGAAGAAACTTTGGGTGGAGGGGGGATGAAGGGTCTCAAATTGATGGAAGGATATCAATGGTGACAACAAAAAAAGTAAGCCAAATTTGGTGGTGTCTCGGTTGTAACACTCGCCTGCCATGAATAATAATGCATCCTGCCAGAGTGTTAGGGTTAACCACGGTATCGAGGGTTATATCCACTTCACCCCCACCCCCTTACCATCAGAATATATTGAACTCAATGTAAGGGTTTCATGTGCCCTTAACACCAGAATATGTTGAATTGACTCGGATATAAAACAAAAGTGATAACAATGCCTCGGGACCGACGACTATTGATCGGATTGTAATATAATGACATCAAATTAATTATGTATTGTGCCATGTTTGTGTGGGAGGGGGATTACACTGTGTGCTTCAACGTATCATAGGACATGCATTATCACGCTGTGTTGTTTTCATGTATAATCATATTCAGGGTTGTGTGTTTTGTTATTTAGATTCTAAAGAATTCAATCTAAGGGTGGGAGTCAGTGGAAATATATTTCACTGACTCCATTTTTTGCGCGTCATCAAAATGGAACGATTCGAAGCATTGTTAATTTTGTGATTGGATGCTTTTTTATTCATAGCACTTTATACTATTGAAAATAAGATTTGCTCATTTAATTTTTGCTTAACTAATTGTGCCTGAAAAAGCAAAAATTAACGCAACTCCAAAATATCCATTTTTACAGTAATGCTACGGATTAACAATCTGCATGGCATTCTGTATTTTGGCAGATGTGTTGTTCTCGTGGGTAGTTTATTTAATGTCGTGTTTTGGTGTTTTTCCAATTTATTTAGAAATTTCATTCAGTGTTGTACTATTGACTGACAATGTGACATTTAACATGGTTGCCTTTTGTTGTGGTTTTCATCATATTGTTGTGAATAGCCCAGCATTTCAAGTTGTAATAAAATATATATATTGTATGGTTGGGCTCAAATTATGATATAGTATGAAATGATATCAAAAGTGATAGGTACAATAGATTAAACATGTATGTATGAAGAGGCATCAAGACAACTTGAGTTGTTCAGGTTTAAACAACACCAAGAGCATAGTAGAAAAAAGTAGAATAACAACGGGGAAAAAAGAGGGGGAGGAAAATAATAATTAAATGAGCCGTTCGTAAGTCACAACCAGTCAGATTTGTTTATGAAAGCTGGCAAAGACACACACCCACTCACCCCTACAGGTAGGTAATCACCGCCAAACGAGGACCATGACGTGGTACTATTCAAACGAGGACACACCAACCTAGACACACACCGGCAAACTGAGGACAAAATGGCGATTAAAAAACAAAAGTGTATCACACAGCTAACCAGACAGTGCGCTATCCAACAGAGGTATGTCAAGGGGTATCACATGCGAGGACCTCATTCGGATAGCGTTTTTACACTGTTTGCATCATTTTGGACATATCAGAAACCGAGGTCCGTCCTCGGTTGGAGGTATGTCCACCCACGGTTGGATGGTGAGTATTTCAACTATGGTCCACGATTGATGGTGATTACCTACACACACCACACTCTCCATCAGAAGTTTGTGGATTTGTGCAGAAAGCTGCTACCAATCACACTCAGTGGCATGGACAGGTATTTCTCAGAAAAAGGGAGGGGTAAATCATACAGATCTAAGACACAAGCAGTAAGTAGTATTCACAAGAATTCCCCCTCACCAAAATATTCATTCTTTTCTTTAAAACAAAATGTGCTGGGCTGGGAGTACTGCATGTATGCAGCTTCCGCATCCAGCATTTAAACTACGCTTGGCAGATTATGGTATTAAAAAGAGATTTCCTTGAAGATTTATGTTTAAGAAATTTGCTCAAAGAACACTATGTAATTTTACATTCCTGTCATCATTAAATTCCCTATTCATGTGTTCACATGTTACAGGGGATGTCACTTGCATTAGGAGGTGGAAGTCATACCTGTCTGACACACTATTTGAATGGAGGAGAATCCATAGATTCTCACTAAATCATTTGCAAGAATCTAAATGGATTCTTGCACCTTTTGACGAATTTCTGACATTGTTTTCTGCTGTTACAATCTATTTTGGGATATTTTCATCCGTTTGGAGCATCTGATGACTGTATGTGTTCACTGTTATGCTTAGTGCTCCCTCCCCCCCCCCCCCCCCCCCCCCCCCCCCTCCTCCACATTAGAATCCTAATGTATCTATTTCCTATGTAAATATGACTGGACGCGGTGCTACACATTAAAAATCTATTTATTTATGAAAGTAAATGTGACTTTATGTTTGCCAGGTACACAAGCCTGTCAATATGTTAGTGAGTGTATATATAATTACATATATACCTCTCAGTTCTACACGCGTTAATGCAGCGTTCATCACTTAATGCATGCATTTGTCCATTAAGCAGTATCCGGCACGGCAAGCTTAATTACTGTAGGACGAAATATATTTGTATGGATATTTAGATATTGATATCATAAATGTAGAATAACACACACATTGCACAGTAAGTACGCCCCCTCGTATAACTCATACACATTGCACACAAAGTACGCCCACTCGTATAACTCATGAGTTTTTTCTTTATCGTCAAATCATTGCAAAATATAACAATATGCAACAGTGCCCTCAATCAAGTCCTATGCAATTACTTAAAAAAACTATGCATTCATTCTGAATTCCAACTCTTGTCTTTTAAGTCACACACACATAGTCAGTTAATTGCTGTTAAATAATGATCTAGAAACACTTTGTGACCGATAAAACATGCTGTCTGTCGTGTCGCGATCAGATAAATGTGATAAATCAGTGTTGCCAAATGCACAATTAAGCAGACAAATTGGGCTGTATTTGGTCATTTCATACTACCACAGTATCAAGTATTAAACTAAAATTAGTAAAAGTGGTCACTAAACAGTTAACGTATTTTTCATTCGGGGTTTCATTTTTGCAAAAGGATCACAAATGGATGGTCTGTGGGTCTTTAAGCTCACTGTCATGTATAGGTTTTGATACCTGAATATATCTCTACCAAAAACAAACACAAATCAGAATTCTTGCTTATAAAATGTTTGTATTCGGCAAATTCATTGTAAAATTATAAAGTATAAATATATAATTTCAAGACTTTTTTGGCAGGGGGGGGGGGGGGGTAATTCATATTTTTGATTAGTATACAGTCCTTATGTGGGTAAGTGGGTGTGTACAATTTTTGCACTTTTCTAGTAGCAAGTTAAGGTGCACTTCTGGCAACACCATGATGCATCTGATAAAGATCTTCAAAATGTTATAGATACACTAGTGTTTTGTACCCTCCGGTTAAAATGGTACGACCCGCTTGGATTTTTTGGTCAACTCTTGTGCTCTGCTAGTCGGCCACTCAGCCAGTAGTCATCTGCTGTAGAAGATAGCAGCAGATAGTCACCACGTGTGTGTGTGTCAGTTCCTCTTTGCCCATAGGATAAATCACGGCCATGCTCTTACGACTGGTTTATTTATTGCAAGAGGAAGCAATGTGAGTAAAGTGTATGTACGAGGATGGAATCTTATCGAGTGCACCTATCGGTAGCTATAAATATCACATCATGTGTCCAGCAGCCAGTGATGTTTATCAGTATTCAGTCCAGTAGCTGTAACGTAATGACCACCCGCTCAACGCACAACATGCCATGCATGAATGAAGTGCAAGTTCAGCCGTAAACTTTCTGGATAAATTAATCACAAGGAAAAGCATGATTGCTGTCTATAGTGAGCAAAATAATGTCCTGAAACCATGACAACATCATCATCACCATCACTGTCATCATAGAAACCTGAATAGCAGCAAATTGTTTGTGAAATCAACTTGCTCTTTTGTTGGAAGCATTGTTTTCACGCTTGTCAACCGCAACATTGATCAGTTGATGAAGTGTGGTACACATGGGATGAAAGGTGTGATATTGCACAGAGAATATTTCACAGTTGTACAGTTGTTTCATGTTCGTGTTATTAGTTCGACCTGGCATACTTTGCTGAGTTCTATAAAAAGTTGTTTGAGTGTGATGGATTATTATGCGGATTTGGTTGGATTTCAATGATATTTTGTGTGTGTGTAAATTCAGGCATACACTGTGGTTTTCTGAGTTCACTCACGCATATAGGTAGGTAGGTCATAACACTATTGTTGTGTAAAACTAGTAAATTCATCACTTTGTTGCTGCAGTCTGACGTTCATGCTGCACACACTCCCTGGCATTTTTGTTATCTGAAGACAGTGTAGTGTTGTGTGTTTACAGGACTGAATTCCTGTATATGAGTGAGAGTTTGAGGTTATGTCAAAGGTGTAGCTTGCTCTATAGGTATGTTGATTTCTTTTCATGAAATGCAGGCTTATTCAGCTATTCTGGATGTGACGTTATTTTGATGAGGAAAACCACACTACCACAGCTAGCACTTCTCTCCTCAAGTTGTATTTGTGGAATATGTTTTGTAGCATATGCAGCAGCACAACATGTAGGAGGAGAGAGGAGGCGCATTATCTTTGAGTGTGGTACGTAATTCACACATAGCCAGCTGTGCATTAAGTGCCCCCTCCCCCACATATTACATGGTATGATGATAAGTGCACTCCACTAGTGCTTTTTAAAGAGCGATGTACATATGTACTTGATTTGTAATGAGAGGAGCACTTTATCTTAGCTTGCTGTCTTTGGAAACACATGCCAGGCGGAAAAACAGGTGCAATGATGAAGAAATGTCTCTTCTCACTGATAACGAACTGCATTGTAAGCTACGCAGTCCATAACCCTTGGTGTCTGTTGTAATTGTAGAGCCTCCATAGGGCCTTGTTGAGGCTCCGTAGGAGAGCAAAGAGTATAAGGAATAAGTCTCTTTTTCCCTGTACAAGGGCTAAAGGAAAAAGACTCAACATAAATAAGTGTTGTCACACACATACTACGGTGCTGTCTAAATGGTTCTAGGGTTGTTTTGACTGACTTGACTGATAGGCTGTACGCTATGTGCTGTGTCAGTTGGAGATGTGTCTTTGCTTCCTACGCAAATCACCACCTTTTGTATATGGCATATGTTATCACTTCAGATCGGTAGTTTGTGTCATTCTACATTTAATGTCACACAAATTGTATACTGCAGTTTGTTTTGTTTAATAATTTATTTGTTTGTGTCCATTTCATTTCAAGAACGTTTTCTTCCAAGAAGATATTACCACTAGTAACTAAATATGCGGAGGACCAACTTTACGGAACGATATTATCAACAACGTCTTTGGAATAAATTGTTGATTGTTGAATGATCAGGTGTGCCTTCAGAAATAGAAACGGAAACAGTTTTTCTGTGCCTTAGTTTGAATTCAGTGCCAAAAAGGGATTATTGCGTACTACTTAACTTAAATACATTTTGATTTGTATGTGGACAAGTGAAAAACAAGCAAGATGAATGGGCTTACGAGAATGTTGTCGTCTAGCAGTATCCAGCGTCCACTTTTCATGCCATGTACATCGGCTCTAGTGATGGCGCTTCAGGGTCAAGCACAGGACGTTGTGGATATGGTATTGGTGGAATACGGTTAGTATTGATATTTATTTCATCTATTTTATGTCATAAAGCACCATATTTGGCAATATTTTCAAATACATCTCCAGTGGGGAATAAAGCACAAGGCAATTACACCTAGCACATAAAGTCCCTGACCAGGTGCTTTGAGGTTAGCTAATTCAAAATATATAATCGGTACCAAAAATCTGAGATAAACTTTAATGAGCCAATTCTTCTCCGCAGTTTGATACCTTATTCAACAAAATCGAATGGATACTTTTAAAGTTATGGCGATTTCAATGACTGCGCATAACAACAGAAAAGTTGCACTATGTATTCATTGAATTGTGTGTGATTACTGTCATAACTGTCACACAAATCAAAGATTTCCTATACCTAGTGCAACTTTGCTGTTGTTATGCGCGGTCATTGAAATCGCCATAACTTTAAAAGTATCCATTCGAGTTTGTTGAATGAGGTATCAAACTGCGAAGAAGAAATTTGCTCATTTAATGTATATCTCAGATTCTTGGTACCGATTATATATTTTGAATTAGCCAACCTCAAAGCACCTGGTCAGGGACTTTATGTGGTAGGTGTATATCATTTACAGTGTGAATCAACAGTAGAATAATTGCTGCCTCATGGTTATTCTGTCTTGGAGATCTATTTGAGTATATTGCCCAATACTTTTTGTGGTGTCAAGTTTTCATTACTGCAAATAATTTACATTCTGAATTAATAAAACGTTGTGTATATTTAAGGAGGACGAATGATACATTAGAATGATACATTTGATATTTCAAACCTACGGTTTGAAATATCAAACAAAACGTGTAACAAATTATGACCTTAAAACTGCTTTGATTGATTATAAAAATGGCTTATATCCATCATTGAGGGGGCCCTTTCATTTTCTACTCCCTCACTCTGGAAATATTAAAGAGATTGTCAAGAAAAATTAAATTTGAAAAAAACACCAAGTGTTTCAATAGATAAGGTTTGTAGGAACCCTGAAGTGTAAAGATTTATGGGAAAACGGTTGAATAATGGCGGTTGAATAATCGCGCTATATCGAAATTAGGTTGAAGCAAGTTATTTTGTGAGTGAGGCTGATAATTTCGATGTGATCTACATCAAAATTACCAAATTCATGGTTGCAACATTTATGACAGGACTAGTAAATATTTGCACAGTTTGTGCACGGTGATTTAAAGAAAATCAAAATCATGATTTGAACCTGCACAAGAGATGGGCAAAAATAGTGTAGATACTTTTTAGAAAGGTTGGGATTTAGAGAAAAGACCACTGCTTCCCTCCCTCTAAAATTAGCGACATGTATGCTGGGGGGGCTGGCCTACTGGCCTATAGTTCAAATGTTTATTATTTTATTTTTGGTTTAGAACGCAAAATTGTCGAAAAATTGGGGTTTTGGAACGCAAAATTTCAGGATTTTTGAATTTTCAATAAAATTGCGGAACTGATGTAGGCTCAAAGGGGGGTCATATAAGAGCTAGCAGCAGAGGGTGAAAAAGGGGGTCTTCAGCGCGGCACATACCTTTACCCTTTTCCAATGTCAGTGCCCCCCCCGGGCATGTATGACTCGCAGCGTTCCTTAAAACAATATTATGTGATCTTTTTCAAATTTGTACACATATTTTTCTGTCTCTAATATAAAAAAGTTTGAATATCAGGAAATACTTTCCTGGACTCATATATCTACTTTGACTATATTTTCTGTCCGTAAAAATCCATCACATAACCTACTAAATCATAATGGAAATCTGCTTCCAATTTAAGGAATTTTTC